>OY728151.1:190997461-192269961 GCA_963277665.1 Viscum album | reverse complement strand
TTAAAACGTGACTCTTTAAACTCAAAGTTTTGGACCTTGAGGGCTTGGGGGAACCTTGGGAGGACTCCTTGGGAGGTAAGGAGACCAGAACTTAGTTGGGGGAGAGTTTGGAGTGGAAAATAAAGGAGGAAAGGGTGGGTATTTATAGGGAAAGTGAGGGGACAAGGCATTAATGGCCAAGGGACACCTCACTAGTGGTTTTGGAAAAACCATGGGCTTGCCCATGGTATTTTCCCATGGTATTGGCCACTTGGGACACCTCACACCTTATCTTACTATTAATAATTCGACCATATTGAATATATACTTAATACATCATTTAATGATGTCATTAAACACCTGTAACTTAAAAACTATATTTTCACTATTCATCGAAAATTCAACTTTCTCAGAATAATCCCAAAATTTCACCTTAACCAAATATCGATGCTCTAAATACATTTATGAACTCCATTTTATAAAAATAATTTTCTAAATAATTTTAATTGTATTTTTAAATAAAAACACTATTCATCGAAAATTCGTTTTTTTCAGAAAAATCCCCAAAAATTACCATAACATAATATCGATGTTCTGAGTTCAAAAATAAAGTCATTTTTATAAAAATAATTTTCTAATTATTTTTAATTAAATTTTTAATTAAAAAACACTATTCATCCGAAAAAACTAATACTTGACTAATAATTTATGAAACCGTTATTTACCCATTTTATTGAATCACATTACTTAATCTAGGTGTCTGAATTATATTAAAACTTTATTTGAGTGAAATTACTAATACATTTGGTCACATTACTAATCCTAAGCGTAAAATCACTATTCATAATTTACTATTCATCAAAAATTAAGTTAATCTTATTAGACTCCAAATTCCTTACTGAACACTTTTGTAGAAGACCATTTTTTGAAAATCATTTCACATCATTAGTTATTTAGGGTTTACATAAATATTTTAAAATATCGTTTTTTCAAAATTCATCAATAAAATACATTCTAAAATTATCTAGACATTTTAAATTTCACAAACATCACTAAAGGAAGAAATCTCAATTTATTCACTCGAAAGGATTACACAAGGAAGCTAGGGTCTCGTCACATAGCCCCTTATAACACCGGCATAAGACCTAAGTGTAAGGTGTGCTATGGTGAGAGAATCTGAGGGAGGCTCAGATAACATTGCCCTAGTAGTAATCTCTACTAACTTGAACTTCTCCCACAGGCGTTTCTGTTCAAGCTTGACACGCTGGAGTTCGGCTTGGGCTTGGTCCAAAGCGAAGCCCACAAATGCTACCTCCTTCCCAAGCTCTGATAAGTGGGCTTCATAAGGGTCGAGTCTACTAGATGAATCCATCGACTCCTCTTTCTGCATTAACCATTAACATCTTATTAAATCATTAAGAGTAAGTTAATATACTACTCAAAAAGATTGGGTCGTTACATTCTTCCCCCCTTAAGAAATTTCGTCCCAGAAATTTATACTTGAGGCCTAGTCAAAAAGGTGAGGGTACTTTTGCTTCATTGTTTCCTCCGGCTCCCAAGTTGCTTCTTCATATTTATGATTCCTCCACAACACTTTCACAAGGTGGGTAGTCTTGTTTCGTAGGACCTTGTCTCTACGGTCCAAGATCTCCACTGGCTGCTCCTCGTAAGAGAGGTCATGTTCTAGTTGTACCACCTCTGGGTTCAGTACATGCGAAGGGTCGGGTATGTACTTCCTCAAGAGAGATACATGGAAGACATCATGAACTTGAGCTAAGTTCGGTGGAAGTGCTAGACGATAGGCCACTGCTTCTATGCGATCAAGGATTTCATAGGGGCCAATGTACCTAGGGCTGAGCTTCCCTTTCTTCCCAAACTGCATGACTCTCTTCCATGGAGAAATTCGAAGGAAGACTTTGTCACCAACACCAAACTCCAAGTCCCTTCGACGATTGTCAGCATAGCTCTTCTGCCGACTCTGAGCAGCCTTTATGTGTTGTTGGATGGCATGAACCTGTTCCGTCATCTCTTGCACGAGATCAGGCCCAAGAAGCTTCCTCTCACCAGTTTCATCCCAACAAGTAGGAGTTTTACACCGCTTTCCATATAGAGCTTCATAGGGTGCCATCTGAATACTCGAATGGAAGATGTTGTTATAGGAGAACTCAACTAATGGGAGGTGTTGATCCCATACACATTTAAATTCCATTGAGCATAATCTCAACATGTCTTCGAGTGTCTGAATAGTCCTTTCAGATTGGCCATCAGTTTGAGGATGATAGGCCGTACTAAAATTCAATTCAGTATTCAGAGCATGTTGAAGACTTCTCCAGAATTTTGATGTGAATCTTGGGTCATGATCAGATACGATGGATAGTGGTACCCCATGCATCCTTACCACTTCCTTCACGTATATCTTGGCAAGCTGATCCAGAGAGAAATCTTCCCGAATAGAGATAAAATGGGCTGTCTTGGTGAGACGGTCCACAATAACCCATATCGCATTGTTTCCTTTGGATGTTTTCGGGAGACCAGTTACAAAGTCCATAGTGATATTATCCCATTTCCATACTGGTATGGGTAGTAGTTGTAATACCCCCTTAGGAAGTTGTCTTTCTGCCTTTACTTGCTGACACACCAGGCACCTTGTAGTGTAATCAGCAATCTCCCTCTTCATGTTATCCCACCAATAATGATCACGAAGGTCTCTATACATCTTAGTACTTCCCGGATGTATAGAGAAAGTAGAGCTATGAGCTTCATCCATCAGTTCTTTATTTATCTCCGGAATAGATGGGACACATAGTCTTGTACGAAATTTCAATACACCTTCTTGATCAATATTGAAATCAGGGAACTTCCCATCTTTTACAGCCTCTAACTTCTCCTGCAGTAAAGGATCTTCTTTTTGAGCCTTCTTGATCTTATCTAGTAATGAAGGTTGAGAAATCATTTGGGATAGGGTTGATGATGTCCCTTTCCTTATAATTCCCATGTCCAGTTTTACTAGATCTGTAATCAAGGGATCTCCTAAGATCCTCATTGTTTCCAAAACAACAGGATCTTTCCTGCTTAATGCATCCGCGACTTTGTTTGCTCTTCCAGGGTGATAATGAATTGAACAATCATAGTCTTTAATAATCTCCAACCATCTCCTTTGTCTCATGTTCAATTCTTTCTGTGTGAAAATATACTTTAGACTTTGGTGGTCAGTGTATATATCACATTTCTCCCCATAAAGATAGTGCCTCTATATCTTTAGAGCAAAAACAACTGCCGCCAGCTCTAGATCATGCGTAGGATAATTCTGCTCATGAATCTTCAACTGTCGAGATGCATAAGCAATTACCTTGTCATTTTGCATGAGGACGCACCCAAGCCCTTTCAGAGATGCATCGCTAAAAATAACGAATCCTTCTCTGATAGAGGGTAGTGTTAACACAGGTGCAGTAACCAATCTCTTCTTCAGCTCTTGGAAACTTTCCTCGCATTCCCTTGTCCAGATGAACTTAACCCATTTTCGATTCAAATTGGTTAGTGGATTAGAAAGCCGTGAAAAGTTTTTCACAAACCTCCTATAATATCCCGCTAAACCAAGGAAACTACGAATCTCAGTTACTGTTGTGGGTTGAGGCCACTCCTCCACAACCATTGTCTTTGCAGGGTCAACCGATATTCCTTCATTGGTTACGATGGGCCCCAAGAAATCCACCTGTCGTAACCAAAACTCACACTTGCTGAACTTCCCAAAGAGCCTCTCCTTCCGCAGAGTTTTCAATATAACCCTTAGATGATCTTCATGCTCCTCACGACTTTTTTAATATATCAAAATATCATCAATAAAAACTACCACAAAGTTATCAAGGTAGTCCTTAAAGACTCTATTCATCAAATCCATGAAAATAGCAGGAGCATTAGTCAAGACGAAGGGCATAACAGTAAACTCATAATGCCCATATCTTGATCGGAAGGCAGTCTTTGGAATATCTTCCTTCTTCACCCTCAGTTGATGATAACCAGATCGAAGTTCAATCTTAGAGAAGAATTGAGCCCCGCGAAGTTGGTCAAATAAATCATCAATTCTTGGAAGAGGATATCTTTTCTTCACCATGATCCCGTTCAGTTCTCTATAATCGATGCATAGCCGCATTGATCCATCCTTCTTCTTCACAAAGAGAACTGGTGCTCCCCAAAGAGACACACTCGGTCGGATAAACCCCTTCTCCAACAAGTCTTGGAGTTGTTTCTTTAACTCTTCTAGATCCACATTTTCCATTCTATACGGAGTCTTTGATATCGGTTGAGACCCAGGTACGAGTTCAATGGAGAACTCTACCTCTCTTTCTGGGGGAGGTCCAGGTAACTCCTCAGGAAATACATCCATGTATTCCTGAACAATCGGAACATCTTCTATTTGTATTCTTCCTTTTCCTTCTTCATCATCACCGATTAACTCCATAAAGAAAGCTATAGGAGGTTCTTCTAGATAGGGATCAGTTCGGGATATCTCTCCTTAGAAGATAATTGTAGGTCGTTCATTCAAGACTACTGAGATTTCCTTACTTCTGCATTTGATCTTAGCATTATACTTTGAGAGCCAGTCCATCCCTAGTATAATGTCGAATTCCATCATGGGAATGACTACTAGATTTGCGATAATATTGTGCTCACCAAAGTAAACACTAGAGTCTCTAAATACTGTTGATGCAAGGATAATCCCACTTGGAGTCTTGATAGACAACTCTACCTCCAGCAGTTCGGGGATTGATTCTATATTCCTTGCAAAGTTGGAGGAAATAAAGGAATGCGTAGAACCAGAATCAAATAAAGTACTTGCTAGTTTTGAGAGGAAAACAAGAGTACCTGCTACCACACCGTTCGGGACTTCAACTTCAGCTGTTGTGATAGCGAAAGCACAACCTTGCTCTCTTGGCCTCTGCTGAGGTTGATGGTGATTCCCCTCCACCGCCCTCGGATTTGGACATTGGTTAGCAAAGTGCCCAAGCTGTCCACACTTGAAGCATGTGACTTCGGGTAGGGCCAGAACCATCTTTCCTCTATTGTTAGTGTTGGGAAGCTGAGGCTTCACCTCACTATGACAATTCCAAGCAATATGGCCTCCCCTTCCACACTTGTAGCACTTGCCACTTCCGTTCAAGCAGTTCCCCAGATGATTATTCCCACATTTATTGAATGTGGTAAGTTGCATTTGCTTTCCACCTCTTCCCTGATCAAAATACTTCCCTAAACTGGGCTCCAACGATCTCTTCTTTTCATTTGGTTTATGAGACCACTGTGTCTCACCAAACTCCAGCTCGACTTTCATAGCACTTAGAAATATTTCTTCATAGCTATCATAGTCCCTGTTGGCTAGATTCTTCTGCAGATGAGGTTGTAGTCCGCCAAAGAATCTATCAACCTTCCCATTAGGGTCCATGACAAAGCTTGAGGTATAACGGGAAAGCCTTGTGAAGTTCATCTCGTAGCTTCCGACAGATTCGTTCTCCTTCTGCTTCAGCTCGAGAAACTCTTTCTCCATTCTCGTTCTCATGGAACGAGGGAAATACTTGTTAAGGAAAATTCCCCGAAATTCTTCCCACTCCATAGCTTCTATCTCTCCTCGTGGCTTCGTGTTTTTGATCAGTGACCACCACTGATCAGCTTCTCCCTCTAGGCGATAAACAGCAAGGGTGACTTTTTCTTGTTCCAAACAATGAAGTACAGAAAAGATCTTTTCAGTGGAGCTTATCCATTTTTCCGCAACCAATGGGTTAGTAGATCCACTGAATGTTGGCGGTCGTTGACGCATGAAGGACTCAACAGAGTGTTGTTCCTTTCGTGGTGAGGTCGGCCTCTCGGCTTGATTCAAGTTATTACTCATAACTTGAGTCAGTTGGTTCATCATTTGCATGAATGTTTCCATTCCGGCTTCCATCGGAGGGCCGTCAGCACATGGTGCATTGCGGTCACCATCGGCACGGTTCCTCCTATTGCCCGCCATCTTCTAAAAGAATAAAACCTTGGTAAGAAACTTATTTCATTTATGAATCTTTTAACTAAGACTTCATTATTAGACAATTACACTTTTCTATAATTCCTTCATAATGATTCATAAAAATCTTGTGATTAACCAAACATATCCCCCGGGAGTGTCGTAACCAAGAGTGATGCAAGGCCCGTTATTGTGCACCAGTTCCCGTTCGAGTCTAGCTCAAAGCGGTGTTTTCGGGTTTTACCCCTATGTACATCTGTGCCAGAGCCGCCTCTACCTGCTCGTATCCAGACAGGGATGTATTTGTTTGATAAACCACTTACTCAATACTTAACAAAATACCAGGAAGTTTTCCTATATTTAAACTTTTCTATAGGGTTCTTCCTAAAGTTTTTATATCCTAATTTCCACA
Organism: Viscum album; assembly: GCA_963277665.1. Taxonomy (NCBI): domain Eukaryota; kingdom Viridiplantae; phylum Streptophyta; class Magnoliopsida; order Santalales; family Viscaceae; genus Viscum; species Viscum album. The sequence continues at coordinate 192,263,578 of OY728151.1, read as the reverse complement.
AATAACTAAACCATCCTTTGATACCAACTATAGCATCCCGTCTTTTTATAACATAAACTTTCATTACATTACACAAAACTAAGGATCGTTAAGGTTTAGTGTCTTGGAAACAAGGATCATAATACATAAAAAAAACATAAAACATTCTTCTTAAACAATTGAAAGGCTTCTCCTTTAGTTCATCCTATGTTCATTATGCATCTCATAACCTGGGGACATATATCAAAAGAAAGGGTGAGCAGAAGGCCCAGTAAGGGAAATAAGAGAAACATTTTACATGTGAACTTGAGATACTTCACCAAGGCCATGAAAAGAACTTTAAGGCATGAGAAATAAATCATGAGATATATCATAATAAAAATAACATTTTTCATAACTTGAAGATGTGGCTGAAACATTTAATATTGACAATCATTTCGTTTCACCAAGGTCCATCCCCAAGGTGTCGTTAAAAATTACCAAGGTTATTCACCAAGGCGTCGTTAAAATGGTCATCTCTAGAGATTAAGTCTTTACCCAATGCATTGGAGTGCTATCAGGGAGCACCCTTAAATTTGCCTTTATTATCATGTGATCCACATATATCATCATCAAACATTTCATAAATAACCCATATAGCATAAAATAAATGGGTTTCATTTCATAATCATAACGTTTTAAAAAGTGCTTTAAAGACATGATCTTTACGTTACTTTAAACCCACGGAAAGGGAAAGCGGGTATCATGTATGTAAATCCCATAATTTAAAATAGAACATTTTTATATATATGTGAATACCCCTTTAGAAATAGGAGCTTTGAGTATTCACTTTATAACATAAAATAATTTTGAGAAAAGAGAGGCATTTTGAGACGAAAATTCTGCAGCATAACGGCTATGTTACACGGTTTTAGAAAACTTTGAAAAGAGAGGGGACATGGGTCGAACAATCATAATTGACCCATAAAACAGTAGAGGGATAGAATAAGAAGTATATATGGACATGGTGATTCAATTTTAAGGACATACCATTTGAAATAAAAAACATGGAAGGAAGACAAAAATTTGATTTCTCTTATGAAAATTTGGCAGCCTAACGGCGTCACTTAAACTTCAACAAAAATGAATTGAACAGATCAAATAGGGTCTCTCATAATATGATCATAATAGATCAGTATGATAGATATAGAGATCATACCCCAACATAATAAAAAGGAACTTGAAATATTTGACATGAAAATCGAACTTGAAAATGAGAAGGGTGAAAGAATCACTTAAACATTCGGCAGCCTAACGACGTCACTTAAACTTTCATAAAATGAAATGATGAGATTAAGAGGGGATCTCTCATCATATAAACATGAATGGGGCAGTAAGAGGAATATAAAATAACATCCTCTCACAAAAGAACATGGAGCATAAAAGGAATGACATAAAAGAGATTACATTAAAAGAAAGAGAGGGGTCGGATCCCTTACCTTAAAACGTGACTCTTTAAACTCAAAGTTTTGGACCTTGAGGGCTTGGGGGAACCTTGGGAGGACTCATTGGGAGGTAAGGAGACCAGAACTTCATTGGGGGAGAGTTGGGAGTGGAAACTAAAGGAGGAAAGGGTGGGTATTTATAGGGAAAGTGAGGGGACAAGGCATTAATGGCCAAGGGACACCTCACTAGTGGTTTTGGAAAAACCATGGGCTTGCCCATGGTATTTGCCCATGGTATTGGCCACTTGGGACACCTCACACCTTATCTTACTATTCATAATTCGACCATATTGAATATATACTTAATACATCATTTAATGATGTCATTAAACACCCGTAACTTAAAAACTATATTTTCACTATTCATCAAAAATTCAACTTTCTCAGAATAATCCCAAAATTTTACCTTAACCAAATATCGATGCTCTAAATACATTTATGAACTCCATTTTATAAAAATAATTTTCTAAATAATTTTAATTTAATTTTTAAATAAAAACACTATTCATCGAAAATTCGTTTTTTTTTCATAAAAATCCCCAAAAATTACCATAACATAATATCGATGCTCTGAGTTCAAAAATAAAGTCATTTTTATAAAAATAATTTTCTAATTATTTTTAATTAAATTTTTAATTAAAAAACACTATTCATCCGAAAAAACTAATACTTGACTAATAATTTATGAAACCGTTATTTACCCATTTTATTGAATCGCATTACTTAATCTAGGTGTCTGAATTATATTAAAACTTTCTTTGAGTGAAATTACTAATCCATTTGGTCACATTACTAATCCTAAGCGTAAAATCACTATTCATAATTTACTATTCATCAAAAATTAAGTTAATCTTATTAGACTCCAAATTCCTTACTGAACACTTTTGTAGAAGATCATTTTTTGAAAATCATTTCACATCATTAGTTATTTAGGGTTTACATAAATATTTTAAAATATCTTTTTTTCAAAATTCATCAATAAAATACATTCTAAAATTATCTAGACATTTGAAATTTCACAAACATCACTAAAGGAAGAAATCTCAATTTATTCACTCGAAAGGATTACACAAGGAAGCTAGGGTCTCGTCACATAGCCCCTTATAACACCGGCATAAGACCTAAGTGTAAGGTGTGCTATGGTGAGAAAATCTGAGGGAGGCTCAGATAACATTGCCCTAGTAGTAATCTCTACTAACTTGAACTTCTCCCGCAGGCATTTCCGTTCAAGCTTGACACGCTGGAGTTTGGCTTGGGCTTGGTCCAAAGTGAAGCCCACAAATGCTACCTCCTTCCCAAGCTCTGATAAGTGGGCTTCATAAGGGTCGAGTCTACTGGATGAAGCCATCGACTCCTCTTTCTGCATTAACCATTAACATCTTATTAAATCATTAAGAGTAAGTTAATATACTACTCAAAAAGATTGGGTCGTTATAATACAGTTCTACCTTACTATCCTTTGAAGAACCATCATATACCACTAGTGCAAGAGATTCAGTACCAACCGGGCGTGCACACTCATCCACCTCAACTTGCATTGATTCCCCATTCTCAAGAATATCAAAGTTGTTTTTTAAGCACAAAGAAGGTCCATTTTTAACATAATTTTCAAATAACTTACCATTTTCCATTTCCTCCAGATCTCTACTCGACATTTGACCTCATTTTGTATATTGGAAGCCTGTATTCATCATGTTCAATTCCATACCTGGCAGATGGGTGTCATTCTTGGCAGGGCAAGATAGTTCTTCACCATCAATGATCATCTTGTTACCTTCTCCCACCTTCTCATGACCAACCAGAACACCAAGATCCATTTTCAATCCCCCAAATACCTCCACTACATTCGGACCTGGATCAGAGTTCCGAACTTCCTTCTCCACATTGGCTGTATGAACAGCATGCACATTCTGCACTTCTGTAGGGCCACCAGGAGGATTGGGGGGTCGGTCTTGCTTCCATCCAACGGACCTGCGAGTCCACTACCAGAAGCATCAGCACCAGAAACACCTCCATCGTGATCCTCCGTATCTATTTGAAGCCTTGGTTCATCGGCGTTCATGGGCCTATCATCCCTGTTCTTCCTCCCTTGCTTGACCCCATAACAATTGACAGCCAGATGACCGATCCGGCGACAAGCCGAGCAATAATAAACCCAAGACTCAAACGCAACAGGCTGCCTGCATCTAAACTCTTCACCAATCGTGATCCAAATCCATTCAACAGGCGGATTTGAGACATCCACTTCAACACAGATTCTTGGATTAACCGGATGGCACACAGTGGAAGTTCTTCTGTCAGAGCAGAGGTATCGACCCACAAGGTTTCCCAGCATAGAAAAAATTGTGGGATTTTGAAAAGGTAAAGGAAATTGAGGAAAACTAACCCATTTTGCAACAAAGGGGGAGTCGCGGTTCATATACACATCATACGACCAGCGAAGAAGAAGGAACTTGCATCTGGTGCATCGACGAGGAGCCCTAGACCACGCACAAATAATAACCGCTTCCGATGCAAAGCGAATCATTAAATGATGATTGTCATGAAGGCCCACGACCGTGCGCTCTTTCAATCCCCATCTGTCGAAGACTAAGCGATCAAATTCATCCACCGACGGCCTTCAGTGATTGAAGCGAGCCAGAAGTGTGAACTTGAGGATATGTGTTGCTTCAGAGAACTCCGAAGTAGAAATTTCAAGTTGAGGATCACCAAATCGGAGATCAGGGACCTTCGGGCTTAACGAGATGGTCGGGAAATCAGGAAAGATATTAGGGTTAGAAAAGGGGGTAAAGGGTTTCTTCAAATCTGGAGCAGGAGGATCCAGACACACATCCCCCCGTCCACCTCCGGGGAGAGGGGGGAAATCTTCGATGTTCATCAGCGCCGATTTAATAAATAATAAATATTAAATAATAAATATTAAATATTAAATAATAGATAATAAATAATAAATATAAGTCCCCAACCTTAAACCTTACTTAATATTGAATTAAATAAATAATTCACATTGAAGATCTTTTCAGGTTTAGAATTTTAGAGAATTAGGTCATAACTATTACATCTCAAAAGATTACAAAGTATACACCTCTACTAAGTTTCTATAAAATAAAAACTCTTTAAAAGAAACATTTCTAGTTCCATGTTTTAGATAGCATGACTTTCCCTTGATCCCATCCTTGACCCTATTCCACATTAAGTCCTGTGAAAAACATTTCAAAAAAACTTGGGGTGAGCATAAAAAGCTCAGCAAGGGATACACAAAGAATGAAAACTATTAGTTTTTCAAAGCAATAAGTAAACCATGTATACTTTATCAAAGTAATACCTTTCACCTTTAAGAAGTAGTAAAAAATCTTCACTGAATAAAATATCATTACTTACCCTTTTGTAACCAAAAGATTACCATAAAACCCATATAAAGAACACATAACATATAAAGGTAACTTGGGACATAAACATACTTAAATGGAATAACTATACGGTCTACTTCCACACATACTTAACGGAATAGCCATACGGCCGACTTCCATACCCAATGCATTGGAGGTTATAACGTAATCACCCGTCCTGGTATTCACGGCACCACCCGTCATATGGTTTATCACATAACCACCCGTAAAATGTCCAAGTACCATCATTACACATAAAATATTGAAAATATAAACATTACAATAACAACATTTCATTTGAAATCACAATAAGTAATTCCAAGATATTGAATTAATCAATCCATTTTCAAAAACCATTTAAAAGAGATTTTTGAATCAAAGTGTCCCATACCACTTTGAAGCTTTTAATGGAATTATAATTTTAAAACATTAATGTCCATATAAATAAATACTGAAAACCATTTTGAAAACATGGACATTAAAGATAAAGATTTAGAATAATGAATCTTTAAAACATTTAAAACGATATTTTTGTTAAAGATTTTTTAACAAAATGAGAGACTCTTGAATACAAATAATTGCGGAATAACACGTAATCTGTGCTTTATAATATCATTAGAATAAAGGGATTCATGATATAATATGTCAAAGGACAGTATACACACCATATAAGAGTGAATTGGTGCATAACAACAATGAAGTCTCAATGGAAATGGAAATTGAGATGAAATCCATTATAAAGATGGTATCCTTAAATTAAGGATAAATCTATCACATAATTATGTGTGAAAAATATAAATACACCCAATATAAGTGGATATTATGTGTGAAACAATCAGAGGTCATTCACACATAATCTTGGAAAAACAAAACCAATGACATAGATATTTAACTCAATGAAATGAGATTGAGTTATGATATCCCATACAAGTTCGTAAGAATTTATCAATGAGATGATTATGTGTAGAAAAACCATATCCACTAAAAAGGTTTGTGGAAATTACAAAATATATATTCCACACATAATCTTGGAATAATAAAATCAAGAAGTAGAGGTTTAACCCAAAGAATTGAAAGTGGGTTAAGAAGTTCCCTTACAGAAATCTGACAGCCTAACGGCGTCACTATAAAATTCAGAAAATGAGTTGATGAGAGAGAAAATGGTATCTCATCACTTGGACATAAAATTTACAAAAATAATGATATAGAAGAACATATCCCAACATAATAGTATGTGAATTAAAAGACATAACAAAATAAGTCTTTTAAAAAGAGGAGGGCGAAAGGTCCCCATACCGAGTTGGTAACTTTTGAAACATACACCCCATGGAAGAAGGGTCATACAATGAAGATGTAAATACCCATAAATGATATTATACTACACAATGTGTATAATAATGTGCAGTACATACACCACTCAAAAGAAAATAGAGGCAAACGTAGCATAAATTTCACGGGAATAAAAGTGAGATGAAAAATCCCTTACGAAAACTCGGCAGCCTAACAGCGCCACTTAAAACTTCAAAAAATGGATTGATGAGATCAAATAGGGTCTCTCATCATATTAAAATAAAATTTACAGAAATAGGAATATAAAATAACATCCCCCATCATAACAATGAGGAGCTTAAAATAAGTGACATAAAGGAGAGTACTTAAAAGGAAAGAGAGGGGTTAGATCTCTTATGAAAATTCGGCAGCCTAACGGCGCCACTCAAAACTTCCAAAATGGATTGGTGAAGGAAAATAGGGTATCTCATAATATGAAAATAAAAAGTAAATTAGGATTAATATAAAATAACATCCCAATCATAAGAAATATGAGCTTAAAAGGAATGACATAAAAGAGATTACTTAAAAAGAACGAGAGAGGTTGGATCCCTTACCTTGGGTCCGACTTGACTCGATCGTTCATTAACGTCCTGAATAATAAACTTGAGTTAATTTATACTTTCTTAAGAACATTTTTTAAATTTAATTATTCCTTTTATATCACTTATTGTCTTGTTATAAACATTATGTAATCATTTACGTTAATAATGTTTGTTTTGTTGATATTTGGTTCTTAAGTCGAAAGTGGACTTCTTACAATTACATGTTGTTCGTGTGGTCAAAGGTTCATTATATACAGAATGATATTCATGATTTGGATATAATATATATCATATATATCCATAATATACAAGTATTTATAATATTACATAATCATTTAGAGGTAATAAATGAAATGCACCGTTCATGGAGACGGTAAGATGTATGTACGCATAAACGCTACTTTCATTTCTATGTCGTATTAATGGAATTAAAACCAAATGAGAGTTATGTATATTTTAATTACATAATTATATTCATCATTTATATGTAACATAAATCATATATAATAACTTTAAATCCATCTTTTATACATACCACATATGGCATTAACGAATCAAATCACTTTGAGGAGGCGGTAGTCCGCACTTCCTAAAATGAAATTATCGTGTTTACCCACAATGGAAACCATAAAGGTATGCCACAAAAGAAAAATACAGAATCTTAATTAAAACATAAACATATTATATGTCATATATAAATATAGTGACATTTTAATGGCCACCTTTGAAGGTGTTATATGAGTGTTGAACAATCATCGTTTCGTGAGGCAGAAATTCTCCATCCACAGAAACAGTATGTTCTTTAACCATTAGATGTAGGTGTGTGTAAGTGTAGCTCGAATGATTCTTATAACAACATCCTAGTATATCGAATATACTGGATTTTTTACAAAAGAAAATAATAAAAATAGTTTAGGGGGTTGGAGAAGCAAAATAAAACAAAAGAACACAAGAGAAGACACTACCTTTAAATCGGGTAACTCTTTTTGATTTGAGCTCAAAGGCTTCCTTGGGAAGACTTATGCCCAAATTGAGGCTTATAGGAGTAATATAGGTATGTGGAGAGACAAAATGGGCATTTGTTTTCTGAGCCAAAGGCTTGAGAGGTGTGGGTAAGGAGGTAGAGGTGGGGGCCTTTTATAAGAGGAGAGGAGGGGCACTCTTGGAAAGTAAGGAAATGTTACTTTATTTTAGAATGAGTTTCGGATTTTAAAGGTCCCACATTGATTTATTTCGAGGATAAGGAGGTAAGGGTTCGAAATATACTCATCCAATAGGTTTTGGACATATGCAGGTCATAGATTTTACATTATCTTTTCATTTTATTTAAATCCTTTATTAATGAGGTAATCGCTGCATTATTATGATGTCATAAATAATTTTATTTATTTAATGTCTAAAAATTATAAAAATATCATGATCTAGAAAATCTTTTTATCTTTCCAATTACTATTTATAGTAAAAAATATGACTTGTATAACCCCATGTAAAAATTTTTTTAGTAAAACAACTCATGTTTGTGTCATTTTTAATTTTACATTAAATAAAAAGTTATTTATGTCATTTCCCAACCAAAATGGCTCCATGGGGTCCTCAAGTTGACCCATGTATTTTCTTGGTCGGCCATGACACATCCAATAAGGTTAGGACATGTTTCAAGCTCATCTCATATTATTAAAACATTATTTTTACCTTAAACTACACTAGTTACCTCTAATCGCGATTAAGAACATAAAAGTTACTATTCACCAAAAAATTATTTTAATCCCATTGAACCACATTTTACATCCTAATGACAACCATGTATGTCGGATTTTTGAAATTCAAAACACAGAGGTGTAAAAGTTTCATTTAAACGAAAAATCAGTTTCTTTAACTACCACTTAGTGGTTTCACTATTCATCATAAATTGAAGTTTTTCAGAAAAATACCAAAAATTCACCCTAAGATATATTTGATATTAGGAATTAAAAAATGAAGTCTATTTTAAAAAATTCAAAACATATAAGTTGAATTAATTAATTTAATAATTAATTTCCGCTGTCAAAACAAATAGCGTGTTTTTATGAAACAATAAGTATCAAAAGATTGACTCTAGTTTAAGTCCAATTTCAAGATGAAATTAATTACAACGACCACTATTGGATTAAATGGTAAAAATATATTCTAATTGAACTTTAAAACCAATTCAAAAGATAATCTAATCATATAAATAAATTATATTAAAAAGAGGTTTTGAATTAAAATACAACATTTTTCACTGTTCATTAAAAAATGACCTTTATCGGAAAAATACCAAAAATTTACACAATGTAAATTTTGATGTCCCGATTCTAAAGAAGAATTTTATTTTGTCAAATATAAAATATAAATTGTCAAAAAGTGGACTTAAAAGAGGTTCGCCATCAAAAGGCGGTTAATCGACCTTTTAAAGAATATTAGAATGTTTATGCTTAAAAATTGGATTCATTCGCATTTTCAATCCTCTAACATTTATTATAAAGAGTAAAAATATTTGACAAACATACATAATCAATTTTTATTTAGTTTCGTTCTTTCCTTCCATTACAATGGCTAGACGTTAACTACCATTTAAAATAATATTATTTTATTATTAGAGTGCAACGTAAGATTTCAAAGGAACTCGTTGTTGTGTATTGGGTACGTCATCGATCATAGAGTTCCCTTTAAAGTAATATTAATATTTTTTTCAAAAATAGGGTTAAATATAAAAATGTCATATTTTTTATTTATCTGGGGTGTTACATCCTTCCCCCCTTTTGGTAATTGCGTCCTTGCAATTTCAAAATTGGGCTTGAAAAATCCATTGTAAGTCCCACATCGGAAAAGGAGTAAATTAAACTATCACTTTAAAAGAAATAAAGGGAAGTACAAAGGTCACCCGAGTTAACCCATACTAGGATTCCATGTATGAAAATATGGACATGGAGGAAAAAAAACAAAGGGTCATGTTCTGATGAAGAGTGATAGTAAACATGTCTAGGAGAAAGTTAACAATAAGAAAATCGCAAACTTGTGATGGGTTAAACGGTATTGGATTCCCCGGTAGGAAAATTTAATGGAAAACATTTTTTTTATTTACTTTTCATTGAGGAATTTATTTTTGAGCTTAACTAAAACATAAGGAAACATACTTACTTGTCATGTTTACTTTCAAATTTTACTAGATTTCTTACACAAACTCATTTTTTCCCCAAAAGATGAGTATTTAGGATGACTTGTTTACATTAAGAGAGCTAAAATAAACTTCTAGAGAATCACCTAACCCAAAAAAAAGAACTATATACTTCCCATTTATTTAGACTTTAACCAAAACCAAAACCAAAAAGGTTAGTACAAGATCAGATAATCCAGAAAAGGATAACCCTTTATAAAAAGAAAATCTATTCTTAATCTCCAAAATTTGTCCAACAAAACCCAAAGTTCAACGAGGACCATTCGATAAAAAATTTGTCCATAAAATTATTCAAATTAAACCAAACTAAGATTGAAACCCAAATATTTTAAGGATTCAGTCACATAGTCTTCAAAGTTAAATCGTAACATTTATCTCCAAACAACATCAGTTGCTCTTAAAGTCTCGTATTGAAAAGTAATTAACCTAATCACATATCCTCCATGATAGGTTAATAAATTTCCATAGATAACCCAAAATCAACTTACTCTTAATTCATAAAATCATCTAACTAAAAAGAATTATTCAAACTAACCAGGGACTTCACGTAGTCCAGTGGTAGGCGATAAATACCATTCGCACTTTGGTTGTGGGTTCGATTCCCACAGTTTTGTCTGACGCGACGGGTTGTCACACGGTCTACGTGTTGTCCTTTTTCCAAAACTATATAATTCTCAAATCATTCCCCAAAAAGAGATAAAATCATCAAAAATAACCATAACATAATTTAACCTCAATTTTATCTCATGCCTTTCACTTTCCATTATAACATATAGTAACCCATAATTACCTCAAAAGTAAGGATCATATAAACCCAAGTGGTTCTTTATAACTATGTCCACAAAATAACAGATAACTATTCCTTGAATAAAATTTTCATATATCAAACATCAGGGTTACACATACTATAAAAAGTCTTCTAATGTAACCCCATCATCAAAAGAGACTTAATACTCTTAAGAATTTTACCATAACTCTTGAAGCCCTTATATGTTTACTTCTTACTCATTAAACATTCTTCATGATCCATTAACCATTCCTTTCCAACTTATTCTGAAATAATTCATTCCTAAAAACAAAATCATGAATCATATCCTAACATTCCAAAATAGGAAAAAAATGTTATGAAATAATACGTACCTTTGACTGGTCATTTTCAGTTTCTTCATCCTCAATCGGAATGGCATTAGGTATTGGTAAACGAATATTTGTACGATCTTGGTGATCCCATTCCCGAAAATTCTTCATAGGACATGTGTTTGCATAATAACCATGCACACCACATTTAAAACATTCAATTGATCCCTCAGAAAGAACTTATTTCCCTTTCCCCGAGTCAACAGGATGCTTCCTTTTTCCATGGCAGGTTCTTGCTTTATGACCTTCATTTCCACATCTATAGCATATTTTTGTCCCTTTGAAAAATTTTCCTAGGTGTTTCTTTCCACATCTTTGACACATAGGTTTTTTAACACACTTACCTTTATGATTATTACCTGTAGTTCTGTATGGATTTGTTTCTCGCATATATGATGCCTTATAGAAATCACCAAGGTTTAGGTGGTCAATCATGACTCCAGATAGTTAGTTGAGGATAAACACAAGAGTTCTCATTGCAGATCCCATATCATTCAGTTTCTCACTCAGAAAACTGTCACAGTTTCCTTCACATCCACTATTACTTTGGTGCCTGCTAGATCCAGCCATTTACTAAAACCAAAAAGGTCAGTGTGAATATATCAAGAAAACCATCATGTACTAATGAGGAAGATAAACACTAAGATATACTTACTCATTCACTTTATCTAAAACTAGGAATCTTTCTGAGATCCTAACCATTATGGTAATGTCACTTATTCTTAGAGAATACTCTAACCTCTAAAGTTATCTAAACTGACCTCTGATACCAACTATAAGGCCCCAACCTTAAACCTTACTTAATATTGAATTAAATGAATAATTCACATTGAGGATATTTTCAGGTTTAGAGTTTTATAGAATTAGGTCATAACTATTACATCTCAAAAGATTACAAAGTAGACACTTCTACTAAGTTTCCATAAAATAAAAACTCTTTAAAAGAAACATGTCTAGTTCCATGTTTTAGATAGCATGACTTTCCCTTGATCCCATCCTTGACCCTATTCCACATTAAGTCCTGTGAAAAACATTTCAAAAAAACTTGGGGTGAGCATAAAAAGCTCAGCAAGGGATACACAAAGAATGAAAACTGTTAGTTTTTCAAAGCAACAAGTAAACCATGTATACTTTATCAAAGTAATACCTTTAACCTTTAGGAAGTAGTAAAAACTCTTCACTGAATAAAATATCATTACTTACCCTTTTGTAATCAAAAGATTACCATAAAACCCATATAAAGAACACATAACATATAAAGGTAACTTGGGACATAAACATACTTAAATGGAATAACCATACGGTCGACTTCCACACATACTTAATGGAATAGCCATACGGCCGACTTCCATTCCCAATGCATTGGAGGTTATAACGTAACCACCCATCCTTGTATTCACGGCACCACCCGTCATATGTTTTATCATGTAACCACTCGTAAAATGTCCAAGTACCATCATTACACATAAAATATTGAAAATATAAACATTTCAATAACAACATTTCATTTGCAATCACAATAAGTAATTCCAAGATATTGAATTAATCAATCCATTTTCAAAAACCATTTAAAAGAGATTTTTGAATAAAAGTGTCCCATACCACTTTGAAGCTTTTAATGTAATTATAATTTTAAAACATTAATGTCCATATAAATAAATACTGAAAACCATTTTGAAAACATGGACATTAAAGATAAAGATTTAGAATAATTAATCTTTAAAACATTTAAAACGATATTTTTGTTAAAGAGATTTTAACAAATTGAGAGACTCTTGAATACAAATAATTGCGGAATAACATGTAATCCGAGCTTCATAATATCATGAGAATAAAGGGATTCATGATATAATATGTCAAAGGACAGTATACACACCATATAAGAGTGAATTGGTACATAAAAACAATGAAGTCTCAATGGAAATGTAAATTGAGATGAAATCCATTATAAAGATGGTATCCTTAAATTAAGAATAAATCTATCACATAATTATGTGTGAGAAATATAAATACACCCAATATAAGTGGATATTAAGTGTGAAAAAATCAGAGGTCATTCACACATAATCTTGGAAAAACAAAACCAATGACATAGATATTTAACTCAATGAAATGAGATTGAGTTATGATTTCTCATACAAGTTCGTAAGAATTTATCAATGAGATGATTATGTGTATAAATACCATATCCACTAAAAAGGTTTGTGGAAATTACAAAATAGAGATTCCACACATAATCTTGGCATAATAAAATCAAGAAGTAGAGGTTTAACCCAAAGAATTGAAAGTGGGTTAAGAAGTTCCCTTATAGAAATCCGACAGCCCAATGGCGTCACTTTAAAATTCAAAAAATGAGTTGATGAGAGAGAAAATGGTATCTAATCACTTGGACAAAAAATTTACAAAAATAATGATATATAAGAACATATCCCAACATAATAGTATGTGAATTAAAATACATAACAAAAGAAGTCTTTTAAAAAGAGGAGGGCGAAAGGTCCCCTTACCGAGTTGGGTAACTTTCGAAACATACACCCCATGGAAAAAGGGTCATACAATGAAGATGTAAATACCCATAAATGATATTATACTACACAATGTGTATAATAATGGGCAGTACATACACCACTCAAAAGAAAATAGTGGAAAACGTAGCATAAATGTCACGGAAATAAAATTGAGATGAAAAATCCCTTACGAAAACTCGGCAGCCTAACGGCACCACTTAAAACTTTAAAAAATGGATTGATGAGATCAAATAGGGTCTCTAATCATATTAAAATAAAATTTACAAAAATAAGAATATAAAAGAACATCCCCCATCATAACAATGAGGAGCTTAAAAGAAGTGACATAAAGGAGAGTACTTAAAAAGAAAGAGAGAGGTTAGATCTCTTATGAAAATTCGGCAGCCTAACGGCGCCACTCAAAACTTCCAAAATGGATTGGTGAGAGAAAATAGGGTCTCTCATCATATGAACATAAAAATTACAGTAGTATTAATATAAAAGAACATCCCAATCATAAGAAATATGAGCTTAAAAGGAATTACATAACAGAGATTACTTAAAAAGAACGAGAGAAGTTGGATCCCTTACCTTGGGTCCGACTTGACTCGATCGTTCATTAACGTCCTGAATAATAAACTTGAGTTAATTTATACTTGCTTAAGAACCTTTTTTCAAGTTCATTATTCCTTTTATATCACTTATTGCCGTGTTATAAACATTATGTAATCATTTACGTTAATAATGTTTGTTTTGTCAATATTTGGTTCTTAAGTCGAAAGTGGACTTCTTACAATTACATGTTGTTCGTGTGGTCAAAGGTTCATTATATACAGAATGATATTAATGATTTGGATATCATATATATCATATATATCCATAATATACAAGTATTTATAATATTACATAATCATTTAGAGGTAATAAATGAAATGCACCGTTCATGGAGACGGTAAGTCGTACGTACGCATGAACGCTACTTTCATTTCTATGTCATATTAATGGAATTAAAACCAAATGATAGGTATGTATATTTTAATTCCAGAATTATATTCATAATTTATATGTAACATACATCATATATAATAACTTTAAATCCATCCTTTATACATCCCACATATGGCATTAACGAATCAAATCACTTTGAGGGGGCGGTAGTCCGCACTTCCTAAAATGAAATTATCATGTTTATCCACAATGGAAACCATAAAGGTTTGCCACAAAAGAAAAATAAAGAAGCTTAAGTAAAACATAAACATATCAAATATCATATATAAATATAGTGACATATTAATGGCCACCTTTGAAGGTGTTATATGAGTGTTGAATAATCATCGTTTCGTGAGGCAAAAATTCTCCATCCACAGATTCAGTATGTTCTTTAACCATTAGATGTAGGTGTGTGTAAGTGTAGCTCGAATTATTCTTATAACATCATCCTAGTATATTTAAGATACTGGAGTTGTTACAAAATAAAATAATAAAAATATTTTAGGGGGTTGGAGAATCAAAATAAAACAAAAGAACACAAGAGAAGACACTACCTTTAAATCGGGTAACTATTTTTGATTTGAGCTCAAAGGCTTTCTTGGGAAGACTTCTGCCCAAAGTGAGGCTTCTAGGAGTAAGAGAGGGATGTGGAGAGACAAAATGGTCAGGTTTTGGACGATCCAAAGGCTTGAGAGGTGTGGGTAAGGAGGTAGAGGTGGGGGCCTTTTATAGCATCCCGTCTTTTTATAACATAACTTTTCATTCCATTACACGGAACTAAGGATCTTTAAGGTTTAGTGTCTTGGAAACAAGGAACATGAAACATGAAACAAAAAAAAAACATTCTTCTTAAACACATGAAAGGCTTCTCCTCATGTTCACCCTAGGCTCATTACTGCATCTCATAACCTGGGGACATACATCAAAAGGAAGGGTGAGCAGAAGGCCCAGCAAGGGAAACAAGTGAAACATTTTACATATGAACTTGAGATACATCAATAAAGTCATGAAAAGAACTTTAATGCATGAAAATGAAATCATGAGGCATATCATAATAAAAATAAAACTTTTTCATAACTTGAAGATGTGGCTACATCATTTAACATAGACAATCATGAACATATCACCAAGGTCCATCCCCAAGGTGTCATTTTAAAATTACCAAGGTTATTCACCAAGGTATCGTGAAAATTGTAATCTCTAGTGGTTACATCATTACCCAATGCATTGGAGCGCTATCAGGGCGCACCCTTAAATTTTCCTTTATTATCATGTGAGCCACATATATCATCATCAAACATTTCATAAATAACCCACATAGCATAAAATAAATGGGTTTCATTTCATAATCATAACGTTTTAAAAACTGCTTTAAAGACATGATCTTTACGTCAATTTAAACCCACGAAAAGGGAAAGCGGGTCTCATGTATGTAAATCCCAGAATTTAAAATGGAACATTTTGATATATATGTGAATACCCTTGTAGAAATAAGAGCTTTGAGTATTCACTTTATATCATAAAATAATTTTTGAGAAAAGAGAGAGGCATTTTGAGGGGAAAATTCTGCAGCATAACGGCTAAGTTTTGGGGTTTTAGAAAACATTGAAATGAGAGGGGACATGGGTCACCCTCTCATAAATGATCCATAAAACAGTAGGGTGAAAGAATAAGAAGGACATATGGACATGGTAATGAAATTTTAGGGACATACCATTTGAAATGAAAAACATGGAAGGAAAAAAAAATTAGATTTCTCTTATGAAAATTCGGCAGCCTTACGGCGTCACTTAACTTCAAAAGAAAATGATTTGACAAGAACAAATAGGGTCCCTTATCATATGATCATAAGATATCAGTATGATAGATATAGAGATAATTCCCTAACATAACAAAAAGGAACTTGAAAGAATTGACATGAAAGTAGAACTTCAAAACGAGAAGGGTGAAGAACCACTTAAAAATTCGGCAGCCTAACGGAGCCACTTAAAACATCAAAATACTGAATTGAAGAGATCAAATGGGGTCTCTCATCATATGAACATAAGAGTCCAGTATGATATATATAGAGATCATACCCCAATATAACAAAAAGGAACTTGAAATAATTGACATGAAAGTAGAACTTCAAAACGAGAAGGGTGAAGAACCACTTAAAAATTCGGCAGCCTAACGGCGCCACTTAAACCATCAAAATACTGAATTGAAGAGATCAAATGGGGTCTCTCATCATATGAACATAAGAGTCCAGTATGATATATATAGAGATCATACCCCAATATAACAAAAAGGAACTTGAAATAATTGACATGAAAGTAGAACTTCAAAACGAGAAGGGTGAAGAACCACTTAAAAATTCGGCAGCCTAACGGCGCCACTTAAAACATCAAAATACTGAATTGAAGCGATCAAATGGGGTCTCTCATCATATGATCATAAAAGATCAGTATGATAATTTAGAGATCATACCCCAACATAATAAAAAGGAACATGAAAGACTTCAATGAAAATAGAACTTGAAAACGAGGAAGGTGAAAGAATCCCTTAAAAATTCGGCAGCCTAACGGCGCCACTTAAACATTGTTAAAACGAATTGATGAGAGCAAGGGGGGGTCTCTAATCATATGAACATGAAATAGGAAGTAGGATTAATATAAAAGAACATCCTCCAACATAAGAACATGGAGTATAAAAGAAATGACATAAAAGAGATTACTTGAAAAGAAAGAGAGGGGTCAGATCCCTTACCTTAAAATGTAACTCTTAAACCTCAAAGGTTGGGACCTTGAGGGCTTGGGGGCACCTTGGGAGGACTCCTTGGGAGGTAATGAGACGAAAAATTCGTTGGGAATGAGTGGGGAGTCGAATGGATGAGAGGAGGGCTTGGTATTTATAGGGAAAGTGAGGGGACAAGGCATTAATGGCCAAGGGCCTCACATGTGCTTTTCTCAAACCCATGTGCTCTCCCTTGTCATTTATCATGGAGTTAGGCCACATGGGGCCCCCAAAACAATAATTCATCACCCTTGGCCGGCCAACCCTCAAAAGATATCATGAAATCATCATGACACCGTTATGATGTCATTAAACATACCGAAACCCTAAAACTGTATTTTTACTATTTACTGAAAATTCAACTTTCTCAGAAAAATCCCAAAATTTCACATTAACCAAATATCAATTCTCTGATTTCAAAAATGAAATCCATTTTATAAAAATAATTTTCTAAATATTTTTAATTTAATTTTTAAATAAAAACACTATTCATCGAAAATTCATTTTTTTCAGAAAAAACCCCAAAAATTACCATAACATAATATCGATGCTCTGAGTTCAAAAATAAAGTCATTTTTATAAAAATAATTTTCTAATTATTTTTAATTAAATTTTTAATTAAAAGACACTATTCACCTGAAAAAACTAATACTTGAATAATAATTAATGAAACCGTTAATTAACTATTTTATTGAATCACATTACTTAATCAAGGTGCCTAGATTATTTTAAAACTTTCTTTAAGTGAGATTACTAATCCATTTGGTCATATTACTAATCCTAATCATAAAATCACTATTCATAATTTACTATTCATCAAAAATCAAGTTGATCTTATTAGACTCTAAATTTAGTACTGAACATAATTGCAGAAGACCATTTTTTGAAAATCATTACACATTTTTAATTATTTAGGGTTTACATAAACATATTTAAAATATCTTTTTTCTAAAATTCATCAAAAATATGCATACTATATTTATCCGGTCATTTCAAAATTCATAAACTTCATCATAAGAAGAAATCCCAATTTTTATTTAAAACAAGGATTACACAAGGTAGTTACGGTCTCGTTACATAACCCCTTATAATACCAGCATAGGACCTAAGAGTAAGGTGTGCTAGGGTGATAGAAGCTTGGGGCGGCTCAGTCAACATTGCCCGAGTAGTAATTTCTATCAGTTTGAACTTCTCACAAAGGAGATTTCGTTCCAGCTTCACATGATGAAGTTCGGCTTGGATTTGATCCAGAGCAAAGCCCAGTGGTGCTACCTCCTTCCCAAGCTCTGTTAGATGGGCTTTGATCGGTCCAAGACTATTAGGTGAGGCCATCGAATCTTCTTTCTATAATAATTAACCAAGATTACTTATATTTAGAGACAATAATCAAAACATTTTGTTCACAGCGGTCATGTTGACCGATGGTTATATAATAGTCAAAACCCACTATTCTCATTTTAATTATAATCATTTTTATCAAATAAAAAATTTTGTTGAGTATAACAATAACACATAAAATTAGGAAACAAAATTTATTTAAAAAAATTTCGGGTCGTTACAATCTTCCCCCCTTAAGAAATTGCGTCCTCGCAATTTTAAAATTGGGTTTTGAAATTTCATTGAAAGTCCCACATCGGAAAAGGAGTCAGTAAAACTATTACTTTAAAATAAAGAAAGGGAAGTACAAAGGTCACCCGAGTTAACCCACACTAGGGTTCCATGTAGGAAAACATGGACATGGAGGAGAAAACAAAGGGTCAAGTTCTGAGGGAGAGTGATAGAGAACATGATTAGGAGAAAGTTAACCATGAGAAAATCCCAAATTTATGATGTGTGTAAACGGTCTTTGATTACCTAGTAGGAAACGTAAACCAACAACATTTTTGTTTTACGTTTCTTTTCATAATTTTGAGGATTTCATTTACTACATAGAACAAAAACATAAGAAAATATACCTACCTTCAAGTAGAGTTTCATCCTTTAACAAGTCCCTACCAACACTAATCTTTTCTCCAAATGATGAGAATTCAAAAACACTTGGTCTCATAAAAGCACAAGAATCATCTTCTATAGAATCACATAATCTACAAAAGATTAACTATCTATTTATTCTATCTTTAAACATTATCCCAAAAACAGAAAGGTTAAGGTAAAACAACTCTTCAAAAAGAAAGAATCCCATAGGAATGGAAACTACTTTTAAATCATCAAAGTTCCATGGTACTACCCAAAGTTCATCATAGACCATTCCATAAATAACGGTCCTTAAAATTCCTCAAAACAAACCAAACTAAGATTGAAACCCAAATACAATAGGGATTTTATAACATAGTCTTCCAAAACAACTTCATTGTTCATCTCCAGACAACATCAACCACTCCTAACATCTTATAAAAAAGTAGCTAACCTAAACATATTTTACCCAAGATAGGTTAGTCATTCCCATAAGTAACCTAAATTACTATAATCTCACCTTAAATTCATCGATTCTTCAATATATAAGTCAACCTTACTCCTCAATGAAAATACCGTAGTAATCTATTTACCTCAATCAAATATGGTTCCCAAAATAATGAATGTATTCCAAAATAATAATCATATTTTAATCCCCTAATCATCCCTGTCATATTAATACGAAAATCGTCGCATTTCCTATCACATTGGTTGTCGGAACATGTTCTTCCATTTCCCACCATTAACTAAGAAGAGAAAGCATAATTAGGGGCTTAAGTACTTAACTAATAATCATGAAAAGGAACTGAAAGCATATAAGGATAACTTGTATATGAAAGGTATACCCTAACTTGTGATCTCCTAGGTTCCCATCTAGGTTATGAATGATCATATATTCTTATGTGAACCTTTATTTTATTTTATCTTTGTTCCTTTAACAATGGTTCATACCAAGCTTATGAATTTACCAAAGCATATCCCCCGGGAGTGTCGTAACCAAGAGTGCAGCAAGGCCCGTTGTCGTGTACCAGTTCCCGTTCGAGTCTAGCTCAAAGCGGTGTTTTCAGGTTTTACCCCTATGTACATCTGTGCCAGAGCCACCTCTACCTGCTCGTATCCAGACAGGGATATATTTGCTTGGCAACCCCTTACTCAATACTCACCAAAATACGAGGAAGATTTCCTATATTAAACTTTTCTATAGGGTTCCTCCTAGAGTTTTCATATCCTAATTTCCACAAATAACTAAACCATCCTTTGATACCAACTATAGCATCCCGTCTTTTTATAACATAACTTTTCATTCCATTACACGGAACTGAGGATCTTTAAGGTTTAGTGTCTTGGAAACAGGGAACATAAAACATGAAACAAAAAAAACATTCTTCTTAAACACATTAAAGGCTTCTCCTCATGTTCACCCTAGGCTCATTACTGCATCTCATAACCTGGGGACATACATCAAAAGGAAGGGTGAGCAGAAGGCCCAGCAAGGGAAACAAGTGAAACATTTTACATATGAACTTTAGATACATCAATAAAGTCATGAAAAGAACTTTAATGCATGAAAATGAAATCATGAGGCATATCATAATAAAAATAAAACTTTTTCATAACTTGAAGATGTGGCTACATCATTTAACATAGACAATCATGAAAATATCACCAAGGTCCATCCCCAAGGTGTCATTTTAAAATTACCAAGGTTATTCACCAAGGTATCGTGAAAATTGTAATCTCTAGTGGTTACATCATTACCCAATGCATTGGAGCGCTATCAGGGCGCACCCTTAAATTTGCCATTATTATCATGTGAGCCACATATATCATCATCAAACATTTCATAAATAACCCACATAGCATAAAATAAATGGGTTTCATTTCATAATCATAACGTTTTAAAAACTGCTTTAAAGACATGATCATTACGTCAATTTAAACCCGCGAAAAGGGAAAGCGGGTCTCATGTATGTAAATACAAGAATTTAAAATGGAACATTTTGATATATATGTGAATACCCTTGTAGAAATAAGAGCTTTGAGTATTCACTTTATAACATAAAATAATTTTTGAGAAAAGAGAGAGGCATTTTGAGGGGAAAATTCTGCAGCATAACGGCTAAGTTTTGGGGTTTTAGAAAACATTGAAATGAGAGGGGACATGGGTCACCCTCTCATAAATGATCCATAAAACAGTAGGGTGAAAGAATAAGAAGGACATATGGACATGGTAATGAAATTTTAGGGACATACCATTTGAAATGAAAAACCTGGAAGGAAAAAAAAAATTAGATTTCTCTTATGAAAATTCGGCAGCCTTACGGCATCACTTAACTTCAAAAGAAAATGATTTGACAAGAACAAATAGGGTCCCTTATCATATGATCATAAGAGATCAGTATGATAGATATAGAGATAATTCCCCAACATAACAAAAAGAAACTTGAAAGAATTGACATGAAAGTAGAACTTCAAAACGAGAAGGGTGAAGAACCACTTAAAAATTCGGCAGCCTAACGGCGCCACTTAAAACATCAAAATACTGAATTGAAGAGATCAAATGGGGTCTCTCATCATATGAACATAAGAGTCCAGTATGATATATATAGAGATCATACCCCAATATAAAAAAAAGGAACTTGAAATAATTGACATGAAAGTAGAACTTCAAAACGAGAAGGGTGAAGAACCACTTAAAAATTCGGCAGCCTAACGGCGCCACTTAAACCATCAAAATACTGAATTGAAGAGATCAAATGGGGTCTCTCATCATATGAACATAAGATTCCAGTATGATATATATAGAGATCATACCCCAATATAACAAAAAGGAACTTGAAATAATTGACATGAAAGTAGAACTTCAAAACGAGAAGGGTGAAGAACCACTTAAAAATTCGGCAGCCTAACGGCGCCACTTAAAACTTCAAAATACTGAATTGAAGAGATCAAATGGGGTCTCTCATCATATGATCATAAAAGATAAGTATGATAATTTAGAGATCATACCCAAACATAATAAAAATGAACATGAAAGACTTGAATGAAAATAGAACTTGAAAACGAGGAAGGTGAAAGAATCCCTTAAAAATTCGGCAGTCTAACGGCGCCACTTAAACATTGTTAAAACGAATTGATGAGAGAAAGGGGGGGTCTCTCATCATATGAACATGAAATAGGCAGTAGGATGAATATAAAATAACATCCTCCAACATAAGAACATGGAGTATAAAAGAAATGACATAAAAGAGATTACTTGAAAAGAAAGAGAGGGGTCGGATCCCTTACCTTAAAATGTAACTCTTAAACCTCAAAGGTTGGGACCTTGAGGGCTTGGGGGCACCTTGGGAGGACTCCTTGGGAGGTAATGAGACCAGAAATTAGTTGGGAATGAGTGGGGAGTCGAATGGATGAGAGGAGGGCTTGGTATTTATAGGGAAAGTGAGGAGACAAGGCATTAATGGCCAAGGGACACCTCACATGTGCTTTTCTCAAACCCATGTGCTCTCCCTTGTCATTTATCATGGAGTTAGGCCACATGGGACCCCCAAAACAATAATTCATCACCCTTGGCCGGCCAACCCTCAAAAGATCTCATGACATCATCATGACACCGTTATGATGTCATTAAACATACCGAAACCCTAAAACTGTATTTTTACTATTTACTGAAAATTCAACTTTCTCAGAAAAATCCCAAAATTTCACATTAACCAAATATCAATGCTCTGATTTCAAAAATGAAATCCATTTTATAAAAATAATTTTCTAAATATTTTTAATTTAATTTTTAAATAAAAACACTATTCATCGAAAATTCATTTTTTTCAGAAAAAACCCCAAAAATTACCATAACATAATATCGATGCTCTGAGTTCAAAAATAAAGTCATTTTTATAAAAATAATTTTCTAATTATTTTTAAATAAATTTTTAATTAAAAAACACTATTCACCCGAAAAAACTAATACTTGAATAATAATTAATGAAACCGTTAATTAACTATTTTATTGAATCACATTACTTAATCAAGGTGCCTAGATTATTTTAAAACTTTCTTTAAGTGAGATTACTAATCCATTTGGTCATATTACTAATCCTAATCATAAAATCACTATTCATAATTTACTATTCATCAAAAATCAAGTTGATCTTATTAGACTCTAAATTTAGTACTGAACATAATTGCAGAAGACCATTTTTTGAAAATCATTACACATTTTTAATTATTTAGGGTTTACATAAACATATTTAAAATATCCTTTTTCTAAAATTCATCAAAAATATGCATACTATATTTATCCGGTCATTTCAAAATTCATAAACTTCATCATAAGAAGAAATCCCAATTTTTATTTAAAACAAGGATTACACAAGGTAGTTACGGTCTCGTTACATAACCCCTTATAATACCAGCATAGGACCTAAGAGTAAGGTGTCCTAGGGTGATAGAAGCTTGGGGCGACTCAGTCAACATTGCCCGAGTAGTAATTTCTATCAGTTTGAACTTCTCACAAAGGCGATTTCGTTCCAGCTTCACATGATGAAGTTCGGCTTGGATTTGATCCAGAGCAAAGCCCAGTGGTGCTACCTCCTTCCCAAGCTCTGTTAGATGGGCTTCGATCGGTCCAAGACTATTAGGTGAGGCCATCGAATCTTCTTTCTATAATAATTAACCAAGATTACTTATATTTAGAGACAATAATCAAAACATTTTGTTCACAGCGTTCATGTTGACCGATGGTTATATAATAGTCAAAAACCACTGATCTCATTTTAATTATAATCATGTTTATCAAATAAAAAATTTTGTTGAGTATAAAAATAACACATAAAATTTGGAAACAAAATTTATTTAAAAAAATTTCGGGTCGTTACACCTTTTATAAGAGGAGAGGAGGGAAACTCTTGGAAAGTAAGGAAATGTTACTTTATTTTAGAATGAGTTTCAGATTTTAAAGGTCCCAAATTGATGTATTTCGAGGATAAGGTGGTAAGGGTTCGAAATATACTCATCCAATAGGTTTTGGACATATTTAGGTCATAGATTTTACATTATCTTTTCATTTTATTTAAATCCATTATTAATGAGGTAATCGCTGCATCATAATGATGTCATAAGTAATTTTATTTATTTAATGTCTAAAAATTATAAAAAAAATCATGATGTAGGAAATCTTTTTAGCTTTACAATGACTATTTATAGTCAAATATCTGACTTTTATAACCCCATGTAAAAATTGTTTTAGTAAAACAACTCTTGTGTGTGTCATTTTTAATTTTACATTAAATAAAAAGTTATTTATATCATTTCCCAACCAAAGTGGCTCCATGGGGTCCCCAAGTTGACCCATGGATTGTCTTGGTCGGCCATGACACATCCAATAAGGGTAGGACATGTTTCAAACTCATATCATATTATTAAAACATTATTTTTACCTTAAACTACACTAATTACCTCTAATCGCGATTAAGAACATAAAAGTTACTATTCACTAAAAAATTATTTTAATCCCATTGAACCAAATTTTACTTCCTAATGACAACCATGTATGTCGGATTTTTGAAATTCAAAACACAGAGGTGGCAAAGTTTCATTTAAATGAAAAATCAGTTTCTTTAACTACCACTTAGTGGTTTCACTATTCATCATAAATTGAAGTTTTTCAGAAAAATACCAAAAATTCACCCTAAGCAATATTTGATATTACAAATTAAAAAATGAAGTCTATTTTTAAAAATTAAAAACATATAAGTTGCATTAATTAATTTAATAATTAATTCCCGCTGTCAAAACAAATAGCGTGTTTTTATGAAACAATAAGTATCAAAAGATTGACTCTAGTTTAAGTCCAATTTCAAGATGAAATTAATTCCAACAACCACTATTGGATTAAATGGTAAAAATATATTCTAATTGAACTTTAAAACCAATTAAAAAGATAATATAATCATATAAATAAATTAGATTAAAAAGAGGTTTTGAATTAAAATACAACATTTTTCACTGTTCATTAAAAAATGAACTTTATCGGAAAAATACCAAAAATTTACACAACGTAAATTTTGATGTCCTGATTCTAAAGAAGAATTTTATTTTGTCAAATATAACACATAAATTGTCAAAAAGTGGATTTAAGAGGTTCCCCATCAAAAGGCGGTTAATCGACCTTTTAAAGAATATTAGAATGTTTATGCGTAAAAATTGGATTCATTCGCATTTTCAATCTTTTAACATTTATTGTAAAGAGTAAAACTATTTGACAAACATACATAATCATTTTTTAGTTAGTTCCGTTCTTTCCCGCCATTACAATTTCTAGGCGTTAACTACCATTTAAAATAATATTATTTTATTATTAGAGTGCAACGTAAGATTTCAAAGGAACCCGTGGTCGCGTATTGGGTACGCCATCGAGCATAGTGATCCCTTTAAAGTAATATTAATATTTTTTCACAAATAGGGATAAATATAAAAATGTCATATTGTTTATTTACCTGGGGTGTTACAATAAATATTAAATAATAAATAATAAATAATAAATAATAAATAAAAAAATATAAATAATAATTAATAAATAATAAATAATAAATAATAAATAATAAATAATAAATATAAATAATAAATAATAAGTAAATATAAAAAATAAATAAATATAAATAATAAATAATAAATAATAAATAATAAAAAATAAATAAAAAATAAAAAATAAATATAAATAATAAATAATAAATAATAAATAATAAATAAATAAATAATAAATATAAATAATAAATATAAATAATAAATAATAAATAATAAATAAATATAAATAATAAATAATAAATAAATATAAATAATAAATAATAAATATATATAATAAATATAAATAATAAATAAATATAAATAATAAATAATAAATAATAAATAATAAATAATAAATAATAAATAAATATAAATAATAAATAATAAATAATAAATAATAAATAAATATAAATAATAAATAATAAATAAATATAAATAATAAATAATAAAAAAATATAAATAATAAAAAAATATAAATAATAAATAATAAATAAATAATAAATATAAATAATAAATATTAATAATAAATATTAATAATAAATAATAAATAATAAATAATAAATAATAAATAATAAGTAAATATAAATAATAAATAATAAATAAATATAAATAATAAATAATAAATAATAAATAATAAATAACCAGTTACAAATAATAGATAATAAATAAATTAAAGTATATTATAAATAATAAACAATAAATAATAAATAATAAATAATAAATAATAAATTATAAATAATAAAGGAAACACATGAAAAAGTATGAAAAGACGTGATAAGGGATGAAAAATCATGAAAATGCATGAAAAAGGATGGAGAAGCATATGAAGAATGAGGCATTAGAAAGAATGAGAACGCCTGAAAACTCGTGACAACTCTGGAAAAACCTTAATAATTCAACATAATCATCATAAGAACCCACAAAAAACCATTGATAAAGATAACTAGTCATGGAAACCCAAATAAACAGTAATAAATGGAGCAACCGTTAAAACCCGTCGAAACGGTCATAAAGAGACAAAAACATTGGACTCACATTAATGAAGATAACTTATGATCCGAGAGTCTATTTTAGATCCGCGACCTATCAAATCAAAGATCCTGAAATGATCTTCGACCTGAAAGGTGAAAGAGTCTGAATGGACAGGCAGATCGGAAGTTACGACTATTTAAAAAAAAGCTGAAGGGGAACGGGTGCTAGAAATGAGGCATTGAAAAACATAACAAACCCGATACCCACTAAAAAGGCCATAACATATGATCTAGGAGTGCATGTGGGTGCCGCGACTAGTCAAACTGAATCTCATAGAACGAGCTATGATCTGGAAGGTGGAGGAGGCCGAACTGACACGCAGATCGAAAGTTAGTTCCGTTTGAAGATAAGTTCGACGGGACACCGGTGACGGAAACAGTGTTTTGGAGGCCTTCGGAGTGATTTTTGGGGTCAAAAAACATGACAGAATCTTGATCTATTGAACTAGTTCATATCTCTCTTCGCTGGCTTCGATTTGATATGTGGTAGAGCCCAAAAGGACACCCGGAGCGAAAGTTATGTCCATTTGAAGTTGGAGAACTTTTTTCAACTTTCTTATAACTCTAATATCTTCCACACCTTAGACCGTCTCACAGTTTTGATTATATGTGCCTCTATATCTCTTCATGATCTTTTATTCGACTAGTCTTGGCGCTTCAACGGATGCCTGGATCAAAAGTTATGGTCATTTTAGTGATTTCGGGGTTTCTCGTGTTTTTTTATTTTTTCATTTCATTTCGCGGTGGTTTTACTGAAACTGCCACTATTTCGCGGAGGTTTTTTAAAAAACCGCCGATAATCATCGAATAAAAAATAAATAAATAAATAAATAAATTTTTTTTGGTATTTTGCGGCGGTTTTTTCGCGACGGTTTTGAAACCGCCGCGAAATGGCGGCCCGAAACGCGTTTAGCGGCGGTTTTAAAAACCACCGCGAAATGTTAGTTTTCTTGTAGTGACTCAACGGTGCATACCTAGTATATGTGTTTAGGTATACATGTATCTCTAATCAAGGTAAATATTACTATGTAATAAATAAACACAACCTCCACTGGTGCTCAGTAGCCACTAGGAAGTGTCGCCTACTTCGGCCAATAACGGAATCTCGGAAGCAAAGAGAGTCTTTGGCTCATGTCCCAAGGTACCCCTATAGTCACAAAGTCCTAGTGAACCTTCAGGTTCCACCACAAACATATATCTTGGAACCACATGCCTCCTGACACCCCATGTCTCAAAGTGCCAACGTCCCAAAGGTACGCCCAAACAATAGTATCCTGGTCCCATAAACCCCTACTTGAAAGCTCACATTGTCCCATGGCACAACAAATAAAGGATCAGTGATGTTTATCCTCAAATAAATATTCAAGCTCATGGCCTCATAGTGAGCCTCATCTCCCAACCCGATAGTCTCGTGGCTACCAACCGAAGGCTCCTCACCTTCCATGTGACTTTCTACAGCATGCACCCCTAACTATAAATATCTAAACTGCAACTATCAGGGTCCTCTACCCACATAAGTGGTCAAAACCACTTCATCACAGAGTCAAACTTTGTGCACATAACTCAATCAGTGCTTTGGCTATCATGGGTGAGCAAAAATCACCAAATAAGAACCTAAGCCATAGCTATATCTGGAACCTCAAGCCCCTGCGACCATGTCACTCAAATATGATAGTCGTTCCATACAAGTATCCTAGTCTATGCCCAACCTGACAGTCACACTACCTCAAACCAACATTCACAACGCCCAAAACTATGGTCAAAACCACTCAAGAAAATCCAAGATAAGCTCAACCAGTGATAAACATCACTCAATACTGATGGTCATGCCATCCCAAACTCAGGTCTAACCCATCAAAACCCCAAGGGTCTCAGCATATGTAATCTCAAGCATTACATAAATATAAAACACATTTAATCACTTTAAACATGTAATTCAATTTAAATAGATTTAATTACACTAGCTACTAGTTATAACACATTATCACAGAGGTCTTGAATGCCTCTAACAAGCTTAATCAAGATTTAACAAATTAAACATAACAATTTATATCAAAAAACCATTTAAAACCTTTTTGGTACCCCCAGACAAAATATCCCAATAAGCAACAGCCTCTCGCTCAACCTCACTCAAGAATAATAGTTATATGGCATGTCCACGATATCCCACATGTTCTAATAGTCAATTTAATATGCTATAACTGGGTTCCACTCAAAACCCACCATTTCACTAAAAAGTCGCAACCCCCAAATGTCTGTGAAAACTCAATAAGGTATTCACCACCTACCTTAGAATCGTAGATATAGGTATGCCCGATATCAAAGTCCAATTCAAATATGATCAACTTAGATCTAAGTTTCCATCTTAAACCCTAAAATTTGATTAGATAGAAATAGTGATTTATAACACGAAGGATCAAAGAAGAAGAGGTGTGGGGGGGTTAGCCTTACCAAGGTGATCTTATAGCTTCCAACAGATCAAAGAACATAAGTCATATAGAGATACTGGATCAAAAATGGTGGAAGGAGCAAAGGGTAGGATCTCCTATGATGTGCACGACCAAGAAGGAAAAAATGGTGGAGGAAAGAAGGAAATAGAAAATAAGGTAAAAATGGTAATTTGCCTCATTTATTGGGCCGTACGGTTTACTAGCACGGTTTTCCAAACCGTGTGGAAGCCACTTCCTAAGAACCAAGGATCTCATGGACACCCTGCATGGTTTTTCATACCATGTGAAAACTGTGTGGTAACCCTCTACAATTTTGCAGAAGCATCTACATGACTGTGTGCCATGATTCGCACGGTTTCCCTAAACCGTGTGCCTGTACCTGATTCCCAAAAAACATGCCTTTAGGCCTTCGAAACTCCAAAAACCCTTAAAAAACCTGAGTCACTCTACTAGAATCCAAACCAACCCAAAAACTCTATTTAAGGCTAATGGAACTCTAGGAATTGAGTTCTGATTAATGAAACTTAAAGTATCATTGCCATTAGTTGAAAAAAACAAACCGGGTGGGGATTTTGACACGTTCCAAAAACCCAGGTCATTACAATATCATTGCAATACAACCTTCTAGACAAATTCAATTTTTGACATACCTTTTAAAAATATTCATATATCATTCAATGGGGTACATCCATATATAATGTACAGGACCACATAATCAAATCTCTCTTACTAAGTGAACCATCAAGTGGACCATCATATAAATGAAATCCGGTGGGAAGAACATTTCCAATTCATATAATATCATGGAAATTTTTTTTCTATAGTCCTAAATTTCACTGAGTCTATAAATTTTCTACATATATCATTGAAAAAGAAATATATCTTAGTTAATGTATGATGGACATTCTTGTGTAAAATTCAACATAAATCTACAAACATTATATCTTACATCAAAACATGATAGTCTTGTGATTTTATACCCTTATCATTAAATTGATCATTGACATTATATTATTGATACTCGATTAATGTACTTCTATAAAATTTACATCATTCAAGAAGTTGAAAAACTAATATATCTCCTACTTAGAAAGAGTGTATGTAGATAGAGGAATAAAATTTTGTTTTAACCCTTAATTATTTCCAAATCTTCATGTATTCCTATATCGATCATGTCCAACCTAGACCTAATTTTATACTTTATTTTTTAGGGTGAATTTAGTAATGTTCCAATGACACTATCACATACATTTTTTCAATATACATAACATTAATAAAATTTATGACATAAAAACAATTCTAGTATATTAATTCAAAAAAATTGATCTCTTTTTCAAATTGGTTTTTGTAAGTTTTTTCAAAAAAAAATAACAAAAGAAATGTCCATATATTTTACTTTATCATATGGTTGATCAAATTTTAATAGATATGGTGTTGTACATTATTCTGAACTCCCATCAAATTATGTCGTTCAATATCGGTACTTATGTCATTGGGGTAGAAATTTATGATGTCCTAGAAATAAGTCTTTGGTGAATGTTTCAACCTAATTCATTGTGTACCTTGTTCATAAATGGTACACCCTTTAGTTCCTTTAATGGTATATCCTTATAAATTTTCATAAAAAGTAAATTCATTTATCATCCAATAAAACATGTCTCTCAATGTTAAATCTTCATTTATTTAAGCTTCATACAACATTACACCTGAATCTGATAATAATTTCAAGTATTTGATCAATGGATCTAAATAAACATCAATATCATTACCTAGTTGTCTTGGTCTTGATATAAGAAGAGATAACATAATGTATTTTTGTTTTATACATAACCATAGTGGAAAGATATAATTTACCAACATAACTAGACATGTACTATGAGTTCTTCTTTGAAAACCAAATGGATTCACTCCATATATAGATAGCGTACAATGAAGGTTTCTCGAATCATTTCCAAATTCAAGATACTCATTATCAATTCTCTTCCACTAAGGATAGTCTACTTGGTGATGAATCTTACCATATTTATTTCTTTTATTTTCATGATATGTTAATTACTTTTCAATATCCTCACTTTCATATAGGCACTTAAACCTTAAAATGATTATAAATTACCATAAATATTTTATAGAATCCAATTAATATTTCTTGTATCAAGAAGAGACACACATTGAGAATTATTTAAGTGATTTATGGCCCATGATAAATACTATACATTCATTGGGACAAGCATTCATTCTTTTAGTGATCATATCCATTGAATGTAGCATTTTTTTAGTGTCATATATTCAACTAGGAATCTCATTATCCTCTGGGAACATATCATTCAAGAGAGAAAGTAGTTTAGTAAAACTAGCATCACTCCATTCATTTCAAGATTTTAAATTATACAGCTTTAGTATGGCTGACAATTTAGTATATTTAGTACAACCAGCATACAATGGTATCTTTTCACAACTCTTTAACTTACTAAACAATTTTGGACAATCACATATTTTATCTTCAAATTTTATTATCATTTCATAAATACGGTCTTCATCATAATTCAAACCTATAATAAAATCCCCAATAAGGTCTTATTTATTTTTCACACTTGTAATCATATTATATGATCAATAAAATGTAGTGTTATCTAAGTCACTAGAAACATTCAATTTTTTACATATTTAGTCCAACATTTATAAGTTTGATCTATTATTTGATAGATCAAGTGTTCTTACAACTCCTCTATACTAATTATAATTTAATAACAACAGTTAAAACATAGAAAAATTATTTTAGAAGTGGTGTATGCATGATATTTTGAAAACTTGATGAACTCTTTTTCCCCATCTTCATACACTTTTTCTATATAATTTTCATCCATACATTTTTTATTCATATCCATATTATTTTATTTAGTAATATTAATATTTAACAAAAAAATAAATACAAAAAAATGGGCCTTTCAAATAAGGGGAACCCAATATTTGAATGTTTCAAATAATTTCAACATGATTTGAAGGAAATGGGTAATTTAATTTAACAACAGAATTATTCCACTAGTGGTAGGTGTTATCCTCTAAATTCATCCACAATTATCACTAGTACCTAATATGGGATGACTACTACTCATAGTATTTAAAGAAACATAGGTGCATGTCTAGAAGAGATGGAGGATGAATCTTAACAAACAAAATGAAATAAAAACCATTCAAGAGATGAAGCTGATAAGGAATCCATTTTCCTCTTTAAATCTAAATGTTCCCAAGCTTGGTTTTGGTGAACCACTGGGAAACATTTCTTAGTTTTCTATTTAATGTTACAAAAAAATAAGTAGCAATATGATCCCTATAAGGGGATCCTTGATTGGCGTGACTATGATAAGGCTAGCTGGATGTTATTAAACTCGCTCATGTTGATACATCCATTACAGTTTCAACATTCAAAGTAATACTTCAATTACACCATGAAAAGGAAAATGATTTTTGTTGGAGGACTAAATTTTAGTAGCATTTAGCTTCCTATGAAGGACGATGTTGTGAGAGTGGGGTCATGATGGATATCCTATGGGTTGGATGGATTTAGTATCATTACCTTTCCACAGTGTTATTGTTAAACTATATTATGTAGGAGGTGAGATTTTTTGTATCTAGGAGGTCCCTAAAAGTTAATATAATCATTTAAACATAGATACCACCCTTTTTCCTTACACATGTATGCATTTATAAATATACATATTACTCATCTCATTGAATTTATAAATATAGATACCAATTAACTTTTTGAAAAATATTAGGAGTGTTTGAAAAGGAAAAGGAAATTATTAAATGAGTGGATCAAGACTTTAATCAATAACAAAGGTTAATTTATTAAGAGTAATTGTAAAATAAAAAGTGTATCACTTATTTATCACCCCTTCTTAATGATAAATTACCACTGCCCTAGAATCTTCAATAAGAGATATTCCTCATAAATTTAATCCTATATGCTCTCTTATAATATTCTTATTCAAAATTTTCATTCTTACAGTATCCCTATACATTCCAATATGATATTAGGACATTCAATATTTTTCAATACTTCAATGTTTCTTAGGTTTGGTTGGAGTGGATGGTTTTCTTGGACGATACCAAGGTAATAATTTGTTTACCTTTTCTAGTTTTATACTTAATATAAAAAATAAACCAATCCCTAATTTTATGTTATTTCTAGGTTGGTTCTTATCTTAAATTAGTGTTTGAATTATTTTCCTTTGAATCCAAATTGCTTCTCTATAATCCTTTTGGTAGGTATACACCTCTCCCCTCTCATAATCCCTTAGAGATAGGCTGAAATCTGTAAATAGTTGAGTGTATTTAAGTAAAATTGAACAATTTTTTTTAATAATGACTTATTAATTTATCTTGTATTGATTTTAAGGGTTATTTAGAAGATGTTTTGTCTTTATGATGAGTTATAAGCACATATTTGGTATTTTCATGTTTCTTTGAAATAATGGTAACATTGTAGGTGTTCACGCCTTAGAATGACTTATTGGTATAGGATTTATGTAACTAAAATATAGGGAGTTATTTATGTGTAACTATTTATTTAATAAAATTTTCATTTAATAATTATAAAATGTATTATATAGGAATTCGTTATTTTTATTAAATTAATAATTTTAATTGAAAATAAAATTTATTATAATTAAATAGTTAATTTTAACTCAAAATATCGAAATTGATTAATAAAGTAAACATTATTTATTGGAAAAAATCTATTACATGTGAGAATAGTTAAATATATCAATGAATAGTAAATACTATAAAATATGATAAATGGTAAAAATGATGTATATATTTAAAAAAAATATATCATTGTAATTTATTAATTTAATACCCAATTTACATTCTTTCAAAATAAATATTAATTCAAAATTATTAATAATTAAAAATTATTTATAAATTATTTATATAAATTTTTAATTTAAGATAATAAAATTATGTATAATCAAAATTATTTATAAATTATTAATAATTATTTATATACACAAAATCTATAGGTAGAACATCTAAATCTCCCAAAAATAAAAATATGATAAGGCTCATGTAGTTGTAACTCTACCAAACAGATGCAATCATAACCTCTCCTCTCTAAATAAATGGTTGGACTCAAGAAATAATTGTTAGATATATAACAAGAACAAAGAAGAAGAGACTAAACACTAGATTTGTGGGAACCTTAACCATTGTTGAACTAAAAACTGGACCAAGATGAGACCTGGAATTCCATTTTGAATGAGCAAGAACACACTTAAAATTCAAAGGAACCTCTAAAAATCAAACTGAAAACCAAAAAACATCTTAAAATATGAAAACCCATAAATAATACCCATTCTGGCAATTTTTCAAATGCATGGTGTGAGAGGTTATTTTAAAACAGATTTTTGCCTTGTTTCTAATTTTAGGAATCCATTTCATTGAATTTAAAATCAAATAAAATTTTATTTTCCTTTCAAATTATACTTATAAATATTCAATATAATTATTAGGTATCCAAAACATTAATTTAAAACACATGATATTAGGGTTCTTGAATTTAATGATAATTGTGATGGGAAACCTACCTCAATCAAGAATGGTGATGAATAAACTCCCAATTACAGAAGAAAAAAGTCTTAAAGAACCCATCACATACCCAAACAACTATGATATCAAATAAATTATAAACCCAAATCTCACCCAGTGTTTAACTAGTGTGCACGTAGTAAGGGGGGATGAGGGAACAACATGAAATGAAGGAGAAATGAGAAATAAAAGAGATATCAACCCTAACCTTGATGAACCTAACCTGAATCGCAAAAAAAACCATGAAAAATCACCATTTATATGGAGAATAATGGAAGGGAGAAGTAAAATCAGCCTTCCCTGGTATGTTTGAAATGCGTAACAGGAAGAGGCTGGTTGAGAAATAGTTTAATTTTAGTAGGTTAATATCAAAAAAATTCATTTTGGAATTTCTGGGTACATTACATCGTTAGTGGTTCAGGCGGGTGACTATGGTGATTCTCAACAGAGATCGATGCGTGTGGTTGGCTGGTGTCCCACTAAAACCGATGTGAGAATTAATAACATGATTAAAGAGGAGAATAAATAATCGCATACATTATATCTTTATAGGATTGATTCGTTGAGAAGCTTGATAAAGAGCGGTAGTGACGGTTCAGTTCCACGAAATCTTGAAGCCACGAGAGGGGAGGACTCTGTTAGGGTTTTATTTAAAATATTGGGTAAGGATTTTTTCAGCACTTTCAAAAAAGTTTTGATAAAGATATGTTTTACCAGTGCTAAAATAGTAATCTTTTATAAAACATATCTTTATCAATGTTTTTTAGCGCTGATAAAGACCCAATTTTTATAATATAATAAATATAATTAAAAAAAATAAATTTATATAATTATAAATAAATATTTAAATAATTAAAAATATATATTTACAAATATAATTATAAACAAATATATTTATTATTTAAATATATTTATCATAATTTTATAATTATTTAAATAAATATTTATTTATTTATAATTATAATTATAGATAAATATATTTAAAAATATGTGTATATAATTATAAATATATTATTATAATTATATATATTTATATAATTATATATATTAATATATATATATATAATTATAAATAGAATAAATATATTTATTATTTAAATATATATTTAATTTTTTATAATTATAAATATAATAATATTTATATAATTATACATGAAAAAATGAGGAAGTTGGAGGTGATTCGAGATATTCTCTCTCTACGATTCTATAGTGTTTACAATATGTTTGGTGAGATTTTAGTAAAATAAAAGAAATGATTTGATATTTTATAAAATAAAATAAATGAAATGAAATGATTGTGATTTCTCTCCTTGCGTTTGGATCAATAACTTAGTAAAAGAAAAGAAATGATTTGTATTTATCTACATCTTGTTTGGTGAATCTTTTTAAAGGAAAATAAATGAAATTATTTTGTGATACATGTAAAAAATAGGGATAAAATTGGAATTTTAAAATATTAACATCCCTCCACTATCATTTCTTTCTAAATCATCCCAATTTTGGGGTGATTTAAAAACAATATCAGGATAGAAATATATTTCTCTTCATTTCTCCCCTTATCATTTCTCTCCCCTTAAAATTATCTTTCTAAACATGAGAAACCAATTTCTCCTCTCAATATCATTTCTTTTCTCTTTGTATCATCCCTGCCAAACTAGCTCTTATAGATTTTTATTGATGGGATTTGATTTGGACTCCTTTGATCTGTTTGAGGTGTTAGTTCTACCAAAAAATGTTGAGGTTGACACAAAGTGTGTGGAAGAACAAGAGGGTTGTGATCTTGATGGCCCAGCGAAGGAAACGGTTGATTTGAAGGTCAATAAATATTCCCTGACTAAGAATCCTCGATTCTTCTCTAATTCCCATTCAACTTTAGAACCCTCACACAATATTATGAAGAATGGGGATTTAGCATTTGTTGAAGTGAACTCTAAATTTTTTGGGATCGAATAGAAGTTTGTAATAACTCCATCATCACATGGTTGTCTACACAATGAAATTACAACCCGTGGAAACTTGAAGATCTAAAGAGGTTACTTCTTGAAGACTGGAGCTTTGATGGTTGGCGCATCTTCTCAATTGGTATGGGTTTTTTCCACATTATTTTCCCTTTACATGATATAAAACTTAAATATTGGATCTTTGGTTTTATTTCCCTTATGCCAGGAACCCTACAATTCCAAGACTAGGATCCATGGTTTGATTCACTGAAGGTGAGGAACTCAATGAATCAGGCATGGATTAGAGTTGCAGGACTGAACTAGTTTTTTTGGTACCCCGACATTCAGTGCGATGTTTCCTCTACTGGAGGTATTCTCATTAAGTTTTAAAAAGAGGCTGAATTTTCTAGATTCAGGCATTTTTCTCGAATTTTTGTTAATTTTATATTTATTATTCACTTATTTAAAATGTATATCTAATAATTTATGAATTCAAGTTTTAGTTATCTATTGAGTATGACCATGTGCCTATGTTTTTATTAAGTTGTTGTTGTATTGGGAATATAAAGGACGCATGTTACAGGGAACTAAAATGCTCTATTTGTAAGAAATATGGACACATTGTGGGACATTGGAAGTTTAAGCTACCTTTATTGGATGATTGTAATGGGATACAGGGGCCTAGAATGAGGGTTCTAGACTGTATAGTTAGGGCCATGGGAAATCAATTTTCAAGGCCATAGATTGTGGTGTCCCTTTAATAAAGGACAGAGGAGTTTTGAGGAAGCTATAGGATCATTGGGACCTACCTATTCATTCCTCATTATAGTCTCTCAATGGTGGATCATTGAAAATGATGGAGTATCATACTACTACTCAAAATGTATTGGAGGATAGGTCTCCCATGGTAGTCATTGAGACTCTTCATGAGACTCATGATATGAATGTAGGGAATATTAATGTGGGGTCTTTGGTCTTGGTCTCTGACCAGGGAATCATCTTTAAAAAATGTGGGGTCTTTGGTAAGTGATATTGAAGCTAATCAAGATGAGGTATAGGAAGATATTTTCTTATTAAGTGATTTTAAAGTGAAGAAACAATTTGACCATGTTGGGTCGGACCAAATGTAGGGTAGGAATACCTAGCCTTCTTAAAAGGCTATGCTTATAGTGTCTCCTGGGTCTTCATCCAGAAAACCTAATGGCTTGGGGTTGATTCCCACTGGCACAATTCGTTCCAATCCTTGTCAATCTATACATGGGACCACTGGAAAGGGGACCATCACCTTGGATTATTTCTATATAGATAATCAGATGGGGTTTAATTTTTATGGGATTAATGAGGCCCTGATAGGCTAATTGAATCTGATTGTGTCCATGATTCTGACCAGGTACATGTGCAGTCGACTTCACTGGTTAATGGGATGGGGGAGAAAAATCTTGATAGAGCTTTTGATTACATGAGAAATAAGGCTGGGAATGATACAACTGAAGAGTTTTACTGGGTGGTTTCATAAAGGAAGTCTCTAAAAATGAGAATTTTTTTAAG
This sequence comes from Viscum album, assembly GCA_963277665.1. Taxonomy (NCBI): domain Eukaryota; kingdom Viridiplantae; phylum Streptophyta; class Magnoliopsida; order Santalales; family Viscaceae; genus Viscum; species Viscum album. The sequence goes on along the minus strand of OY728151.1, from coordinate 192,225,172 downwards.
GCATTCCCATTCAGGAATCAACTTCTTCTCTATGTTAGACTCTATTAATACACCTAAGTTTGATTTGTTTTATCTTGAAGGTCTTGAGAATGAATGATGAAAAAATTGAAATAACTCTCCTCTGATCGATAGATTTAAATATGTCTCTATATAGGAAAACACATATGATCATGGTAATCAGGATGTGACAACCATGTCTCCAACTACTGGAGGAGATCCTGATTCACTAAAGGGGATTAACCTAGGTAGAAGGATTTGCATTGATCATATGATTAGATAGATGATTCACCTTCCAAATAGGATGTTCTAATTAACCATCCTAAGAAGGATCCATCATTTGATAAACCAGTATAGGAGGAATTTTCCTTCGCCATAATGGATTTGACCTCAGAGGATGAAGAATACACCCTACCAAAGATTCCATGATGAAGGAGAGGCCATCATCCAGTGAATCAGGGGGGATCTCAGAGTCAGGAAAATTGACACAAAAAGAGGTTATTATCTCAATGTGGAAGACTTCATAATGTTATTGTTTTGGTGTGTGTTATTCACACTTAATCCTATACCTCCATCTTCCCCTTGTACCTTTACTTTTTGTTTAATAAATTTTGGAGCCATGGGTTTGGGTTTCTAGACTAGATGGGCCATCTTGAATGATATAATTATATATATATTCTAGACTATATAAGCCATCTTGAATGATATAATTATATATATTTATATAATTACATATATATATATTAATATATATATATATATAATTATAAATATAATAAATATATTTGTTATAATTTTATAATCATTTAAATATATATATATATAATTATAATTATGAATAAATATATTTAAAAAATATTTATATCTAATTAAAAATGTATTTATATAATTATATATATTTATATGGAAATCTAAATGAAGGATTATATTGGAGCAAGGGGAGAGACGGGAAGAGGAAAACCCTATCGATCTCGAAGCATGCGAGAGGACAAATCTAGAAAAAATTGTAAGATCTCCAATAGAGAATGAACATATTGGGAATAAATAGTTGTTCCAATATGATTCAAAACCAAAAATGGTGGAGTTCGTGCCTCTTGATGTTGTTGAACTAAAAAAGAATTTTGTAGATGTGGTTAAATCGGCATCCAACCTTTCTTTCTTAGATTTTGATTCAACTCCTCTTGGAAGGATCATCAAGAAGGTAAGGACAACTCAAGTATCAGATAATCAAGAAGTGGTCAAAGAGAGAGTTCATCTATGTATAAATTCCACCATTGCATGAGTTTTCCTTCCAAAAGGTGAAAAATTATGGAATTTCAATGATTTTACTCATAGAATTGCAAAGATATGAGGGTTTCAGGAATGGATAATGATGGCAATGGGGTGAGGATATTACCATATGGTCTTCCCCCCTAACGAATACAAGTGATGATAATGGATTCTTGGGTTATTATCCTTGAAACTGGGGTTTCAAATAATCCATAAGTGGGATAAGAACTTCAACCATGACAAGTTAAGGAATTCCCATGCTCAGATATGGACTCGTATTTGCATATTAAATTATTTGTATTGACATCCAAGAATTATTTAGGATATAGCTTCATCTATTGGTAATCCCATTTGAATGGACAATAAAACTAATAATTTGAGGTTTGGGAACTATGCTAGAGTTTTGGTTGAGGTTGAAATGTCTAATACTTTGGTGGAATAGGTGGTTCTTATAATAAGGGATGATAGCATAAGGCTTTAAATACAATATTAAAGGAATCCTAGCTTCTTCATGAGTTATGGATTCTTTGGGAATCTTATTTCATAATGTAATAGAGATAAATAATGTATCTTTGGTAAGGTAATGGTCCATGATTATTCTTCAGGAAGAAGGATGAAGGGGAAATATAAGATGATTTCCTTGGATTCACACAGTAACATGAATGCAGGACCCTCCAATGGGGTGATGTGGGTAGGGTGGGGAATGAGCAACTGGAACATCCTCCTGTTGAGGGCCTCTACACCACTGGGAACCCATCATAACCTTCATAGAATAAGGAAAATTTGATGTACAGTGATACTTTATCTCTTATCGACATCATCCATGTGAAGGAGGTTGTGAAAAACATTCAGGTTCCTAAGATGGTTCTGATGCATGAACTACAAGATCATGGTCATAGTATTGGTGTTGGACCTGATGTTAACATCTGGTGCCTTTCATCTAATGAGTAAGTTAGTATTGGTGAGTGATTTTAAGGAGGGAAAACCTCACAGGAACATGAAGCCAAAGGATTACCTGATTATCTTTTAAAAGAGATGATAGGGGAAGGTTCCCATGAACATAACATGGATATTGTAGGTATTTCTACTAGACAAAATGAAAGGACAAAAAATTAGTGTCCTAGATATTTTATAAATGTCCTAATAGGCTCAGTTGACATCACACAATCTACTAAACAAATCACCAAGATATAGGAGCAGGATGGGTGGCATGATGATAATACTGGGGTAGATGGATAGTTTTCATAGGTCTCCTCTACTGGAGGATAAATATTGATAAAACTTCTGATTCCATGAATTCAAGTAATAAGTTCACCCCACTCAGGGGGATTTTCTGGGCTGATGAGGCTAAGTATGATTCCCCCAATGAGACTAAATATGACATGAATGACCTATTTTCTCAAGGCTGTTAGGGAAAGGATGTGCATCACATTGCTAGAATAGGTGCAATAGAGGGGAAAACACTAAACAAGGATTTTAGAGTAGGTAAGAAAATAGGAAAATGTGGGAAATGGAAAGCCCGTGTGGGTTTGAATCAACAAAGAGGGCCTCTAACAAGGGTAAGATCCCTCTAAAAATTAAGATATTATATTAGAATTGTTAGGAGATAGGGAATACCCTAACAGTTAAAGCCCTTAGGCATTACATAATGGCCAATAAACCTATGTTGATTGGGATTGTTGAACCAAAAATACTTTTTGTAAACTAGAAACCCTTCAGGTGGGCCTTTCTTGGTTATATATTTGTCTCTCAAAACTCTCATGATTCCAGCATGGATCATCTTTGTACCCTTAATCATGAAACCATTCACATCATCACATGTAGCAAATAGGACAAATCATCTTATTTTCTTTCAATACCGCTTGTGTAAATATCTATATTTCATTTTTTTATGCATCTACATCATATACCAGAATTAGGGAGTTATGGAGAGATCTTGAGGTTATCTCTAGAAACATAAAGCACAAATGGGTGGTTATGGGACACTTCAACACTGTTTAAAGCCTAAAGAAATAATTGGGTCTGGCTTCAACAAAACAGTTGATTTGGGTTCTCTATTTGCATTGATCAGTGAAATCTTGCAGAAGTCACAATTTTTTGTGTTTATTTCACATTGAATAGGTATACCTTGAATGGAAGATAATAAATTAGGTTTTATAAGTGCTTCATATAAATGGAAGATAGGAGTGTTGTAAATGGGGTCTCAAGATACACTCTTCCAATGTACTATTAAGATCACAACCCCATCATTATTGAGAATCCACCCAGATTACAAGGTCAGTACCACTCTCATTTCATTTTAATAATGTATGGCTTGTCACTCTTGGATACATGGAGGTTATTTTAGTGTCTTTTGAAATCCAACCGATTAGAAGTCCACTACAAATTATTTCTAGGAAATTAAAATGCATCAAATGATTATTAAAGGAATGGAGTAGAAAATCCTTCTATATGATTGATCTTTACTTCAAGGAGGATGAATGGAAACTTTCACAATGCTAACTTAGGAACCAACATCAAATTACTCCGTCTAGAGAGGAAATCCAGGGTCATTCCAAACTATATGATCTTATCACCATTAAGGAAAGGTTGGACTGTAATCAGCAGAATGTATAATGGAAGAAGGATAGAGATAGGAATTTGAATTTTTTTATAGGTTTCATAAGGAAAAGAGAATAAGTATAGGGAATAATTACATGAGTATCCATGGATGCATTAACACCTCTGAAAATGGAATCTATAATGTAGTGGTGGATTATTTCCAGAGATTTTACACTGAAGATGGAATATACAACATGCCAAAAATGGTTGATAATATAATACCCTGCATTGATGAGTAGAAAAACTTTTAACTCTTCTGAGATCTTTTAAAATAGGAAGTCAAAGTTTCTCTATTCTCTCTTAATATGGACAATGTAGCTAGCATGGATGGATTCACTAATAAATTATTTATGTTTAACTTGGATTTTTTACAGGATGATTTGACCAATGCAGTGACGGACTTCTTTAACCATTCCTTTTTCCCTTATGGAATTAATTCACACTTTATTACATTGATTCCAAATAAGGAAGGGGAACTTGGTATCAAATACTTCAGGGAAGTTTCAATTGGAAACACTATACCTAAAATCATTAGTAAGATTCTTATGATCAGGTTGGGAGGTATTTTTAAAGATCATACCACTCTAAACAAATTTGGGTTTTTTCCTAGTAGAAGCATTTAAAATTTCTTATTCATAGTCTCAGAGAGTATTAATATGATAAAGAGAAAAACAAATATGGGGAACTTTTCACTTAAGATTGATATTTCCATGGTGTTTGAAACATTTAAGTTGAGTTTTATTATTGATGTCATCAGGAAATATAGGTTGTCCAAGGGTTTCATAAAAATCATCACTAGAATTCTCACCTCTGTAAGGTTATCCATTCTTAGAAATGGGTCACTCAAGGGGTTTTGTTAGTGTACTATAGAAGTTCCGAAGGGGGGTCCTCTCTTAGGGATTCTTTTTTCTATTTCTAAAGATTATTTTAGAATATGTATTAATTAACTTGTACATATCAGTATTTACAAGAGAATAAAGTATGGTAGAAGTGACTTCACTCTATCACACCTTTTATATGAAAATTACATTCTCAGCATTGGTCAGGCTTCATAGGAAACCATTTCTTCATTAAAAGACCTATTTTATCTTTATGAAGAATTGGAAATACAATCCATAAGTTGGAACAAATATTTTATTGTTTTTGGTGATGAAATAAATGTTTGAAGGAAAATATGATCAATATAATCTTGGAGTTAGGAAAGGATATCCACCCTTTAATTGCCTTGGTGTCATTTTATTTTAGGTAAAGTTGAAAAGTCATTATCTTAGGAACATTTACTCTAGAATAATTAATCAAATTTCTAGATGGAAACTGAAATCCATGTACCTAGAAGGAAGGGTGTGTCTTGTCAACTCAGTAATTACCACTAAATTTGTTTACTCCTTCGCTCTTTATAGGTGGACAAGAAGTCTTATCAATGACCACTACGGTATGATAAGGAATTTAACTTGGACTAGGTCAATGCATGAGAGGAAGTTGATAATTGTTTCATGGAAATAATTCATCAAGCCTTTGGAAATGGGAGGACTTGGAATCAAATATTTAAGGATCTTCAATGATGGACTCATTGAGAAATTTACATGGAATCTCATAACATACAATGATTATTCATGTGATTTACTTTCAAACTAGTTCAAAATGAGATTTCTTGATAGATATCCACATCATCTTGCATCCTATGTTTGGGTATCCATTATGCATTCCTTCTGTGCCATTATGCAAAAAATAGTTTAGATGGTGAGTAGACAGTCTCCTCTGAACTGCTAGAATACCTTGTGGCTCAGTAGTCTACTCAAGGATGTCAATAGTAAACCACATGACAGAGAACATATGTCCATTTATGAATTATTGAGGCATGTTGATAGATCTTATGGCCTTGTCCCTGATCAAACCCGGGTGGAGATTCATAACTATGCCTTTATAGATATAGGCAGCCAGATATGGAAGCCCAAAAGTAATGGAAAATTCAATGTTAATGAGTTTTATAAAATGATATGTAAAGTCTCCACTCCACCACAAACATGGTTGATGAAATTCAAGGTACACATTATACAGGCCTCACATTTTCTACTTATTTAGAGGATTTGGAGGAACAGGTTTCCCACACATGCCCAATTAAGGAGAGCTAGATAGTATATTGTATCATCTTTCCACTTGTTCCTATAGGGTGAAGAGAATATTCAGCACCTCTTCATGGATTGTGGCTTTGCAAAGGATCTATGGAGGTATGTTGGATATCTATTTGGATTTTAGTTATGTACTGATTTGCTGCTAGGGGACCTCATGTTGGCACTCTGCTTAGCTGGACAAAGTGAACAGGTTATTAACCTGTTACTGGCTGCTACTGCATATGTCATTGCTATTGTGTGGAAGGCAAGGAATGTTGAAGCATTTGACAATATTCCATCTTCATTGAATTGTTTCAGAATTCTGATTCATAGGGATATTGATGTCGCTGCAAGAGTTAAAATAGTTACTATGAATAATATCATGAATGATCTCAATACTCTCATAACTTTAGGTGTTTTGGAAAAACTAGGAAACCTTGTGCTCAGGTCTGTATGATGAATCCCTCCTATCAATCCATGGATTAATGTCAATGTTGATGGTGTAGCCTCCGGTATTTCAGGACCCATAGGGTGCGGAGGGGTTTTCCGCACTCACTATAGCTTTGTGAAGAGTTGTTTTCATCATTATATTGGCATTGAAATTGTGTTTATATATATATAAATATATTTATTATAATTTTATAATTATGTGTATATATATATATATATATTTGTAAATATATATAATATTTTTAAAAAATATTATATATATTCACAATTTTATATTTAACTAAGTACATATCAGACATATACACATGTACACATGTTATATATATATATATATACATCTCACATACACGTGCAACATCTATATATACACATGAAAAACACACACACACACAACATAATGCATACACATATATGCACGTAAACATTGATATAAATATATAAGATCAAATATCACATATTAACAATATATCATTTATATTGATATAATTGTTTGAATTGTTAAAATATATATATATCAATATATCATATTTATACTAATTATATGTACGCATTTTGTAACTAATATATATAAATAAACAGTTAAACATTTTGACTAATGTAAATTTTATAATTTTTTATATAAAAAATTATGAAAATAAGATTCATTTTTTATTAAAAGTTATATAAATCATATTTATATATTATATTTACATATATATATTTATTGCAATATAAATCTTATTTAAAAATATATAATTATATATAATTATAATTATAATTATAAATAAATATATTTATATATATATTTATTTATTTATTTATTTATATTTATATAATTATATATATTTATTGATATATAGGTATATATAATTATAATTATAATAAATATATTTATTATTTAAATAGATTAATTATAAATTTATAATTATTTAAATATATATTAGGTGTTTAGGGGTACAATTACAACTAAATGCACACACACACCACACATGCACAGGTCAGAAAGGTAGGTCATAGCCCCCCAAGCGATAATCTACCCATCAACTCTTATTTTGTACATGGCCCATAGGCCCAGCATTGGATGGACTGAAGGCCCCTTCGTTTGATGGACCAAAGGCTCTACTTGCATCAACACATACATGGGTTTGCACCCTTTCTTGTATCATTCTTGTGTTATCACTTACCTGCATCATGTCTATGTCACCACTCCATATATTAATTCATGTATCATAAATCCTCCAAAGGACTTTCCAGGATTCAAACTCTAGTCTTTTGGATGCAGGATTACGGGGTTTACCTATCAGGCGTCACCCCAACTACATTTAAATATAAATATTTATTTATTTATTTATAATTCTAATTATAAATAAATATATTAATAAATATTTGTATATAATTAGAAATATATTTATATAATTATATATATATGTAAATAATTATATATAATTATATAATTATATATATTTATATAATTATATATATATATATATATTAATGTATAAATATATATAATTATAAATATAATAAATATATTTATTATTTAAATATATTTATTATAGTTTTATAATTATTTTAATATATATATATATATGTTTATTTATTTATTTATAATTATATAGATACTTTTTTTGAAACATTATATATATATTTGAATTATTAAAAAATATGTATTAATATTTCATTTCTCGGGGCAATGAGTTCTAATCCATAGTCTGCATCATTCCTAATATATATTAATATATCATCTTTATATTAATTATATACATGCATTTTTTAATTAATGTATATAAATGAACATTGTTTTTTGAATATAAATATGATAATTTTGTATATTTTAATAATATTTTTTATTAAAAGTTTTTATTAGCACTAAGAATAGCATTGATAAAGGTACCCCTTTTATCAGTGCTTTATGTTTAACATTGATAAAAGATAGTTCTGGAAAAGGCTCAATTTGTGGTAGTGTAGTGACTTTGTAATGAATTTTCAGTTGAATAGTGGATTAAATCGGATGTTTTAATTTGGGGTTTTCAAAGCTATGATTTTAGGGTTATTAAAATCGTCGAATGCCTTGGTCTTCTTTGTTGGTCAATCTCATTGAGTTCATGAAACCCAAATATTTCTTGGGTGCGATCATGAGGCCTCGATTCTAGGCACATGACCTCCTTGTTCATCTTCTCCAGGTGTTTTGCAGCGCGTATGTGGGTTTCTTCATGTTTGGTTTAATTCTTTTATTCCTTTTTTTTTCTTCTTCTTCAAAATTTTGAAGAAAAAAAGAATTTAAATAAAATTATGAAACTTAAATCATCAATGATAATTCTTAAACTATTAAAGGAATAATTTCTTAAATAGATTCCCAAAGGGTTCTTATAAAAAGATAATTTATAAATAAATTATCGAATGATAGATATTTTGAATTATCCAACCATAATATTAAACAGGATAATCACCATGATTTATCAAATGATATTTTCTAAATTTATCAAATAATGATTATGTTGGGTTATATAAAATAATAAAGATTAATTATTAAATAATAATAATGAAAAAACATTAAACAATAATTACAATGATTTATCCGTGATAATTTATTAAAATTATCAAAGGATAAAATATTAAATTATCATGGATAATTTTTTAAAAAATTATCAAATGATAATTGCGATATTATCAAAGGATAATTTATAAAAAAATTATCAAAAAAAATTGTGAGATTATTAAAGATAATTATTAAAATTATTAATTGATATTCAATAGATTATCAAAGGATAATTTATAAAATAAAAATTATCAAATGATAATTTATTATCAAAAAATAATTATGAAGGATAATTTATGATAAATTATCAAATGATTATTTTAAAGGATAATTTATAATAAATTATCAATAGTTAATTATAAAATATAATTTAGGATAAATTATCAAGAGATAATTATAAAAGGATAATTCATGAGATATTGTCAAAAGATAATTATAAAGTCATGATTTAGGATAAGTTATCAAATGATAATTATGAAGAATAATTTATAATAAATTAGCAAAAGGTAATTATAAAATATAATTTAGGATAAATTATCAAAAGATAATTATAAAGGATAATTTATGGTAAATTATCAAGAGATAATTATAAAAGGATAATTTATAAAAAATTATCAAAGGATATTTATAAAAGGATAATTTATAACAAATTATTAATAAATAATTATAAAAGGATAATTGGTGATAAATTATCATAAGATAATTATAAAAGGATAATTTAGGATAAATTATAAAAAGATAATTATAAAGTATAATTTATAAATAATTATCAAAATATAATTATAAAGGATAATTTAGTATAAATTATCAGAGATAATTATAGAAGGATTATTTATGATAAATTATCAAGAGATAATTATAAATTTTAATTTATAAGAAATTATCAAAATATAATAATTCTTATGGAGAATTTTGCAAGTTCATGCATTGGATTAGAACGATAATTCAAAAATTATTGAGGAGACAGAAAGTATCATCACATGTGATATTTTATTTCTTTTTAAAATTAAATAACTGGTTTTGGTTCTAGTAATCTTTGATGAACCTAGAGCATTAACGTGTTTCCGTTTACAATAATATGATTGTGAAGAAGTGTTCTTGATTGATGAGGTTTTCACTCTAGCTATCGAACCACATGGGGTGGTTTATCCTTACCTTTGACAACAACAACTTTTGTGGTTGTAAGTTCTTTACCTTGGTGGGATCTCATTACACATGTATTTTTATGTTATGATTTGTCTGTGGCTTGATTGATATTTATTCTTGACTTGTGATTGCATGTGGGTGTGTGTGTGGCCCATGATATGGTATAAATTGATTCCATGAAATTAATGTGATCGCTAGATTCAATTATAATGTTTGATTCACATGTTAATGTATTTGACGATGTTATATTTCTCATGATGTGTGTTGTGGTTGTTATCATGTTATGCGTAAGAACCTAGTTCATCTCTTTGATGTACGGGCTTCCTCTTTTCTATTTTCCTTAAGTTTTTTAATAAAATATGGAAAATGAGGAAAAATCCCAAATTTTGGAACTACACGCCGTGTACTTTTTCCACACGCCATGTACTTCTGGCCGTGTTGGGATGAGTACACAGGGCGTGTAGCCATGTCGGCAACAAAGGGTGTAGAAACTGACTACACGCCGTGTAGTGGTCCTTTACATGTCGTGTAGTCATTCGGCAGGCCAAAATAGTAAGGCGGTGAAGCAGCCGCCAGCTGGGCGACAGTACATGCCGTGTACTCAGAAGTACATGTCGTGTACTCATGTCGGCAAGTGAACAGTGTCGCGCTGGTGGGAAGCCACCAGTGGAACAGTTAAATGAAGGGAGTACATGCCGTGTACTTTGTTTTTTCGGCTTAAAACAGGAAGTAGCCTCCTCATTTGGCAAAGGAGTCATTTGAGCCATTTTGGATCCAAAGGAGGAGGTCGGACATTTGAAGATCTGCTGGGTGTTCGTCTGAAATCGGTTTCCGCCTTGGATGATCTCGTTGGAACCGCATGGGTAAGCCCTCTCTTCTCCTAGCGTGTTTCTTACCAATTCTTCTCCTAATTTAAGTTATTTATGTTTGAACGGGTTTTGTTCTTCGTCATATCTACGCCATTCTTGTGCGTTTCTAGAGTCGGTGTTCGGGTATAACGTTCGTTGGCGTTTAAGGTAGGTGGCTTGGTGTTTAGTTTTCCAACTGTTGTGTGTTTTGTGTGTTTTTGTGCCACGAACCCATGTTGGGGTGTCGTGTGGCTGAGGTCGTTGCTATATTAAACACCTATAATTGATTAGGTATTTAATTATGATATTAAAATGCTGGTTGGGATCGTTGCATGGATCTGGAACCACCCTGGGGGTGTGTTCCACTGTTTAGCCATTTGGCCAGGATACCCGAGGGTATGCCTTTAAAGTAGTAATTATAGAATTTCCTTGAGAGGAATTACTTGTTACTTCTTGTTTCCATGTTGGTCATGGCCTATTTACCTGTTTAGCCTGAGGGAGTTTTTGTGATTAGCCTGAGGGCACTACACTGTTTAGCCTGAGGGCTGTAGTTATTTCGCCTGAGGGAAACCTTTCGTGCCTGAGGGATTGTCTTCTATGCATGAGGGTGACACTTCCTATGCCTGAGGGAAATTTCTGTTATGCCTAAGGGCAATACCTGTGGTATGGATTTTTTATAGCCTAAGGGCATGGTTCACTATATTATCCTAAGGGAAAGATACTAGTTGTCCTGAGGGCTTGGTGTTGTTGAGCATAGAACGATACTAAATTTAATGGAGTAAATGAATAATAAAATGGAAATTTAATTGTTAAGTTAGTTACTTTTCAGTACTACTTACTTTATTACATTTTAATATTGCACACTGTTGTTGCATTCTTACACGCAGTTGGGCATGGGCCTTTGGTGGGTGCCTACTGAGATATATTTCTCACACCCTATTTGGGTCACGCTTTTCGGCCCAAATAGATTACCTTACTGCAGGTGTAGATACGGGCAAGAGTCCCTATACAGGTACATGATTGCTGCTGAGGAATAGGAGGGCATGGGACCGAGCCTAGGCTCGCGATGCCGCTGCCAGCTGTTTTGCTTTGTTTTGTTGTACTCTGCTTTTGGTTGTATCGTATTGATGTATAACATGTTCTGGATGTTTTCTTAGAACTTGAGACATCTAGCATCATCATTTATATATCGTTGGTTATATCCACTGTTGTTTTTTATTTCAGTTGTGTATGGTTTACTGCTTCTGCTGTTTTTTATATGTTTTATTTTGTATTCCGTTGCGCTACACTTTGACAAATGAGGGCATAGTTTCTCCACTATCAGACCTGGGCCCTCACTGCTAGTCGGAAGCCTCTAGCGTTTGGGGAAATGCACTTGAGGTCACGTGGCGAACCGGGTTTGGGGCACCCGTTGTGTGGCACCCGGAACTGGGACGTTACAAAGTGGTATCAGAGGAGGTTCTTTTCTTTGACTTACTATTTAGAGTCGTAGACAGGGATAGGATGAACGGTAGTTGGTAATAAGATGTGACCGGGCGTAGCTAACTCATGTACAGGGAAAATCCAGTCTAACTCATATTTTGCAATTTTTCTGATTTTGCAAATTTTACTGTTGATATGATTTCATCGGTGGGTGACGCACTTGTATTGTGCTAGTTATATTTTATCTGTGGGTTTTATTTAGTTGCAACCTGATGAGATGAGGGTATGCCATCTCATGCATCATATAGGAACATGCTAGAAATCACATGCTATGCATAGTTCCATGCCATGTAGGTGCATTAGAAATTGCATGTTGTTGTGATAGTAGTTGTGCTAGAAAAGCATGCTGTTGTGATAGCTACTTGATAAATACCTATTGTTTGATAGGGTATTTTGTGTAAGCCTGTTTATAGAATGGACGCCAAACTTTGGTTTTTGGGGATTATGGGCCCCCATTGACCGGAATTTGGTGGATCATTGACTGTTTATTAGTTTTAACACAGATAAGATGTCAAACTTTGATTCGTGGGGAGTATGGGCCCTCACGGGTCAGAATTTGACACTTAGGTGTTGGTTTTCGGTATTTTTCTGGGTTCTGGAGAAGTTTCTGAGGCATATTGTCTGAAAACCCAGTATACACGTCGTGTAGAACTTTAAACACGCCGTGTATGACCTTCTGTTTGGGAAGAAAAAAATTAACTTTTTTAAGTACACACCGTGTACTCTGAGTACACACCATGTAGTCTCTTTTCGTGTCTCAAACCGTGTGGGAAGAGACACGAGGTAGGGATGTGCTTGGGAAAAACACGTCGTGTGCCATATACACACACCGTGTAGTTTTGACCCGGAGTCCGGCCGTGTAACTAACAACATGGGTCGGTGAACGCCTTCACAGAACACGTCGTGTCAATTATGAACACGCCGTGTAGTGTGACCTGGGGACTCAGTCATGTAACTAACAACACGGGTCAGTGTCACCATTCCTTGAACATGACGTGTACCTTTTGGGACACGTCGTGTAGTCTTGTCTGAGGACAGACTATGTGGACTTAGCCGTATGGCAGAGAAACGGGGTTGTTGACACGCCGTGTGCGGGTGTAACACGCCGTGTAGTGTCAAGCCGAGTAGTCGGCCATGTCACAGACGACACGGGAAGTTGGAAAAATAACACCATACACGCCGTGTAGATAATATACACACCGTGTAGTTTTGTTCAAACGGGAGTCGTGTGGCTTAGCCGTGTAGAAGGACCCGGGCAGGGGAAGGGAAGTCAAGTACATGTCGTGTAGTCAGTATACACACCGTGTAGTCTTTCTTTTCAAATTTTTGAATGCCTTGTTCCTCCTGTTCCCTTTTTGGGTTTCTTCGCTTTCGGTATTTGAAGAATCTTGTTCTAAGGCGTGTTTTGACCTTGTAGTGTCATGCCTCCTAGACGACCGTGCATTGTTCGCCAGGAGAGCGACAATGAGTATACTCCATAGATGGTGGGCCATCGGCTACCAGTTGATCCTCCAGCAGAGCCAGATGCGGCACCAGCTGATATACCGGACACAGGCACGGAGGCGCAGTTCTGTGAAGGCTTATTGCGGTTCATGCAGACCTTTCAGGGAGCACTGCAGGCTGCCACATCCATGGCCGAGCTGACACGTATCTTCCAGCAGCAGCATCCACCTATGTTCTCAGGGGATGGTGGACCACAGGCTGCAGAGTCTTGGTTGAGGTTGATGCAGACTATTTTCAAGCATCTTGAGATGCCTCCAGGGCGGAGGGTCAAGCCCACGACATACATACTGCGTGATTCTTCCAAGAGGTGGTGGGATGTTACCACCCAGTCAGAGCATCACAGGTACATGGTGTGGTAAGACTTTCAAGCAGTCTTCTATGAATTTTTCTTCCCGGAGACGCTGAGAGAAGATAGATCTTGAGAGTTCATGAATCTGCAGTAGGGCGCTATGTCAGTGATGGACTATTCTGGTCGTTTTACGGAGCTTCAGCGCTTTACACCCGTGCTAGTGGGTGATGAGACTTTGAGATCCAGACATTTTGAGGATGGTCTTTGGTATGACATCTGCGCGCTGGTGAATGTATCCAGGTTGCCTATTTTACACACTATTGTGAACTAGGCGTTGATCACAAAGAGAAACCTTTGAGAATCTAGAGGTGTGGACCAGGGCAGTTCAGCACCAGTTACTGGTACTTTTTCTACTGGCAAGAGGAAGAGACAGATGGACTTCTCTCAGGGTGGCAGTACCAGCCAGGCACTCTCTTCAGGTGGCCCGATCAGGTGCTACCAGTGTGTTAGAGAGGAGAACAAGAGGCCACAGTGTCCACATGATCCAGTGGAGTGTCGAGCTTGCGGCAAGATGGGTCATCTGCAGCGCTTTTGCAGGGCATTTCCACCGATGGCTAGTGAGAGGGGTTCTGTGCAGACTCCGAATGCAGGAACAGGACCAGCAGTTTCTTACCAGTCTGGGAACTGGAATACGTCTAGGCGTGTAGGCAGAGATGGTGGTCATGGTTTTGGTATCCAGACACCAGGATCTTAGAGGCAACAGGGTGGGATAGGTCAGGGTAGTCAAGCTGTGTCGCAGGGCCGCGACACTAGGCAGACATATGCGGTGCAATAGACCCAGCATGAGCAGGATCCCGGACCTTCTACAGTCATAGGTACTATTTTAGTAGCTTCTGTATTATCTTCAGTACTTTTTGATACGGTTGCTACGCATAGTTTCATATCTATACCCGTTGTGGAGAGCCTTGGGCTCTGTGTTTCTTCATCTTCTGTTATCATGACGCTAGACACTCCGTTGGGGACTAGAACAGCTGGTGTGTGTCAGTGCAAGGAGTGACCCCTTGAGGTTGGTGGGTGTCACTTCCTTTGGGACCTCTATGTCCTAGAGATGACAAGCTATGACGTCATTCTCGGGATGGATTTTTTGGTTCCCTTTAGAGCCTTTGTAGACTAATATCGCCGCAGGGTGTTTTTCACGCCACCCGAGGGCAGAGAGTTTCTATACAAGGGAAAATGGGATGTTCAGGTGAGCTGAGCTGAACCATAGCATCGTGGGCGAGGTGGAGTCATAGCCCAGATTGTGAGCTTATATCTGGATGACCAGGGGACTTGTCAGATGGATTTCCCTCCTGTTGTTGATCGTTTCAGGGATGTCTTCCCAGACGAATTTTCGGGTCTACCTCCAGAGAGAGAGGTGGATTTCTCCATTGATCTTGTGCCAGTAGTAGCACTGGTGTCCATTCCTCCTTATAGGATGGCTACACCTGAGTTGCAGGATCTCAAGAGGCAATTGGAGGAGTTGCAGGAAAAGGGATTTATCCGACCCAGTACTTCGCCTTGGGGTTCTGCAGTCCTTTTTGCGAAGAAGGCAGACAGTACCCTTAGACTTTGCGTGGATTATCAGAAGCTGAACCAGTTGATGGTTAAGAACTGATATCCCTTACTGAGGATTGATGGTCTTTTTGATCAGCTTCGTGGAGAAAGAGTGTTCTCGAAGATTGATTTGAGGTCAGGATATCATCAACTGCGCGTTAGACCATCTGATATACCTCTCACAGCTTTCAGGAGCAGGTATGTTCTATACGAGTATACGGTTATGCCGTTCGGACTCACGAACGCGCCAGCGGTTTTCATGGCTCTGATGAATCGTGTGTTCCATCCATATCTTGATTCTTTTGTGGTAGTATTCTTGTACAACATCTTGGTGTACTCTCACACTCGACATGACCATGCCACCCATCTTGAGATAATATTGAGTACACTGGGAGAGCATCGACTATATGCTAAGCTCTCAAAGTGCCACTTTTGGATGGACCAGATTCACTTCCTCGGTCATATAATCTCTAAGGCAGGAGTTTCAGTAGACCCAGAGAAGGTGAGAGCAGTAGTTTACTGGGAGCATCCTAAGAACGTGTTTGAGATACGGAGTTTCTTTGGGATGTCTGGTGACTACAGGCGTTTCATACAGGACTTCTCCCACTTAGCAGCACCATTGACAGGTCTGACTAAGAGGGGTGTGAATTTCGTTTGGTCGGAAGCTTGCAAGACAGCTTTTCAGGACCTGAAGGGAAGTTTGAAATCAACACCGATCCTGATACTCCCAGATCAGGGGAAGATCTATACAGTTTACTATGATGCATCAGGTATTGGGTTGGGACCAGTGTTGATGCAGGGTGACTGAGTTGTGGCGTACGAGTCTCGGTAGTTGAGGCCACATGAGAGGAATTACCCGACACATGATCTCGAGTTGGCAGCAGTTGTTTATGTGTTTCTCTATTGGAGACATTATCTATTGGGGGAGCATTTTGTGGTTTTCACCGACCACAAAAGCCTCAAGTACATATTTACACAGCGTGGCCTGAATCTGAGGCAGCGAAGGTGGGTCAAGTACCTATAGTCCTTTGATTTTGAGCTTTCCTATACACATGGTAAAGGTAATGTAGTAGCTGATGCACTGAGTAGGAATACTCAGATACAGGCAGTGCAGGAGGTCAATGGTGAGTGGGAGCTCATGGCCTTGTTCTCTGAAATGCATCTGGAGGTGCATGACAGTCAGGGGCAGACTTATCTGTCATCTTTAGCTGTGACTTCTACCCTCCTGGACAGAGTGAGGATGAGGCAGCTATCGGATCCAGAAGGCCTAGTTCTATGGGAGTCGGTGGCAAGTGGGAACCCTTCTCCTGGGTGGACGATAGGCGATGATGAGGTTTTGCGTTTCCATGGACAAGTATGGGTTCCAGGGGATATACGCAAGGAACTGATGCGAGAGTTTCACGCTTCAGCATGGGCAGTTCATCTCGGGGTTACCAAGATGTATTGTAACTTGAGACGTCAGTATTGGTGGCCGGGTATGAAAAGAGATGTAGCTGGTTTCGTTATGAGATGTTCCACCTGTCAGCAGGTGAAGGTGGAGCATCAGAGACCAGCTGGACTGTTACAGCAGTTACCCATTTCGGAGTGGAAATGGGATGATGTCGCGATAGATTTTGTGACTGGGTTGCCGAGGTCACCTTGTGGAAACGATGTCGTGTGGGTTGTTGTGGACAGACTCACGAAGGTAGCTCACTTCTTGCTGATCAAGGAGACCTTCGGTGTTGACGAGCTCGGAAGGCTGTATATCCGAGAGATCGTACGTCTTCATGGGGTCCCTGGTTCTATCATTTCAGATAGGGACGCCCACTTTATGTCTCATTCCTGGTAGAGTTTTCAGAGGGCGTTAGGTACACAGGTGCTTCTGAGCATAGCATACCACCCTCAAACAGATAGCCAGTTAGAGCATATGATACAAGTGCTAGAGGACATGTTACGTGCATGCATCCTAGAATTTGGGGGCTCTTGGGAGAATCATATACCCTTAGTCGAGTTTTCCTATAACAATAGCTTTCAGGCGACTATTGAGATGGCACCATACGAGGCATTATATGGTAGGTCGTGCCGATCACCTTTGTGTTATTTAGAGGCAGGTGAGGCAGCTTTGTTGGGACCACGTCTCATGCAGGAGACTTCTGAGTAGGTCCAGTTGATTCAAAAGCGGATGGCTACCACGCAGTCTCTTCAGAAGACAAATGTTGATCACCGCAGATGACCTTTGGAGTTTGTGCTCGGGGATCAGGTTTTCTTGCATGTTTCGCCGAGGATGGGAGACAGGGTAAACTTTCACCGCGGTATGTGGGACCATTTGAGATTCTTGAGAGAGTTGGGCTGGTTACTTATCAGTTGCAGTTATCGTAGTGGTACCGAGCCATGCATGACGTCTTCCACGTATCTCAGTTGCATCGCTATCATTCAGACTCGTCTCATGTTTTTCAGCCCGAGGAGGTTGATCTGGAGGCAGATGCGTCCTTTAAGGAGCATCTGATTCGTATCGTTGACAGGAACACCAAGGTTCTCCGAGGTCGGTCAGTTCCTCTCGTATGGGTGTTATGGCAGTATGGCCGAGTGCAGGACAAAACCTGGGAGAATGAGACTGATGTACGTGCTCAGTGGCCGGAGTTGTTCACGGCTATATCTTCTCCACCCTTGGAAGAGAAATTCGGGGACGAATTGTTATAAGGGAGGAAGTTTGTAAGAACCTGGTTCTTCTCTTTGAGGTACGAGCTTCCTCTTTTCTCTTTTCCTTAAGTGTTTTTAATAAATTATGGAAAATGAGGAAAAATCCCAAATTTTGGAACTACACGCCGTGCACTTTTTCCACACGTCGTGTACTTCTGGCCGTGTTGGGATGAGTACACAGGGCGTGTAGCCATGTCGGTGAAAAAGGGTGTAGGAACTGACTACACGCTGTGTAGTGGTCCTTTACACTCCGTGTAGTCAGTCGGCAGGACAAAATAGTAAGGCGGTGGATCAGCTGCTAGCTAAGTGATAGTACACGCCGTGTACTTAGAAGTACATGTTGTGTGCTCATGTCGGAAAGTGAACAGTGCCGCACTGGCAGGAATCCGCCAGTGGAACAGTTAAATGAAGGGAGTACACACCGTGTACTTTGTTTTTTCCACTTAAAACAGGCATTAGCCTCCTCATTTGGTAGAGGAGGCATTTGAGCCATTTTGGAGCCAAAGGAGGAGGCTAGACCTTTGAAGATCCGTCAGGTGTTCGTCTGGAATCGGTTTCCGCCTCGGACAATCTCGTTGGAACCGCACGGGTAAGCCCTCTCTTCTCCTAGCGTGTTGCTTACCAATTCTTCTCTTAATGTAAGTTATTTACGTTTGAATGGCTTTTGTTCTTCGTCAGATCTACGCCGTTCTTGGGCATTTCTGGAGTCGGCATTCAGGTATAACGTTTGTTGGCGTTTAAGGTAGGTGGCTTGGTGTTTAGTTTTCCAACTGCTGTGTGTTTTGTGCATTTTTGTGCCACGAACCCATGTTGGGGTGTCGTGTGGCTGAGGCCATTTCTATATTAAACACCTATAATTGATTAGGTATTTAATTATGATATTAAAATGATGGTTGGGATCGTTTCTTGGATCTGGAACCACCTCGGGGGTGTGTTCCACTGTTTAGCTGTTTGGCCAGGATACCTGAGGGTATGCCTATAAAGTAGTAATTGTAGAATTTCCTTGAGAGGAATTTCTTGTTACTGCTTGTTTCCATGTTGGGCATGGCCCGTTTACCTGTTTAGCCTGAGGGCATTGTTGTGATTAGCCTGAGGGAACTGCACTGTTTAGCCTGAGGGATGTAGTTGTTTCACCTGAGGGAAACCTTTCGTACCTGAGGGCTTATCTTCTGTGCCTGAGGGAGACACTTCCTACGCCTGAGGGAAATTTCTGTTATGCCTGAGGGAAATACCTGTGGGTTGAATTCTGTATAGCCTAAGGGTGTGGTTCACTATATTAGCCTAAGGGCAAGATACTAGTTGGCCTAAGGGCTTGGTGCTGTTGAGAACAGAACGATACTAAATTTAATGGATTAAATGAATAATAAAATGGAAATTTAATTGTTAAGTTAGTTACTTTTCAGTACTGCTTACTTTATTGCATTTTACTATTGCACACTGTTGTTACATGCTTACACGCAGTTGGTCACGGGCCTTTGGTGGGTGGCTACTAAGATATATTTCTCACACCCTATTTGGGTCACGCTTTTCAGCCCAAAAAGATTACGTTGTTGTAGGTGTAGATAGGGAAAAGAGTCCCTATACAGGTACATGATTACTGCTAAGGAATAGGAGGGCATGGGACCGAGCCTAGGCTCGCGATGTCGCTGCCAGATGTTTTGCTTTGTTTTGATGTACTCTACTTTTTGTTGTATCGTATTGATGTATAACATGTTCTGAAAGTTTTCTTAGAACTTGAGACATGTAGCATCATCATTTATATACTGTTGGTTATATCCACTGCTGTTGTTTATTTCAGTTCTGTATGGTTTAATGCTTCCGCTGTTTGTTGTATGTTTTATTTTGTATTCTTCTGCGCTACACTTTGAAAAATGAGGGCATAGTTTCCCCACTATCAGAACTGGGCCCTCACTGCTAGTCAGCAGCCTCTGGCTTTTAGGGAAATGCACTTGAGGTCACGTGGCGAACCAGGTTTGGGGCACCTGTTGTGTGGCACCTGGAACCGAGACGTTACATTATGACTTGTCATGTATTTTTTTGGAGGATTGGTATGTGTATACTTGACAGGTAGTCATTGTGGTATGATTACTCCTTGTGGGGTGCATGCATGGTGTATAGTGATGATGATAAAAACATGATAACCTTGTAACTTGACATCTACTTGATGCCTTATGGATTTCGAGTAGATGCCTGACACTTGATGCCATGTGGATTCTAAGTGTTACCCAATGCCTAGTGGATTCCGGGTAGTTTACAGATACTCGATGTCTTTTGGATTTCAGGTAGGATGTTTTTACTCGATTATTTATGGATTCTGAGTGAATCAAAAATATACTTATGGATGGTATGTATACTTATCGACATACAATACATTTTTGACATGGTGATGAAGCATGTATGATTAGGGATTTGTAATGGCATGGTTAGATCATGACCACTCAATTTTTGGATTGTATGTTTATTCTTGATACATATTGATCATTATTATTCCATACACTATTATACCTAATCACATCAGGTTAAATAAGCATTGGTGTTCTCCTATCAAGTCTTCTAATTGCACCCTACTTGGGCATTTTGATGCACTTGTAGATTTCATGAGGGATCTCGTGAAGGGAAAGGACCATGTGATGGATAGATGATCAAAGGAGCATAGATCTAGTAACATACCAAGATAGACTCTAGAGGACCTGCTAATTATTTATTTACTTTATTTGCTTCTTTGTACACTTGACGGGATTTCCACCTTGGGAGCCTATTTATTATCTGACATGTATTCTATTATTATTATTCTGCATGATTAGTCTGATTATTTATTATTATAATTGTTTATTTATTATTTTTTTGTGAATTGATATAGAGGTTATATTCTCCCCACTATCAGACTTAGACCCTCACTATTAGTCAGTAACCTCTTGTGTATGGGGTGGTGCCCATGAAGTCATGTGTCATTCTGGCTCATACCCGGTAGTTCAGGTCGACATGTTATATAGGGATTGTGTTGAAGACCCTAAGAAAGGATATAGTATATGAAAAATTTACTAAGTGTGAATTTTAGCTACAAAAAGTTTCATTCTTAGGTCATATAATTTCAAGTGAGTATATACCAGTGGATCCTTCAATGTTGGAATTTATTAAACAATGGCTAAGACCAACCACGATAACTGAGATCCTCATTTTTCTTGGGATGGAAGGATACTACCAATGATTTTTGAGATATTTATACTGGATATCTAATCAAAGCACCAACTTTACTTGGAAATTGGTTGTGTTCTTGTGGATAGATGAATGTGAATATAATTTAAAGGAGCTAAAGAGAAGGTTGGTCAGTGCACCTATGCTCACACTACCTTATAGTAGAGAAGGTTCTTTAATCTAGAGTGATGCATCAAATAAGGGACTAGGATGTGTCCTTATATATAATAACATGGTGATATTATATGCATCTTTCCAATTGAAAATATATGATAAAAATTACTTAACTCGTGATTTGGAGCTGGTTGAGGTAATTTTTGTGTTGATGATATAGATGCATTATCTTTATGATGAAAGGTGTGACATATATACTGATCATAAAATATTTAATAATATATTTACATTTAAATATTTATACATGTTTTGGTGAAGATGGTTTGAGATGATTAAAGATTATTAATGGTTAATAAACTACCAACATGGGAAGGTGAACAAGCTAGATGATGCCTGAAGTTAGAAAGACCATGCTAGTTTTTTCATGATGAGGATTTAAAGAGATCCAATAATTATGGATTTTCATAATTTGGATCTAAAAAACATGAGGATAGTGGAAAAATCAAATCTTTCTCATTTGATTGTAAAATCATCCATCTATGTGATGATTAAAGTGGTATAGAAGAAGGATGTGGGACTACAAATGAATGTGATAAGTGTTCTTAAGTTCAACCATGATTGTAATAAAATTATAAGATTTTGGAACCAAGTATCCATCCCATAAATACCATACATAAAGGAGTTTTTGGTTAAATCTCATAGTTCATTGGTCTTTATTCATCCTAGAAGTACGAAGATGTATAGGGATCTAAAAGGTATTTATGGTAGGATAACATGAAAAGGTATATTATAGAGTGTGTATCCTGATACCTAGTATTTCAAAAATTTAGGTCTAGGAGATAGAAGTCAAAGGGGATGTTACAACCATTACCCATACTAGAATGAAAATTTTAAAACATTACCATGGATTTCATCACTAGACTCCCAAAAACATTTAAAGGGCGTGATGTTATTTGGGTTATAGTCAATCACCTTACAAAGTATGAACATTTCATTACCATAAAATAAGATTTATATCTTGATCATATTTCTAGGATATACATTAAAGAATTTTGATGGTTTCATGGGGTACCACATTGTATTATTCTGATTGGGACCTAAGGTTTACCTTGAAGTTCTGGAGAAATATTCAATAGGATTTGGATATAGAGTTAAGTTTCTATACTTCATATCATCTTCACAAAGATTTTTAGTTTGAAAGGGCCATTAAAACTCTATAATAAATGTTTATATATTTCTCTATGTATTTAAAAGGTGGTTGGTACTGACACCTTCCTTTGGTAGAATTTTCATAAAATAATAGCTTTCACTCGATCATACATATGGCTCCTTATAAATCTCTATATGGAAGTAATTGTTTAAATGTAACATGATTTTATGAATTTGTAGAAAAAATCTATTGGTAACTGAACAAGATAAAGAAATGGAATATAATTTTATAGTGATTCATTATCACATCAGGGTATCTCAGAGTCAACATAAAAGTTATATCGACAATAATCGATGAAATCTAGAGTTTGGAGTTGGCGACAAGGTATTACTATGAATATATCCTTGTAAAAGGGTTTTGAAAGTTGTACATAAGGTAAATTTTATCCCTACATATATTGGTCCCTCAAAAACTTTTGATCATATCAAGATGATAGCTTATTACTTGGTGCTTTCATCAAATCACTCCCAAGTTTATGATGTGTTCCATGTATCACTCTTGAGGAAATGAAAACTCAATCCTTTATATATTATGAACTCAAATTTTGTACCACTGAAGCATGATATATATTATATAAAACAATTGGTGTAGATTTTTAGAACAAATAGATAAAGTGATTCAAAACAGGGTCACTCACCAGGTCAAAGTTTTTTGGGGAAACCATAAATTTGAGGAAGCTAAATGGGAACCAAAAGATGTGATGAGGTAGAAGTATCCTCGATTGTTTATATTAGGGTGATGGAATTTCAAGGTAAAAATTATTATAAATGGGTAGAAGGTAACACCCTAATATTTTATGATATATTACTCTTTAAATAAATGTATAGTGTTCAATATTTTTCCTAATACACAACACTGAGCTTTAAGTGAACTACGATATAATATAAAATTATTATTATTTAAATGTGACTATTATAACTTAACCATTAAATTAGAAGGTATGAATAGTAATAACCACATTAGTGAAAACATGTATAAAGGTTTTATATAATTTTATTA
Source organism: Viscum album (assembly GCA_963277665.1). Taxonomy (NCBI): domain Eukaryota; kingdom Viridiplantae; phylum Streptophyta; class Magnoliopsida; order Santalales; family Viscaceae; genus Viscum; species Viscum album. The sequence goes on along the minus strand of OY728151.1, from coordinate 192,201,168 downwards.
ATTCATAATAAATATGTACTCAATTTTTAGTAAAGACATTTTATGCTTCAAAAATGCTTTTTATTTCATTTTTTATAGGAAAATTATAATTAATTTATAATTTTTTTAGAAATATTATTTTAAAAAATGAAAGTAATTTTTTAAATCATCATGTCAAAATTAACTTAGGATGATTTTTTTTAATTTTCTGCAAAAATTTGACTTTTGGGTGAATAGTGAAAATAACAATTTTTAAAGAAAACTCTATTTTATTTTCTTGTGTTTTCAAAGATTTATTTTTATTTTGATTGGTTTTAAAATTTTATTAGTTTCTTTTTGTTAAAAATTATTTAGTATATACCTTTTTAATCAACATTATACTTGATCTTGGTATAAAAATACTTTTATACTTTAAAAGGCATTTTTCTAAAAATCATTTTTCAATGTGTTTTATTTATTTAAATTAAATTAATTTCTACCATTTATAGAGATTAAATCATTAAAAATGGAATACATATTTGGAATAATTATTTAAAAATTTACCAATGAAGCCAATTTCATTTCTGGTTATTATTAATAGTAACTATGGTAAAAAATTTACTACCTCAGTACAAAGCTAAAATGGGTAAATTACAATTAAAACTAAGTGACAAGGCCACCATTATTCATATTAATTCTTATTTTATGAATTTATTTATACCATTATCACATTAGAATCTAATTTTAATTTTTTATGGGACACTTATCCATGAAAATTACTTAATAATATTTTAATCCTCTAAAATATTCAAGGTGTGTCCCTCCCTGTGGTTATAAAAGGACACCCTCATCTCTTTTATTTACACCTTCTTGAGACACCTAGATTGAAAAAAAAAAACCTAACTAATTATCTTATTAAAATACCTATACATTAATTAGAGGTGATTTTCTTCTTAAAATACCATTCTAAGAGTCCTTAAGAAGGGATATAAAGGAGGTCTACCGAAGGAGAGGTAATCATTTTACACGACCTCTTTAAATTTATTTCTTCTTATACCACCTATAAATATATGGTATACATTATAAAATAATAAATTAATTATATTAAATATAATAAATTTTTATTATTTTTATGGATCAACCATTTTACATATCCTTTCTATCAAAAATATCGACCATGAGTACTTATGGACTACCGCCTCCACGTAGAGATAAAATTTATTTTCCATCAGCAGAATTCATGGTTAGTTATTATGATGAATTTAATGTTTATATATAATATTTATGACATAATTATTCTTATTTAATTATAATATATTATCTACCTTCTTACATTTTTATCTGTTGAAAAACTATAGTGTCGCTCATGCATATGTGTGGACTACCACCTCCGCAAAACGATGTGATTCGTTTTTTATTTTTTCCCTACATGGATAGTAATGAGGATAGATTTAATAAATATATATGATATATATTATATAATAAAGATTTTCTAAATCTGAATTATTATTTACCTTTATTTCTTTCCATCCATCGAAAAATGGAAACATCACTCATGTGTATGTATGGATTACTGTCTCCATGAAGTGATGTAATTCATTTTTCATTACCACTTTATATGAATAGTTATAAAATTATATAAAATGATTACATATGATAATTATTACATGATTAGAATTTTGGATATTATGGAACCATGATCAAAGTACAAGGATCAGAACATCTAATTAGAAACATGCGTGCAAAATGAAACAATTATCACATGGGAGTGTAATTTTTATAAAAACTTACTAATAAATGGGTGATAAGATGTTATAGGTAAATCACATATGGTATTATATATATTAATATGGTTCTAGAATATATTTTTAATAAATCTATATTTATTATTAAGGAGTTTTGAATGCATATTAAGAAGGACAAGACTTGAGGAAAGAATTTATTTCACAATCTCATCCTTATTCAGGATTGTTTATGTTTAAAGTTTCCATTGAGGAATTTATATGATATTTATATCTTAATCCCCACATATTTTCTTATCCTCTAATTATTTTTTAAAATTACAATTTTTTTTTATATTCCTTTCTTCATATAAGGACTCGGCCTTAAACATTACATAATATTGAATTATATCAAGAATTAACATTGAGGATCTTTTCAGGTTTAGAGTTTTAGAGAATTAGGCCATAAATATTACATAACAACTTGAATATTACAAGTATACAATACTACCCAGTATTCATTTTTCATAAAATATAAACTCTTAAAAAGAAACATGTATAGTTCCATGTTTTACACATCATGACTTTTCCTTGATCACATCCTTGTCCCTATTCCACTTCATGTCCTGTGAAAAATATTTCAAAAACTTGGGATGAGAAAAAAGCCCAGTAATGGTTATAATATAAAGAAGGAAAACATTATCCCATAAATAAATAAAAATCAATGAAACCATACTTTTCAATCATAACATACCTTATGAAATCATAAGATTTATGAATAACACACACAAATCATGAATCATAAAGGTAACTTATGGCATTCATAAAATAATTACATTGTAGCTATCACAACTATATAGGGAGTCACATTTGTAATACCAATCACATTATATTCCCTAAATCTCTTAGGAGAAACATTAATGTTTACCTTTGTCACGTTACCCAATGCATTGGAGAGATATCTCGGGCTCACCCGCCATAGGTTTATCACGGAACCACCCGTATACGTAAACAATTCTCAATAACCATAACATATTCATAACACATAACACAATCATAAAGGAAAGATAACATTTCCACATTCCAATAACAATATATCAAATCAATATATTGGAATAAACAATGATTTATCAAATCATTTTCAAAACCATTTAAAACATTTAATAAAGATATTTTTGAATCAAAGTGTTCCATACCACTTTGAAGATTTTAATGAATTATCATTTGGAAACATTAATGTCCATATAAATAAATCCTAAAAAACATTTTTAAAACATGAAAATTAATGATAAATATTTAGAAGAATAAATATTTAAAACATTTAAAATGATATTTTAGTTAAAGAGTTTTTAACAAAATGAGAGACGCTTAAATACAAATAATTGAGGAATAACATTTAATCAGAAATTTATAATATCATGAGGATAAATGGATTCATGATATAATATTCCAAAGGACAGTATATACACCATATAAAATTGAATTGGTGAATAACAATAATGAAGTCTTAATGGAATGTAAATTAAGATGAAATCTCTTATAAAAACGACATCCTTAGATTAAGGATAAATAAAATACATAATAATGTGTGACAAATATAAATACACTCAATATGATTGGATATTCAGTGTAAATCAATCATATTAAATTCACACATGATCTTTTTAATACAAAACCAATGACTTGGATGTTTAACTCAATGAATGGAAATTGAGTTAAAATTACTCTTATCAAGTTCATATCGATGACTTGAGAATTTATCAATGGAGTGATTATGTGTATCAAAAGTATATCCACACAAAGGGGAGTGGAAATTAAAAAATAAATAAATAAATAGTGATTACACACATAATCATATCATGACATAATTAATAATTAGAATATTAACCCAAGGAATAAAAATTGGGTTAAAAGGTTCCCATACCGATTTGGTAACTTACATAACATACAACCCATGAAAGAAGAATCATAAAATAAAAATTTAAATACCCATAAATTGAAGTATATTATACAATTAATACAATTATGTTCTATACATAAACCACACAAAAGGAAATAGAGGCAATATAGCATGAATCTCACGGGAATAAAAAGTGAGATGAAAAGCCCTTACCACGTTGTAATCAATCGAGTCGTATGACCAAAAGTTAATAACCACCAAATTAATCATAGAATACCATGAATATAAATTGAATCATGATAATATATATCAAATTTCAGTACACATTACACCACGTGCAATAAATAAGTGGTGAACAATGAAAATCTCACGGAATTAAAAGTGAGATAAGAAATCTCTTACCTCATTTCCGACTTGACTTGTTTGTTCCTTGTTCTTCCAGAATAATAAACTTAAGTTAATTTATACTTGATTAAGAACACTTTTTAAAGTTTATTATTCCTTTTATATCACTTATTACCATGTTATAAACATTATGTAATCATTTAAGTTAATAACGGTCGTTTTGTCGATATTTGGAACTTGAGTAAAAAATAAACACCTTATAATTACAAGTAATCAATGGGGTAAATAATACATTATATCCCAAATGATATTAATGATTTATATATCATATAAATCATATATATAAAGTATATATATTTATTTATAATAGTACATAAAATTTTGGATATAAGAAATGAAATGCATCGTTCATAGAGACGGTAAGTCGTACGTACGGATGAACGTTAATTTCATTTCTATTTTGTACTTTAATAAAATTAAAAAATAATGATACATAGGTATATTATAATTACAGTATAATATCATATATAATTTCATTAAAACTATGTAACGTCCCAGTTCTGGGTGCCACTCAACGGGTGCCCCAAACCCGGTTCGCTACGTGACCTTAAGTGCATTTCCCCAAATGCCAGAGGCTGCCAACTAGCAGCGAGGGCCTAGGTCTGTTAGTGGGGAAACTATGACCTCATTTGTCAAAGTGTAGCACAGCGAAATACCAGATAAAACATAAAATAACAACAACAGAAGCAAATAAACATACACAATTTTAAATGAACAACTGCAGTAAAAACAACCAACAGTCACATATATGAAATGTTGATGCAACATGCCTTAAGTTCTAAGAAAATAGCCAGAACATGTTACAACGTAGTACAATACAATACAGAGTACAGTAAAACAAAACAAAATATCCAGTAGCATCGAGAACCTAAGCCTGGTCCCATGCTTCCCTACTCTTCAGCAGCAATCAAGTACCTGTATAGGGACCCTTTCCCTTATCCACACCTGCAGAAATGTAATCTGTTTGGGCCGAAGACATGACCCAAATAGGGTGAGAGAAATAAATCTCAGTAGGTACCCACCAAAGGCTCGTGACCAACTATGTGAAAATATTCAATAATAGTGTTCAGTAGTAAAATGAAATAAACTAAGCAGTACTCAAAAGTAACTAACTTAACCAGTTAAATTTCCATTTTATTATTCATTTAATCATTCTGTATAAGGAAAACCACCACAGTGAATTTTCTATGTAAACATTAAGTGTCCTCAGACATGCAAACCCTTACCCTCAGGTAATCAGAATATTTCCCTCATGCATAACAGATATTTCCCTCAGGCGTATGAAGTGTCGCCCTCAGGCACAGAGTCTATCGCCCACAGGCACAAAAGAAGTTTCCCTCAGGCCAAAATAACCACTGCCCTCAGGATAAAGGTAACACTGCTCTCAGGCTAAGTAAAGCACTGCCCTCAGGATAAGAAAGTAATCGGGCCAATCCCAACATATAAACATTCAATACACATGCAATTCCTATCAAAGGAATTCAATAAACATTATTACAATGGCATACCCTTGGGTATCCGGCCAAACGGCTAAACATAGGAACACACCCCCAGGGTGGTCCTAGATCCAAGCAGTGATCCCAAAAAGCAGTTTATTATCACATTTAAATTACCTATACAATTATAGGTATTTAATTCAATAAGGCCTCGGCCATACGACACCCCATTCATGGGAGCGTATCACAACGGCACACAAAATGCACATCAGTTGGAAATTAAACACCAAGTCACCTACCTTAAACACCCAAGAATGGTATACCCGAACGACGCCTTCTAAAATGTCCAAGAACGTTGTAGATCTGAGGAAAAATAATTATCATTCAACCTCAAATAACTTCCATTAGAGTAATAATTGGCAATAACTACGCAAGGATATGGGAGGGCTTACCCGTGTGGTTCTAACGTGATCGACGGAAGCGGAAACGGATTCTCGACACTCGATCTGGAGATCCACGAAGGTTCAGCCATCCTCTCTTGAGCTCCCATCCGGTTCTAAGCCAATCCTATGAAGAGGGTTGGCTACTGCCCATTTTAAGAGAAAAAAACAAAGTACACGGCGTGTAATTTTGACTACACGACGTGTACTCCCCTCATTTAACTGTTCCTCTGGAGGCACCGCCAAACTGTTCATCTGTTGACATGAGTACATGGCTTGTATTCCTGACTATACGGTGTGTACTGTCACCCAGCTGGCAGCTGCTCCCACCGCCTTACTATTTCGTCTGCCGACTGACTACACGGTGTGTAAAGGACCACTACACGGTGTGTATTCAGTTTTTACACCCTTAGTCGCCAACAAGGCTACACACCCTGTGTACTCATCCCACACGGCCAAAGTACATGGCGTGTAGTCCCAAAATTTAGGATTTTCCCCCATTTTTCTTATTTTCTCAAAAACACTTAAGGAAAGAAGAAAAGAAGAAACCCATACCTCAAAAATAAGAACCGGTTTCTTAAAAAATTCCCCCCTTAAAGCAATTTTTCCCTGAATTTCCCTTCTAAGGGTGGTGAAGAATAAGCTCAGAACAGCTCTGGCCACTGAGCACGTACGTCGGTCTTCGGCTCCCAGGTTTCATCCTACACTCAGCCATGATTCCATAACACCCGTACGAGAGGAAATAACTGGCCTCAGAGAACATTCATGCTCCTATCAACAATACGAATCGGATTCTCTTCAAAGGACGCATCTACCTCAAGCTCAACCTCCTCGGGCTAAAAGACATGAGATGGGTATGAATGATATCGACGCAACTGAGATACATGGAAGACGTCGTGCATGGCTCGGTACCTCTGTGGTAACTGCAACCGATAGGCAACCAGTTCGACTCTCTCCAGAATCTCAAATGGCCCCACATACCTCGGTGAAAGGTTACCCTATCTCCTGATCCGCCTGTGTCCCAACATCAGCAAAACACGCAAGAAAACTTGATCCCTATACACGAACTCCAAGGGTCGTCTACGGCGATCAGTATAATATTTCTGACAAGACTGTGCTGTAGCCATCCACTTGTGAATAAATTGGACCTTCTCAGAAGTCTCCTGCATGAGACGTGGTCCCTGTAAAGCGGCCTCACTTTCCTTTAACCAGCATAAGGGTGATCGACATGGACTACCATATAAATCCTCATTAGGTTCCATCTCAATAGTTTCCTGAAAACTATTATTATAAGCAAACTCGACTAGGGGTATATGCTTATCCCAAGAGCCCCCAAAGTCTAGGATGCATGCATGCAGCATGTCCTCAAGCACCTGTATCGTACGCTCTAACTGACCATCGGTCTGAGGGTGGTAAGTTGTGCTCAGAAGCACCTGTGTACCCAGTTCCCTCTGAAAACTCTGCCAGAAATGAGACTTAAAATGGGTTTCCCTATATGAAATGATAGAACGAGGAACCCCATGAAGACATACGATCTCTAGAATATACAACTTCCCAAGCTCGTCTACTCTAAAAGTCTCCTTGATTGGAAAAAAAGTGAGCTACCTTTGTGAGTCTATCCACAAAAACCCACACGGCATCATTGCCTCGAGGTGACCTCGGCAACCCCGTCACGAAGTCCATCGTGACATCATCCCATTTCCAATCTGGAATAGGTAACTGCTGCAAAATCCTAGCTGGCCTCTGATGATCTTCCTTCACCTACTGATAGGTAGAACACCTCGTAACAAAACTAGCTACATCCCTTTTCATTCTCGGCCACCAGTACTGACGTCTCAGGTCTTGGTACATCTTGGTAACCCCAGGATGAACTTCCCAAGTTGAAGCATGAAACTCCCACATCATCTCCTCACATATATCCCCTGGAACCCACACTCATCCATGTAAATTCAATACTTCATCATCACCTATCGTCCAACCAGGATAAGGGTCCTCACTGGTCATCGACTCCCGTATAACTAGACCTTCTGAATCGGATAGTTGTTTCATCCTCACTCTATCCAGAAGGGTAGAGGTCACAGCTAAATACAAAATATATTTCTTCCCCTGACTATTTTTAACCTTCAAATGCATCTCAGAGAACAAAGCCATAAGCTGTCATTCACCACTGGCCTCTTGCACTACCTGTATCTGAGTCTTCCTGCTCAGTGCATCAGCTACTGTATTACCTTTACCAGGTGTATAGGCAAGCTCAAAATCGAAGGAATGAAGGTATTCAACCCACCTTCACTATCTCAGGTTCAAGTCATGCTGAGTAAAGATGTACTTGAGACTTTTGTGGTCCATGAACACCAAAAAATGTTATCCAAAGAGATAATGTCTCCAGCAGCACAACGCGTGAACAACTGTAGCCAACTCGAGATCATGCGTTGGGTAATTCCTCTCATGTGGCCTCAACTACCAAGACCCATACGCAACTACTCGATCGCCCTGCATCAACACAGCTCCTAGACTAATACCTGATGCATCACAGTAAACTGTATAGCTCTTTCCCTACTCTGGGAGTATCAGGATCGGTGATGACGCCAACTTTCCCTTCAGCTCCTGGAAGAATGTCTTGCAAGCTTCTGACCAAACAAACTTCACACCCTTCTTAGTAAAACCCATCAATGGAGTTTCTAAGAAGAAGAAGTATTGTATGAAGCATATGTAGTAACCAGATAGCCCCAAGAAACTTCGTATGTCAAAAATGTTCTTAGGATGATCTTAGAAAACTATTGCTCTCGCCTTCTCTGGGTCTACTGGAACTCCTTCCTCAGAGATGATATGACCCCGGAAGTGTATCTGGTCCATCCAAAAGTGGAACTTTTAGAGCTTAGCATATAGTCGATGCTCTCTCAGTGTACTCAATACAATCTCAAGATGGGTGGCATGGTTGTGTTGAGTGTGAGAGTACACTAAGATATCGTCCATGAATACTACCACAAAATAATCCAGATAAGGATGGAACATACGATTCATCAGAGCCATGAAAACCGCTGGTGTGTTCGTGAGTCCGAACGTCATAACCGTATACTCGTATAGACCATACCTGCTCTTGAAAGCTGTGAGAGGTATATCAGATGTTCTAACATGCAGCTGATGATATCCTAATATTAAGACAATCTTCGAGAACACTCGTGCTCCACGAAGTTGATCAAAAAGATCATCAATCCTTGGCAAGGGATATCGGTTATTAACAGTCAACTGGTTCAGCTTCTGATAATCCACATAGAGTCTGAGGTTATCGTCCGCCTTCTTCGCAAAAAGGACAGTAGAACCCCAAGGAGAAGTACTGGGTCAGATGAAACCCTTTTCCTGTAACTTTTCTAACTGTCTCTTGAGCTCCTACAACTCCATTGTAGCCATACTATAAGAAGGAATGGACACTGGTGTGGCTCCTGGAACAAGATCAATAGAGAGATCCACCTCACACTCTAGAGGTAGACCTGAAAATTCGTCCGGGAAGACATCCCTGAAACGATCAACCACTGGAGGGAAATCCTTCTGACAAGTCCCCTGGTCATCCAGATATAAGCTCGCAATCTGGGTCATGATACCACCTCGCCCATGATGCTCTGGTCTAGCTCGACTCACCTGAACATTCCACTCTCCCTTGTATAGAAACTCTCTGCCCTCTAGTGACGGGAAACTCACCCTGCGACGATAGCAATCCACAAAGGCTCGAAAGGGAACCAACCAGTCCATCTCAAGAATGACATCATAGCTCGTCATTTGTAAGACATAGAGGTCCCAAAGTATATGACACCCACCAACCTCAAGGGGGCACTCCTTGCACTGATGCACACAAGTCGTTCTAGTCCCCAACGGAGTGTCTAACATCATAACAATAGAAGAAGAATAAACACAGAGCCCAAGTCTCTCCACAACAGGTACAGATACGAAACTATGTGTATCACCTGTATCAAAAAGTATTGAAGATGAGACAGAAGCTACTAGAATAGTACCTCTGACAGTAGAAGGTCTGGGATCCTGCTCTTGTTGGGTCTGTTGCACTGCATATGTCTGTCCAGTGTCATGGACCTGTGACATAGCCTAGCTACCATGAGCTATCCCGCCCTGTTGCCTTTGAGATCTTAGTGTCTGGCTACCACGGCCACGACCACCATCTCTACCTGCACGCCCTGACGTATTCCAGTTACCTGACTGGTAAGAAACTGCTGGTCCTACTCCCGCATGCGGAGTCTGCACAGAACCCCTCTCACTAGCCACTAGTAGAAATTCCTGGAAAAAGCACTGCAGATGACCCATCTTGCCGCAAGTTCGGCACTCCATTGGGTCTCGTTGACAATGAGGTCTATTTTTCCCTTCCTTACCACACTAGTAGCACATGACCTGGCCACCTGAAACATTCTTCTGATTGGTACTACCACCCTAAGAGAATTCCATCTATCTCTTCCTCTTACCAGTAGAAATAGTACCAGAAAATGGTGCTGAACCACCCTGGACCACACCACTAGATTCCTGGAGGTTCCTCTCTGTAATCTGTGGCTGGTTCACAATAGCATGTACTGAAGGAAACCTGAAAACATTCACCAGTTCTCGGATGTCATATCGAATACCATCCTCAAAGCTTTTGGCTCTCAGCATCTCATCGCCCACCAGAACAGGTGAAAACCGCTGAAGCTTGGGGAAGTGAGCAGAATAATCCATCACCGACATAGAACCCTGCTGCAGATTCATGAACTCTTGAGCTCGATCTGCCCTCAGCATATCTGGGAAGAAGAAGTCATAGAAGGCTGTCTGGAAATCTTCCCACGTCATGTCTATGTGATTCTCTGACTGGGTGGTAACATCCCACCACCTCTTGGTGGAATCATTCAACATATAAGTTGCGAGCTTGACCCTCCGCCCTGGAGGCATCTCAAGATGCTCGAAAATAGTCTACATTGACCCCAGCCAAGACTCCGCAGCCTGTGGTCTACCATCCTCTGAAAATGTAGGAGGATGATGTTGCTGGAAGATACGATTCAGCTCGGCCATAGATGTGGCAGCCGGCGGTGCTCCCTGAAAGGTCTGCATGAACCGCATAAAGCCTTCCCGGAACTGCGCCTTAGTGCCTATGTCCAGTATTACGGCTAGCGCTGCATCTGGCTCTGCTTGAGGATCAACTAGTAGCCTATGGCCCACCATCTCTGGAGTATACTCGTTGCTACTCTCCTAGCGAACAATGCGTGAACGTATCAGTGGCATGACACTAAAAGGTCAAATGAACACCTTAGATCAAGATTATCATAGTCTGAAAACGAAGGAACCAAAAAGGGAACAGGAGGAAGAAGGCATTTAAAATTGCACAACAAGAATACATGGCATGTATACTGACTACACGGTGTGTACCTGACTTTTCTTCCCCTGCCCGGGTCCCTCTACACGGTCAAGCCACACGGCTTCCGTTAAACAAAACTACACAGCGTGTATATAATCTACACGGCGTGTATGGTGTAATTTTCCAACTGTCCGTGTCGTTTGTGACATGGCCAACTACTCGTCTTGATAATACACGGCGTGTTACACCCGCACACGGAGTGTACACTACCCCGTTTCCCATCCACATGGCTAAGTCCACATGGTCTGTCCTCGGACAAGACTACATGGTGTGTCCCACAGGTACACGGCGTGTACTAGATGAGCTTCACCGACCCATGTTGTTAGTTACACGGCCGGACACACGGCTCCAACTACACGGCGTGTTCAATATACACACGGCATGTACATGAAGGGGTTACACCAACCCGTGTTGTTAGTCACATGGCCGGATCCCAGGTCAGACTACACGGCGTGTTTCTACAGTGGACACGACGTGTATATATTAAGGTCTCCCTCGTCTATGTTGTTAGTTACACGGGCAGACTCCGGTTCAATACTATACGGCGTGTACTTACGGTACATGGAATGTTCGACCCAAGCACTTACCTTCCCCGTGTCCCTACCCACACGGTCTATGACACGGAAAGAGACTACATGGCGTGTACTTAGACTACACGGCATGTACTCAAAAAATTTTCTTTTCTTCCCGAACAGAAGAACATACACGGCGTGTTTAAGGTACTACACGGCATGTATATTGGGTGTCCAGACAGTATTCCTCATAAAATTCTCCGGAACCCAGAAAATACTGAAAAATAACACCTAAGTGCCAAATTCCGATCTGTGAGGACCCATACTCCCCGCGAATCAAAGTCTGTCATCTTATATGTGTTATAACCGGATAAACGGCCAATGATCCACCAAATTTTGGTCAATGAGGGGCCATACTCCCCAAAAACCAAACTTTGGCGTCCACTCTATAAACAGGCTCATACAATAATACCCTATCAAACATCAGGTATCTATCCAAGCAGTTATCACAACAGCATGCTTTTTCTAGCACAACATCTATCACAACAACATGCAATTCCTAATGCACCTACATGGCATGGAAACTATGTATGGCATGTGATTTCTAGCATGTGCCTAAATTATGCATGAGATGGTATACCATCATCTCATCGGGTTGCAACTAAATATAACCCATGAATAAAATATAAACAGCACAATACAAGTGTGTCACCCTTCGGTGAAAATCAATTAAACTATAAAATTGCAAAATCAAAAAAATTGGAACACGAGGTAAATTGGATTTTCCTTGTACACGGGTTAGCTATGCCCGAGCACAGCTTATTACCAACTACTGTTCTCGTCTTATCCCTGACTAAGGCTCTAAATAGTAAATCAAAGAAAAGAACTCCTTTGATACCACTTTGTAACGTCCTGGTTCCAGGTGTCACTCAACGGGTGCCCCGAACCCGGTTTTCTATGTGACCTCAAGCGCGTTTCCCCAAACTCCAGAGGCTACCGACTAGCAGCGAGGGCCCAAGTCTATTGGTGGGGAAACTATGCCCTCATTTTTCAAAGTGTAGCGCAGTAGAATACCAGATAAAACATACAAAAACAACAGTGGAAGCAAATAAACATACACAATTTTAAATAAACAACTGTAGTAAAAACAACCAACAGTCACATATATGTAATGTTCATGAAACATGTCTCAAGTTCTAAGAAAACAGCCAGAACATGTTACAAAGCAGTACAATACAATACAGAGTACAGCAAAACAAAACAAAATAGTCGGTAGCATCACGAGCCTAAGCCCGGTCCCATGCTTCCCTACTCCTCAACAGCAATCAAGTACCTGTATAGGGACCCTTTCTCTTATCCACACCTACAGAAATGTTATCTGTTTGGGCCAAAGACATGACCCAAACAGGGTGTGAGAAATAAATCTCAGTAGGCACCCACCAAAGGCCCGTGCCCAACTGTGTGAAAATATGAAACAACAGTGTGCAGTAGTAAAATGCAATAAACTAAGAAGTACTCAAAAGTAACTAACTTAACCAATTAAATTTCCATTTTATTATTCATTTAATCATTCAGTATAATGAAAACCACTACAGTGAATTTTCTATGTAAACAGTCAGTGTCCTCAGACACGCAAACCCTTACCCTCAGGTAATCAGAATCTTGCCCTCAGGCATAACAGATATTTCCCTCAAGTATACGAAGTGTCTCCCTCATGCACAGAGTCTATCGCCCACACGCACGAAAGAAGTTTCCCTCAGGCCGAAATAACCACTGCCCTCAGGCTAAAGGTAACACTGCCCTCAGGCTAAGTAAAGCACTGCCCTCAGGTTAAGCAAGTAACCAGGACAAGCCCAACATATAAACAAGAAATACACATGCAATTCCTCTCAAGGCAATTCAATAAACATTATTACAATGGCATACCCTCGGGTATCCGGCTAAACGGCTAAACAGAGAAACACACCCACGGGGTGGTCCTGGATCCAAGCAGTGATCCCAAACAGTAGTTTATTATCACATTTAAATTACCTATACAATTATAGGTATTTAATTAAACAAGGCCTCATCCATATGACACCCCATTCATGGTCACGCATCACAAGGGTACACAAAACGCACATCAGTTGGAAATTAAACACCAAGCCACCTACCTTAAACACCCAAGAACGGTATACCCGAACGACGCCTTCTGAAACGTCCAAGAACGTCGTAGATCTGAGGTAAAATAATTCTCATTAAACCTAAAATAACTTCTATTAGAGGAATAATTGGAAAGAACTATGAAATTATATGGGAGGGCTTACCTGTGCGGTTCCAACGTGATCGACGGAAGTGGAAACAGATTCTCGATGCTTGATCTGGAGATCCACAAAGGTTCGGTCGTCCTCTCCCAAGCTCCCATCAAGTTCGAAGCCAATCCTGTGAACAGGGTTGTCTAATGACCATTTTAAGAGAAAAAAATCAAAGTACACGGTATGTACTTTTTGAATACACAGCATGTACTCCCCTCATTTAACTGTTCCTCTGGTGGCACCACCAAACTGTTTATCCGTCGACATGAGTACATGGCGTGTATTCCCAACTACACGGTGTGTACTGTCACCCAGCTGGTGGCTGATCCCACCGCCTTACTGTTTCGTCTGTCGACTGACTACACGGCATGTAAAGGACCACTACATGGCATGTAGTCGGTTTTTACACCCTTAGTCTCCAACAATGCTACACACCCAATGTACTCATCCCACACGGCCAAAGTACACGGTGTGTGGAAAAGTACACGGCGTGTAGTCCCAAAATTTAGGATTTTCCCCCATTTTCCTTATTTTCTCAAAAACACTTAAGGAAAGGAGAAAAGAAGAACATGTACCTCAAAAATAAGAACTGGGTTCTTACACACTATCCTTTATATGTCCCGCATATGGCATTAACAAGTCATATCACTTTGAGGGGGCGATAGTCCGCACTTCCTCAAATAAAATTATTGCGTTTACCCATTATGGAAATCATAAAGGTAGGATATAAATGTAAAATACAGAAGCATAAAGAAAACATAAACATAATATATATCATATATAAATATAGTTCCATCTTAATGGACACCTTGAGAGGCAGTAGGAGATAATTGAACAATCATCATTTTGTGAGGCGTTAGTTTTCCATCCAGAGAAACAATATATTCTTCACCCATTAGATGGAGGTGTGTGTAGGTGTAGTTCGAATCCTTATCATAACAAAATCCTAGAATATTGAGGATACTGGTTATGTTATAAAATTAAAGAATAAAAAGATTTTAGGGGTTGGAGAAGTAAAATAAAATAAAATAAGTTAAGAGGAACTGTTACCTTTAATTTGGGTAACTCCCTTTAGTTTGAACCAAAAGAACTTCTTGAAGTGCCTTCTGCATAAGGTAAGGCTTCTAGGAGGAGGAGATGGATTTTGAGAGCTTATTTTTTCAGGGTTTGGACGAGCCAAGGGGCTTGATAGGTGTGAGTAATAAGTAAGAAGTGAGGGATTTTTATAAGGGGGAGTAGGGGTTCTTTAGGAAAGTGTGAAAATGTTATTTTATTATATAATGATATTTAGTTTCTAAAGGTCAAAAACTAATTAAATTATAAGATAAGATGACTTAGGGTAAAAATAAAATCATCCAATAATAATTTGATAGGTCTGGGTTGTCGTTGTAATATTTATAATCTTATTTATTTAAATCATTTATTAATAGGGTAAATACTACATCATTATTGTGTCATAAATAATTTAATTTATTTGATGTCTAAAAATTATAAAAAAATACCATGATGTAGAAAATATTTTTATCTTTCCAATGAATATTTATAGTCTAAATATAATTTATATAACCCCATATAAAAATTAATTTACTAAAAGATATTTGTTTGTCTTTTTTGTCATTACTTTAAGTTAATTAATCTAAAGTGTCATTATCACTCATAAGTGGCTCCATGGGGTCCCAAAATAGACCCAAAGATGTTCATGGTCGTAAATGACTCAACCAATAATGTTATGATAAGTGTTAAATTAATTTTTTATTATTATGAAATACTTTTTACCTTGAATTACCATATTTACCTTTAATCGCAGTAAATAAAAGTCAAAAGTTACTATTCACCAAAAATTATTTTCATCTTATTGAACCACATTTTACTTACTAATAACAACCTTGTATGTCGTATTTTTTAAATTCAATTCACAGAACTGGTAAAATTTCATTTAAATGAAAAAGTCAGTTTTTTAACTACTAGTAAGTAGTTTCACTATTCATCAAAAATTGAAGTTTTTCAGAAAAATGCCAAAAATTCAGCCTAAGATATATTTGATATTCTGAATTCAAAAATTATTTCTATTTTACCATATTCAAAACATATAAATTGCATTAATTAATTTAAAATTAATTCCCGTTGTCAAAACAAATAGCGTGTTTTTAAGAAACAATAACTATCAAAAGATTCATACTTGTTTATGTCCAATTTCAAAGTGAAATTAATTAAAATGACAAATATTGAATTAAATGGTAAAAATATATTATAATTAAACTTTAAAACCAATTAAAAATATAATATAACCATATAAATAAATTATATTAAAAGGCACTTTTGAATTAAAATACAGTATTTTTCATTATTCATTAAAAATGAACTTTATTAGAAAAATACCAAAAATTTACCCAAAGTAAATTTTGATGTCCATATTCTCAAGAATAATTTTATTTTGTCAAAAATAACATATAAAAGTAACCAAAACTAAATTTAAAGAGGTTTCTCTATTAAAAGACGGTAAATCAACCTTTTAAAGAAATATTAGAGTATTTATGCTTAAAATCATATTCTTTTCTTATTTTAGGCCTCTAAATTTTATTGGATAAATGTAAAAACATTTAACAAACATTTATAATAATATTTTAGTTAGTTATTTTCTTTCCTTCCAATACAATGTCTAGTCATTAACTACCATTTAAAATAATAATACTATATTATTAGTGTGCAACGTAAGATTTCAAAGAAACCCATTGTTGTGTATCGCGTATGACATCGAACATATCATCCACTTTAAATTAGAATTAATAATTAATTTACGAATATTAATAAATATGAAAATGACATATTATTTTTTTACCTAGGATGTTACATCATTCCCCCCTTTTGGGAACTATGTCCTTGCAATTTTAATGTTGGGCTTGGAAACATCATTAAAAGTCCTGCATCAGAAAAAAGAGTAAATAAAACTATCACTTTAAAGGAAAGAAAGATATATAAAAAGGTCACCTGAGATAATAGATACTAGGATTCCATGATAACATGGATATTGAAGAGAAACTAACTCTCATAGATTAATGTATAGTGATAGAGATCTTGATCACAGAAAGTTAGCCACCACAATACCATAAATTTGTGGTTGGGTAAAAGTATGATGATAAAAGAGAGCTTATGACATTTTTTTCTTCAAGATCCTTTTCATATAGTTGAATAATTTTATTAATAACTAGAATAATATCGTAAGTAAATATACTTACTTTTCATGTAGAGTGTCATCCTTTAATAAAATTCTACCACAAACTCATATTTTCTCCAATCGATGAATATTCAAGATGACTTGTTCACATTAAAAGTGCTATAATCAACTTCTAGAGAATTACATAATACATAAAATATGAACTATATATTTCTAATTTCTTTATAAATTAACCAAAACCAAAACGGTTAGTACAATATTGGATAATCCCCAAAAGGATAATCTTTTACAAAAAGAAAAACTACTCTTAATCTCCAAAATTTGTCAAACAAAACCCAAAGTTCAAAAAAGACTATTAAATAAACATTTTTCCATTAAATTATTCAAAATAATCCAAACTAATATTGAAACCCAAAACTCAGAAGGATTTAATCCCATAGTCTTCCACAGTAAATCATAACATTTATCTCCAAATAACATAGACTACTCTTAAATTCTCATACTGAAGTGTAATTAACCTAATCGCATATTCTCTATGATAGGTTAATTATTTCCATAAATAACCTAAATCACCATATGTCCGTAACAAAAACATAGATTATTCCAAAATAAAATTTCGACCATTACTCCACAAAAGAAAAGATAACAATTCCTAGAATAACATTTTCATATATCAAACTTCAGAGTTACAAATACTATAAAATGTCTTCTGATGTAATCCCATAATCAAAAGAGACTTAATACTTTTAATCATTTCATCATCTTAGAATCTACCATAACTTTTGAATCCCTTATATGTTGACTTCTTACAATGTTCTTCATGATCCATTAACCATTCTTTACCAACTTATTCTGAAATACTTCTTTCCTATAAACATAATCATGAATCATATCATAAGATTCAATAATGTCAAAACATCAGCTAAGAAATAATTCATACCTTTCATTGGTCATTGTCAGTTTCATCATCTTCAATTGGAATGGCATTAGGAATTGGTAAACATATATTTGTATGATCTTGATAATATCATTCCTGAACCTTCTTCGTAGGACATCTATTTGTATAATGACCATGCACTCCACATTTAAAACATTCAAATGATCCCTTAGAAAGAACATCTTTCCCTTTCCTAGAGTCAACTAGATGATTCCTTTTTCCATGGAAGGCTCTTGCTTTATGACCTTAACCTCCACATCTATAGCATCTTCTCGTCCCTTTGAAACATTTTACTATGTGTTTCTTTCCATATCCTTGACGCATAGGTTTTTAAATATACTTACCTTTATGATTATTACCTAAACTTCTGTGGGGATTTGTTTCTTGAATATACGATTCCTTATAAAAATCACCATGTTTAATGTGGTCAATCATGACTCCAAATATTTCGTTGAGAATAACCATAAGAGTTCTCATTGTATATTCCATTTCATTCAGTTTCTCATTTAGGAAACCATCACAGTTTTCTTCACATCCACTGTTACTTTTGTGTCTTCTAGATCTATCCATTTACTAAAACCAAAAAGGTCAGTGTGAGTATATCATTAAAATCATCATATAATCTCTAATGAGGAGGGGAAATACTAAGATATACTTATTCATGTTATCTTAAACTCATTCAATTTATCTAAGATAACTATGACTCTTTCTAATATACTAACCATTATGGTTATGTATATTGTGCTTAAATAACACCCTAACCTCTAAAGTTATCTAAACCGACCTCTGATACCAACTATAAGGACCTAGCCTTAAACATTACATAATATTGAATTATTTCAAGAATTCACAATGAGGATCTTTTCAGGTGTAGATTTTTAGAGAATTAGGCCACAACTATTACATAACAACTTGAATATTACAAGTAGACACAACTAACCAGTATCCATTTTTTATAAAATATAAACTCTTAAAAAGAAACATCTCCAGTTCCCTATTTTAGACATCATGAATTTTCCTTGATCACATCCTTGTCCCTATTCCACTTCATGTCCTGTAATAAACATTTCAAAAACTAGGGATGAGAAAAAAGATCAGTAAGGGTTATAAAATAAGAAAGGAAAACATTATCCCATTAATAAATAAAAATCAATGAAACCATATTTTTCAATCATAACATGCCTTATGAAATCATAAGATTTATGAATAACACACACAAATCATGAATCATAAAGGTAAATTATGGCATTCATAAAATACTTACATTTTAGCTATCATAGCTACATAGGGAGTCACATTTGGAATACCCATCATAGTATATTCCCTAAATCTCTTAGGAGAAACATTAATGTTTACCTCTGTCACGTTACCCAATTCATTGGAGAGCTATCTTAGGCTCACCCGCCTTAGGTTTATCACGTAACCACCCGTAAACGTAAAAAATTCCCAATAACCATAACATATTCATAACACATAACACAAGTATAAAGGAAAGATAACACTTACACATTATAATCACAATATATCAAATCAAGATATTGGAATAAACAATGCTTTATCAAATAATTTTCAAAACTATTTAAAACATTTAATAAAGATATTTTTGAATCAAAGTGTCTCATACCACTTTGAAGATTTTAATGAATTATCATTTGAAAACATTAATGTTCATATAAATAATTCTTAAAAACCATTTTTAAAACATGGTTATTAATGATAAATATTTATAATAATAAATCTTTAAAACATTTAAAACGATATTTTAGTTAAAGAGTTTTTAACAAAATGAGAGACGTTTGAATACAAATAATTGAGGAATAACATTTAATCAGAACTTTATAATATCATGAGAATAAATTTATTCATCATGTAATATGCCAAAGGATAGTATATACACTGTATAAAATTGAATTGGTGCATAACAATAATGAAGTCTCAATGGAATGTAAATTGAGACGAAATCCCTTATAAAAACGGTATCCTTAGATTAAGGATAAATAAATTACATAATAATGTGTGAAAAATATAAATACACTCAATATGATTGGATATTTAGTGTAAATAAATCATATTAAATTCACACATGTTCTTTTTAACACAAAACCAATGACTTTTATATTTAACTCAATGAATGGAAATTGAGTTAAAATTACTCCTATCAAGTTCATATCGATGACTTTAGAATTTATCAATGGATTGATTACATGTATCAAAATTATATCCACACAAAGGGGAGTTTAAATTACAACATAAAAAAATATAGTGATTCCACACATAATCATAGAATGACATAATTAAGAATTAGAATATTAACCCAAGGAATAGAAATTGGGTTAAAAGGTTCCCATACCGATTTCGTAACTTACGAAACATAAAACCCATGAAAGAAGGATAATAAAATGAAGATGTAAATACCCATAAATTTAAGTTTATTAAACAATTAATACAATCATGGTCAGTACAAAAACCACACAAAAGTAAATAGTGTCAATATAGCATGAATCTCACGAGAATAAAAAGTGAGATGAAAACCCCTTAACACGTTGTAATCAATCGAGTCATATGACCAAAAGTTAATAACCACCAAATTAATAATATAATACCATAAATATAAATATAATAATGATAATATATATCAAATTTCAGTACAAAGTACACTACGTGCAATAAATAAGTGGTGAACAATGGAAATCTCACAGAATTGAAAGTGAGATAAGAAATCTCTTACCTCGTGCCTGACTTGACTTGTTTGTTCCTTGTTCTCCATGAATAATAAACTTAAGTTAATTTATACTTGATTAAGAACCCTTTTTCAAGTTTATTATTCCTTTTATATCACTTATTACCATGTTATAAACATTATGTAATCATTTAAGTTAATAATGGTCGTTTCGTCAATATTTGGTACTTGAGTAAAAAATGAACAACTTATAATTACAAGTTTTCCATGTGGTCAATATTACATTATCCCCAAAATGATATTCATAATTTAGATATCATATAAATAATATATATATAGTATATATATTTATTTCTAACAGTACATAACATTTTGGAGATAAGAAATAAAATGCATCGTTCATAGAGACGGTAAGTCGTACGTATGTATGAACGCTACTTTCATTTCTATTTCATACATTAATGGAATTAAAACATAATTATACATAGGTATATTATAATTACAGTATAATATTATATATAATATCCTTAGCACTATCCTTTATACATTCCGCATATGGCATTAACGAGTTATATCACTTTGAGGAGGCGGTAGTCCGCACTTCCTCAAATGAAATTATCGCATTTACCCATTATGGAAACCATAAAGATAGGATATAAATTTAAAATCCAAAAGCATAAAGAAAAAATAAACATAATATATATCATATATAAATACAGTTCCATCTTAATGTCCACCATGAGAGGCGGTAGGATATAATCGAACAATCATCTTTTCGTGAGGCGTTAGTTTGCCATCCACAGAAGCAATATGTTCTTCACCCATTAGATAGAGGCTTGTGTAAGTGTAGTTCAAATACTTATCATAAAAACATCCTAGTATATTTAGGATACTTTTTTTATAAAATAAAAGAATACAAAGATTTTAGGTGTTGGAGAAGTAAAATTAAATAAAAGAAGTTAAGAGGAACCATTACCTTTAATTTGGGTAACTCCCTTTGGTTTGAACCAAAAGGACTTATTGAAGTGCCTTATGCCTAAGGTAAGGCTTCTTAGAGGAGGAGAGGGATCTTGAGAGCTTATTTGGGAAGGTTTTGGATGAGCCAAATGGCTTGAGAGTTGTGAGGAATGAGTAAGAAGTGAGGGCCTTTTATAAGGGGGAGGAGGGGTTCTTTAGGAAAGTGTGAAAGTATTATTTTATTATATAATGATATTCGGTTTCTAAAGGACCAAAACTAATTAAAGTAAAATATAATATGACTCATGGTCAAAATAAAATCATCAAAAAAGAATTTTACAAGTTTTTTATGTTATTTTAATATTTATAATCTTATTTATTTAAATCATTTATTAATGAGGTAAATATTGTATCATTATTGTGTCATAAATAATTTAATTTATTTGATGTCTAAAAATTATAAAAAAAATAACATGATGTAGGAAATATTTTTATCTTTCCAATTAATATTTATATTCTAAAGGATAATTTATATAACCCTATGTAAAAATTAATTTACTAAAAGATATTTGATTATGTTATTTTTTATATTACTTTAAGTTAATTAATCTAAAGTGTCATTATCACTCATAAGTGGCTCCATGGGGTCCCAAAATCGACCCAAAGATTCTCGTGGTCGTAAATGACTCAACCAATAAGGTCAGGACTGGTGTTAAGGTAATTTTGTATTATTATGATATTCTTTTTACCTTGAATTACCCTATTTACCTTTAACCACGGTAAATAAAAGTCAAAAGTTACTATTTACCAAAAATTATTTTAATCTTATTGAACCACATTTTACTTAATAATAACAACCATTTATGTTGTATTTTCAAAATTAAATTCACATAAGTGGTAAAATTTCATTTAAATGAAAAAAGTCGGTTTTTTAACTACTACTAAGTGGTTTCACTATTCATCAAAAATTGAAGTTTTTCAGAAAAATACCAAAAATTCAGCTTAAAATATATTTGATATTCCGAATTCAAAAATGATTTCTAATTTTCCAAATTTAAAACACAGAATTCGCATTAATTAATTTAAAATTAATTCTCGTTGTCAAAACAAATAGCATGTTTTTAAGAAATAATAACTATCAAAAGATTGATACTTGTTTATGTCTAATTTCAAAGTGAAATTAATTAAAATGACCAAGATTGGTTTAAATGGTAAAAATATATTCTAATTACACTTTAAAACCAATTAAAAAGATAATATAACCATATAAATAAATTATATTAAAAGGCACTTTTGAATTAAAATACAGTATTTTTCACTATTCATTATAAATGAACTTTATCAGAAAAATACCAAAAATTTACCCAAAGTAAATTTTGATGTCCCGATTCTAAAGAATAATTTTATTTTGTCAAAAAAACATATAAAAGTAACCAAAAATAAATATAAATAGGGTTATCCATCAAAAGACGGTAAATCGACCTTTTAAAGAAATATTAGAGTATTTATGCTTAAAATCAGATTCTTTTCTTATTTTAGGCTTCTAAATTTTATTGGATAAATGTAAAAAAATTTAAAAAACATTTATAATAATATTTTAGTTAGTTATGTTCTTTCCTTCCAATACAACGTCTAGGTGTTAACTACCATTTAAAATAATAATATTATATTATTAGTATACAACGTAAGATTTCAAAGAAACCCATTGATGTGTATCGGGTACGACATCGAACATAGCGTCCAATTTAAAGTATAATTAATAATTAATTTACAAATATTAATAAATATGAAAATTTCATATTATTTATTTACCTAGGATGTTACATCCTTCCCCCCTTTTGGGAATTGTGTCCTCGCAATTTTAAAATTGGGCTTGGAAACATCATTGAAAGTCCCACATCAGAAAAAGAGTAAATAAAACTATCACTTTAAAGGAAAGAAAGATATATACAAAGGTCACCTGAGATAATAGATACTAGGATTCCATAAAAACATAAATATAAAAGAGAAACTAACTCTCATATATTAATAGAGAGTGATAGAGAACTTGATCACAGAAAGTTAGCCACCACAATACCATAAATTTGTGGTTGGGTAAAAGTCTGATGATAAAAGAGAGCTTATGACATTTTTTTCTTCAAGATAATTTTCATAGAGTTGAATAATTTTATTAATAACTAGACTAATATCGTAAGGAAATATACTTACGTTTCATGTAGAGTGTTATCCTTTAATAAAATTCTACCACAAACTCATCTTTTCTCCAATCGATGAATATTCAAGATGACTTGTTCACATTAAAAGCACTATAATCAACTTCTAGAGAATTAAATAATCCACAAAATATAAACTATATATTTCCCATGTCTTTAGACATTAACCAAAACCAAAATGGTTAGTACAAGATTAGATAATCCCCAAAAGGATAATCTTTTACAAAAATAAAAACTACTCTTACTCTCCAAAAATTTTCAAAAAAACCCGAAGTTCAACAAAGACTATTCAATAAATAGTTGTCCATAAAATTATTTAAAATAATCCAAACTAATATTGAAACCCAAAACTCAGAAGGATTTGGTCCCATAGTCTTCCACAATAAATCATAACATTTATCTCCTAATAACATCTACTACTCTTAAAGTCTCATACTAAAGTGTAATTAACCTAATCACATATTCTCTATGATAGGTTAATCATTTCCATAAATAACCCAAATCACCATATGTCCGTAACAAAAACATAGATTCTTCCAAAATAAAATTTTAACCATTACTCCACAAAAGAAAAGATAAATATTACTTAAATAACATTTTCATATATCAAACTTCAGAGTTACACATACTATAAAAATTATTTTGATGTAATCCCATCATCAAAAGATACTTAATACTTTTAAACATTTCATCATCTTAAAATCTACCATAACTTTTGAATCCCTTATATCTTGAATTCTTAAAATGTTCCACATGATCCATTAACTATTATTCACCAACTTATTCTGAAATACTTCTTTCCTATAAACATAATCATGAATCATATCCTAAGATTCAATAATTTCAAAACATCAGCTAAGAAATAATTCATAAATTTCATTGGTCATTGTCAGTTTCCTCATCCTCAATTAGAATGGAATTAGGAATTGATAAACATATATTTGTACGATCTTGCTGATCTCATTCTCGAACCTTATACGTAGGAAATATATTTGTAAAATGACCATGCACTCTACATTTAAAAAATTAAATTGATCCCTCAGAAAGAACTTCTTTCCCTTTTTTAGAGTCAACTGGATGATTCCTTTTTACATGGAAGGCTCTTGCTTTCTGACCTTCACTTCCACATCTATAGCATCTTCTCGTACCTTTGAAACATTTTCATATGTGTTCCTTTCCACATCCTTGACACATAGGTTTTTGAATATATTTACCTTTATGATTATTACCTGAACTTTCATGGGGATTTGTTTCTTGCATATATGATTCCTTATAAAAATCACCATGGTTATGGTGGTCAATCATGAATCCAAATAGTTGGTTGAGAATAACCACAAGATTTATCATTATAGCTCCCATTTCATTCATTTTCCCATTCATAAAACCATCACCGTTTTCTTCATATCCACTGTTACTTTGGTGCCTGCTAGATCCATCCATTTAGTAAAACCAAATAGGTAAATGTGAGTATATCAGTAAAATCATCATATAATATCTTATGAGGAGGGTAAATACTAAGATATACTTATTAATGTTATCTTACACTGATTCAATTTAGCTAAGATAACTATGACTCTTTCTCATATGCTAACCATTAGGGTTATGTCACTTGTGCTTAAATAACACCTTAACCTCTAAATTTATCTAAACTGACCTCTGATACCAACTATAAGGACCCGGCCTTAAACATTACATAATCTTAAATTATGTCAAGAATTCACATTGAGGATCTTTTCAGGTTTAGAGTTTTAGAGAATTAGGCTATAACAATTACATAACAACTAAAATAATACAAGTAGACACTATTACCCAGTATCCATTTTTTATAAAATATAAACTCTTAAAAAGAAACATGTCCAGTTCCGTGTTTTAGACATCATGACTTTTCCTTGATCACAACCTTGTCCCTATTCAACTTCATGTCTTGTGAAAAACATTTCAAAAACTTGGGATGAGAAAAAAGCTCAGTAAGGGTTTTAAAATAAGGAAAAAATGATCCCATAAATAAATACAAATCAATGAAACCATACTTTTCAATCATCACATACCTTACGAAATCATAATATTTATGAATAACACAGACAAATCATGAATCATAAAGGTAACTTATGGAATTCATAAAATACTTACATTGTAGCCATCACAGCTACATAGGTAGTCACATTTGGAATACCCATCACAGTATATTACCTAAATCTCTTAGGAGAAACATTAATGTTTACCTCCATCACATTACCTAATGCATTAGAGAGCTATCTCGGGCTCACCCGCCCTAGGTTTATCATGGAACCACCCGTATACGTAAACAATGCCCAATAACCATAACATATTCATAACACATAACACAAGCATAAAGGAAAGATAAAATTTCCACATTCAAATAACAATATATCAAATCAAGATATTGGAATAAACAATGATTTATCAAATCATTTTCAAAACCATTTAAAACATTTATTAAAGAGATTTTTGAATCAAAGTGTCCCATACCACTTTGAATCTTTTAATGAATTATCATTTCAAAACATTAATGTTCATATAAATAAATCCTAAAAACCATTTTTAAAACATGGAAATTAATGATAAATATTTAGAAGAATAAATATTTAAAACATTTAAAACGATATTTTAGTTAAAGAGTTTTTAACAAAATGAGAGACGCTTGAATACAAATAATTGAGTAATAACATTTAATCAGAACTTTATAATATCATGAGATTAAAGGGATTCATGATATAATATTCCAAAGGGTAGTATATACACTGTATAAAATTGAATTGGTTCATAAAAATAATGAAGTCTCAATGGAATGTAAATTGAGATGAAATCCCTTATAAAAATGGTATCCTTAGATTAAGGATAAATCAATTACATAATAAAGTGTGAAAAATATAAATACACTCAATATTATTGGATATTAAGTGTAAATAAATCATAGTAAATTCACACATGTTCTTTTTAATACAAAACTAATGACTTGTATGTTTAACTAAATGAATGGAAATTGAGTTAAAATTACTCTTATCAAGTTCATATCGATGACTTGAGAATTTATCAATGGAGTGATTATGTGTATCAAAAGTATATCCACACAAAGGGGAGTGGAAATTAAAAAATAAATAAATAAATAGTGACTCCACACATAATCATAGAATGACATAATTTAGAATTAGAAGATTAACCCAAGGAATAGAAATTGGGTTAAAAGGTTCTCATACTGATTTGGTAACTTACGAAACATACAACCCATGAAAGAAGGATCATAAAAGGAAGATATAAATACCCATAAATTTATGTATATTACACAATTAATACAATCATGGGTAGTACATAAACCACACAAAAGGAAATAGTGTCAATATAGCATGAATCTCACGGGAATAAAAAGTGAGATGAAAACCCCTTTCCACGTTTTAATCAATCGAGTCGTATGAACAAAAGTTAATAACAACCAATTGAATCATATAATACCATGAATATAAAGATAATAATGATAATATATATCAAATGGCAGTACACAGTACACCGCATGCAATAAATAAGTGGTGAATAATGGAAATCTCACAGAATTAAAAGTGAGATAAGAAATCTCTTACCTCATGTCCGACTTGACTTGTTTGTTCCTTGTTCTTCATGAATAATAAGCTTAAGTTAATTTATACTTGATTAAGAACCCTTTTTCAAGTTTATTATTTCTTTTATATCACTTATTACCATGTTATAAACATTATTTAATAATTTAAGTTAATAATGGTTGTTTTGTTGATATTTGGTACTTGAGTAAATAATGAACACATTATAATTACAAGATGTCCATCTGGTCAATAGTACATTATCTCAAAAATGATATTCATGATTTATATATCATATAAATAATATATATCCAGTATATATATGTATTTATAACAATATATAACCTTTTGTAGATAAGAAATGAAATGCATCGCTCATGGAGATGGTAAGTTGTACGTACGCATGAACACTACTTTCATTTCTATTTCATACTTTAATGGAATTAAAACATAATGATACATACGTATATTATAATTCCAGTATAATATCATATATAATATCATTAACACTATCCTTTATACATCCCACATATGGCATTAACGAGTCATATCACTTTAAGGGGGCGATAGTCCGCACTTCCTCAAATGAAATTATCGCATTTACCCATTATGGAAACCATGAATTTATGCTATAAATGTAAAATAAATAAACATAAAGAAAACATAAACATAATATATATAATATATAAATACAGATCCATCTTAATGGACACCCTGAGAGGTTGTAGGAGATAATCAAACAATCATTGTTTCGTGAGGTGTTAGTTTGCCATCCACATAAACAATATGCTCTTCACCCATTAGATGGAGGTGTGTGTAAGTGTAGTTCAAATAATTATCATAAAAAAATCCTAGTACATTGATTATACTGGTATTTTTATAAAAAAAGAATAAAAAGAGTTTAGGGGTTGGAGAAGTAAAATAAAAGAAAAGAAGTTAAGAGGAATTGTTACCTTTAATTCGGGTAACTCCCTTTGTTTTGAACCAAAAGGACTTCTTGAAGTGCCTTCTGCCTAAGGTAAGTCTTCTAGGAGGAGGATAGGGATCTTGAGAGATTATTTGTTCAGGGTTTGGATGATCCTAGGGGCTTCAGAGGTGTGAGTAATGATTAATAAATGAGGGCTTTTTATAAGTGGGAAGAGGGGTTCTTTAGGAAAGTGTGAAAATATTATTTTATTATATAATGATATTCGGTTTCTAAAGGTCCAAAACTAATTAAATTAAAATATAAGATGACTCATGGTAGAAATAAAATCATCCAATAATAATTGGATAGGTCTTGTATTTTATTTTAATATTTATAATCTTATTTATTTAAATCATTTATTAATGGGGTAAATACTGCATCATTATTGTGTCATAAATAATTTAATTTATTTGATGTCTAAAATTTATAAAAAAATATCATAATTTAGGAAATATTTTTAGATTTAAAATTAATATTTATAGTCAAAAAGATAATTTATATAACCCCGTGTAAAAATTAATTTACTAAAAGATATTTGTTTATGTCATTTTTGTCATTACTTTAAGTTAATTAATCTAAAGTGTCATTATCACTTATAAGTGGCTACATGGGGTCCCAAAATCGACCCAAAGATGATCATGGTCGTAAATGACTCAAAAGATAATATTAGGATAAGTTTTAAGGTAATTTTGTATTATTATGATATTCTTTTTACCTTGAATTACCCTATTTACCTTTAACCGCGGTAAATAAAAGTCAAAAGTTAATATCCACCAAAAATTATTTTCAACTTATTGAACCACATTTTACTTACTAATAATAACCATTTATTTTGGATTTTTATAATTTAATTCATAGAAGCGGTAAAATTTCCTTTAAATGAAAAAGTCAGTTTTTTAACTACTACTAAGTGGTTTCACTATTCATCAAAAATTGAAGTTTTTCAAAAAAAATATCAAAAATTCATCCTAAACTATATTTGATATTCCAAATTAAAAAATTATTTCTATTTTACCAAATTCAAAAAATATCAGTTGCATTAATTAATTTAAAATTAATTCCCGTAGTCAAAACAAATAGCGTGTTTTTAAGAAACAATAAATATCAAAAGATTGATACTTATTTATGTCCAATTTCAAAGTGAAATTAAATAAAATGACCAAAATTGGATTAAATGGTAAAAATATATTCTAATTACACTTTAAAACCAATTATAAAGATAATATAACCATATAAATAAATTATATTAAAAGGCACTTTTGAATTAAAATACAGTATTTTTCACTATTCATTAAAAATGAACTTTATCAGAAAAATACCAAAAAATTACCCAAAGTAAATTTTGATGTCCCAATTCTAAATAAGAATTTTATTTTGTCAAAAAGAACATATAAAAGTGATCAAAACTATATTTAAATAGGGTTTGCCATCAAAAGGCGATAAATCGACCTTTTAAAAAAATATTAGAGTATTTATGCTTAAAATCAGATTATTTTCTTATTTTAGGACACTAAATTTTATTGGATAAATGTAAAAAAAATTAACAAACATTTATAATCATATTTTAGTTATTTATGTTCTTTCCTTCCAATACAACGTCTAGGCATTAACTACCATTTAAAATAATAATATTATATTATTAGTGTGCAATGTAAGATTTCAAAGAAACACATTGTTGTGTATCAGGTACACCATCAAACATAGAATACCATTTAAATTAGAATTAATAATTAATTTAAAAATATTAATAAATATGAAAATTTCATATTCTTTATTTAACTGGGATGTTACACTTTAAGTACTCAAGGGGTATAAATAATGTTTTTAAGGAAAACTATCTTTATTTTTCTATTTGGTCGAGAATCATTTTTTTCCATGTCCATATTTTCCTTAAAATGTTTTCAATAATGTTTTTAATATTTTATAATAATTTATTAAATTCATTTTACACATGTTTTACTTTATATAAAAATATTTAAAAATAATCTTCTTATCATTTTTAAATGATGTAATTTTTACCAAAGGTGTGAATGAAATATTTGTTTTAACATTTATCATTTGAATATATTTTCATGTCATAATTACTATTATTTTCCTTGAGGATTACTTTACAAGTTTCCATAGTCCTTTACAAAGAAAAATTTTTCCCTAATATTTTGGAAATTGTTTATATTTCAACTAAATTATTTCAAAATGAAAGGGTTATTTTCCATAAGAAATTATCCAGTGATATTTTTAAATTATTTTCATCTATGTCAACATCCTTTTATGAATATTATGCTTTACTGAGGATATAATCTAATAAAACCATCCACATTATTTCTATGGATGACTTATGATCATTTTTACTGGAGAAATTATTAATATTTTGTATGGAAGTTCTTCCAATATAGAAAATTATGGATTATTAAGGCATATTTATTAAGTTGTAATATTTATTCATATGATGAATGCATTGAAATTATTAAGTTTCAGGTGGGGATCAAAATTACATAGCCCCTTGATCCGTTATAAGGTCTCATGAGACAACATAGTTTGGGTATTAGGACAAGCCCTTTCTCATTTATGTAATATGTCTTAGCATGAGGCCTCAAAGGTAAGTTTAAGATGTATGGAATTATTTGAATAGATTTATCATCCACGGATAAGTCTCAATATCATGTGATTATTTATATGGAACTATTTGATCATCATTTATTCCTATCATATTATTCATGCCTTATTTATTCTATGATAGCTTTTGTTGTATGAATTCCCTTACATGTCATATTATCTCACCTATTTTCTTATGTTTCCTTTCCCCAAGATGCCAGGAAGTGTACTATGATTGATATACAAGTATATTATAAAGTAAATAATAATCTTCTCAAAGAAAATATTATGTTTTATTTTGTGTTTCCAAATGTAATTTTAGAATCAAGCAGGTATCTTGTTTTCCAAGAATATTATACAATTAGATCCCTTAGTATATGATCACTTGTATCTTATTCTAATGTAATAAACTAATCACCTAATATGGGATACTAGGTTGGGGTTATTACATCACCATGGTGATTTGTTTCACTTTATTTAACATGAAAATAGATTTACATGTTTCTACACCTATATTTATAATATATTTTTTATATCATTATTATTATATTAATTCATTATAATTTCTAGTTCACCAAAATTATTAGAGATAAATGAGCTTTAACTATGAGTATTGTGAATAATGAGGGATAGTGAATCTATTAAATAAATTTTAAAAAGTTAGTTGGTGGTTTTGGTACACTAAAATATCACTGAGGGTATATACTATGAACTTATCCCACATTAGATTAACTAAAAAAAATCATGTTTCTCTTGTATTTAATATTTTAATTATATAAATGAGGAAGTTATAGTGGCATAACTGGTCATAAGAAAAATATCATTTAAAGGAGGAACTCATTAAAAAATTATTATTTTTTAATACCTTGATTCACCCCCAGTTATTTTCCTTAAGCAGGTTTTGAAAAGTGATTTCAGATTCAAGGTTATTTTTTAAGAATATTTTCACTCTTTATTGATTGTGGTAGGGATAATTGATCCCAAAGTATTTTTTGATCTTCAATGAAAATAAATTTCAATTATAGAAGAATCAAATGAAGAATTACTTCTAATCTATTATCATGCATATACATGGGGTAGTGAAGCATGGGAATTTGTTTGATATTTCAAGTGTATACCTCATTGAAAAAAAATACAAGGAGTTGGATATAGTTTCCAAATTATTAAATTATATATGGGAATAAAAATTAAACATGGTGTGTAAAAAATATAAAGACTTTAAAATCCTCAAAGACGGTGTGGGATAAATTATTAAACATCTATAGAAGTGATTTAGAATTCAATTAAATGAAACATATTGTTCTATAAAATAAGGATGAATACTTGAAAAATTAATCATACATTATTCATTTGAGTAAACAACATAGTGGAGGGAATATGAGGATTTGGTGAAGTTATTGAAGATCTGATCATTGTGAAGTAGATACCTTGATGATTACATACCCATTTCAATAAAAAAATATTGATTATTAAGAAAAGGTATCATATTATAGTTATAGAAAACCAAGATAAATAAACACATTTATTTATTATTTTACATTAATAATCTTTCCACCTCACAAATAGTCACACAAACTAGTGAATTGAAGGTTTAGTGTCTTGGAATATTAGCTACATAAACAAATTATTTTACAACACTCATTAATATTTATTCATAAATTCTCAACTATAAACCCATTTATTAAATTCTCATAAATTAAACTTATATTCATAACATGGATAAGGGAAACATAAGAAAATGGTGACCTTAGATACTCAGTAAGAGAAACATAAGAGATAACCAATGATGATTATAAGTGATAAAAAAGATATGTATATGGGTATAAAACCATAATCAAGATCCATGAATATAGCATTAGGAAAAAAATTCCCCAATAAAACATGGAGAATAATACATGATAAATCATATAATAAGTACATTTAAAATAAAAATAATATAGCCCAAACATGAGCATATAAATAATAATAGTGGATAAGGAATGACAACCAATTTCAATTAGTGGATTGGGCTTTACCCACCTGTTTCCCTTGGTGTATCAGGCTTCAATCACTTGTTTCCCTTGGTGAATCAGGCTTCAATCACCTATTTACCCTTGATGTGTCAGGTTTTACTCACTTGTTTTCCATGGTTGATCAAAATTCACTCACTTATTTACCCTTAGTGGATCAGGATTCACTCACCGATTTCACTTTTTATACTAATCTTCACAACTCATTTCCTATTATCTCATGAGATATAAATATTTACCCAATGAGTTGGAGTGATATATATGGAACAACCCTCAATTAATTAAAAACCATTCATGTGTGTGCCATAATATATCAATCATTAAAAATATCATGAAAACCTATGGAAGAAAATAGTTTTTGATCATTACATCATAAAGAACCCATGGAAAGAAAAATGTGTTTCACAACATTTCGGGATGATATCACCAAAATTGACCTCAATAATTTAAATGTTTTATAGACAAAACTCAATCACCCAAAAAAAGTATTTTATCAGAATATTTAAAGGTTTATCCATTAAAAATAACTTTTGAAAAATAAACCCTTTAGAGATAAAGAGTAAATTGTATAAAAATCCTAAAATATTTTTTTGAAAATGATTTTATCTTTGGTATAAAATATGAAGTTATGATCACTTTTAAAAGTCATTTTCAAAAAGGTCACTTTTGAGAAATTGAAAATAATACATTTTAAAAATAAAAATTTGGACATAAATCTCAATAATAAATCCTAGAAGGAAAATAAAGGTTTTAGAAAGGTGAATTGAAAACATTTACTTTTAAAAGGAATCTTCAATAATAGATCCATGAAAAAAAGACATAATGTTTTCAAAATGGTGAAGTGAATTTTTTTTTGAAAACTTTTACTTTTAAAAATAATATTAAATAATTGAGCCTTTAAAAAGAAAAAAAATGTTTCAAAAATGTTAATTAATATTATTTTTAAAACATTTACTTTTTAAAAAAATATATTTAATAAAATATCCTTGAAAAGGGCATAAAAGTTTCAAAAAGGTGAAGTAAAAATATTTTGAAAACTTTTACTTTTGAAATGGAATCTTAAATAATTAAGTCTTAAAAATTAAATAAAGGTTTCAAAATGTTATATGAAAGATTTTTAAAAAACTTGTAAAAAAATTAATAATATATACTTTAAATGACATAAAGGTTATCAAAAGAAATGTGGAGTAGATGATAAAACATTTGATTTTGAAAGGATAGAAAGATATTTTTAAATTCCTTTATCAAAAACCCAAATTGTAAGAGGGTAAAAAAAAATTATTTTAAAAAGAGGAGGATGTAAATATTAAGGTCATATGATAAAACACATAATGGGCTTCCAAATATAAAGGTGAACATTGGGGGGAATGAAAAATATAGACAAGGATTGGAAACCATCATTAAAGTAGATGATAATTATTCTCAAAAATGATATAATTTTTATGGGGAATAAATTTATTAAGGAGGAATATTAGAATAAAAAGTGTAATTTTACATATATAGGAAGATATATTACCATTAAATAAAATCATCGTTTGGAATAAACCAATCTTATAAGAATAAATTTCAAGAAGAAGCGTGATAATTCAATAAAATGAGCTTAGTTAAAAAATCCCATAAAACTTTAGTATCTTTTAAATTAAAATATATTTAAATAAATAACATGGTATATCTCTTCAAACCCCATGAATTACATGAATATGTTAAAATAAATCCATTAGGTAGTAATCACACCATATCAAATATGTAATGGTGCATGATAATAAATGTATCTCAAGAAAGTAAATTTGAGACAAAAACCCCCTTACCTTAATTTTTGACTTCCACTAAAGTGATTAAATATCCTTTATAAAAAAATAACTATCTTAATAACCTATTTAAAAAACTTATTCATGTATATAAAATTTTATAAACTTTATTAATAATTATTCTCTACATGGGTATTAGTTAGTTATTATCTGTTTTTAATATCAGGTGTGAGTAATCTTGATCGTTTTGAACTAGTTTTGTAACGGTAGTGTTGTTCTTAATTCCTATCCAAAATATCATCATTAAAATATCATAAAAGGTAATTTAATTGATTTTTAATATAGTTAATAAATTTATAATTTCATTCATTAATAGTTTTAGTCATGATTTTTGTAGAAAAATTAGCGACAAGCATGTTTCAGTGATCTTTAAAAAATGAACAATGGTATCTTAAATATTAATTTTAGTATTAATTTTACCATTAAAGTAATAAAATAAAATAATTATTTACTTATTTATATCATATATAATCAGTAATTAAGTTCTCATAGTCATCTATGATATTATTTTATACAAATTTTCAAGTAAATGGTTAGACCGATCAAAAAATGAACATACCAAACATAATGGATGATTATGATTATCAAAGTGGTTTATTTTTACATAATATAATTATTAAATAATAATTATGATATTATTTATATAATTTTAAATTTATGATTCATATTTCAATATATTTTAATAAATAATAAATAAACTAGATGAAAAATGAGATAAGTTACTACATGACAGTGGTAATCCACACAACGTAGGGTTAACATTTTCCTTTCTCAAAGAATGAGAGGTAAAGAAGTTGGATTATAATTTATATATTAATAAACATAATTATCTTATATGTTTAATATTTATTCCTCAATTTCACTTTTATAATTAGGTAATATATGTGGTGGGGAAAAACAGACTTCGTTACTTCATGGAGGTGATAATCCGCACAATGCACAAATGATGGTTTCATTTTTATTAATGTAAAAGGGGAAATGTGGTTAATAGATCTTAAATTAGAATAATTAAATTAAGTATAAAAACATTAATTATGTAATTATATAATAATTAGTAAATTTTATTTGGGAAATAATAAGGAAAAGAAATGAATTTAGGGGGAAAAAGTACTTAAGCTGAAGACTTGGGTTTTCCCTTGGAAGACTCCTTGGAAATTGAGGTATTAAAATAACATTTTATGACTATAGACTAAAAGAAAATGGGTTAATATAAAATGGTATATTTTCAAGACTAACCCATATTTTTAGGGTGGTCATAAAAGGGTGTTGAGATGCCCATTTTATAAGTGGTGGAAATGGAATTTTTGTGTATATTTCAAATTAATATAAATACCACACATGTTTCACATTTAAATAAGACTCCAAAATAGAAAATAATGGATTTATAGATTATATAATATTGATAATACCTCAAAAATTTATTTTCACACATGTTTTTAACTCCTTTACTCTTTGAATTTTCACTTTTACCATTTTTTATTTTATTGTGTAAACTAATTTTTACCTAAGTAATTTACTTTTAATTAATAAACATAAAATGTACCATATTAAATAATTTTTAAATAAAAATTTAAAATATTAAATCAATTTATTATATAAAATTTCTATTTTTAAGAAAAATTAATTTTAACATCAACTCTTATAATGCGTAAAAACCCATTTTTTGAAAAATTGTGTTTTTATACTTAAAATTTATGTGTAGGATAAGTTTATAAATGTATTATATTTTCATTATATAAATAAAAAAGATTAAATTTAAGTGATCTTAAAATAAATTCAAAACCAAATTTTATAAAAATAATATTGAATAAAATAAGAAAACAAAAATAATTTCTTTTAATGGAAAATATTGTTAAAGTTTTCAAACAAAGATTTCTAAATTCATAATAATATTTTAAAATTTATAATTTTACTCTTTAATACATATTTTATATTGAAAAAAAATTAAAGTATTTAATTTTCACATACTTCTTCACATAGTCATAAACTCTGCAATTTTAGTAAAAACTATATTTTTCACTATTCACCTATAAAACTATTTTTTAAAAATCACAAAAATTAAACCTTCGATAATTTTGATATGATTAATTAAAAAATGAAGTTCATTTTAAAAAATTAAAATTATAAATTTTATAAATTTTGATTTTTAACAAAAATAAAATGTATAAATAAAAGTTTCTTTTGTTGAAAAATTCCCTTTTAAAAGATTGAGTGTTATTAATCCTATTTTATATGTATTTATAATTGATTGTAATATTTTTATCTACCGTAGGTTTTATTATTATTATAGTTTTCTTATCTAATATGTATTTAATTGTTTTAGTTTGGTGTTACATATAGATCAATCTATCAACACATTTATTATTTAAATGATATAAAAAATTAAATCGTAAAATCTCAGGTCATTACATTATACCCCCTTAAATAAATTACATCCTCAAAATTTTAATTATTACTCACTAATGAAATTAAGTGAGGGTATTTTTAAAATATTTATTATTTGGGATATAACTTATAATATGACATCTATCTACCTCTCTTAGGCTATATCAATTTACTTATCTTTCCTCAAAAAATATTGATTTTCCATACAATCATATACTCAAGTATGTATATATCCTAATCATACATTCCCCAAAATATACCTTTCCTAAAACCTTTTTAATCTCCAAGACACTAAAACACTGCAAAATCATATCTTCATCTAAAAATTAACTCTATATTTAACCCTAAAATGTATTTACCACCAATTCATAAAGTTACACAAATTTCAATATATATCATTATCCTAAAAATGAAATAAACTTCACCAGAATTATCTTGGATATATTTTTCATTAAATAAATAATAAATTATAAGGATATAAATACTATCTAACTCACTTTTATCAAAATCAATCAACCCTTTATTTCCTCAATATCAAGAATATGTTAAACCTGAGATTTATTCTTCCGTCAATAATGTGTTCTTTAATAGTTATCGCCAAAAATAAAACCTCTTTGTAAAATAAATTTTTAAGGTTATTCATAAAATTTAATATATGTTTCCAAAACTTTATTTAAAAACTAGTAAAGAAAAATCCTTATATGTTTCACATAATCATCAAAAAATTAGAATATTCCAAAATATCATTAATAAATATCACTTTTTATTGAAAATAGCCAAGATTATAAATATTTAATTTATTTTAAGATATCATTCTCACAACCTCAGGTGTAACTAGGAAACTCACATTTTCCATTATAATGGGAATATATTAAAATTATCAACCATTTAAGTATTCTCCCTTATTCGGTTATAAGGCATGGTAGTTTCTAGATACATACCATACTTATATTCATTTTAATGATCATTTTTTAACCAAATATTACAACCAAAATGTTTATAATAATATCCAAAATATTATTATGAAAAAGTTAATATGAATATTTCTTCCCTAATTACACCTTCATTTTTAACATATGATACTTTTAGTTCAATATATGACTCTCTTTTATCAATAATTATTTATTTATGATCATTTTCCTATTAGTTTCTCTAACCTAATTAGTTAAAATTACACTCAAATCTTATATAGTGGTTAATTAGAGAGTGAAATAGCCATAAAATATCACTTAGGAGTGTCAAACCAAGAGTGTAATTAGGCATATTTTTCATTCACCAAGTGACAATAGAGTTAATAATCAATCCTTCCTTTTTAGGTTTATTACCCCTAGGTACATTTATATTAAAGTCAGCATCCACTTTTAGTATCCAGACAACTATGTTATTATTAGGAGAACCACACAATCTTCACTTTACTAAAATATCAATATGTTATCCTATATGTAGACTTATCCCTTATATGTATCCCTAGGTTTTTCACTAAATTTATATAAACTAATACCCAATAATAACTAAACTATCATTTGATACCATCTATAGTTACCCAATCAAAACAAACGGATTTATTTCATTATTTTTCATGAATAATTATTCTATATCACAAATATTTTCAAAAACTGGATAATCGAAGGTTTAGTGTCTTGGAAAATTATCCACATAAACAACTTATTTTATAATACCCATCCTTATTTCTTTATAATCACTCAAGATAGACCTCCTTTAAGACTTCTCATATATTATACTTATCTTCATAACCTAGGGGAAGTAAATATAATAAAGGGGTGATCTCAGATACTCAATAAGAGCAATATAAGAGATAAACAATGATGATCATAACTGAGAAAAAGATAAGTATATGGGTATGATATCATAATCAAGATCTATGGACATAACATTAGGAAAACATATCCAGATAAAATATGGAGC
Organism: Viscum album; assembly: GCA_963277665.1. Taxonomy (NCBI): domain Eukaryota; kingdom Viridiplantae; phylum Streptophyta; class Magnoliopsida; order Santalales; family Viscaceae; genus Viscum; species Viscum album. The sequence continues at coordinate 192,161,895 of OY728151.1, read as the reverse complement.
ATAATACATGATAAATAGTAATATAAGTACATTTCAAAACATAATAATATAGCTTAAACATGATCATATAAGTCCTAACATAGTTGATCATGAATCATATCATATTTCCCTTAGTGGATTGGGATTCACTCACCTATTTCCCTTGGTGGACCAAGATTTACTCACCTATTTCCCTTGGTAGATTAAGATTTACTCTCTTCTTTCCCTTGGTGTATTATACTACACTCACCTATTTACCCTTGGTGGATCAGGATTCACTCATGAGTTTCCCTTTGTTGATCAAGCATTACAACTCATTTCACATTATCTCATGAGATATAAGGCTTTATCCAATGCATTACAAATCTATATAGATCTCAACCATCACTTAATGAAAAACCATACATATATTTTCCAAAAAGATATCAATCATTCAACATATCATGAAAACATATGAGATAAAACGGGTTCCATTCATCACATCATAAAGAACCCTTGTAAAGAAAAATGGGTCTCACAACATTTCTAGATGATATCACCAAAATTTACTTCAAGAATCTAAATAGTTGATACACACAACTCAATCATTCTTAAATAAGATTTTATAAGAACATTTAGAGGTTTATTCATGAAAAATAACTTCTTAGTAAATAAATCCTTTGGATATAAAGGGGAAATGGTCAAGAAATCATAAAAATCTTTTAGATATATGGTGTAAAATATAAAGTTATGGTCACTTTAAAATTTCATTCTTAGAAATTTAAATTATGAGAAATTAGAAAGAAGGAATTTAAAATATCAATATTATAAAATAAATATCAATAATAAAGAGTTAAAAATATATAAAGTCTTCAAAAAGGTGAATTAAAAAACATTTATTTTTTAAAAAGAAACTTCGATAAGGGGTCCTTGAAAAGAATAAAAGGTTTTAAAAAGTAAAGTGAAAATATTTTGAAAATTTTTACTTCTAAAAATAATATTCAATAATGGAGCCTTTAAAAATACATAAAGGTTTAAAAACATGAATTGATACGATTTTGAAATTTTTTAATTTTTAAAAATAATCTTTAATAAAGTATCCTTGAAAAAAAACATAAAAGTTTTATTAATGTGAAGTGAAAACATTTTGAAAAATTTTAATTTTGAAAAATAATTTTGAATAAATAATCCTTGAAAAAGAAATAAAGGTTTCAAAATGTGAAGTAAAATATTTTTAAAAAACTTAATTATAAAAAATAAATTTCAATAATAGACCATTTAAATGATATAAATTCTATTAAAATAGATGAAGAGTAAAAGATAAAACATTTTATTTTGAAAGGGTGGAAAATTAATTTAAAATTTCTTTATTGAAAACTCACATCCTAAAAAGAGTAACAAAAATTAATTTTAAAAATAGGAGGAGTTAAATATGAAGGTCACATATGATAAAACATAATTAGGTTTCCAAATATAAATGATAACATTGAGGGTAAATAATAATATAGACAGTGATTGGAAACCATCATTAAAGAGGATGAGAATTATTCTCAATAATGATATACTTTTTATTGGGAACAAATTCATTAAGGAGGAAGATTTGAATCAAAATATTAAATTTCCCCAATGATAAATAGAAATTACCATGAAATAAAATCTTATGATGGAAGAAAACAATCTTAGAATAATGAAGTTTAAGAAGAAGTATTATAACTCAATAAAGGGAGTTGAGTTTACAAAAACCCATACAACTTTTGTATCTTTTGAATCAAAGTCTATTTAAAGAAAGAACCTGATATGGATCTTCAAACCACAATAATTACATGAATATGGTTAAATAAAATAATTTATTATTATTCACACCATATCAAATATTTTATGGTGCACTATGAGAAATATTTCTCAAGAAATTAAATTTGAGACAAATAACCCTCTTACCTTAATTCCTAACTTACAATAAAGTGATTGAATCTATTGTATAAAAAATAACTATATTAATAACCTATTTTATAAATTTATTAATATATATTACATTTTATAAAATTTATTTATAATTATCCTCTACATTTATATTAGTTAGTCATTATCTATTTTCAATATCAGGGGTGAGTAATATTGATTGTTTTGAACTAGTTTCATAATAATGATGTTATTATTCATTAATCACCCAGAGTTAAAAATTATTATATCATAAAAGTTAATATAATTTTTGTTTAATTATATTTTATAAATGTATAATTTCTTTTAATGAAATTTTTAGTCACAGTTCTTGTACAAGAAATTGGCAATAATCATATTTCAAAGATCTTTAACAGATGAACGATGGTATCTTAATTAATGAGTTTAATATTAATATTACCATTAAAAAATCAAAATAAAATCACTATTTGAAATTTATATCATATATCATTAGTAATTAAATTCTCATATTCATCCATGATATTATTTTATAGCATTATTCAGGTAGGTGGTTAGACCAACTCAAAAATGAATATACCATAATTATTGGATGATTATAATTATTAAAATGATTTATTTTAGAATAATATAAATATTACATAAGAATAATTATATTATTAATATGATTTTATGTTTTTGAGTCATATTTGGAGATATTTTAATTAATTTTAAAGAAGCTATATGAAAAATTGGATACATTACTTTGTAGAGGTGGTAGTCCGCATAATGCATAGTTAATATTTTCATTTCTCAAAGAATGAGAAGGAAATAAGGTAGATTATAATTTTTATATTCATAATAATAGTTATATTATATGTGTCATATTTCTTCTTAAATTTCACTTTTATAACCAATGAAGAGAGGTGGTGGTGAAAAAAATAAAAGTCATCTCTTTGTGGAGGTTGTAGTTTTCACAACACATGAATGACGGTTTGGTTTTTCTTAATAGAAAATGGGAAAGTTAGTTAATAGTGATTCCCATAGAATAATAAAATTAATTATAAAAAATATTTGTGTAATTATATAGAAATTATGGAATTATATTTTTTAAAGAAATAAAATAACTGAAGTTAGTGAAAAATACTCCCATTGTGGACTTGGGATTTCCCTTGGAAGACTCCTTAGAAGTGGAGTTATTTGGATAATATTTTGTTATCAAAGGCTCAAGTAAAATGGGTAGTATTATAGTGGAATTAAAATGGTATAGTTTCAAGAGGAAACAAAAAATTTAGGGTGGTATTAAAGGGGTGGTGAGAGGCCCCGTTTATAAGTGATGAGAATTGAATTTGTTAAAATATTTCGACTTAATATAAAGAGATCACATGTTTCACATGTTTCACATGTAAATAAGACTCAAAAATGAAAAAAATTATTATTTTATGATATAAGGTTTATAATACCACAACCATTCATTTTAACACATGTTTTTAAGTCCTTTACTATTATAATTTTCACTTTTACCATTTATGGTTTTACAGTTATAAATTTTTTTTACCTAAGTAATTTAATTTTAATGAATAAAAATAAAATTTAAATTATTATATAATTTGAACCCATTTATTCCAAATATTAAATTCATTTTATTAGATAAAATTTATTTTTAAAAAAAATATTTAACATCACTACGTGTAATGTGAAAAAACCTATTTTTAGAAACTTTATTTATAAGCTTAATTTTTATGTGTATGATTAGTTTGTCTATGTATTTCATTTTAATGATATAAATAAAACAAATAAAATTTATGTGGCTTTCAAATAAATCCAAAACATAATTTTATAAAAATAATATTTAGTTAAAAAATAGTTTCTTTTTTTGGAAGATATTATTAAGTTGTGAAATATATGTCTTATAAATGAATAATTATATTTAAAAATGTATATTTTTAATCCTTAATACTTATTTTATCATTAAAAAAATTTACAAGTTTTTAATTTACACTTCTTGAGATAGTCATAAAGTCTACAATTTTAATAGAAATAAACTATTTCGGATAAATCTCAATAATTCACCCTTAAATAATTTTAAAATGATGAATTCGAAAATTTAGTTAATTTTTAAAAAATAAAATTTATAAATTTATAAATTTATATTTTAAATTAAAATAAATAAAAATTGGTTTTTTTAGAAAATTCCCTTTCAAAAAATTGAGTGTTCTTAATACTATTTTATATGAATTTATAATTACTTGAAATATTTATATCTATCATAGGTTTTATTCTTGTTATAATTTTATTATATAATATATCTTGAATTTTTTTAGTTTGTTTTTTTTGTGGAACAATCTTTCAATGTGGTGATTATTTAAAGGAAATAAAAAATTATATAGAAAAATATTGGGTCATTACAATGGTATCCTTGGATTATTATCAAAACATTATCAAAACATATGATATGAGGATGAATGATGATGATTTTAGGTTAAAGAAAAATATATATAAGATAACATTCAAGGCCTGAATCATCACATGGTGGATGAATATTTTGAAGAAAAATAATTTTATAAAGTCATTTCATTCCACTCCCCTAATATCAAAAGAGTTAAATAAAAAGTTCAAAATAAATATTTCACTCACCTAATTTTGATGTAGAAAATTTTTGTACCTTTCTATTATGTTTCCAAATATATAACTTGATAAACAAGACTATAATGTTGGCGAACATATAGTAAAATATTTAAAATATATGAAGAGAAAAATAAAGGAAAGGTAAATTTTATTTAACAAGAGTAATTTTCTCTCATAAGAATATAATAGTATGGATGAATCTAAATATAAAAAATTTAAGACAACAGGGACTGGAATAATGAGCTATGTTGGTTATTATTGATGATTGACAAATCAATGATATTAGTGATAAGGATGAAGTTGATGTTGAACGATTTATTGACTTAATGGTAGAATTGGATTTTGATCTTAAAAAATTGATGTATTAAGATCACAATCAATGAAATAAAACTCAGTTGTGTGTGACTGCAAGTTATACATGTATCAAGAAGAAGAAGAATAATATTGGTTAAAGGGTGATCTTGGAAACTTAAATTTGAAAAGCTAGAAAACTCAAAGATAGTTATTGAGCTAAATATTAAGGTAAAAGAACAAGTAAGAATCATTTTTGGTTTTACCACCATAGTGATTAAAAATTGAAAAATTATTTATGATATCTAAGGTGAAGTTATTAACATTAGTTCAAATATAGAATATTAACAATAGTCCATGGAACTTGGTATGACATTGGAAAATATGTATAATTTCTCAAATATTTAATATGACAAGGCAAAAAATTTATAGGGTCATCAAAGAAGGTTTATGAATGCCTAAAAAATAACAATCTCACTTTGAAGAAAATTTTTCTTTGGGATATGATATAAATAAATATAATACCAAAGATAAATTGAAGAAGTTAATTGATACTTTAATAAGGAGATTTTATTTTTTTAAGACTCAAAAGGTCATTATTAAAGACAATAATACTCAAAATACTACCCCTTAATTAAAATATTTTTTTTTTGAAATATAGGACATTATCATTGTACATATTCCATAGAAAAGAGATAAATAAAGTCATAAGAAAAAAGGATACAATCATAAAGAATTAATATTTCACTCTATATTTTTCGGGTCTGCTATTTTTCTAATTTAGGATATGAACATAAATCAATTAATTTCTCATTAAGTAGTTAAAGGAGTATATCCAAGAAGATGAATATTTATTTAATCCTTCATCTAAATAAATCATTAATCATGTTGAAAAAATAAATAAAAAACTTTAATTTTTTAAGATGAAGAAGAACTATCATGTCCTAAAGAATAACTTGATACTCATGGATACATAGATGTGAGGTAATGGTTTTGGATCAATAAAAGGTAATATAAGAAGTTATCTATTGTTAAAGTTACTTTTAAGGAATTTAATGAATCCTCTATATGAAAATTTTAGAGTAGATCCACATCCCACATGATGAAAAATAAAAATATTTTCAAGAACATCAAGGTAAGGTGTTGTAAAATTCTACAATGATAAATACATGAAAAAATTGATTATAGTAAGTCCAAAATTCATGAAATAGATATGTACAATACATTTATTTTAGTGATGAAAGTACTAAGACATAATTTTTTTAACATGAGTTAACTTTTTGAATCATACTGTTCAATCCATTTTATCAAAAATATGTGTGTGTTAAAAGAAAAAGATTTATCTATTTATATGTGAGGTAAACATATGAAGGGTGATATTTATCATATTGGTGGTAAGTACAACATGAGTTTTCATTCCAATGAAGAAGAAGAAATATTGTTGTACAAGTGTGTTGGTCATGTGATTCAATACTCAATAGAAGATTTAGTTGAGTATGAAATTCCTGGTATGTTCCTGCAGTGACATAAGATCATTATCATATATAGAGTTTTTTAAGAAGTAAAAATCATATTAAATATATACAGGCTAAAAGAAAATATGTCAAATAGGTTTCTTGAGTTATTGCATGTTGATATTTTTTGGATAATCACTCTAAATCCCATTGTTGGAAAAATATATTTTATTATCTTCATTTATTACTATAGTTGAATGACTTAGTTGATGGTGTTCACCTACAAAACCAAATTACTTGATCATATAAAAATTTCTTGGAAGTTGGATAAAAAATGGTCAAATATAAAATTACCAACATTAAAACTATCATTGGAATGAAATTTGAAAACATACAAGTAGAAGATTATATTAAGAATCAAGAGAAGATACATTAAGTATCAATGGTGATAATTAATCAAAAAAAATGGATTTATAGAGAAGATGAACCAAGAAATCAATAACCTATAATGAATAGTGATGACTAAGAAAAATATACTGAAGAAATTATTTAAGGAAATTATGATTATGTGAGTTTACATTTAAAATAGATCCTTGTTTTGTTCTAATAAATATAAGACCCCATATAATATGTGATAATGAAATAACCTAACATTGAATTAATCTTGATCATTTAGGAGAAAATTCTTTATCTTTAATAAGTATATGATCCATAGAAATTTTGAGTATAGGGGTGATAAATGAATGTTTCTTAGATACACATAAAAATTAAATTCTTATAATTTTTTTAATAAAATTCTAGGAAAATAATTAAAATACAAGATGAAACTATTATGTAAAATGAAAAATATACACATGAATACATTGATGAAATATTATAGGAAGGTAATAATTAATCGAGCACTTAAACAAGAGTAGCAGGGAAAAGTAAATATTTATAGGTGAACATTGATAATGATGATAATGATTCATGATCATTAAAATATAAAAATATAAAAAATAATAAGGTTTAAATTTATAAACATAATATTGTTTGATATTAATATTCTCAAGTGTATACTAGAAGGATAAAATCTCTATATCATAAAAATATTACCTCTTTTGAAGTGAATTTTTTTAAGAAGTAAATCTAGAAGAAATATGGGTCAATTCCAATAACATGATGATTGATCAAATAAACACTAATCATATATAAGATGTTGTTCTAGAGATAGTGGAAAAAATATTATCAAAACCAAATGGGTTTTCTATAATGATCAGAATGGATATGGAAAATTAATTTGGAAAAAGACTTGAATATTTTTGAAAATTCTAATATTAGGTTGGGTATATTGGTGTTGATGGTACATTCTTACATATAGAATGGTTATAGAATATTCTATTTTTTTTTTAAATGTATTTTAAAGTAAATTTAGGGTAATTTAAATGAATGTGAAATCAATGTTTCTTAATATATTACTTGAAAAGAAAGTAAACATCAAACAATTGAATGAAATTATACTTTATTAGGATGATAACATTGTTTTTAGATTAAAAAGTTCTATGTATATATTGAATTAATCACTAAGAGAACGGTATTCAAGGATAGATAAATTCTTGAAGAAGATTATATTCAAAATTTATGGAGTTAATATTAATATTAATATGACAAAGGATCGTGAGGAAACATTTATGATGCTTATCTATGTGGCTAATAAAAAATTTATAGGATCAAATGAAGAATGATGTATGGAATTAGATGGATTAAGGCACAAAGAGTTTGAAGTATCAATGATTAAATAATTTATATATTTTGTAGGTTACTCAAGGAATTCATGGGAATTTTATTTCCCATTATGAGTATGGAAATGAGGTGTTTAAAAAATTTCATATAGAGGATTGTAAACCAATTATGACAAAATTTGTAACTAATTAAAAATTTCAAAAAAAATTATGTTTCAAACCAATGAATATTATGAATCGTAGAAAAATCATTGGGATCCCACTCTATTTAATAGTGATATGACTAGAAATTAGTTTTACAAAATTTCAAATAGCATTATAGAAAAGTGAACAAAAATAAAGTCACTTGATGGTTTTTAAAATAATATTTTTAATCTTCAAGGTAAAACTATTTTTTGGTGGTTTTATACTATCGTAAAATAATATGGGTTTATTTTTTACATGGATGTTGATTCATCTAGTTTCATTGGATTCCTAGAAATTGACTTATATTGGTGTATTATATATTAAAGGTAAGCACATTTTTTTATTATTAAGTAATATTTAATTTCACTAAGAATTATTTTGGTTGAATATATATCATCTAATCAAGATTGTACTCAACTCATATGAATAAATAAAGAACTTAAGGACATCGGTAAAAAATTATTTATCATATTTATATCTTGTGTGATAACTCAAGTGTAGTACATTTTAGCACAAATCCCATTAAACATTTAAAGAAAAATTAAATAGATATTATGTATACCATTATTAAAGATGACATTGAACAAGTAGTTTTGAAGTTCAGTTATTTTTCTATACAATATCAATCAGTTGATGCAATGAAAATGGAACTTCCAAGAGAAATTTTTAAAATACATGGGATGACTCTTAGAGTTTAGATATATCCTTACACTTGATTATTTATAGAAAACCCTCCTCTCCCTTAACTTTTTTATGCATTCAAGTGAAAATACAATTGATTTTTTATTAAAAAAAATTATCTTAAAGTTTGAGTTCATTGAAAAATAAGGATATTAGAAGTGAACTCAAAGTAGCATAAGTATATCAAATTAGGGGGAGAAGTTTTGGATAAGCTTGAATTGTGATTTAAGGATGATTTTTTATGTGATTAGGGGTTACATTGAAATTGATATTATGGTAAGTTGGTATATTTATTTTCAAATAACTAGTAAAACTTTTTTTTCATTCTTGTTTCTTATACCATGCATAACTCATATAAGAAAAGAATTAATAAATGATGTTATTTAGTATCATCTATGATGATTATGGTCTATGTAGGTGATTAGATATAGGAGTTTTCCATTAAAGGTGTTGAATGATATTTAAAAAAGATCAAAGGGGGGATTGTTAGTATATATTTTTTTATTATGATAACCAATTTTAGGTTTAAGTGGTAATCGTAAGATCAAAACAAAAATGCACAATACCAAAGTAAATAATTAAAAATTCAAAAAAATTAGGTTGTGTTTTCTAAAAAAAATTAAAAATGATAAATAAAGAACGCATATTAATATTTAAAAATATTTGGAGGAGATTTATAAAGTTTGGAATAATTTAAGAGAGTTTGGTGATAAGACTAAAAACCACATTGTGGTAGTTTAGACCATGTTATAGCATGTTTCATGTAGATATATAAAATGACTAGAATAAATTCTGGAAATGATCATAGTTTTATAAATAAACTGGTGAATCTAATGGTACCATACCTAAGGACACATCATGTACAATTTCATTTCATGAAAATATTTTTAAAAAGACCTTAAAAAATGAGAAAATTTGGTAATAATGTTATGGTCACCAGAATGTTAAATGAAGTATTTGGAGATTTTTTTAATCCAAAATATCATGGATAGAAAACCATACTATGGGAGTTCAGGTAGAGGAAAGGTTTATACATTCTCACTATCCAAAACAGGATGTAGGAACACATAACTCTTTGATGTAATACATTTCAAAGAAAAGTTTTTTTGTTCTTGTTGTCGAAAATAGGGATAAAATATAGCGATAATCATATAATAATTTGTTTTCCTAGATTTAGATAACTCAATAAGTGACGTCAGGAAATAAATTAGATATAGGGTTAGGCCATATAATAGTTGATATAATATATAAAATATCAAGATATGGAAATAATAAATATTGTAGGAGAATGATATTTTATTTTCATTGTCATGAAATCCAATCGTTGACTGGGCACATCATGCCATGGTGATAGTAAACCATATCTTAGTTTGGGTGAATTAAAAAAAAATCCAAAAATTCATATCTAACTCAAAATAATAGGGAGAATAAACTTAATAAGAGAATTTAATGTTGATATTTAAATGGATTTTGAAGAACCTTTGTGATATTTTTTTTAACAAAGTTTTTTTTATTTGTTAACAACTGACCTTTTTGTATAAGAATTTTTTTGTTATTTAGGATCAGACCCAGTACATCATAATAATATTTGAAGGAAAGATGAAAGTTGTTGAAAATTTTGAACCAAAACATAAAGGAGGAGAAAATAATTATTTTTAATAAAGTTATTTTCTATAATTAGAGGATCATATTGACCAACATTGGACATAGAGGTGGTCAAAAAGATGAATTATTGATCGAATGCACCATTTAATTCAGATCATCATATCAAAAATAATTGGTGGAAGAATTTATTGATTGCTGGAATTTTTTCTTTGTTTTAATCAGATAAAGAAAGAAGTTGTTGAGTGAAGAAGTTATAATGTTGCTGAAGAGGATGTTTTATGAAAGTTAAGTTAGGAGTTAGAAATTTTTCATACTTTCTAACCTAAATTCATACGATGATTTACTGTTCATAAAGTTATTATAAATAATGAAACATACTCATGATAAAATCTTTTGAATAAATGGAAGAATCATAATTATTGAATTATTTCCATAGATCAAGAAAAAGTTTTCATCAGATCCAAAATTACTGGACACAAATTTTTTTGAAAGTTTGAATGAGTAATAGATGATAAGGTTTGAAAATTTTAAAAGTTGATAAGTGGCGTTACTATTGAATACTTTTCATCATTATGGTAAAATAATCATTATGATATTTCCATAATAATGGGAAAATCCAGCATAATGGGAATTTCATCATTATGAGGATTTCGTCATACTGAATCTGAGAAGGAAAGATGATCAGACTGACTCTGAGAAGGAAATTCAATCAGACTAAATCTAAAGAAGAAAGGAAGATCATAATGAGATAATAAATAAAGACAGATCATTATGATCTGAGAAGGAAATAAAGATAGTAATGATTAGAGGAATTTGAAGATGAGGAAGTTCATAGTAATGAGTTGTGTAAGAAAGTCAGAACATAATGAGATGAAGATATTAATATAGAAATGAGTAGAGGAATAAATTCAGATCATGGTGATTTGAAGAAGTTTCATTATAATGAAGCTGAAGAATTTTCATTATAATGAAGTTTAGAAAGTTACATCAGACTAAAGCTAAGGTGGAAAGGAATATCAAAGACAATAAAGAAGATATAATCAGATTCACCTAATAAAACTGAAGAAAAGTAAGGAAGTATAAAAAGGATGAATACAGAAAATACTTAATGAGATTCCAGAAGTTTCATGAAGAGTTAAAGTGTTCAAACTTGAAATTCAATTATATGTAAATGTCAAAGAAATATGATAATTACTGAATAATTCAAAGTTGAAGTTTAAATACGAGAGATTTTTTGAGTTTTGAAATCTAAGGAAGTGGGGAAAGTTTTCAACTTTCCCACTCTTTCTTTTCTTAGTAACCTATAAATAGTTTCTTAGATCATTCATTCATTATAACTTTTCACGTAACCATATAAGGCAGAGTGCTGAAGAATTCAAAGTGAAAGTTCCTTCCAGATAGAGAACTCTTAATAAAGATCAGACTTATATTGTTTTTTAACTAGATAGAGAATATTGTATTGAGTTGATCCTATTAAAGAAGATTGTACTGAGTTTCTGAGAAGAGTTTGAGAAGTGCATATTGAGTATGGGAGAATCATATTGAGTTCATCAGACTGAGAAAATCAGAACCGTTCAAATTGGACTGAAGATTTAGACTGAGCTTTTATAAATCAAATTGAACAAAGTATTTATTATTTTATTTTGGCTCAATTTTTTTGTAAGAAACTCTTTAAACTGATGGGATTCAGTATAATATTTCATATCAGGAGATAGAAGGTGTATAAAAACATTTGGCACAAGTTGTATTCACTCATTCATAATAGTGAATTTCTATAGACCCACGGGAGTGTCTATGGAAAGGATGTAGGTTCTCACATTCAGGAAAAACCTTGTAAATATTTTTTTCTTTAGCTGCTTTCCTAATTTTTCATACATGATTATTTACTAAAATTTGATAAATAAATAAATATTAATAAGTTATAGGGGTTAAGTTTCTAAAAGTTTTGAAACTCATTAAAAGTGAAGAACTGATTCAACCCCCCCCCCTCTCAATTGTTATTAAATCCTTTTATAACTTCAATTGGTATAATATGTAAGGTTACATTATTGAATATTTATCATAGATAATCTCAATTATTTCAACAGTAGAGGAATTTATACATTTTATGGAACAAATTATTATGGATGGAAAAATACGATGATTCCTTATCTCCTATCTCTTGGATTGGAATTTGTTGATGTTTCTATAATTGGTTTTACAACTATTGAGAAAGATAATCCCATAACGTTTTCTAATAAGAGAAATATAGAAGTTGGTGGAGAATCCAGAATTTATATCCTTGTGTCCTTATCATAAAATTTTTATCAGAATGTGATGGGTTTAAAAACTTTAAAGAGTATGTGGGATAATATGGAGAGTATTTTTGGAGGTAATACTAAAGTGAAGGAAGATAAGTTACAAATTTGGTGTATTAAGTATGAATACATCATAATGATATATGAAGAAACTATTAATGAATACTTCACCAGAGTAAATCAAATTGTTTGCAACATTGGAGAATTCATAGATTTCCTAGAAGATTCTAAAATTGTGAATAAACTTATGAAAAACTTTCTAGATAGGTTTGATTCTAAAATTTCGTCTTTAGAAGATAATTATTATTTATCTCTTGATGAATTGCATAAATTTCTTGTTCTTTATGAAATGATAAAAGCTATAATATTCAAAAATAATATGAAAGATGAAATGGATTTTTAATCCATGAGAAAAATGAAAATAAAAGATTTTGAAGTTGTTAATCCTTGTGACTCTGAAGATAAATAGGATGATGAGTTGAATGAAAAAATAATGTCTCTTATATCCAAGAACTGTCAAAGAGGAAGAGAAAAGTATATAGGTAAAATTTCTCTCAAATGTTTTGAGTGTGGTTGAATCGAACACTTTTCTATGAATTTATCCAAGAAAAAAGTTAGTGAATATCAAGATGATTCCAATGAAAAACCTCAATGTAAGGAGTGGAACAAAAATAATAGAGAAGAAAAGTCATCCAACAAATATAAGAAGAAGTTTACTGGAAACAAGAGAAGTATGTTGAGTAAGAAAGCTAAATCTGACTTAACTAAAAACTATTCTTCAAAAGATGAAAGTTTAGAAAAGTTTAGAACATTCATTAAAAAATTAGAGAAAGTTTAAAACTCTTCAAATAGTAAAGAATAAGGAGGTGAAGAATCTTACAGAGAGTATCACCTCAGAACAGAACTTCTTTCATGTCTTGAGAAAAACAAATCTCTCAAGAAATAAATCAGAGTAATAAAGAAATATTGTGAAGAAGTTCTTGGAGGAAGAAAAGATGTCATCAAGTAGGATGAATAATACGTTTAGGAGATATTAATTTACAAACATAGAATTTTTAAACAAGGAAATATGGTTGAAGATCTCAATATGAAGTTGGATTCAAAGTAAAAAGAAGTTAAAAAGTTTCAATCAAAACTTATTGATTCCAAAAATACACTAAGGAAGATGAATGAAAACTTCAAAAAAGCCTAAAAAGTAAAAATTGATACTTTTAAATATCCAGAGAAAGATCAAATCAAGAATCATGTGAAATCATCACCCACCAAAAAAAATTGTTTCATATGATTTTTCTAACATTTCAGGTGATAATAAAAATTTTGGGAAATCTTGGGTTGAGAAGGTATGTGAGAAACCTATCACATCTACAAAATTTAAAAACTCCTTCATTGGGAAATATGCTCCATGCCTTGATTTTGTTAAAAAATAAAGAAGTTATCAACCACCACAAGGTTTCTATAGAGAAATATATTATTTCAATAGAAAATCAAGATTTGATGGTTATTACTGGTGTTGTGGAAGCTATAGTCATAGGTCTTATAATTATTGGAACAACTTATCTCTACTTTAAATAAGGTTTGATCATAGTAGAATAAATAGTGAAAGGAGAATGAGTAATATTCATAACCCACAGGAAGTTAGAAAATAAAAAACTCAATATGTTAGAAATAACCCAATAAAAAAGTAAATTTGAATGTTTGGAAAAAGTTTTTGGAAAATGTGACCAGTTTGGTCATCATGACAAGATATATATGACACTTCTTATAGAACAAGTTTCTTATGGTATAAATTAAAAGTAATTTGTAAAGAAGAAAGTTAAAAAATAGATTTTGATCGAACCTCTACTTAGTTTCACCCAAGCTTCATCCTGGTCACGGATAGATCATCCAAGTTCGGGTCCATAAATCAAAGGAATCGGAATGGTTGAGATTGAAGTTGAAATGTTGAAATCTAAGGAAGTTTTATTTATTGAAGTGATAAAACATAACTTACTTAGTGTAATCCAACTTTGTGATGATTAAAAAGAAGTGATCTTTATAAAATATTATTATGTTATCAAAATTGAGAAAGATAGAAAATTTATTACAACAGGAGAAATAACTAGTGGGAATCTCTTTCATATTGGATAACTTAACAACTCATGTTATCTAAGTGTTGAATATGACAATAAGTTGTGGAACCAAAGACATGGACACCTTGGGAAGAAAAACATGAACAAACTTTATGTTGTACCCCTCTAGTTTTAATGCTCATAAATCATGTTTAACTACGATAATTATGATTTACTAAGATACATTGGGCTTAATCATGTTCAATTATAATTTTAACCTCTGGTGTTAGTGTTTACATCATACAACAAAATTATAGATTTTGGTTAAGTGTAAGACACCAATAAGTATGATTTTCCGATACATGACTCATCAATACATGAGATACTGATTACATAACCTATCGATAAGCTGAGCTACCGACATAAGTCTGAGAAACCGACACCTGACCTACCAATGCTCAACCTACCGATAAAGTGACTGACCGAAACTCATAATTTTTCTAAGTATGAGCTGCCGAAAGCTAGGATACTGATGAATCACCTACCGAAAACCGAGCTACTGACACATCATTTACCTATAGCTCGATTGATTGATGCCATTTTGAACTACTAATAGAGTAATCCACCGGTAGTCTGATCTACTGACAGAAATGATCTACTGATAGAATGAGCTACCGACAACACAAATCACTAACATAATGACTCACCTACATTATAAAGGAGGTATTATTTTAAATCAAATTAAGTACACTATAGATCTTTTGAAACATCTTGGTTTTTATAATATAAAACATAGTGATACTCCAATGTGTACCACCTATAAATTGGATCTTAATGAAAATGGAAAATTTCTTGATCAAACCAATTACAAGAGGGTGATTGGAAGTCTATTCTACTTAAATACTAGTCGACCTGATATTATTTTTAGTGTGTATATATTTTCAAGTTTTCAAGAAAACCCTAAAGAATATCATTTAAGTTATGTTAAAAGAATTTTCAAATGCCTCAAGTATACTACAAACTTAATATTGTTCTATCCTATAGGACAACCTTTTGATTTAGTTAGTTATTTTGATGTTGATTTTGGTGTTTGTATGTTAGATAGAAAAAAAAAACCTCCAGAACATGTCACTTTTTAAGCAAGTCTCTAGTATCATGGTGTAGTAAAAAGAAAATTTCCCTTTCATTATCTACTGACGAAGCTAAATACATAGCAGCTGGTAGTTTTTGTGCTCATATTTTGTGGATGAAACATGCATTACTAGATTATTGATATCAGTTTAGACATGTACCAATAAACTATGACAACACAAGTGCGATTAATATTTCTAAGAATCCAGTTTCTCACACTATAAAAAAACATATTGATATAATACATCACTTTTTGAGAGATCATTATCAAAAAGGTGATATACATATTGAATTCATTGGAACAGAACATTATCTTGCAGATAAACACACTGCTATTTACAAGTTCGAAGTGAACTCATTATCCCTCCTAGTTTACAACCAATCACAATTTAAAAGCTCACTGCTCTCTCAACTGAATTGATCACTGCTTTTTCAGAATATATACTCACAGTTTATAGACTTTTAGTTCATTTCATTATCTATAATGAATGCATCCTCTATTGTATGTAGATTCCCTATTAATGTACCACTTTCATCCACTAATGAATACTACTTTACCACAGATGTACCAGGAAACTGAAAATATTTCACGCAACCCTTAATGCATCTTATGTACAAATTTAATTCTTTGTGTGCAAGATTCTGCTTTTTTTGCGAAACACCCCTTGTGTGCAACTTCAATATTATGCGCAACTCAAATCTTACGCACAACTTCCTTAGCTTGCATACAACTCAAAATCTTTCACAAAAATCCCTTTACTTAAAATTATTGCATGATTCGGAGCTAGGATTCCCACTAATTATTGAGATTGTTCGAATGATGGGGGTCACCTCTTATTTATAGGAATTTCTGACCCCTATGTGGAAGATTCGACTTGTTGCGCAGGATCCTCCTCGAGTGCGCAAAACCACATTTGGTATCGCATTGGGCGTGCAAGTTTCTTTTTCACAACCTCATCTTTTGTGAACATTTCCAAATATTTCATGCACATCATGCCTTTTACATTTTTCAAAATTCTATTCTTGAAACATTCCTTGTTCAAGAGTTTCCAAACCACCTTCAATCTTGCACGCAATTTCCTTTTCCAAAAACACATTTCTCCATTTTTTGATTTTGAGGCCCAAAAATTTAGAAAACACTAGAAAATGGTTCCACCTTATATCTATTATTTTTGTACTGCCTCTAGATTGACCATTCCTTTTTCATGGTTCTTTGTTAATATAGGTTTCCAACAATATCTCTGGAACTCAATAACTCACCATGGAAACCCTCTTTGTTAAAAAACACAATCAACCCAAAAATGATTCAATGATTCCTTGAGGGATTTTTTCCCAACACTATTTTATTTTTTTTATTTTATTTTAACCTCCATTTAGTATTTTATGTTTTAAATACATAAATTATAAAAATTAAGGGTCAATACAATAGTTTTTACCCTCACAATATTACTCTCAGACTCTTACCCTCGAACCTTTCTCTCCCGAGTTGTTACCCTTCTCTCTCGAACTAAAACCTTTGAACTTATCTCAATGGATCGTGTCAAGAACGTCCTTCAAGGATCGAAGAATGAGTCACATCAGTCTAAGTGGAAAATATGCGAAGCTAACTAACTAAAACCTCCTCTTTTTCATCTGTAACTCGTGAATCACAATGTGAACCCTGAGAAGGAAGTAAATTCAGAATGGTTGTTGTCAATTAAGTCTCTTTTTATAAATGTGTTGTAAACCCAAGGGTGGTTGGAGTGGTTCTCCAACAATGAGAGGTCATATTATTCGAGACCGGTACATGAGTTTTACCTGTATGCTAAGTTTTTTCTAGAAGGATTTGAGGTGTTTTGGATAAAGTTGATAGTAGATGGAAGGAGTGTATTTTTCATCTAAGCACTGGGAAGAATGTCTAAATTTAATCCATGAGGGTGATTATGTTACCATAAGGGAAGTAATCCTCTAACAAGTGACCTCTTAAATTATGAGTCAGCTTTAGCTGATTTGATAGGTAATGGAGAGCATAGGAGGCCTATTTTATAGAGCTCGGTGGTGAGTGTAGGCTTTTGTTCAAATTCATTCAACATCAATTATGTCTCAAGAAAGGAGACTTTTTATCTCTTAAGTTTTATGATGTTTAATTGTTATATTTTTTGAAGAAAGTTCATAAGTTAAATTTGTGCAGATGCTTGATGGTTCATATCAGTGAGATGACTAAACCCTATTGCAAGACCAATTCTTTGTTTTATCCAATACTTATCTCTACTATGTTGAAGGATAAGGGTTTAGTGAATGAAGGTGAAGAGACTATTTCATCTTGTGATGGTTTCTGTCTCAAAAAAGTTATCTACAAAAGGATGAGGATTAATTGGAACCCCTAGAAGAAAATTTGGGTTGAGGATAATGATAAGTTATATGAATATTTCAGTCCTGTTTAGCATCCCTCAAGACTGAGGAATCCGATAGACCCTGGTTTGGGACTAGGTGAAGTGGGTGTTTATTCTGATAAGGAGGATGTGCCTGAGGAAGTTCAAAGAGATGAATCTTCAATAGATGATAGGATTGATCCTGACATTACTAAAAGTCCATCAAGGATGAATTATGATCCTTCAAGTCCACCTATACCTCAACCTTCTAAGAAACCACTTATACCTAAGAATGATAGTGAAGAGGTTGATGATTTTGAGGATGTTGAGTATGTTAGTAGATCAAGAAGTGAGAAAGAATCTATTGATGAAGAATGAAATGATAGTGAAGAAGAAGAATCTAAGGATGATGATGGAGTTGAGAAAGATGTTGAGGAATATTATAGAATTGATAGAGAATAATGAAGTGATATATAAGCTAGAAGTGATTGAGAAGATGAAGGCACTGATGGTTTTGACAGTGAATCAGATCATCCTGGTGATGATCGAGATCTCGAGGCTAAGCCTATTGATCTTACATTAGTTCCTACTGAGCATGAGTGTTTTGATGATTCCCTTGTAGGGGAACATGAACCGATTGTGGAACCACATGTAGCTCATGATGCTCATGTTGAACTAGTTGTGATATAGGAGAGGACTCTTGATGCTCTTGTTCATGTTGAAGTTCCTTATGAAAGGGAAGTCTTAGTGATTCTAGTGTGACAATTAATATATTCTCGGAAAGGAACACCAACTATGGGGGATATAACCACTAAGAGAGATAAGGTTTATGTATTGACTTTGTTGGATGACATTTTTGTACCTATATGGAGGAGATATCTAGGATATGTGACTATAGGTTTGGACTACCCTGATTTAGATAATTTTCCAGCTGCTCCTGCTCTTGTTATTTCTCTATAATATGTTGAGTATGTCACTAAATATGATCTTAATACCTTTAAATAAGAACTGTTAGATTAAGTCCCATATATTCCTCCCATTCAACCTATTTTTGTTCTAATAATTAGTGAAATAGAGGCTGATTTGATTACTGAGAGAGAGTTGTATCTCAGTTTGAGCCAAGGTTGATTTCTCTTGTGGAAGCTATTGTTTCAGACAATCATAAGATGGGGAATGAGTTGACTGTAATGGTTTTGGCCATAAAATCTCTCACTATTGATTATAGGACATCCCTAGATAAAGTGGTAAAAACTTTTGAGGATGAAAATTCTTGGAGTGATCATGCTCAGCCTTAGCCTCCTACTTTTGATATAGACCAATTAAGATTAGATATCATATATATAGTGCAAGGTGCATCTAGCTTAACTACTCATATTTCTCATTCTCCAGATATTGAGATGGACATAAATTTGATTAGAGAGGAACTTCATACTGTGATGGGTGACACTAATCAGGAGAGCCTCAATAAGATCAGTAAGAACTATGACTATGTGCATGACATGGTGAGATTCTACTCAAAATAATACACTACTACTCAAGAAGAAATAACCAAGAAAATATATTTCTATTTTAATATGATTTACACAAAAAAGCAGCTAACCAATCATTTCAAGTACTTGGTGGAAAATTTGAGGTTACCTCCAATGACTCAGGCCTTCAAGGAGAAAGTTAAATAGTTAAAGGATTTTACCCCTACCCTGGATAATTTTATGGAGAATAAAGAATATTTTGAGAAGTCAATGACATATGGTGGTGAGTTCATCAGGAACTTCATCAATCTACTCAGACCGTACCTACATCATCACAGCATAACCATTATTGCTCCATCCGCAGATCCTATCAGACCAGTCATGCCTACTTCTACCTCTTATTCTTCTAACCTTTTCTCACATTTAACCATGACCCATGCTCAAGATATCAACCATATTCAACCTATAATTCTACAAGAACTCACAGGTCCTTCTTCTTCTTCTAGACTAAGCCTTTCTCCTTCTATTTTAACAGGAGTTCCTCTTCCTTCCCTCAGTATCCACTTTGTGCCTTCCACCACTCCTAATGTTGAACCTTATGCTCCTCCCTCCTATGATTTTGATAAAGGAAACGAATTTATGTAATTTTCTATTCCCAAGAAGTATTTTGATCACTTTTTGATAAGGATTTGATATACTCTTTTTGTTTTACTATTTTTGTTATCCCTTGTACTTTTTTATTAATGGAATACCTTCTCTGATTTCATCATATTATTAGTTCCTTATCTATTATTTATTTTTCATTTAATGTTTCCTTTTTGATAATTCCAAAAGGGGGAGAAATAATATGGAATCTCTCTCAGGGAGAGTTTAATATTAATCTTGAGATTAAAAGGGAACATATATTTGACAAATCCCATTTAACAAGTAATTTGTACTTGTGTTTCTTTTAAAATTTCATCTCAATAATCTATGTAATGTGTTAATAAAATTTTTTATCAGATCATCATAAATAAATTCAATTATTCTGGTATATAATTCCATGATTTTTTATTATCAAAAAGGGGGATATTGTTGGCCTCCTCTAGTTTTAATGCTCACAAATCATGTTTAACTACATTAATTATGATTTACTAAGATACATTATGATTAATCATGTTCAATTATAATTTTAATCTCTAGTGTTGGTGTTTATATCATAATATAGAATTATAGATTTTATTTAAGTTTAATACACTGATAAGTATGAGCTACTGATGCATGACTCATCGATACATGAGCAACCAATGACATAAGCTACCGATAAGCTGAGCCACCAACAGAAGTTTGAGCTATCAACGCCTGACCTACCGATGCTCGACCTATCAAAATATTGACTGAATGATACTCTAAATTTCACTAAGTATGATCTACTGATAACCAAGTTACCAATTTATCACCTACCGATAGTCGAGCTACCGATGTATTATCTACCGACAACTCGATTGACCGATGCAAGTTTGACCTACCAATAGAGTGATCCATCAATAGTATGATCTACCAATAGAAATGATCTATCGATAGAATGAGCTACCAAAAGCATGACTCACTAACATCATGACTCATCGATAGTATGATTCACTGATAGTATGACCTACTAATAGACTGAGTCACCGATGATATTTCTCTTAAATTCAAAATTACCTCTAACAATTATATTTATGAAACTTAGTACTAATTATTATATTGATGAGCTTGTATGCCTTCTATAGACAACATTTAATGATGTAAGAGACCATTACTAGGTATGAGGTACCATATAACATTCTTCTTGTCTATATAAAAATAATATCTGGATAAACAATAAAGATTAAGAGAAAGAGGTGACCTGGAAGAAATATACTAAGTTGTTTGTGCACCTTAAAGAAAAACACAAGATTTGTATACTATACATACACAAGGACTCTTCTAAGAACCAAAAGACTAAAAATATCTATAGAAATAAATTATAAGACAAGAACACTTCATGGAATCTTCTACCTTACTGGGAACATAAGGTATAAGCTAAAAAATGACTCTCTGTTTTTTTTTCTATTTCTAAAAGACATCTCTAGATTAACTTCTACTATCATAAAGGAATAAAAAATATTCATAGAACATCACATAGATCAATCTAAAATCTTATTATCATTTATCTCTACCTACGTACTTAATTTACATTTCAAGAAGTGCGTGTCTCTATTTTGTAAGCACACACTAACTCCTAAACTAAACTAAAAGATACTTAGATATCTTTAAAAAACTTTTTCATTTACACTCCCATGGATAACAGTGGAAGAGGTACCTGTGTGGCCTATTTTTTTTTACACTCCCATGAAAACTATAAAAGAGGTTTAGTTGACCTAAACAGTTTGTATACTATTGTTACCCCGATCTAGGGTGTGGATCAAGTTTATTTAATATAAACTTATTGGTGGAAGGTGATCACCAAGTGTATAGGATTAGGTTTCAATATGATAGTGAACCTCTTGTTTACTTTTGTTGTGTGTTTTCAAGTTTTTTTCACTTTATTTGTAATTATTTTAGAAAACATAAATTTTCTTTGATAATTAATCTTAGATAGTGTTTATATTAGAATTTGATTTAGTGGACTATTTTCAAAAGCTAAAATAGTAATCCATATTATTTTAACTAAGAACTAATCAATCTTTGAGTAATCATTCAAATGATCAAATATTTTATAAATCTACTACTTTAGTTAACTGTCCTGTATTTGTTTTGAAATTGGGGATTTTTTTTAAATAATCATTTTAGATAGAAAATTTTATAGGAACTCAATCCACCCCCCCCCCCCTCCCCCATCTTTAGTGTCATACTCTGAACAACACTTTCTAAAGTTAATTCTACCAATTATTTACTAAAATTTAGAAGAAGATATGAAGATTTTTGTGTTACTTATCAGTAATGGAAGATAACTAAAAAAATTAATAAGAAAGTTTAGATTTAGTCTACCAAACCTCTTGAACTTATTAATTATGATTTGTGTAGACCGACGAGACGTCAATAATTAAAAGAATATTTATACATTATCACTTTTATTGGTGATTTCACTTAGATGAAAAACATCATGTTTATGAAACACAAGTCTGAGGCTGTAGAAATGTTCAGGTTTTTCAAAAAAGAATTTGAGAAAGAAATGGGGTCTTATATAAAGAATTTGATGACATATAATGATACTGAATTCACAAATAATACATTTCAAACCTATTTTGGAAAACATGGTATCAAACATCATTATAGTGATCCTTATACTCCACAATAAAATAGAGTAGCATAAATTAAGAATATAAGTTTGGTGGAAATGGGAAGAAGTATGTTAGTAGGATATAAATTTTAAAAGTTTTATTGAAGAGAAGCTATTATTATTATTGTACATGTTCAAAATAAATTCTTGTTGAGACTAGAAACCAACATAACACCTTATGAAATGTGGAATAACAAAAAAAATCATTAAAATACTTCAAAGTTTTTAGAAGTCCATGTTTACTCAAAATCAAAAATCTAAATCTGGAAAAGTTTGATAAGAAAATTGAGGAAGGAACTTTTATGTGTTATTTTCCAAATGGAAGAAGTTAAAATGTTGCAACAAACATTTGCAAAAGTTGGTGGAATCATATGATTTGAAAGTAATTAAAACCCAAAATTCCTTGACAAAATTTTTTGAGAATGCTAAAGGGGATAAATTAGGGATTTCCAACAATAGTGAAAGTAAGCCAAAACATCCTTGCCAAGATTCAGGAGAATCAAGTGATTTTTAAATTTTTGGTGGAAGATAAACTTCAAAATATTATACCTTACACAAACATGTTGAGTCTGAAAACATTATTGGAAATTAGAAGGATCTAGTTCAGACTATAAGGAAGTTGAAATTAGAAAACCATACTTCACTTATCTCAAAATTTGAACTGAAATTAGTTTCAGAATGTATTCAACACAAATAATGGGTGGATGTTACGAATGAAGAGTTGGATCATATTGAGAAAAATGAAACCTGGGAAATTTTTCCATGGACATCAAATAAAAATGTTATTGTAATGAATTGGGTTTATAGAAACAAGTTGAATAAACATGGAGAAGTTTCAAGAAACAAATCCAGGTTTGTCTATAAAGGATATTAATAGTTGGAAGGTGTATATTTTGAAGAAAATTTTTACCTAAATATAAGATTAGAAACTATTAGATTGTTTCTTTCAGTGGCCACACATCAGAATTACAAATTTTATCATATGGATGTAAATTCATCTTTCTTAAATATTAATATTGAAGAATAATTTTACATTAAATAACCTTATGGTTTTAAACTTGATAGTGATGAAAAAAAGGTTTGTAAATTAAAAAAATCTTTGTATGGGTTAAAACATGCCCCATATTTCTGATATTATAAACTTGAAAATTGTTTGAGAATGTTGAAATTTTATAAAGTAGAAGTTTATAGAAATTTATATATGAAATATGTTGACTATTGAACTCTAATTTTAATCATTTATATGGATGATATAATTTTTTCTGAAGATGAAGAAAAGTTTTGTAAAGAATTTTATGAGGAAATGAAGAATAATTTTGAAATGTTAATGTTGGGAGAATTAACTTTCTTTCTTGGCTTACAAGTTCAAAAAAAACAAAAGTATATTTTCTTATCTCAAGAAACGTATGCTAGAGAATCATTAAAGAAGTTTGGGTTAGAAGAATACAAAGAATTTTTTAATCCTATTTCAGTGAGAATAAAGTTAAGCAAAGATGAATCTGGAATAATTGTAAATGATAAATACTTTTGGAAGCTGATAGGAAGTCTTCTTTACTTTATATCCTCAAGGCCTTTTATTTTTTATGTTGTGACTTTATGTGAAATGCATCAAATTAATCCAAAAAAATCACATATTTTGGAAGAAAAGAGGATTCTAAGATATGTTAAAGGAACAACTTCACATGGTTTTTTATATAAAAGAAATTGTGAGATGAATTCTCATGGTTACACTGATGATGATTGGGTTGGATATTATAATGATAGAAAATCAAACTTAGTAGGAACACTTTTCTTTGATTAGTGTTTTATGATATGACATAGTAATAAACAAAGTTTAGTAACTTTGAGCACAACAGAATCTAAATATGTTGTAGCTAAACAAGATTGTACTCAAATTTTGTGGATGAAAGTTTAGCTATAATATTTGAAAGAAAATGTTTCTAAATCATTTAAGATGTTTTATGATAATCAAAGTGAAATTGATCTTTATAAAAATCATGTCTAACATTAAAGATCAAAAAACATTTATATAAAGTTTCACTTTATAAAATAGAAATTTTTTTCTCTAGATGTTATGCTAGAATACATCTCAACAAAGTATCAAATTGTTGATATTTTCAAAAAAGTCATTCTGAAAGAAAGATTTGTGGAATTGAGGTAGCAACATCATGTTCATACTCCTCCCATGACTTCCTAAACCTCCTAAGGAAGTACCCCCATCATGATTTGAATTGTGTTGAAAAAGGGCAAGAGAAAGTAATAACTTTTTAATTTCTAAGAAGTTTTTACTTATCTTTATTTGATGAATCTGAAGTTGTGGTTATCATAAAATAGAGGAGAGGAAAGGATAAAAGTGATGGAGGTTTATCTTCACATGTATGAATAATTTTCTTGTCACTAAGGAATATAATTCATTTAAAACATTAATTTATCTAGTAGTGTGGTGTTAGGACACTCTCTTTTGAGAAAGACTATGTTTTTATAAAAGTAGAAAACCTGAGTTGTTTATAAAAGTTTAGTTATGAAAAATTTCTAAGAATTAAAAAAATTGTTAATGAGTGTTATCAACGTATCCAAAGAGGGGGTTAAAGAACCTTTGTGATATTTTGTTTTAACAAAGTTTTTGTATTTGTTGACAACTAATGTTTTTGTATAAGAATGTTTTTGTTATTCAGGATCAGACCCAATACATCATAATAATATTTTAAGGAAAGATGAAAGTTGTTGAAAGTTTTGAACCCAAACATAAAGGGGGAGAAAATATTTGTTTTTAATAAAAAAAAAATTTCATACTCAGGGGATTGGAATGGCCAACATCGGACATAGAGGTGGTCAGAAAAATGAATTGTTGAATGGATTCACCGTTGGATTCAGATCATCGGATCTAAAAGAATTAGTGAAAGAATTTTTTGATTGATAGAAGTTTTCCTTTTTCATAATCAAAGAAAGAAATGAGTTTTTGGGTGAATAATTTGTAATGTTGTTGAAGTGGATGTTTTATGAAAGTGAAGTTATAAGTTACAAAGTTTTCATACTTTCTAACCTAAATTTAGATGATGATTTATTGGTCATGGAGTTCTCATAAATCATGAAACACAATCATGATAAAAGATTTTAAAGAAATGGATGAATTGTAATGATTTAATCTGTTATAGAGATCAAGACAAAGTTTTCATTAGATCTAAAAGTACTAGACACAGAAGTTGTCAGATGTATGAATGAGTTATAGCTGATGAGTTTTGAAGAATTTAAAAGTCTCTAAGTAGAGTCACTATTGAATACTTTCCATAATTATGGTAAAATCATCATTATGGGATTTCCATAATAATTGGAAAATCCATCATAAAGGTAATTCTATCATTATAAGGATTCCATCAGACTGACTCTGAGAAGGAAAGATGATCAGACAGACTCAGAGAAGAAAAGTCAATCAAACTAACTATGAATAAGAAAGGAAGATCATAATGAGTTAAGAAATAAAGATATATAGTAATGAGATGAGAAATAAAGGAATATAGTAATGAGAAAAGGAATATGAAGCTAAGAAAGTTCATTATAATAAGTAGTGCAAGAAATTCATATTGTAATAAGATAAACATAGTTAGATCAAAATGAGTAGAAAAATAAAGTCAGATCATGGTGATCTAGAGAATTTTCATCGTAATTAAGCTGAGGAAGTTTCACCATAATGAGTTTGAGAAAGTTATATCAGACTGAGGTTAAGGTAGGAAGGAATATTAGATCCATGAAAGAAGATATAATTAGATTCACCTAATATAATTGAAGAAAACTAAGAAAGTCTGGAAAGGATGAATATGGAAAAGACTTAAGGAGGTTATAAAAGTTTTATGAAGAGTTTAAGTGGTCAAAATTGAAATTAAATTATGCATAAATCTCAGAGAAATATGAGAAATATTGAAGAATATAAAGTTAATGTTTAAATGAGAGATATTTTCAGAGTTTTGAAATCTAAATAAGTGGGGAAAGTTTTCTAGTTTCCCGCTCTTTCTTCCCTTAGTCACCTATTAATAGTTGCTTATATCATTCATTCATTGTAACATTTCACATAATCACAAAATGTATATTGCTAAATAATTCAAAGTGAAAGTTCATACCGAACAAAGATATCTTAAGAAATATCTGACTTCTTTTCTTTTTATCAACCGAATTGAGAAGATCGTATTAAGTTGATCATATTGAAGAATATTAGACTGGGTATCTAAGCAGAGTTTGAGAAGTGCAGATTGAGTAAGGGAGAATCATATTGAGTTCATCAAACAAAGAAAATATAACTCATCAAAATATTACTAAGGATTTAGAATGATCTTTTATGGACAAAATTGAAGATGGTATTTATTCTTTTATTTTGGCTCAATTTTTTTATAATCAACTTTGTAAACTAGAAGTAGTAAGTATAATATTTCTTATCAAGAGATATAAGGTGCCTAATGGGAGTTGTAACAAGTTTTATTCACTCCTTAATAATAGTTAATTCCCATAAAATCATGTGAGTGTCTATGGAAAAGATGTAGGTTCTCACACTGAGGATGAAACTTGTAAATCTCTTGTGCTTTACTTGCTTTCATACTTTTTCATACATGAGTATTTACTAAAAGTTGATAAGGAAATAAATATTAACAGAATATAGGGGTTAAGTTTCTAAAAGTTTTAAAACTCATAAAAATTAAACAACTAATTCACCCCCCCCCCCACTCTCAGTTTTTATTTTATCCTTTCAGAAATTTAGATTTTGATGCATTAAAACATGGGTGGAAGATGATATAATCAAAAAAAATTTAAAGATCACTTTTAATAGAGACATTGATATAAGATAAAAAGTGTGAAAATTACAGAGACAGAATGGATCAAAGAGAGTGGCTCAATGTGGAGATTTTTTTGTTATTAACCAATAAAAATATAGGATAATTAAGGAAGATATATTAGTATATATTATGAGATCTTGAAAAATGAGGAAGAAATATATCACCATTGTGGTGAAGTTTTTCACTTATAGTAATGTGAAGACGGATCAATGTGCTATCATACATATGTTAATGGTATATTATTTTCTATCTATTTGATTATATTCAATTTTTGTAATTATTAGTGCACCAAAATTATAATAGAGAAATGATATTTCATTGTGTAAGTTATAAACCATGAAGTATAGTGTGCCCACCCAATAACATGTAAATAGAAAGTTAGTAATTTTGAAACATAAATACATCATTGAGTATATACTTCTTACATATATCCCACAATGGGTGAACCAAGTAAAATTCTGTATCTCTAGTCTTGCTTTATTTTCTTACATAAAAGATATAAATAGTGTGTCCAAGGGAATTAAAAGGATGGAATCGTTGGAATGGTAAGATCTTTACAAAAGTTTTATTTTTAAATACCCTAATTACCCCTCCTTCCCTTAGAGAACCTTCTCTAAGTGGGACCTAACATGATAAGTTTATGAGAGGGTCATAGAGATGTCACATGAGTGAAGCAATCATTTCCTAAAACATCTTCCAATAGGATTTTATTTTCATGAGAAGTTGACATTGTTAAAGTGAATATTTGTTTCATAGTGAAAGTTCAAGATAAATTTTTATACGGGTGAAAACTATGAGTATTTTTTAGAGGTAATATAATAAGTAACTT
This sequence comes from Viscum album, assembly GCA_963277665.1. Classification (NCBI taxonomy): domain Eukaryota; kingdom Viridiplantae; phylum Streptophyta; class Magnoliopsida; order Santalales; family Viscaceae; genus Viscum; species Viscum album. The sequence continues at coordinate 192,133,244 of OY728151.1, read as the reverse complement.
TTTAAATTTTATTTTTATTATAAAATTAAAACAAATCTCTAATAGAGAAATATTTGGTAGATCTATAATTATTTTTTGGTATTTTTAATTTTTTAAGATAATATTTTCTTTATAGCAACTAATATTATAGTGATATAATCCATTTTTATTATTGGTTGAAGATGACCAATTCAAAAAAAATATCATTATTTTTCTGTTTTAGTAGGAAAAATAATTTCACCTTTTGAAAAAAGGGTAAAAATCGTATTTTTACTCATAAGGTGATATTGAATGCTTTCAAAAACAAACCAGAGAAGATAAATAAAATTAAATATGATTATTGGTAGAATATGATATATTTAGCGATAATACTAATTAATATATATTAGGGATATAGTTTTATATGGATAATGATGAACTTGATAGGTCCTAAGGATATTTAGTTGAAGTTATAAAGTAGTTATAAAAATAAATATCTCAAAAATAATATGTACCTAAAGAATATTTTATATCCTTTTTCAATATCAGATAATAGATATTCAATTAGCCATTTGGAAGAGTTTTTTAAATTTTGTATATTGTTACTTTCAATAAAGGTCAAGCTTGATGATAAAGGTAACATATTGATTATGGGAATTTAATAATAATAATAAGGTAAAAAATTTTATCCATTCTATTCATTACCAAATTTATATGATAGTATCATCACTAAACTATTGTTTGGAAAAGAAACTAAAAATCTATATGATGTTGTCTCATCATTATTGATGAATTAAAATCAATAAAATACCAAAAATATAGAGTATTCATGTGATAATGATATTCTGGTGATAATATGCTAACATATATACCAAGGATGGAAGAATGAAGGAATAGATCTAATACTAGAAGAGAAAGAATCAAATCCAAACTGATATTTTAATTTATATTTTTGAAGTTTTACAAACATGTACATGTAAAAATAAATTTTCCTAATTGCATTGAGTGGATGATGAAAGAAGATAAAAAATAGTAAGGTTGTAAAAACCAACTTAAGTGGAGACTATTTTTCAATATGGATGGAATTAACATAACATATTGCTTACAATTATGGAAGATATGAATGGTTTTAGTTATATTTTATATTCTAGTTACTCCTATCATATATGTGTGATAATAGATCATTTTTATAGCTACGAGAGGTGAAATTGTGGTATTGTGAAAATTACTATAAAATCAAAGAGAAAAATATTGGTATTTATTTAGTATGAGCTCAATGCTGGATTCAAAAATTTTGAGGATTTTTATCATAGGTGAATCTCTCAAAGTGTTGATAGGAGTCATTATAAAAAAAAGATTAAAATTAAAAAAATATATGTGATGATTGTAGAATGTGAAATTTATGAGTGAACTAGTATTACTATTATATTTATATGTAAAATCATTTGATATATATTTTTATTATTCATGGTATATTGGGGACACTTTAATCTTTTCATTGAATATGAGTAATCATTGAATACATGAGGTATGTGGGGGATCTATATTATTTTCTTTGTTTTTTAAGAGAAAAAATGAAGTTGAACATTTTTATTTTTTTAATAGTTTTATAAAATGGTCTCTATTAAATAATGTATTAAATTTTAATTTGATAATTAAATTTTAAATGTTTATAATAGATTTTATTTGAAATTTTTGTTTGTTTTTAAGAGGAAAACATTTTTTAAGTCTTTTAATTAGTTGGCCTATATGAAAGTCACTTTGTAATTTTAATTTGATAATAAAATTTTAAATATTGTTGATGGGGTATATTTTTATTTATTCATATTATTTTTTGAAAGTTTACTATTTTTTAAAATCAATTATTTCACCCCTAACCAATTTTCTCAAAACCAGACTGACCTTTGAACCAGAGATAAAATCCATTCAAGTTTGGACTCATTAGATCAGTTAATCCAAATAGGCAAGCTAGTTTAATTATATTACTTATTTTTAATATAATTTTATTACTTATAATACACACACACACACACACATATATATATATATATACTCACACATATACATATATGAATAAAAAAATAATATTAAAATTTTAAAATATAAGTAAATTCATGAGAGATTTTAAATATTTTAAAACAAATTGAAGGTGTAGAGATGTAGAAAATATAAAAGTAAATAATAGAATGTGGGAATTTAAAAAATAAAAGGTGATTTGATCACACATGCCATATTTTTAGTGCATTAATTAATTTTTAATGGATGATTTCATAGTGATCTTGTTGTGTGAGGCAGGACATTATTGTTATTTTTATTTTTATTTTTAGAATGGTTTGATACTTCAATAGTGTAAACCAAAACTTTTACCCAGATTATACCTATCTCTTTCCATTTGATACCAACTCTTATGAGAATTTAGTTTTTAAGTTGGACCATTCCATGTTTTATTATGATCAATGGCTAGACCAGTCAGACTTTCTAGCTCGATTTAACTTTTAAAACACAACCTCCAACAAATATAGTGCATGTGCTAGTGCCTGGGAAAGAATTCGGCTGGGGACAGAGCTGATTGGAAATTTTATGATGGAAAAAATATTTTTGAAAATAATAAATATGTATTTAAATATATAAAATTATATATATAAACACACACTTTTACTAAAAAATATTTCCATGTACATGTGTTATCCTTTTATGATTTCTCTACCAAAATTTTATCCATCCTAGAAGCTCATTGTGCTCGATATCATATTCCCACCCATGTTGACTCTAGAATCACAGAATCTCTCTACCTACTCCTCACCTCCCAAACCTCTACCTTCCCACCTTCACCTCCACCTCATCATCTTTAGTTTTATCTTTGAACCTCCCCCATAAACTTTTTTTCTACTCTAAATTAGTTTAATGGATTTTCACATTGACTCCCAGACTCCGACATCACATATTTTCTTCAAATTATTTTCACATATCATCTACCTAGCTCATGTGTCTCATATCTTCTTTCATGGAGTCCTCAGCTCCCCATTTTTAGAATATCCCTAAGATATAATAATTTAATGTGTTATTATTTATTTTATACAAAAAAATTAACATTCATGTTATTCCATACTCATCTATGAATCTCATATCACTCATCTTCATCATCGTTATAACTTGTGTATGATATTTTTAAAGTATTATAAAACCTTACCAATTATATTCTAAATTTTTAAATATTCATTTCTCCAATACTGAGACACTTTTATTTTTAATTAATTTCCTATAGATCACACTTACCTGTCACTCGTTTTATTTTTAAATTTATATTTTCCCTAATTCTATATTGATTTTAGGGGAAGTAATAGTGTCATTTTAAGTTTAAATAAATAAATTTGTGAAGATTTTAAGTCACTTGTAATCATATGAAATTAAGAATAGTGAATTTTTTGTAAAAAAGTGCTTCATTTGGTAATTGATCCTATATAATTTTTTGTCACCCCTAGTAAATAAGAAAACACACTAACTAATTTCATTTCACTTAACAAACAATAGTATTGATTATCAAGAGTATAAAAGAACACACACCTACTAATTTCATTTTATTTAATATATAATAATGTTTATGATTAATAGTAATCCATTCTTCCAATTTTTCAAAACATATTCTAGTTTATGGTTAACATAAAATATAATCAATATATAAGATCATTCAGTACTAATGTATTATCAGTTTTTTAAGTAAATTTTTATATAAAAATTAATATATGGTTATTAGTATGTCTACCCAAACAACCTTTTCCCATTTTTCACATATATTTGTAAAAACTAATGATCTTTAGTATTTTAAATCATAAAATAAAAAACATTATTTCCCTATTGAAATTTAGGAGTTGATTTCTTGATGTCATACACAGGTTAAGATGATGATATTGAAATAATCATTAAAGTGGTTTCATTTATGTATAGAGATATTAGTCACTATGGTAATATCCTTACAAATGTGTATTCACATGATTTTTCACTAAATAAAAAGGCCACTAAATAGGTCATAAAATAATTCCATGGTGAAATATTTTATTTATTAAAATTTCATGCATGTATCTTCTTTCTATGGATCAATTTTTCTTAATCCCATCATCAACTTCTATATAAATTGATTCTAATTCAAATAATCACTAATCATGGAGTGATTTATTCTATTTTATATGATAATTCCCCATGAATATGAATTTTATTTCTTTATTGAATTCAAAAAAACTTTATATCTAGGAACATTTTAGTTACAAACTCATTCTACTAAACTGAATTAATCATCCAAACAATTTACATTCAACTATGGTTTCACTAAGTCTATTGCACACTTCTCCAATTAGTTATAAATTACAATAAAAATTATAGTTATTTTTCTTAACTAATTCCATAAGGCCCTTTTATGATATTTTTTCTTTAGTTTCACTATTTTAATTTTCTAGAAAATTCTCTTATGATCATTTTTTACCTAAGCCTTTTAGAAAAAATTTTAAAAAGACAGCAGTTAAAATCAAGCTTATGATTATTCTCATTGAAATGTTTTAATTGTTTTAAAATTCTAGTTTTTTTCACTATTTATTTTTTTAACTACAACCGAATGCATTTCACATTTCAATATTATCTTCATATTTTTTATTTATTTTATACATACATGTTAATTTTTGTATATATTTAAAAAATTATAATTGTCTTGTTATTATAGAATTTCTAATTCTGAATAATTTCATTTTCAATTTCATATTTTACCAAACTATTTTTATTACACTTTTTCTTACATCACCCTATAAGTAATACATTTATATATACATTCATATTATATCATCATCATTATATTTCATAAAATTATTCAAATTTAATTTATTTTTCATAAACCTTATAAATACAATACAATCAAAAATCATCTAATCATATCATCACAAATATGTCATTCTTCTATTTCAAATATAAAAAAACCTCTAAGAAGGTGATATTACAAAGTATATTATCAATCATGTAGATAAATTTATTCACTTATATAACTAGAGAAATTATCACAATACATTAATTATAATGTATTCTATAATACATGTTATATTTAAATTATATTTAAAATCACTAACATCCAATTTTAAATTTTAGGTTAATGTATTGGCTTAATTTATTCGTCTTTAAATACACAGCAACCATCCTATATATAAATAAATATAAATTCTTATAATGAAATTATTATAGAAATAACTTATAGTTTTTCATTATCTGTTTTACCAGTTTATGGTTAAATTAATTACCTAAGTTAAATTTTTATTATAATTAATTTGATTTTAATTATAAAAAAATTTTAATTTACATTATTTTGTATCCATATAATAAAAAAACTTCATCTTATCAAAATGAGAGAGTAGTTGAGATTTCTTATATTTCAATGGGATCAAATTCTACACTCATATCAAAAAATGATCCACCAATATGTATTTATCCTAATCTTGTCAACATAATTGGTTTTTTATAGGCTATAATTAATGTTGGAGGGGTTATACAATTCTATAATTATGGTAAGAACTTCCATGCATGTGGATTTGCAGGGAATTCATATGATGGTTTTATATCTCATTACTTTAACTTGACTTGATTTACTAGTAGTATTTAGGTAAAATCCATTAATAAAAAATCTAGAAATAACGAGAGGGGGGAGGGAGAGTAGTCACACCCTTTCCTATGGTCATCATTTGATGATGGATAAATAATTTTCTCTATAATTTCTTAGGATATGTGGATAAAAGGCCTAATTTTTTTTCACACTTGTAAGCCAACATTTTTTTACCCTATGATCGACATCTATAAACATATCTAGAAATTCATGCTCTTATGACACCAATAAGTACTTTGTATTACAGATTATTATAGTGAAATACAAGATACTCCAATGTGTGGTTTGATGTTGTGGTTTATATAATGTTTCTTATGGTTAAATAATCTCTCCCTTATAGTATGGATCCTTCTAAGATCTTTAGGTGACTATATATGCTTTGGTGAGGGAATCTGACCTAACCCTTTCAATTTTTATTATTGTAGTGGATGGTATAACACCCGAGACTCAATTATAGTAAGTGAACATTATATTTTAATAAAACTATAATAAAATGAAAATTTTAATATTTCATGGAAAAATATAATTTATGGTATTAATATCAATTTTTAACTTACTTGGTCTAAATAATCCTAGAATGAAATTTTGAAATTTTTACTTAGAAATAATCTTTTATGAAAAATAAAAAATGTAGTATTTAGATATTCTTAATTTTATTTAAAATAATTTGTAAAAATATTTATAATTAAAAATTTATTAACTATAAATTTTATAAAAATATAGAAAATATCATTTGTAAGTAAAAGAGGTATTTTTTAGAAAACTATTTTTTTCAAAAAAATCATTTTTGTTTAAAAAACATAATGTATATACATATTAATTTATTAAAATAATATTTAATGATGAATTAATTAAAAAAAATTATATATTATAAATCTAAATATTTTAATTTAAATCCATACAATGATTATTATTAGTCATATATTTAATATAAGATCATTTTATGCTTGAAGCTATATTTTTTGAAAACCTGTTTTTCAACATGATTTGCGGGACTATTTTTAAATTAAATTATGAAAGTTATATGAATTTAATTTAATAAAAATTTTACATAATTTTAATCAGAATAATTAATATTGGTTAATTAGTTCAAATTATTTTTTGGTCAAAATATATAGTAATAATAGTAAAAATTAATTATTACGATTAAGGTTAAACAGGTTTTGCATGTTATATGTGTTTGTGTTAAAATTAATTTTCAACAGACATAGAATTTTTATTTTGATAAATTAGGTATAATATGTATAATTAAGGTTTACAAATTATATAATAATGATCATTTTATTTTAGGCTTAAAGGATAAATTACTTAGGTTAAAAAAACTAGTTATCATGGTGAAAACTAAAATGATAAAAGTGAGTGACCTTTTAAGTAAAATAAATAACATGATTAAAACATGTTTCTTTTTATTTTTTGAGGTATTTATCAACCTTATTATCTATACTCCCCATTATTTACAAATTTTTTAATCACTTTGGGTGAGAGTGACTTCCCATTATTGAATAGTTTTTGGTATTTACAAAAAATGTCAGCCCTCCTCAATTATAAAAGGAAACCCTATCCCCTCACTTATTCACAATTCTCAAGCCATTTATCTCAACTAAACCCTAAAAAAATTCATCCAAAACATCCTTATCCATTTTATGGATGTGTTTTTCTTCCAAAAATACCATCCCTAGGGTCCTTAATAAGATATCCAAAGAAGTTTCTTCTAAGACAAGGTGATTGTCTTCACTAAGCTCTTTCATTTTACTTCTTCTTTTTATACCTTAAATTATGTCTTAAAAATTTCAATATAATAACACTAGTATCTCTCATATAATTAGGTGTTATTATTTTTATGGTAAAATATTTATCCATCTATTCTCCATCAAATTGAAAATAAATCTTTCACTCATGTGTACGACGGACTACCACCTCAAGAACAAATATAATTTTATTTCCATCATCGACTCACATGGATAGTAATAATGATAAAAATAATAAATATATATGATAAATATGAAATGATATTAATTCTGAAAAATTAATATATCATCTAATTCCTTACCATTTCGCCCATCAAGGGAATGATATCATTGCTCGTGTATATGTATGACCAACCATCTCCACGAAGTGATGCGATTCATTTTCCTTGTACAACTTTCAAGAATGGATCTAAAAAGGTATATAATTAATTTATATTATATTAATAACATTAATATAATTCTTTATATGATGGATCTATATCCTATTCATAATAACCGAAACTTCCATGAAAAAACATGCATGAGAAAATGATGCAGTTAACACCCGAAACAATGGTAATAATGAAATATTACTAGCGAGCGGGTGGTAAAATGTTATAAGAGATCATATATTATATTATAGATATGAATATGGTTTTATTATAAATTAATAACATGATTACACCCATTATATATAAGTTTAAATCAAGTTAAACTAAAGAGAAGTGTGAGTTAAGGGATTTCTTCTCAATTTACACTCCATTGAGACATATTTGAAATTATTCACCTATTCAATTTTATATGTTTTATATAATTTTAATTTGATGAATTTAAAATGAATAAATATTTATAAATTATGATTAATGTTTCAATTAATGTATATTATTTCAATAAAAAACAATTTAAAAGTTACCAAATAGGTAAGAATCTATTTTTCGATCTCACTTTCTTTTGGTATTGTTTTTTATTTTCATTGAAGGAATCTTGTCATTTATCATTAATAAGATCCAATAATATTCTTATAAACTATATATTTAAGGATTTTACATATTTTACTCCAAATTTTCCTCTATTTGGTACTTGTATCATGCAAATAAATGTTTAAAAGAAAAAATGATTTTATTTTTCTTTAAATCAGATATATTTTTCTTCCATGACCATGTTTTTTCAAAATTATTTTATAAAATTCCTTTTATTTTCTCAAATAATTTATTAAATACATTTTCATTTAACCTTATCTTTTAAAATGGGTTTTAAAATAATATTTCTACTATTTTCTAAAAGGTATGTTTTCTAATTTATTTACAAAAATTCAAAAGGAATGCTTTTTTTAACATATGTGGTAATAAAGGACTTCCCTGTCACTATAACCATTTTATAAAATTTATATTCTTATATATTTTTTCAATGGTTTTACAAATAAAACTCTTTTATAAAATATTATTTTAATATTTAACTTCCATTCCCTTTAATTTTGATATCATGACATCCAACATTAAGAATTTCCTTCATTGAGAATTAAGTTATTATTATCCATGATATTACTGTATTTATATTGTCTATGGATTATCTTCAAGATCATGTGATTATTTATATGTAAGTATTTTATCATTATTTATTTCATCCATAATACTCTTCATGATAAAGATATTAATTAAATGTAATGTGTTTTCAATTATTTACCTTTCCATATTATTTATGGATCATTAATTCATAATATCTTCCACTATGTGTAACCCTTACTAATAATTTATGCTCATAGTTATTTTATTTCCTTTACCTAGGATATGAATAAAAATTCTTTTAATGAGTTCAAGGATGATGAATATTTTCTATTTTTATGTTTTATACTTTATCCCAAAGAAGTTAGGGTATTACCCAAGTGGTAAAGGCTCTCTATAATCCTACATCAGACCCAAGTTCAAATCCGGGTGGGAGAGAATTTCTATATGCAAGTAGTGATGAAAATATGATGTGTGGTGAAAGTAGGTGATGATGCAGGCATGACACATGACATAGGTAGGTGGTGACATAGGCAGTATGATGTAGGAATGATGTTTCACTGGGTATTCGGGTTATGTTGTGGGCTTCATGCCCACTAGGTATTTAGGACATAAACTAAATAAATAGGGTTTGATGGGTTGGATATCCCTTAGGGGGCTATGGTTTTTCTTTCCAGACTATTTGTGTAGTGTGTGTGTGTATGTGTTTAATGTAATTATACCCCCAATCACTAAATATATATATATATATATATATATATATTATCCCAAATTTAAAATGGGTATCATGTGAGTATCTAGATCTACAAGACTACTAAACTTATTGGACCTTAGGAATTTGAACCCTTGTATTTATACCAATTTAATAAATTAACCGTTATCTCTAAGTCACTAGATTTGGGGTTATTATAGTTGATATCAGAGTAAGTTTAGTAGAAACCTTGGGAACTAGATTAAGGAAAACATATATTAAGGAACATAACCCTATGATATAATTTGAGGATATTTTAAATTATTGAATAATAAACTAAATTTGTAGTATAGTGGATATTTTTTGGTTTTTATTAGAAATAAATCCCTGATTGGATACTAAAAGTGGATGTAGTTCTAGCATAGTTATACCTAGGGGAAATAACTCTAAAAAGGTCACATTGGGATTTTACTCGATCATTACCTAGTGCATGAAAATGAATCTTATTGCACTCCTGGTTTGACACTACCAGGGGATATTATTAGGATAATTCATATTTTCTTTACAAATGATTATGAAGGATTTGAAAATAAATATATCCATAATGAACCTAATTTTAAGATTTTGAGATTAAAAATGTATAAATTTTCAATTTATGTTAAGTGTTGAACCAAATTTATAATTATACATTATGATTTAAAAATAATAATTTTGTGATCTAATCCAGTATATTCCATTGTTTAGAAATGGATCTTAAAATAAATAATTTTATCAACACCCGTGTTCAATATAGAAATTTCCCTACTGAGTAAGACAATACCACAGGTATTGGAACTAAGTAGATCATGGCTATATTAGGGAAACTTAATCTGGTAATGATAAATAAACATTACTAAATAGAGACCTATTATTTCACAGTCTGATTCTCCTATCATGGATAACTTCATGTGATGTAATCCCCCATCATTTAGTAGGGCTACTAATCTTATGGTAGTTTAGGAATGGATTAAGTTACTTGATAAGATATTTTTGGCCTTGGGATGAAATGAAAAGGAAAAGGTTATAATTAAAGTATATTGTCTCAAGGGTTATGTTGATCAATGGTGGTTTTTGATCTAGAATAATAGAGAGTAATAATAAATATAACAAATGGAATAAATACCATTTAAATAAATATTCTTCAACAAATATTTCCCTTATGAGGAATGAACGTAAATGAAGAGAAAGATCCTTAGCTTAAAGAAAAATAATTAAGAATTTTTTTTTGAGTATGAGGATAACTTTATAGGATTGTTTAGGTATTCTATGAATTACATATGAAATACATATTACAATATTGACCATTTATTTAAAGTACTTAATCCAAGTCTCAAAAGGGCCATCAATTCTCTAAAAAACATCAAATGGTGAGATAGTTTTATACACCATCAAAACAATGAAGGGATTTTCTAGATTCTATATATTAATTGGAAATCATGAGAATAATAGGTTTGTTGAACACCATAAAAAATTGAATTCATAAAAGAAGAATAAAAAAATGAACCAATTTTCATAATGTGAAAATTGTGGGGAAAAACATTCTAGGAAATGTTTTTAAGGGAATAGAAGTTTTTATAAGTGTGTTGATAAGGGTCATATAGATAATTAATGTAAGGGGAAGAAATAAATAAATGATTTATATTGATTAATCTATAAATAAATGGGGAATTATTCACAAAAAATTCCCTAAGCATCAAGGGAACATATGGTATAAGATGCCAAGGGGAGAAGGCTGAGATTATACGATCACTATAACTCAGGTGGAAGTTACCAATGATGTAGTGGTAGGTACTTTAATAATATCCTCAAATTTAGCCAATTATTTATTTGATTTTGGGTCTTCACACTCTTTTATAAATTTTATGTTTTCTAAGAAAATTAGATATTTCCCTAGAAACTTAAGAAGGGATTTTTCAATCAAAACTCCTATCGGAAATCTCACTACAACAATTACGTGTCAAGTAGTTCTAATTATGACACATAAACTTACTCTATTTTATTAATTTAATATAATAACTATGGTTAAATTTGATATAATCCTTAGTATGGACTGGATTTCAAAATATGATGCAAAAAAATATTATAAGGAGAAGGAAATTATGATTTTTGATGAATATGTGGAATTCTATATCTTTATAGTGGAGACTTCATCATCTAAGTCATGTCAAGATCCACCCCCAATAGCACTTCTAAATGAGATTCTTGGGAAAGGAGATCAAATAAAATATACAGATGGAAAAGATAATATTTAAATTTAGGGTGTTCCTATTGTATAAGAATACATTGATATATTTTCTGAGGAATTACCATAACATCAACTAGATCATGAAGTTGAGTTTTTTATTGATTTAATCTCTAATTAAATACCTATATCAAATACTCCCTATAGAATGGAAACTGTAGAATTATTGGAGTTGAAGAAATAACTAAAGGAGTTATGTGATAAGGAATTTATTCACCCTAGTGTTTTTCATGGGGAGCCCCTATTCTCTTTATTAAGAACAAAGATATATCCATGAGGTTGTGCATTTATTGTAGTGAAATAAATGCTATTAATATAAAGAACAAGTATCCTCTTCCTCACATTGATGAGTTATTTGATAAACTTTATGGAGGTCAATATTTTTCAAAGATTTATCTTCATTCTGTGTATCATAAATTTCAAATAAATAAGAAATACATTTCAATGAAATCTTTCTGAAAAATTTACGAACATTGAATTTTTATAGTAATTCCATTTTAATTGACTAATTCAGTATTAGTTTTTATAGATCTAATGAATAGATTATTCAAGTAATATCATGATAATTTCATGGTGGTATTCCTTGATGATATATTATTTTATTATAAGAGCTATGAATACCATGATAATCACTTGTGGATCATTATTAATACTCTTATAATAAAAGAGTTATATATGAAATTTAGAAAGTTTGAATTATGGATTCAATAAGTTTCTTTTCTTGACCAAATCATCTCTAAGGATGAAATCTCATTTGATCTTATGGATATGAAGTCAGTCAGATAATGTTTTTTAGAAACGAACATAACTGAGGTGCATATTTTAATTGGTTTTTAAGGTTAATATTGGTGTTTCATTCAGAATTTTTCTCAATTGGATAACCCATTAACCAAGATTACACATAAAGGGATTAAGTTCAAATGGAAAAATTAATGTGGATAATTTTTTGATGAATTGAAGAGGATATTGGTCAATACTCTGATTTTGAATCTACCATTTGGAAATTTTTGGTTTGTGATATATAGTAATGTATAAAAAAAATGTACTTGGTTGTGTCCTTATGTAGAATGATAAATTTATTTCCCATTCATCAAGGTAGTTAAAGATTCGTGAACAAAATTATCTAACCTGTGATCTTGAGTTGGAAGTTGTAATATTTTATTTGAAGATATAGAGACATTATCTCTATGGTGACAGGTGTGATATATACATAGACCATAAGATCCTAAAATACATATTTTCATAAAAATAGATTAACATAAGGAAAATATAATAGCTTGAGCTAATAAAGGATTATGATTACTCAATATACTACCACCTAGGAAAATAAAATAAGGTAGTGGATTCATTGTGTAGAAAAGATCATAGAGTTCTAAATCAAATAAGGATTTAGAGGGATCCGATGTTTATGGATTTTTGTAAAGATATATATGGTAATTATTAAAGAAGGGGATAAATCACTTGGGACTAATTGGATTCTCATTTGAAAGTAATTATTAAAGAATAATCATATAAAGAGGTAACAAATTTGTCCTGGAAATTATTTAGGGATGTTTCATCTAATTTCTTTAAGTTTATCCTTAATAATTATGTTATCTACTTTATTGTTTGATGTCATGTTATACTTTAAGGTTTCTAACTTTTTTCCATAAAATAATTTTATAAAAAAAATTAACTTTAGTATTAGGGTATAAATCACTTCTTTTTCAAATGATTTTAAAACTTTATTTATTAGAAAATAAAAAAAATCTCAATATGATAATGAGAATTTTTAGAAGAAAATAAATGTTGTGAATGATGAGAAATTTGTAGACTATATTTATGAAGATGGGTTTTTAAAATTTGGAAAGAGGCTATGTGTTTTATATATAGGTTATCTGAAAATGGAATTATTGCATGATGTTCATAGCTCAAATTTCTCTATACACCCTGGTATCACTAATATGTAGAGGGGTTTGAGGGAACATTTTTTGTGGGATAACATGATGTGGGAAATTGATTATTATGTGTCCAAATTTTTATTTTGTCAACAAGTAATGGCTGAGAGATAACATCTTATAGGATTCATACAATCTCTTCCTATTACTATGTGGAACTAGGATGAAATTACTATGGAATTTATCATATGACTACCTAATAATCCCAAATTAATGATGTGATATGGGTTATTGTTGATCACCTTAAAAAATCTACACATTTCTTCTCTATAAGATAATATTTACCTCTTGAGCACCTCAAAAGGCTCTGTATTAATGAATTTTTAAGACATCATGCTACACTTCTTTCAATTATATCTATTTTTGATCCCTGATTTACATCAAAATTATGGAAGAGTCTCTAGAAGGCTCATGATACTGAGCTTTATTTCAACACCGCCTACCATTCTCAAACTGATGGACAATCCAAAAGAACTTTTCAAACATTGGAATATATGATAAGGGCGTTCCCACTTGACTTTCAAGGTATATGGGATCAATATAAACCTATGGTAGAGTTTTTCTATAATAATAGTTTTAATTCAAGTATTAAAATTTTTTCCTATAAATCATTATATGGAAAGATATTTCATACTCTAACCTATTGGGGTGAAGTTGGTGAAAAGAAACTTATTAGAACAGAACTTGTTGAGAAGAAAAAGGAAAAGGTAAATATATTAAGGATTGTATTAAAGAAGCTAAAAGTATGAAAAGGAGTTATTCTATCAACTATAGAGAGTATTTGGAATTTCAAGTAGGAGATCATGTTTTCTTGAAAATATCTCTATGTAAAGGTGTCATAAAGTTTAGTAAGAAGGGAAAAATGAGCCCCAAGCACATCGCAATCTTTAAAATTTTGGAAAGGATTAGATCTATTGATTACCAATTAGAATTTACACCAAGCCACTCTAAATTAAATGATGTGATCCACATATAATTTTTAATTAAGTACATGTTAAACCCAACACATGTTCTCACCTCTAAAGAAATAGAATTGAAACCTGAAAAATTTTACATTGAAGTGCCTATCTAGATTCTTGAAAATAGAGTGAAAGTGTTGAGTAATAAGTTGACTATACTAGTAAAGGTAATTTTGAGAAATCATAAAATTTAGGAATCGATGTGGGAACCATATGATGTTATGAATAAAAACCACCTTCATTTATTTAAAATATAATATGCATGAAAATTTTGCACTTGAAATTTTTATAAGAGGGAAGAATGTAACACTTGAGACTCAATTATAGTAATTGAACATTATATTTTAATAAAACTATAACAAAATTAAAATTTTAATATTTCATGGAATAAAAATTATAATTTTATAGGATGAATATTGATTTTGAACTTGGTCAAAATAATCCTAGAATGAAATTTTGAAATTTTCCCTTAGAAATAAGCTTTTATGAAAAATAAAAAAATGTAGTATTTAAATATTAATCAATTAATTTATAATAATGTTTAATAATATTTATAATTAAAAAATTATTAACTATAAATTTTATAGAAATAAATCAAATATCATTTGGAGGTAAAAAGAGGTATTTTTCAGAAAATTGTTTTTATTTAAAAAAGAATAGTGTTTATCCATTTTAATTAATTAAAATAATATTTAAAGAAGAATGGTTTAAATGTAAGTTATATATTATATATATAAATATATTAATTTAAATCCATATAATGATGATTACTAGTCATATAGTTAATATAAGATCATTTTATGATTGAAAATGCATTTGTTGAAAACTTATTTTTCGACATGATTTGCGAGTCTATTTTTAAATTAAATTAGTCCAAATATATATATTGAATTTGATAAAATATATTATATATTTATAATTTTAATAATTAATATTAGGTAATAAATTCAACTTAATATTTTTTCATAAAAATAGTAAAAATTAATTACCACAATTAAGGTTAAAATGGGTTTTGCGTGTTACATGCATTTGTGAATTAATTTTCCACACACATAGAATTTTTATTTGATGAATTTTATTTAATATTTTTAATTAAAGGGTATAAATTATAAAATAAGGCTCATTTTATTTTAGTATTAAAGGATAAATTACCTAGGTTAAAAAATTAGTTATCATGGTGAAAACTAAAATGATAAAAGTGAGTAACCTAGGAAGTAAAGAAAATAAAATGTTTAAAACATGTTTATTTTTAGGTTTGTAGGTGTGTCTCAATATTATCATCCCTACACCCCATTATTTATTAGTATTTTAGGCACTTGGGGTAATAGTTACTTCCCATTATTGTTTAGTTTTGGGTATTTACAAAAATGTCACTCCACCTCAATTATAAAAGGGCCCCCTTACCTCACTTCTTAACACCTCACAATCCATTTATATTGACCAAAACATGAAAAAACATCTCTAAAAAATACTTATCCACATTATAGAGGTTTTTTTATTCCCAAAATACCAACCTTAGGTTCCTTAATAAGATATCCAAATGAGATTCTTTTAAGAAAAGGTAATTGTCATCACTAAGATCTTACATTTTACTTCTTTTTTTCCACCTTAAATTATGTATTAACAATTTGAATATAATAAAACCATTATATCCCATATAATTTTATGTTATTATTTTTATGGTATAATATTTATCCATCTCCTATTTCATCAAAAGGTAAATAGAGTCATCGCTTGTGTGTACGATGAACTATTGCCTCACAAACCGATATAATTTGTTTCCCATAACTGAATCACATGGATAGTCATAACAATGATAATAATGAATATATAAGATACATATAACATGATATTAAATATATAAAATTAATATGTCATCCACTTCCTTACCGTTTCACCCATTAATGGAATTATATTTTCACTTGTGCGTATGTACGTCCTACCATCTCTACGAAGTGATACGATTCATTTTCCATGTTCAACTTTCAAGAATGGTTATAAAAAAGTATGTAGTTAATAAATGCGATATTTATAAAATTAATATAATTTTTTAGATGATTTATCTATATCCTATTCATAATAACCATAACTTTTATGACAAAACATGCATGAGAAAACATAGTATTTAACACCCGAAACAATGGTAATAATGAAATATTATTAAAGAATGGGTGGTCAGATGATATAAGAGGATAATATATGATATTATAAATATTAATATGGTTATGATATGAATTAATAACATGATTAAAACCATTATATATGATTTTAAATCATTTTCAACTAAAGGGAAGCGTGAGGTAATGGATTTCATCTCAATTTATACTCCATTGAGACATATTTGTTATTATGCACCTATTCACTTTTATGTGGTGTATATACTACCCCTTTGATGCATTTAAATTGAATATATATTTATTCATGATTTTTAATGATTCAATTCAAGTCTATTTTTTAATGGGTTACAATTTAAAAGTTACTAAAGAGGTAATAATCTATTTTACAATCTCACTTTCTTTTGGGATTTCATTTATTTTCATTGAAGGAATCTTATCATTTATCATTCATAAGCTCAAAAAAAATTATTATACAATAGATTAAATTTTTTATTCCAAATTTTTATCTCTTTATAAATTTGATCAGTCAAAGAAATTTTTTAAATAAAATCAATTTTTTTTCTCTTTAAATGGGGTATATTTTTCTTCCTTATTTGAAAGAAATCTTTATACTATTTTCCAAAAAGGATGTTTTTTACTTTATTTAGAAAAATTCAAAAAGAATGTTTTTTTAACATACACGGTGATAATTTACTTCCCTACCACCATATATATTATACAAAATTTATAATATTATACATATTCTTAATGGTTTTACAAAGAAAACTATTTTATGAAATCTAATTTTAATATTTCACTTTCATTGACTTTATTTTTCTAAAGGGAATGATTTTAGTGAAAAAAATATATTCCCAATAAACTGATGATCTCCTATCATCTCTTGGTTTATTTTGTGGTTGTTAACTTTACATTGAGATAATCACTTTCTTGTTATCATTTTTCATTGGACATTACAATTACCTTAAATATTCATATTCTTTATCATGGTTATTATTATTACTTAAACCATATACCATTTCTACATATAGTGTTTTACTTTGAAAGTTATTTGATTAACTATGTAAATATTGATATTTAATCTTCTATATTAAATAAATACATTTATTTATAAGGTATATTTTTCATGAATTAAATTGATCATTCGATATAATAGTAATTCTTTGGACATGTAGTGACGGGTGAGCCATGAAATTATATAGCCCCTAAATGCATCGACAGGTCTAATGAGACAAATTAGTTGGACAAATTAACTAGGTTTTTACTCATGGTTTTAAACTATATTGGTACAAGGTCTTTATGATATAGATATCATTATGTTTCATATCATGATGTCCAATATTAAGCATTTACTTCATTGAGATTTTAGTTATTATTATCCATGGGATTACTTTTTTGATATTATCCATGGATTAGCTTCAAGATCATGTGATTATTTATATGGAATTATTTTATCATCATTTATTCCTACCATATTACTCTTCATGCTGAATTTATTTATTAAATATCATGATTTTTCATTTATTTAACTTTTAGTATTGTTTATGCCTTATCTATTCACGATAAATTCCATTGTATGTAACTCTTACTGATCATTTGATCTCGCCCTTATTTTTTTCCTTTCACCCAAATATGAATAATAATTCTTTTAATGAGTTCAAAGATGTTTAATGTTTTCCATTACTATGTTTTATATTTTATCACCAATATAAAATTGGTATCATGTATGTATATGGATCTCTAAGACTACTAAATTTATTGGTACTTTAGGATTTCACCCCTTGTATTAATTCCAGTGTAATAAATTAACCATCTGATATGGGATAATAAAGTTAGGGTTGTTATAGATGGTGTAGGTTTTAAATAGATAGAGGTAATATTTGTTTCCTTTTAGGGGGAATATTTTGTTCTAAATATCCATTGTTTATGGTGGTTTTATCACTTTATTTTTTTAATATAATTAAATTGTTGATTTTTCTTTGTTAGTTCCTTGATATTGATAATAATCATTAATTGGATAGTTCAGTGGGTCAGATAAAAACATGGAACAATGTACAATTTTTTCCAATGAGTGAGGTGCATAGTAAGGATCATGGTTCCATTTTTAAGAGTCTATTGAAAACAATGGATTTGGAATTATAATTTAGTACTTTCATGGAAATAATGTATTAAATTTTGACCTAAAATTGATAATTTTCCTATCAATATTAATGATCCTCAACACCTAGTATACATGGGTAGTTTATGATTCCATGTTTTCTTTTAAGTAATTTACTAATATTATTTAATTATTTATGGAATAGTATATTTGTTTTAATAATTGGTTTGGATTGTAATATTCCAATTGATTGTTTAGTTATTATATAAGGTATTCAAATTTAAAAAATCTTACTATAATTTTTTATCATAGTTTGACAAAATATTTTGACATTTCATTAGATTTTTTTGTAATCAAATTTTCAATCATTAATGTATTTTGTTATTTGTATCATTATTGTAGTTAAAATAAACTAAGAGGCTCTAAAACTTTTATCATTGATATTTCATCAAGTATTAGATACTATCATTATTAGTGTTTCTCTGATTTTAAAAACTTTCAATTTAACTACTATTATATTTTATAAACTATAACTCTCAAAAGTACTAAATTTCATTTGGTATTAATTTTATTTATATATTCTTATCATATATATTATTTTATGTAAGTGATACCCATTATTAAAATCATTATGTTATATCATAATTTTTAATTCATTTTAGAATATAAATTTTTCAACCTACTATAAAATCTTTGTTTTCACTTCATTTTATTGACTCTATTTCATATTGTGCATAATTGAATTGAAATGTTTGAAAAACTTTATTGTTTTTAATCTATTTTTTCAAGTAAAGTTTATTTTTTTCTAATTTATAAATAAAATTATAATGACCATATTTCCACACCTGATATGTATCATAAAGACCAATGATCAATACATGATAACCTTGGTATTGAAGAGATCAATTTTCAGACCAAGAGTTTTGTTTTAAAAAGATTTAGGGTGTAAACTAATGAAAATATGGACCTAATTAAGAATCTATAATTTTTTGTTGAGATATTATTTCTATATAATATATATAATCATTTCTCACCTATGGTTGTTACATGGATTTAGTAATGGGTTTTGGGTGTTCACATAATGATTGATGGTAGCGAAAACAAACCCATATATTCTATCCTTGGTAGAAACAATGTGCATGAAAAGTGAAGAACAAAGCGTACATGTATGGTGGTTATATAATCCTTCATCTTGATGAAGTAAGCTTGATAAAGATCATAAAAGAAGATAAAAAAAGTCTTTCTACATACCAATCATCACAATCGTATCATGAGTATACCCACACATCGAGAGGGGTGTTAGCATCCTCACTATTCGGGATGAATGATGCTATAGGAAAGAAGACATATTCTGAAATATTTGCATGAAATTTATGATCATTATTACTTCCAAAATGAGGGATAAAATCCCATTATATATCCATATTTTAAGATCCTCATTAATGAATAATGTGTTGACTAGATGTAACGTATTTAGTGTCATCAAATAGAACCCATGAATTATGTCCCATTGGAGAATCTATTAAACTCTTTAAATTGATATAAAATCCATATTTAATCCATTTATAATGGATTAAAAATTAACGGAAACAATTTCATGTGGTTTTAAGTTGGAAAATTCATGCACTCATTAGGTTGGGTTCAATATAGTCTCGGGTTGCATTACATGCACACCCTAAAACGTTGGCACTAACGTAATATTGGGATCAGGAATAAGGATATGTTGTAACCAAGGTATCCTTAAGTAATATTAATCATATGAATATTATTTTAAGTGAACTTTCAATAATCCTCCACTTTCATTAAAATCCACAAGTACTTCATGCAAAACTTTACAATTCTTTTTGAATCCATTAAAAACTCCTTTTGAATACAGTTTTATCAAACTCTATTCATTTTGGAACAAACACTTGGACTAAAAATTAATACTTATCCAAAGGCCTAACTATGTGACCTTTTTAGCCTTAATGGAATTGATAAAAAATATAAATCTCCTATTTAATAGATATAAGAAAAGAACAGCCTCTAATGAAGCATCAATCTTACTCAATCTATTATAGGGTCTAATCATATACATCGTTTTTATACCTATATAATCTATGTTTTCATTACATCAAATAACCACCAGACATAGAACAATGTTATTCTAGTATATGATATCTCATATTTTCTTGATTCTATGAAAAATATTGACTAAGTTGATGAATACATCTCATATCATTCATCTAGCATATGAGAAGATCACATGTTCCTCACACAAGTAGTTGAACACATCATATGTGACTTAACTAGTTTTTTCCATTCATTTCCTTAGTCTAATTCAATAAAGGTCCAAATGCCTTTTATAATCATACAAGTAGAAAAATACTATTTTGTTTGGACTCTTATTAAAGACATGATTAGCAACATACCTAACCACCCCTGATTATCTAGTCACTTTTGACTTGTGTAAGAAATGTGTCAAAGTATGAAGGTTCTCATAATGATTATCTTTACAAATTCTGGTAACAAATATTTATAATAAGCGTAAACCTCTAAATATATCGATGACTATGTGATATTTCATGTGATATACTTGGAGGGTCATCCCAAGTAATGAGCCTTTACTTATTACCACATGAATATATTCTTTAAATCTTATATACATCCCTTCATAATGATTATAAGATTTTATTCTTTCTAACCTTAACATATCTTCACAAAACATTATACTATGTGGTTAATTTTGATTAGTGGAAACTAAAATTCATACTTTGAGGGGATATTATCATTCTATCGTTCATGAAAATTAAATTTTAGCAAATGTGAATGAATGATAAATGGATATTACCTTTCATTATAATAAAATGATACATTTACAACTATTACAACCAATATCTAATGTTTCTAGAACCTATAGATTCTATATGACCCACATGTGGTTACTTCATTGATTAATCTATTACATTCTTCTATGTATCCACCCAACTGATCTTTATATTTCCCCTCTTATAATGATATCTCATATGAGATGGTATTTTCAGATGATGTTTTTAGTGCTTTGGTGATATGAGTGTTCCTTATCCTAAGAAATATCTCCATTATTATCATATTAAAGATAAAATTATCCCCTAATATAAGGAATAACTTATAGTTTAGAGATAAAAATTTTGATCCAAACAACTTCCTTTACATCATCTGATGTCATGATGTACTCGCCTCTATTATCAATTCTACAATGGTGGATCTTTCATAACTCTTCTAAATGATAGCTACACCATTCAAAAAAAATATAAAATTAAATTGAGATTTTATATCATCTCTATCGAATTGGAAACTAGAATTTGTGTAACCCTATACATAGATATAATCATATCCTTTCTATATTAAGAACATATCCTTAGTGTTTCTCAAGTAATTATGAATATTCTTCAAAAATATCCAGTGACTCTCGCCAGGATTGGATTGGTATCTCAAAGTAATGGTAATATCATAGGCAACATTAGGTTGAGTACACAACATGACATACATAATATATCCTATTGAGTACACATTGATGATTTTATCCATCATTTATAACACTTTAAAATGATCTTAAATCGTACTAAGATTCATTTCATGTAACATTTGTAAATACCCCTTCTTGGAGTTATACATGCTAAACCACATTAATACTTTACTAATTTAAGTGTCTAGATTAAGTCCAAGAATCCTCATAGATCTATCTTGGTAGATCATTATACCCGTTATATAAGTAGATTCACCCATAGATTTCATTGAGAAATATTTACCCAGCCACATATTCAAAGAATGAAGGTTAAGGATATTTGTTGGATTCCCTAGATTAAATGACTTAATGGGGGGATAAATTATGGTATGATAGATTAAAACAATTTTCGCTTTCATATTTTTTCATCATTGAACAAAACTCTCATTTCTCTTCTTCTCACACCAATATATGTATGTAAAAATAAAATCATGTAAGAGACACAATAGTTTTCCTTGGTTCACCCTTACCAAGCTCATCTAAGGAGAATGCAAAGGTGATGTGTCAATATACTGGAATCCAATATAGCACACTATTGTTATAATGTTTGGAGTAGACTCATTATCCCCCTTAGTTTTACAACCAATCACACTTTAAAATTACACATATATCTCTCCTAAAGTGAATGAACTGATCTTCCAAAAGATTATTCCATTATTATGAATCAACTCAGATTTGGTTTACACATATTTGAGTGTGTCATGAAACACCTTTTTCATCTGTGAGATGAAATAATCCTTTCTGTGTAATATTTATTCCACTGAAAACTTCTCATAATTTTGTTCTTCTTACATGATTCACTGTTCACCATGTGATTCCACTATGTTATGTCTACTACATGATCCCATTATGTGATTTATTACATGATCTACCTCATTTATTTCCTTACATGGTCATTATTTACGACATAATTCCTTCCATGGACCAATTCTATAAACTCCCTTACATGGTTACTATTCATTGAGTGACACTTTCTAACTTAGAAAAAATTCACAGTAAATAAAATCCTCCCATTAATCTATTATATTTAAAAATGAAGTAATTAATATGTATTTATATAGTCAAGGGATTAAAAAACCATTAATTAATAAATTAATGTTCACTCTCCTTAAATCCACCCCATGATATTATCCTTCTCCACACTATGAGACATTACCACCTTCTAATTTCGAATAACATGTTTCAAATGTGGTCACATCACTACCACAAAACTGGGCAAGGCCAGCGCTACCCCTTTATCAGCGTTAATGAAAAAGCGCTGATAAAGGGGGGGGCCTTTATCAGCGCTTTTTTGTAGCGCTGATAAAGGCCCCCCTTTATCAGCGCTTTTTTTTAGCGCTGATAAAGCCCCCCCCCCCTTTATCAGCGCTTGTTTAGTAGCGCTGATAAAGGGTCGACTTCAAAAAAAAATTAAAAAAATACATTAATATATAAATATAGTTATACAGTTATATTAATATAAATATAATATATAATTTTTAAATATATTTTATATAAGTATAAATGTACATTTACACTTAATATACTTAATATATAAGATATTTAGTGAAAACGGATTCTTAAATAATTAAAAAAATATTTTTAATTAATAATTTGATAATTATTATGGAGTAATAGTCATTTAATAACAATTTGAAGAATAAAAAATAAAAAAATTAAAAAAAGATCCAAAATATGTTGAAAACGCAACTCAAACTTCAAACGGCCATAACTTTCGATCCGGGTGTCCGTTTGAGCTCTACCACATATCAAATCAAAGCCTGCGACGAGCTCTACGTCGATGTAACCTAGTGAGACCCTGGCCAAGCGTTTTTCAAGGCCAAAAGAGGCCCAAAAGGCCTCCAAAACTGAGTTTTTTTTCGGGGTACCCAGATTTTTTAACATTTTGTGGATTTTCAGCCTCGTTTAAGGGGGTATTATTGGATTTTTTTGGTGGGGACTGAATTTATTCCAAGTTATTGCATTAATATTGATATTATTTATTTGAAATTTCATACTTTTTTATAATTCACTGTTATTTATAATCAAATATATAACTATATGTACAATTTTTTTATATATTCATACCTGAAAATTAAATTTTTTAAATAAATAATTAAACATATTTACATATAAAATATATTAGCTTTATCTAAATAATAACTAATATCCATTTTATTTAAAATACCAATATATTAATATTTATATAACTACTATATATTAATATAACTATACATATATTAATATAACTATACATATATTAATATAACTATATGTATATATTAATATAACTATATATATATATTAATATAACTATATCTATATATTAATATAACTATATATATTAATATAAATATATATTACTATACGAATAAATATAACTATATATATATAAATAAATAGATATATCATGAATAAGAGAACAAATCAATATAGGGTAGTGGCAAAGGCTTTAGGTGCGCATGGGGGAGGTCTCGAGATCAAATCCGGGTGGAGGCACGGGTGCGCGCGCAAGGTTGATTTAAAGGGATAGCACTGATAAAGGGTGTAGGCGGTGCGGGAGGGCGCTGGAGGTGCAGGAAAGCACTGATAAAGGAGGGGCTCAAGCATTGTAAAAAGCCCCCCTGAGATTGGCAGTATTTTTTTTAATTTTTTTAATTTTTTTAATTTTTTTTAATTTTTTTTATTTTTATCAGCGCTGATAAAAGGGGTCTTTATCAGCACTTTTTGGAGCGCTGATAAAGGGGACCCCCCCCCTTTATCTTCACCGGCTTTATCAGCGCTTTTCTAGTTCTGATAAAGGCCATTTTTAGCGCTGATAAAAGTCGTATTTGTAGTAGTTTATGATTCTCCTTCTATATAATCCTTTTTGTGGTCTATAAATAACTGAAACCTTCAAACAAAAAATTAAGTCCTTATCACATGGTTACATGATTCTCTTACATGGTCTACCTAATTCTTATGTGGTCTTCATAATCCTTATGTAGAAAGCACCCTTTTCCTTAGATTTTTTTATATCCAAAAATTTGGTAAACATTGGGAAATGTCACCATCATTAAAATATTCTTCAATAAAATCAATGGACATTTTTTAATATGTATTTTTCAATAAACATAACAACCCAAAAACATTGAACTGTCAACTTGAGGGGGGTTTTCTCAGAAATATCACCCTTTTGGTTTGTTGACAATTCTTTAAAATAATTCAAAACCCTTTGATTCTAACTTATCAACAATTATCACACACTTTATCCACTAAATACCATTCACACAAAATTACTCTAGATAGTGATAAAGGACTAATTCAATATGTATTCTAATTCCACATGAGACCAGATTAGTGTGACAAGCAAGGTTAGTATGAAAATTTCATCAATGAATCACTTCATTATCGATACCACCTGGTGAACCATTATTAAAATCAAGTGTTTAATTGATGTCAATTGATCTTGAAAGATGATACCAATTGTTTAAAATTATTATACTAATATTGTATCTCTTAATAATACCACTACCCTAACCATACCTGGTAAAATTCCTTCATCATAAGATCATAGTTTATCCTTCATGGTATTTCTTTATTGAATAAACCAATTTAGTATCATCAAATTTAACAAAACTTCTCATGTTTCTCTACTCTACCTATCGTTTTCTCCCCCTTTAATGAACATGAATTCTACCCCTTTGCCAAAAAAACCAAAATTTCGCTCCTTTTTGGTCTACAACATAGTAAATAATACAAATTATCATATAGGTAAAACACACCATGCTTCAAGGATAGTGGGTAACATATCCACACAATTCAAATGTGGGGAGTAAATTGGACTCAAAGTGCCATTCGAGGACTCTAAAATGCTTCAATAAGTAGTGAATTCATCATAATATCTATGAATTAAAGTTTAGTTGGAATATACTCCAATTTTACCAACTCATAATCAAAATTTTCCTTGATAGTGTGGTATTTGATTTCAATGTGCTTCATCCTTGAGTGATAGACCAAATTTTTACTAAGATTTATAGCACTTGAATTATAATAATATATTTAGATCAAGAACTTCACTTAAATACCCATGTATTCAATCTATTGCTTTATCTACAACAATTTTATGCAAGATTCAGTATCCAAAATATATTTAACTTATGTGGTGCTTAGAGAAATGCAATCTTTCTTCTTAGTTAGTCAATAAACACACAATCTGCTGAGATAGAATAAACTATATGATGTTCACTTTTAGTAATATATAGAATTGGATAAATATTCATTTGTATAACCCAATAAATCTTACTAAGATTTTTCATTTTATATCAAACTTAATTCCACGGTTCCTTTGATATACAGACGTATTCTTTTTACCTCAAGTAAGTGGATTTACTTGGGATTCATTTAGTATTTTCCCACCTAGATTGTGAAAAAAACAATTTCAGTTCATGTCACTATTAAATATGATAATATTATAATAATTATCATGCATTCAGTGACATTAACCATGTTTCCATTATCATTCCTTTTTAATTTCATCTGAGTATCAACTGGAGTTGTTATATCCTTGGAATTATCTATTCAACGTATTTTTAGAACCTTTTATCATATTTGTATTGATAAATGAGCATACCATTAATTTTGTCACCTACAGTTCATGGAAAAATTTTATCTCATCGATCATTGAAATTTCAAACTCTCACTTTATGAATTCTGTAAAACTATTTTCTTTTTTCTTCATTCACTCCACTGAATATTATTTCATCCACATACACTAGAATAATGATCCTTTTATTACTCTCATTATTAACATAGATATTATAATCAACTCATCCATTCTAGAAACCAAGATTTTTCAATTACTAATCAAGTCATGGACACCATTCTCTTAGTGTAAACTTTAACCCATACAAAGCCTTTTTCAGCTGATAAAATTTTTTCTCATTTTCATTAATAAGAAAACCATTTTTCTATATGATTTACACCTCTTATTTTATAATTTTATTTAGAAATGTTGATTTAAAATCCATCTATAAAACTTTTAATTTTCTTTATACTTCTATGGTTAAGAATAGTCTAATTGTCTCCAGCCTTTCCAAGGGTGAAAATGAAATGACTCTGGTTTTTCCCCTGTAAGACTTTGGAATATTTCTTGGAATATTTCTGAATCCAGGAACTAAATCGGTGTGGGATTCTGAGTCCTAGAGAGTCTCAGTGTGGTGATATGAAAAATATTAAATATATTTTATCTTGCATGTGAATTTCTTCAATTAAAGTGGAATAACTCTCAAGTGAATCCTTATATCATAAATATGAGAACATGATTGAGTTTAAAAATTGGTGGTTACTTTGGGAATGACTTAAAGTTTATCTACATTAGATGATCAGTTGATGGCATGTTGGAGGGGTGTTTAATGGAGGGTTATTAATTTAATAAAATTAAATTAATAAAAAATTTACCACATCCCCTTTGGGTTATCACACATTGAAGAAGGGAGTATCCCCCTTGTATAATAGATGAACTGAGGCATAACCAAGGAGAGGATGCACCACCAATTTTTGATCTTGATGGCGATCAATCTCAGATTTTGGTGCAATGTCTTCATATCATGGATCTGCACTTGAAGCTTTAGCGTTTTTCCATGAGGTAAGTGGATTTACAAGAATCACATCCCAATCCCCATATTTTTGTTTTTTATGGTTTTATATCCTTTTTATGACTGCTAAAGATCCCTTGGGGTAGATCTATGGGTTTCAGGTGAAACTGAGTTGTTTCAGGAGGCTCGTAGGGAATTCCTATTCAAAATTTATGATCACATGGTGTGTAGTGAAAGATCCCACACCGTGTATTCTTCCTATTCAAGGAAGATGAAATTTGGGGACTACATGTTGTGTATTGGGGGTACATACCATGTAGTGATCCTAGTCCGTGTGGTTGAGGGACATGGATGGGATTTCCGTGTCAAGGGACATGGTTATGTGGCAGTACATGACCATGTACACAGACACAGGGTGTGATGTAAAAACATGACCAAGGACACCGTCTTGGGACTACATAATTAAGAGGAACACACCATGTACCAAGGTTTCACATCTTGCAGGCTGACATGGCTAGCCAGCCATGTATGGGTGAGGACATAACCAGGAGATCAAGTGAGGTCACAAGTTGTGTGACATGGGTACACACCGTGTATATTTCCAAATAATTGTTGATTATCAGGAAGGAACATAGCTAGGGGATAGTGTCTAGAGACACGCCTTGTATTATGGGTACATTTCATGTACTCCCCTTGGACTTTTCTCCCCCACACATATCCATCTTCATAATATGGATGGAGGCCTACGAGCAGCCTATCCTAAGTAGTTTTCCACATGGAACGTGATAGTGGTCATGGTTTTCCATGTGATATGTGATATGAGGTGAGGTTTTTAGGACTTTTTATAGTGATGTATAGAATAGTATCAATTAAGTGGTTTCCCTTGGTATATCTTTGTGAGGCTAAGGTGTGGTATTACGTTCTCAGCACAGGATTGTGATTCCTTTGATAGGATGAGCTTGGATAGAGTTGGTGTATCCCTTCGGGAGTCCAGGGTGAGATCCTATATCATATTGACTTCACTATCTAAGTATCATGGTATCGTCATGACCTTAATTTAAAGTTCATAGATCCCTTATCTATCAAGATAGCCCAGTATGGTTTAAGGCCTAATCAGATATATGATCCTCTATATAGTGGGTAGTTTCAGTAGGGTTTGCGGCATCGTCATGGGTATGATCCCCTACTTGGTGGTTAGATCCATATTTGGGATTTTGATATCTCCCAAAGAACCTAGGCATGATCCCCTATCTGTGTATTATAGATTTGAGACTCAGTAGGGTTTGTGGTGTCCCCCTACACTCTTGGGTGTGATCCCATATCTGAGTATTTTAATCTCTATAGTTTCATATTGGGTTTGTGATGTCCCACATCCAGGATAGGTGTGATCTTGTTTCTGAGTGATGATATCTTTTGGGTTTCTAGTAGGGTTAGTATATTCCCCCATCATAAATGGGTGGGATCCCCTATCTAAGTATCGAGATCCACTGAGTGATAGTGTTACTTTCTTTATGGTGAGATCCAGAGAGTGTGTTCTCTCATATGTATGTCATTAGGGATATATGGGCTGTTCCATCAGTTTAGTGGTACCTGATGAAGTGTGATCTCTTGGATGATTTTCATCAGGGATGGAAGATCTATTCTTAATGAGTGATATTTCAGACGAGTTCTATTTGGGATGGCAGAACTCATGGATTGATTTCTCTTTGGCGATCATTACCTTTGAAGCTCGAGTAGAATCATATGGATAGCTATGATGTTGGGACCTCATGATACTTGAAGTTTGAGATGATTATATTTGGTTTATTCTAGTATTATTTGTGGTTATGTCACATATCATGATTGACACACCATTTGGAGATGATCTGACTAGACGTGTATTACCAAGGAGTGGTCGAGATGGAGTTTCTTGTTCTCTCTCATTTGGGTTCGCTCTGGCTTGGGTTGAGTGGTCTATTGATTTTTAGTTTCTCCATTTTATTTTGGGTTTTTTCTAAACCTAATAGGTATTTTTATACTCACCATTTTATGGTATTTTCATGCACATGTCATGTCTTTTGCAGATGATAGGCCTTTCGATGAAGTCCCAGGAGAACTCAGAGCAGGTAGAGCATAGTCTGCTAGATAGACCAAGGTGTATTATGGTGCATGACTAAGGTTTATTCTGGTGGTTTCATTTGATAGTATTCCCCTCATTTGAGTAGTTTGGAATCTTTTCTAGTTTTTGGTGTGCTTTTATTTTTTCCTTTTTATGCTTGTGTACCTTTGTTGTACTCTGATTGTGGGGTAGATGTATACATGAATTTTGTATCAGTTCTTTTTTATCTATTCACTATTTCATGGATATGTATGTGAGTGTGTGAATACATATTTCATAGGATAAGGCCTCCCATGTGTTTGATATGCCTACTCATCACTGGTCTCTAGCCCCTGGACTATTGCAGGTGGGATTGGGGTAATTACGTCTCAAGCCCCGATGGGTTAGGTCATAACAGAGTGGTCCATTATCAGTTCAATGTAGAGACAGACCCATGGTGAGGATTGGTTGGGATTTTATGGTAATAATGTTCTAGTGTTTCAAGTTCAGTTCTCAAGATAGGGACTCTAGTTTTTTTGCAGTGGTCTATGTATCCATTCACCAGGACTCTGATAACCTGCTTGTTAATTCAGTACAAGTTGACACTGGTTGCAAGGAATTTTGGTACATGCATCATAATAGGATTGGGTTGTGGCTTCCATGTCCTTCTTGAGTCATCTCACCATATATAATATTTGATCATGTTGTATCTTGATTCTATTTTAGGATTCCACTATGATGACATCCAAATAGGGTTACACGGTGAAATTATGATGACGATTTGCTGAGTGATGAGGATTCAGTGTAGGGCACTAAATAGGATGTGGTATATTCAGGTGGTCTTCTAGTCGAGCCACTGCTCATAGATCAGTAGGTTGTGCTATAATTTTAGGATGAGGATGCACATAGGCTAAGTGTGTTGCATGAGTTTCAGAGGTAGTGACCTTTGAGGTATCATGGTGATCTAAAACCCCAGGCAGTGGATTAATGGCTTTAGGTAGTCGCACATGTTTTCTACCTTATGAGTAAACCTCCTAATCAGATGGTGGTCCTAGCAGTGATACTTTTGTAGTGCTCAGTTGGGCGATGGTGGGTACTATTGATGTAGAACCATGGTGATATGATACTCACTTGGATGGAGTTTGAACAGCTCTTTTGATAATATTTTTATCTATACAAGTTGTGATTGGTGCGTATCTAGGTGCTTCTATAGCTTTGATAGGATAAAATGACCATGGAAGAGTATTCGATGTGGTTTACAGAACTTTCAAAATACTCCCTGCATATGGTTAAATATTTATTTTTAGAGCATGAACCTTCAATAAGGGTTTACGTTGGGATATCAAGGCTTCGGTGATATCGCTATGTATCCCCACTTATGCTAAAGTTCTCTAGTAGGCCTTAGTTATGAATATATTTCTGGATAATTAGAATTTTATGGTTGGTATTGGGCATACAAAAGCTGATACCATAGGAGTTGGTAGCCAAAAATAATCTCAAGGATTTGAGTGTGTGAGATGCTTCAGGATAAAATCCCAGGATGGAGGGACTGAGGCACAATGCTCCTAGGCCAGATCTAGTCATCCACGGGAGAGGTGATGTTTTTCTTGTGACAAATGGGGACATATCATGTGATATTTTCCAACATTCCATGTTGTTAAGAGGGATATGGTTGATGGACTACCCTAGTAGAGATAGTGACATGATCATGGAGTTATTCATGATGGCATATGTGGCAGAGGTGTGGGGAGAGTAGCAAGAGGTGGCATACGGTTTGATCTATTTCCACCACCACCCCCTAGTGGTCCAATCTAGGTTTAGGGAGTTAGAGGATGGGGGTGGGGGAGCTATAGGTTGTGGAGGCCTATTAACTAGAGGATATGAGAATTATTAGAGGTATGCTTTATGTCTTTTCTACTTTTGTAGAAGTATTGTTAAAAACATGCATGACGTACTATGTTCTTTCCACTTCTTTCTTGAAGCTTATCCAAGGTGACATGAGTCGTTAGTAGATCCCTATGATGGTGATTTTTTATATAGATTTGGAATCATAATAAAGAGGAGAAATTTTCCTATTGAGACTCATTCTTATGAAATGATATAAAATTATGTCTTTGAGTCAGTGCCACCCAAATCAGATAGTGTTGAGGTGTGGTGGATAAGTCCCTTTGACTTGTGAGTTCAGGGTGGGGCTGCATGTTGGAGTGTTGGAGTAAGCCCTAGAAATACCAGTGGAGCTTTTAAGCTTGAACCTTATTATGGAGGCTCCTATAAAATAGATCAGTGACTATATAAATATATTAATAGTGTGACCTAACTCTGGGAGGAGAGTTCCTTGCATAGAAACTTTCTATAGTGTTAGAGTGAGTCCCTATAATGATATTCCTTAGTATTGATTGTTTTCCTACCATCCATGCTCATATGGTTTCTACTAGTTGGTGTGGCGGTATTTTTAGATTATGGGATGGAGTTTTCCTCTTTTGAGGAGTGATCCCATGCTGATTAGGATAAGATCATGTGTGGGAAGATATGGTGGCCTCGTATCAGATGGCTAGTATGACTCGTGAAGTAGTAGTGCTATGAGATTTTGATTTCCTACTATAGTGGTGGAATTAAGGACATCTACTTGAGGACGTTACAATTTTACCTCCCCATTGAGATTTTTATTTTGTGTAGACTGGGACCCGGGTACTTCCCTATCTACAAACATGCACTCATGGGAACCACACCAACCATATAGAGGGATGTTGTTAATTTAATAAAATTAAATTAATAAAAAATTTACCCCACCCCCTTTGGGTTTTCAGGCATGGAATAAGGGAGTATCCCCCTTGCACGATGGATGAACTGAGGTAGAACCAAGGAGAGGAGGTACCACTAATCTTCAATCTTGATGTATATCACTCCCGGATCATAGTGCAGTGACTTTAGAGCATGGATATACACCTGAAGCTTCATAATTTCACCAAAATGTATTTTTATTTACAATATTTTCATCAAGATCCCTATATTTGCATTTTTTATGGTTTTATAGCCTGATTACAACTGCTAGAGACCCCCTAAGGGTAGATCTATGGGTTTCAGGTGAAAATGGGGTGTTTCAGGCATCTTGTAGGGAATTTCTGTTTGGAATTTCCTATCACACGGCGTGTAGTATAGGAGACCATTCCATGTGTTCTTCCTATTTAGGGAAGATGAAATTTGGGGACTACATTCCATGTACTGGGGGGTACACATCGTGTAGTGAGCTTAGGTCATGTGGCTAAGGGACATAGCCAGGCTTGCCCTGTCAAGGGACATGGTCGTGTCGGAGTACATGACTAGGTACACGAACATGGGGTGAGATACATAGAAATGAACAAGGAAACCATCTTGGACCAGTCTAATATGTACATTTCATGTACCAAGGGTACACACCATATGGTATGACATGGACAACCGACCGTTTATGGGTGAGTACATGCCCAAGATATCAGAGGGGATCACACACCATGTGACATGGGTACACGCTATGTATATTTTCAAATACATTTTGAGTACCAGGAGGGGACATAGATAAAATATAGTGTTTAGAGACATGTCGTGTACTATGGGTATACATCGTGTACTCCCCTTGGTATTTTCTCCCTCACACATCTCTGTATTCATGACTCAAATGGAGTTCTGCAAGTAGCCTATCCTAAGTAGTTCTATGTGTAATGAGATGGTGGCCATGTTTTTTTCATGTGAGATGTGACATGAGTCGAGATTCACAGGTATCTTGATAGAGATGTATAGACCATTATCAGTTTGGTGGTTTCCCTTGGTCTATCTTTATGAGGGTATAATGTTCCATTACATCCTTGATATAGGATTATGATTCCCTTGATAGGATGAGCTCAAATAGAGTCAATGTATCCCTCTGAGAGGTTGGGGTGAGATCCTCTATCATAAAAAATTCCCTAGGTAGGGTTCATGGTATCATCATGACCTACCTATATAAGGCAGTGATCCATTATCTAGCAGTCTAGCATAGTAGGGTTTGAGGCATTATCAGATATATGATGCCCTACTTAAGGGGAAGTTTCAGTAGGGTTGGTAGAATCATCATGAGTACGATCCCCTACTTGGTGGTTAGATCCATATTTGGGTTTTTGGTATCTCCCAATGGACCTAGGTATGATCCATTATCTATGTATCGTGGATTTGGGACTCAGTAGGGTTTGTGGTATCCCCTAGTGGTCCTGAGTGTTATCCCATATCTAAGTGTTATTATCTTTGGATTTCCAGATTGGGTTTGTGGTGTCCCCTATCTAGGATGGGTGTGACCCCCTTTCTAAGTGATGATATATTTTGGTTTTCTAATAGGGTTAGTGGATTCCTCAATTAGGGATGGGTGGGATTCCATATCTGAGTATTGAGATATGTTGAGTGACAATGTAACTTTATTCATGGCGAGATCTGACAAGCATGTTCTCTTGGATGTATGTCTCCTGGGATGGTAGGGTTTTGCCATTATTTTAGTGACACCAAATGGAATTTTATCTCTTGGATAAGTGAAATCAAGGATGATAGAGTTGTTATTGATAATTTATCTATTGGACGAGTTCCAACTAGGATGTAAGGACGCGTGGAGTGATTTATCTTAGATGAGTGTTACCTTTAAACCTCGATTATAATCATGTGGCTGGATATGAGGTTGGGACCTCATGAGACTTAGAGTTTGAGATGATTATATCTAGGATATTTTGGGATTCCTTATGGTACTATCACATATCTTGATTGACACACCATGTAGATATGAGTAGACTATAAGTGTATTGTTGAGGAGTAATTGAGATGGAGTTTCTTATTTTATCTCATTTGGGTTCCCTTTGGATTGGTTTGAGAAGAATGTTTATTATCAATTTCTCCCCTTTTTTGGTTTTTGGGGATCCTACTTGGTATTGTTATACTCACCCCTACATGATTTTTTCCCACACATGTTGTTTCTTATGAAGACTATGGGATTTTCGATGGAGTCCTAGGAGGACATGAAACAGGTAGAGCATAGTGAGCTAGATAGACTGAGGTGTATTTTTATGCTGGATCAAGGTGTGTTTTGATGGATGTATTTTATAGTAGTCCCCTCCTTATGACCAAGTTAGAATATTTTTTAGTTTTGGGTGGGATTTTAGTTTGTCCTTTTTATGCTTATGTACCTTTGTTGTGCTCTAATTATGGGATAGATGTATGCATACATTTTGTATCAGTTCTTTTTTATCTCTATACTATTGTGGGGAGATGTATGTGAGTGTGTGCATACAGGTACCATAGGATAAGGCCTCCCATTTTTCTGATATACCTACTCAATATTGGTCTCCATCCCCTAGATTATTGGAGGTGGGCTTGGAGTAGTAGCAACTCAAACCCCAGTATGTTAGTTCGTGACAACAACTATCTCATAAACATCAATTCTCTTGATCTGGGAGTATCCCTTGATCATGATTCATGCTTTATTTTGAATCATTATACCGTATTTATTCATTTTGTTATAAAATCCCATTTTTTCCTAATGATGTTCTTGTTTTTCAGCCTTGAAACAATCGCCCTTGTATGATGTTTCATGATTTTTCCAAGATCTTTAGTCATCACTTGAACCCAATTCTTTTCTCCAGCTACCTATTCAAAATATTTTGGCTCTACCTGTGATAGAAAAAGTATTTTCTATAGATAATTCATTCTCCTCATTTTTACTATCACTGTCTAATCACCAATGATATTTTTTAGGGGTGTCCATGGGTCGGGTCGGGTCGGGTCATGGGTGTTCTAGGGCCCGACCCAAAACCGACGGGACGGGTCGGGTCGGGTTGGGTCTCATACTTTGCGGGTAGGTGACCCGACCCAACCCAAACCATTGGGGGTCGGGTTACCCGACTCATGGTCGAACGACCCGACCCAACCCAACCCTTTGAGGGTCGGGTCAGTTTGGGTCGGGTTACTTGGGTGAACCCGACCCAACCCGACCCAACCCGAGCCAGCCCGAGCCAGCCTGAGCCAGCCCGAGCCAGCCCCCCAGACCCAGCCCCTCCCTCCCCCCTGTGTGTAGCTAGACCCCCCCTGTGCAGCGATACCCCCCCTGTGCAGCCAGCCCCCCACCAGACCCAGCCAGCCCCCCTGTGCAGCCATCCCCCCACCAGACCCAGCCAGCCCCCCTGTGCAGCCAGCCCCCCAGACCTAGCCCCCCCATGCACCCACCCCCCCCCCCCCAGACCCATCCCCTCCCCCCCAGACCCCTGTCCAGCCCCCCGGACCCAGCCCCCCCAGACCCCGGTCCATCCCCACCCCCCCCCCCCCCCCTGTGCAGCCAGCCCCCCAGAGCAGACCCACCCAGCCAGTCCCCCTCCCTAGACCCCTGTCCAGCCCCCCCTGTGCAGCCAGCCCCCCAGACCCAGCCCCCTCCCCCTGGGCGGCTAGCCCCCCAGACCCAACCCCCAGCCCCTGTGCACCCACCCACCCAGCCCCCCAACCCCCTAGCCCCCCACCCCCTGTGCACCCAACCCCTGTGCACCCAGCCCCCCAGACCCAGCCCATGTGCACCCAACCCCTGTAGTGGTGTGTGCTTGAGTGAGAAAATTTTCAAGAAAATGAAGATAATCTAGAATCCCTAGATGATGGAGTGGGTTGGATATGATATTAAATTATATGAGAATATATGAGCAGATCCAATGGTTCAAAAGAGGAATCTGGAGAAGAAGATAAAGCAGACAAAGAAGAAGAAGAAAGTGGCAGTGGCTCTAGTAGTGAGGAAGAAGGAAATGAAAAATATGGTGATAAAAGTGGAGAAAGTGATAGTATAAGTGAAAGATATGAATTTTAGAATGAAGATGATGTGAATAATGAAAGTATTTGAAGTGACAATGGTTCTGATCATTTTAGTGATGATCAATATGCCATTATAGAACCTGCTGGTAATGTGAACCAAGAACAGATTATTGAAACTCCTAGTCTTGCAGAAGCTGGTGACGAGGAAAAAGAAGTAATTGAAGTTGGTATGTATATAGAGAAAAATTAGTCCCAGTACCCCAGTTGGTATATGTTATAAGTATACCTCAAGTTTAGGGGGAGTAACAGATGAGTAGAGATCCAGTTGAGGGGGAGCAACATGTGAGGAGAGATCCAGTTGGGGGGGGAGCCTCAACCTGAAAGAGTGAGAGTTGATACACTCATTACTCTAGATGCATTTATCAAGTCTAAATGGGAAAGGAATCCTGGATATATTGCTATTGGTTTGGATTATTCAGACTCAGATGATGAGGAGAGTGTAGCAGTTTCAAGGAGATCAGTGGTTGGGACTCTTTCGAGTGACTATGTCACTAAATTTGACTTTGAAAATTTTAAGGAAGACCTATGCTCAACCATTAGAAATTTTTATTTGCCTATTCCAATGTTGATATTGAGTGAGAGTGATGCATCTCTTCTCTCTAGAAAAATTATTTTCCAAGTGGAACCAAGGTTAGTTGAACTCATTAAAGCCATTGTGAGAGAAAATCAAAAGTTAAGAAATGAGTTGAATGGATTGGTTTCCACTGTCAATAGCCTGACTTCTCAGTATATAACATCCATGGACATGATTATGAAAGGACTTGAGGACATTATTTATCACTTTCAAGCTCTCGATTTTACCCAGTTAAGGAAAGATGTGTGATACGTTTTACAAGGGGCACTAGCTCAGCAACTCCTATGTCTCACCCACTAGACATGAATATTGTGACTATCATTAGAGAAGAGATGAGAACCATGATGGGTGTAAGTGATCAGATAATTCTATAACAAATTAGGTAAAACACATGACATGGTTATATTTTATTCAAACAATTCTATAGCTGCTTAGGAGGAAATAACTCAGAAAGTAGATTACAAATTCGAAATAATTTACACTAAATATCAACTGGACAACCACTTCAAGTATTTGACTGAGAACCTCAAAATCCCTCTTGTAACCCAAGACTCTAGAGATCAAGTGAATTTGTTCAAGGATTTTACTCCTACAATTGAAAAGTTCATTGAATATAAGGAGGAGTTCACAAAGGATATACAGTATGGTGGGGAGATAATCATGGGCTTCATCAACCTAATCAAGCCATATCTGCATGTCCAAAGTCATTCCATTATTGTGCCACCCACTGCTCCTATAAGAACACTTCTAGAACCTTCTATCTCTAATTTTGCCAGCATGCCTTATTTTATAATGACTCATGCTCAATCTCTCACACAGATTCAACCTATCATCTTTGGATCTCCTTCCTCCACTCGTCCCAGCTTGGCCCCTGGGCGGCTAGCCCCCCAGACCCAGCCCCCAGCCCCTGTGCACCCACCCACCCACCCATCCCCCCATCCCCCCACCCCCCACCCCCTGTGCACCCAACCCCTGTGCACCCAGCCCCCCACCCCCTGTGCACCCAGCCCCCCAGCCCCACACCCCATGTGCACCCAGCCCCCCAGCCCCACACCCCCTGTGCACCCGGCCCCCCAGACCCAGCCCCCCCTCCCCCCTGTGCAGCCAGCCCAGCAGACCCAGCCCCCTCCCCCCCTGTGCAGCCAGCCCCCTAGAGTCCAGACCCAGCCCCTCCCCCCCAGACCAGACCCCTGTCCAGGCCCCCAGACCTAGCCCCCCCAGACCCCTGTGTTGTGCGGCCAGCCCCCAGACCCAACCCCTCCCCCCCCCAGACCCCTGTCGAGAAACCAAATTAAATAATAAAACTCAAAATAATTGTGCATTTGAATTGTAACACTATGGACAGAAAACTATAATGCAACTATATATCATCATTCATTCTGAGCTAAATATATAAATAAATTCATTTCTACATTATCAAATAATTTCTTGTTTGACATGAAATTAAAAACCTCAAACCTTTACTTACAAAAAAACTGTTTGGAAAACTGATAGGAGGGAAAAAATAGCTTGTAAAACAACCATACCAATGTCTTGGTACAAAGATAGAACTGCAGCTTCTCATGGGTGGTCTAGAAGTGGTTGTGCCCAAAATCCATGGAACACCTGCCCATACTCATCCAATGACCGCAGGCACCGACACCTGAAGAATCGTTTAACTATTTATTACAAGTAATAAGTTCCATAAACAATTTTCAATAAGTGCTGAAAAATAGTCCAAGTTAAGTTGATTGAAAAATAAAATATGATTGATCTTTTTTAAAACACATTATCACATGTCCAGCCCCTCCCCTGTCCAGCCCTCCCAGACCCATCTGGGCCCCTCCCTCCCCCAGACCCAGCCCCTCCCCTGTCCTCCAGCCCCTCCCATGTCCAGTGTCCAGCCACACCAGACCCAGCCCCTCCCCCCCAGACCCCTGCCCAGCCCCTCCCCCCCAGACCCCTGCCCAGCCCCTCCCCTGTCCAGCCCCCCCACCCAGACCCAGCCCAGCCCCTCCCCTGTCCATCCCCTCCCCTGTTCAGTGTCCAGCCCCAACAGACCCAGCAGCCCCTCCCCCCCAGACCCCTATCTAGCCCTCTATACCCAGCACCCCCCTCCCCCAGACCCATCCCCTCCCTTGTCCATCCCCTCCCCTGTCCAGTGTCCAGCCCCACCACCAGACCAAGCAGCCCCTCCCCCCAGACCCCTGTCCATCCAGCCCCTCCTCTATCCAGCCCTCCAGACCCAGCCCCTCCCTCCCCCATACCCAGCCCCTCCATTGTCCATCCCCACCCCTGTCCAGTGTCCATCCCCACCACCTGACCCAGCAGCCCCTCCCCCCCAGACCCCTGTCCAGCCCCTCCCCTATCCATCCCCCCCAGCCCAGCCCATACCCCCCCCCCCAGACCCCTGTCCAACCCCCCCAGACCAAGCCCCTCCGAGTGCATGCATGGAGGGAATGAAATGAAAACATTGCAGGTAGCA
This sequence comes from Viscum album, assembly GCA_963277665.1. Lineage (NCBI taxonomy): Eukaryota > Viridiplantae > Streptophyta > Magnoliopsida > Santalales > Viscaceae > Viscum > Viscum album. The sequence goes on along the minus strand of OY728151.1, from coordinate 192,093,303 downwards.
GGTGGGAACATGCTTATTCCGAAATCAGAAATGAATGAAAATGGATGAAATATGAAACACTCCTCTATAGACATTTCAATATCAAATAAGGCAGTGGGTAGGTAGTTGATCCTTCACTGAGTCATCAACCATATTTAAAAAAGAATCACAATGATAGCCTATATCAGACAACAAGATCTAAAAAAACTCATATGTGATGTGATGACAGTATTATGAAAAGAATTTGTAAAATAATCACAAATTTATACCTTAATTAAGAGTGTTCTATATCATCCTTGCATCTTCTACTTTAGGTAGTGAAATTCTGATCATGAATTTTGATGGATGGTGGAATATCTTAAAAAAACACAACAAAAAAAATAACAAGTCAGTCTTTTACTTTTTCAAACAAACGTTTATAATTGAAAAATGAAAAATGATAAAAAAACATAATATTTTTAATGCTAGTACCTGATTCAATTGTTTCCACTTCATCTAGTTGCTTTTGAATGTCAATTGATTTAGACTTTCTAAACCAATTTTGTGAGCAAATTAATGCTTCAACAGTGTTGGGATTCAAACAACTACGAAATGGATCAAGGACTCATCCTCCTGTACTAAAAGATGACTCTGAAGATACTGTAGTTAAAGGAATTGCTAGAATATCTCTAGCAATGCATGAGAGAACATGATATTTTCTTGCCTTTAATTTCCACCAACTCAAAATATCAAATCCTTCAAAATCATCCTCACAATCATCAATCTCAAGATATCTCTCTAGTTCATTACTTTGTTGTGTCATCTTCCTTTTCCTTTTCTTTAATCTATATGCATCTTTCCATTTCCCATCATCCTCACTATCGGTACTAGCATCATGATGTGACTCTTGATGAGAACTGGACTCACATTTATCACCAACAACTGCAATGGGATATCTACATTTGTAAAACTCATAGAGATTATTCAAAACCTCTGTTAATTTGCTGATCAACTGATTTTTGTCTTCTTCATCATCAAACATCATTTCAAAACTATCCCGAACATATTCCAATTTATATCGGGGATCAAGAACAACTACCACAAGCAAGAGAGAATTAAAATTTGAACTAATACCCCAATACTTGTCCAACTTAAGCTTCATTGTAATAGCCATTGCACTCACAGTAATATCATGACTCTTCATCCATTTCTTGATTTTTCTATATATGTCACAAAGTGTATGAAAGAATGTGTGACATGTCACATGCAAAGAACCAGAAAACTCAACAGTGCTATCATAAAAAAAATTTAGGAACTTGACAAATACACGAGCATGCTCCCAATCATATGTTGTAGGAGCCCCACCTTCACAGACAAGAGCACTCCTAAAACTTGCATCCTCCTCAAGGAGAATAAATAATTTTTCATACTTCTCTGTAACATCCAACATAAAGTAACAAGAATTCCACCTAGTAGGCACATCAAGAATTATGTCCTGTTTACTAGGAATTTTTAACTCCTCGGCTATGCTTTTGAAAAGAGCCAATCTTGAAGGTGAACTTCTCACAAATTTGCAAGAAGCTCTGATTCTAGCAATTGATGTCGATATTTCCTTTAACCCATCACTAACAATAAGGTTTAAAATATGTGCACAACATCTAACATGAATATACTCTCCATTAAGAATAGACCCATTCCAATCATTAACCCTCCTCACCAAATAACTGATCGTTGTATTATTAGAACTAGCATTATCCACTGTAACAGTGTTAATCCTTTCAATCCCCCATTGTTTCAATGTCTGTTCTAATACTCGACCAATTTTTTCCCCTTTATGATCCGCAACAAGACAAAACCGGATGATTTTTTTATTCAATATCCAATTATCATCAATAAAATGTGCAGTCACACACATATAATTCAGATTCTGAATTGAAGTCCATGTGTCGGTGGTAAGACATACCATGTGAGAGAACATATCAAACATAGACTTCAATTTTTCTTTCTCATCCAAATATAACTGTAAGCAATCCCTTGAAACTGTTTGCCTAGATGGAACTTGAAATTGAGGTTGAACAACTTCAATAAATTCTCTAAAACCTTGATTCTCAACATACTTAAATGATAACTCATCAATGATTATCATTTTAGCAAGAACTATTCTGCACTCTTCTTGGTTAAAATGAGCTACTGAAATTTTAACTGTCCCATCATCCTCATCTTCACACTTATTCCTAAGACCAAGAGTGGTTTGACTTTTGTCAAGATTTTTGTGTGGATTTTTTTTGCACCTTATCAAATGTCTATTCAGATTACTAGTTCCATGTTGGCCAGATGTGCAAGCATAACCTTTTCCACAATAATTACAAATAGCTCTACCATTTTTCTTATGAAAATGATCCCAAGCATGAGAAATTATAGAACTAGTAGTAGCTTTAGGAATTCTTACCTTTTCAAGAGACTTATTACCCTCACTTTCTTCAACTGGTATGTTACTACTCCCCCCTCCTTTTTCTATTGAATGTGTAGTTGGAGTTGACCCCATCTGACTTTGGGTTCTTGCGCCAACTAGAGGATTAGAACCACTTATTTTATCACCTTCCATGATCGCTAGCCGCTGTCAAAGGGAATAATTAATGAAATGAAAGTCCATAAAGTTCTAAACAATTGATAATAATCATAAAAATCAAGTCTCACCACCATGATTCTTACTCAAAAAGATCCAATATAAGCACATAAAAAAATGTGACAACTCATATGCCAAAAATAATCAATGATCACAACATAATGTATAAACAATACAGATTCAAAGTGAGATGCACACTACCCTAATGTGAGATTCACACTACCCTAAGGCATTATAAAAAAAATTGACCTCTAACACACACCCTCTTAAATTTAATAAATGGACTCATCCAAAACTAGGAAACATGAATCAAAATTCATATAATCAAATGAATTCTCACACAAGTATAAACAATAGTTTATAACACACTCATCAATGGGGTAAAAGCAAGATAAATTCTAAAAAATCACCAACCAAATTCAAAGCATTAATAAGGGTTTTCGAATAAAAATTGCTTACCAATTAGTTAACCAATCCAGACCACACACACACGCACGCAGCAACAGGCAGTAGGAGGAGGCACCGCCGCAAAGCACACCCAAAATCCAACTTTGTCAATACTATTTTAATCCACCTTTAAAATCAAGATAAATACTAAAAAATCAACAACCAAATTAAATTCAAAGCCCTACCACCACTAATAATGGGTTAGAGTACTAAAAAATGCTTACTGTTAGTCTCTTAGATAGGAGGAGGAGGCGTCGCCGCAAGCCAGGGGTTGGGGAAACTTAGGGAAGGAGGAAGTAGGAGAGGGAGGGAGGGTAGGGTTTTGTCCGACCACAACTCACGAGGGAAGGAAGGGAGGGAGAGTAGGGTTTCTTTGTTCACCGCGAGGGAAGGTCGGGGTCAGTCGGTTGGCCAGAGAGAGAGGAGGAGCAGGCCGGCATTGGTTGATGCCTGGCGAGGTGAGAGTGCGAGCGAGAAAATCATGTGAGGGAGGCAGGGAGGACCGTTGTTCGTCGTGAGGGAAGAGGAAGAAGGGGGTAGGGTTTCTTCGGGGGGAGAGGAGGAGGGCGAGAGCGTGAGCGAGAGGGGTGGAAGGAAGGAAATGTCGGGGGGGCTGCCCGTGGCTGAGAGTGAGATAGATTTTTTTTTTGGTTGGGTCACGGGTCGGGTCGGGTCTAAATGAACCCAACCCGAGACCCGACCCGACCCATACAAAAGTGACCCGATGTGAACTCGACCCGGGTTTTTTTCCCAGCAACCCGACCCAACCCGGTTGGGTCGGGTCGAACTCGTCGGATCGGGTCGGGTCTGGACACCCCTAATATTTTTCCTATCAATTTCATTTTGATTCTTTATTTTCTATATAGATTCATGTCAAACCTCATCCTACACATCATTAGTATATTATTCTAAATTTACCTTAGGCACTTGTGCTTCCTCGGTATTCTTAACTCCTCATCACTATCCTCTTGATACTACCCATTATTTTTCTCTTTTTCAACCACATTGGCATCATTGGTCTCAACAACCTTCCCTAGTGTCACAAACCAACCTAGGATATCCACTGAACTGGTTCTTGAGCTAGACTAAGATATCCCCAAGTCACATTCTTGATTTCACTGAGGTGGTGAAAAGCACCAAAGGGAATTATAAGAGAAATTATAGGAATTATTTCATCCAATAAAATGTAAAAAACATGCAATATAAATAAACGTACATCCCCACATAATTAAAAAATACTAAACATGGTTTTTGGAAATAAGAGAAAGGAAGGTTGAGAGGGAAGATACATATACAACTATATATAAACAATAAATAAAACTAAACAACCAATGAAATCTCAAGATGACCTTATGGGTTACTCTCTATCCCAAAACCCAACATCATTCCAATGTGATTGAAATCATGTCAGTATCTGAACATAAAACTAAAATGATAATATAGGTGTGAGTATGATACTCAAGAGGCATGTCAAAGTAAAAAACTTCCCATGTATTAAATTTAAGTGAAAGACCCATATCTTGATAGTTTGAAATACAATTTATAAACATAGGTTTTACTTTTAAATTAATTTTTAAAACAAATCATGATATGTTTCCCTCCTTTTCTTTAAAATAAGACTTAATTGATACATGTAGTTTATGAATTTTGAAAAGATGGTTATTAAAACTTTTAAATATGGAAAGTAGTATTTTTGAAATCATTTTTTTAAATACCTTTATAAAAGTGATAAGTTAAAAGAGTTCCAAAAAATAATTAGAACATCAAAGTTATAACTTTTCTTTTAAATAGAAGAAGAGAAAAGATAACAGGATACATTCACAATAATATAATAAAACTAAGGTATCCAGTATAAATAATCAAGTGTCGGTAGTCATGGTATTACTTAGGATTTTAGGGGGAAATTAAAAACATACTAAAACGAACCATCATATCGGCACACTTTATGAAATCTAATAGTCCTAAAACTCGTTCATACCCTACCTAGCATAATTGAGGGGGAACTCCAAAAGTAGAGAAAAGTACATACTAAGGTCCACTTGTTAGAGTGTGATCCTATAAGCTAGTGTAATAGGTGTTCTCAAAATATCCTTTACCTACTCTCGGTTCTCATTATATATGTAAAATGGGAGTGGTCCAAGAAATAACATACAATAAAAATATAAAAATAAATATAATCCATCAGATGAACATAAGTCACTCACACAAGACTCACCCCCAAGCACCCCTCTTAAGAATGATACCTTACTTTAAAAACACCAATACATAAGTTAATTCATATACCAAGGCAATTCCTACTATTTTAAAAATAAAATAAAAAGCAAGGGACACATTCCAAGGAGTGTTTTTCTGAGAGAAAATCCCTTTAAAAAGTGTTAGTCGGGCCTTACAACATCCTTTGGGAAACAAAACCTCTTTTTAAAGAACTAATAACACCCCTTAGAAATAAAAATAATATTTATAAATCCATTAGGAATCTAAAACATCATTTACAATAAATAAACCATTTATAAAATCTATCTGGTCATTTCATCAAACATTTGGTGTGCAAGGCTAAATAAATAATGTTTATGCAATTAATTTAAAAATGAAAACATCATTAACATTGGAATGATAATGAAGTGAAACTTTATTTTCATCTCAATTAACCCTTAAAAACATTTTAAAATATTAATTAGTATCAAAATAAAGACATAAATGACCAATTAATCTATGGTTCTTAAATTTTAAAGTCAATACATAGGTAAAACAACCTTAAACCAATGGAAATAAGTCTCCATTGATAAAAACTTCAATGATGAGCCTTAGTAAACCAAACCCAACCCTAAATAAAATGAAACCCAAAGGAATAGGTTGAAATTCATTCATTAAGGTTCAGTTAAGAGAGTATACCACAAGGAGAGAGGAGGAATGCCAAAGGAAATGAGAAAGAAAGAAGTATAAGTATAATGGAAGACTTAACCTTGAATAATAAATCAATAACCTTAGATAAATCCCACCAAAATCATCTAAGGGGTGAAAGTAAATGAAGGGGGAGGCACCAGGGGGTCGTGCATGATGAATAAAGTAGAGAGGAGGGGTTTGGGAATTAAAATTGAGCAAGGATAGAAATGTAAATTCAATAATTTTAAAATTTAGATAGGTCGCATGGCTTGGCCACATGGTTTGGTAAACTATGTACCAACCATTGTGCCCACTAATAGACTCACCTGGGAACCTCTCATGGTTTGGAAAAAATGTTTGGGAAATATTGAACCTATAATGAAGAATGTCTCAGACAAATTACATACCTCATTTGCATGTTTTCCACGCGACTTTCACTAATTATTCATAAGCCATGCACCCTCACCCTTAAGCACAAAAGACCCACATGGTTTTCTATAAGATCTATATGGTTTTTAATAAATTGTTCACAAATCATGCAGACTAAACCATCAAAGAAAAAAACAAATTAAAGAAGGGCCTTGCATAAAGGTATTTGCATGGTTTTCCCCAAATCATACGCACTAACCGTGAAATAGAAGAAAAAATTCTTGAACCTCAAAATTTCAACCCAAAACTCTCAAAACACAAAAAAAACTAAAAAATAATAATAAAGTAAAAAAAGTTTGGGGTGTGACAATTATGCCCACTATAATTATTTTAGCCCTTAGAAATCTTAAAAAATTTCAGTTGATCAAGGCAAAGGATGTGGTTTAACTCAATTCTTAAAACCAAAGAACACCATGACCACCACTGATAAAATACCTACAACCATAATCTAAATGAACTAGACTCAATTATAAAACTCAAACCATTTTCCAAAGAATGATGAATTCCAAAACCTTAATCCAATCACCTTGCTACCATCAAAACCATTGAGGCTAGCTCCAAGAGACCAATTCCCACAAAAGAAGACTCTAAATCAGATGAATCAGGAAAATAAGGTCTTACCATCTAACTTAGCCTCTCAAGGGATAGTCGGTCAAGTAAAATAATAACAAAAACAAGGAATACTCTATATGAAACATATTACTATGGTGGAATCTTCACTATATTAGGATTCCACTAGGAACTTATCCTTATAAGAACCAAAACTAAACAAAAGATCAAAGAAAAATTAGGGCCTAGAGAACACCTTCTAGTAAAGGTATTCTATTATAAACATAAAGTTACTAAAAAATATAGGAACACCAAAAGGTAGAAAAATAAAAATGGGAAATAAAATACCTCAAATAGGGGATGAATCAGAAATTGGTTTATCAGGATGGCTCATGGTAATCCTTCAAAGTGGTAGATCTGGATCCATCTCTCTTCCTTGAAACTCCTTGAAAAAAAATTGTAGATAGGCCATATGGCCACAAACATGACGTGTCTTCAGATCATCTTGTCACAAAATCTTCTCATGACACTGCTTGCCACATTGATGACACATCGGGGTCATACTTCTAGAAGAAGCTAATGAGATATTAAAAGGTCTATTAATACCACCACCTTATTGTTTGACTTCAATCCACTTACCATTTACTTTACTATAATACCCTTTACTAATTACAAAAACTAAGGAAGGATAGATTTCCTCAAACACTCCTGAAAATATGGCCTCAACCTAAATTTATTGCCTCACCACATTGATATAGTAGATAAATATGAACTTTGACACCCTCGACTGAAGGTAAATATGAAGGATTTTTTCAAAATACTTTGACTTAAAGGAATTATCCACAACCAACTCTAGGAGATAAGGGAATAAATCTAAAAAATGGTGGATGGACTCTAACACTGATTGATCATCTTTTTAGAGATTATATAGCTCTATTTATTTCACCACCTTAATGACCTTGAAGAAATAATATTAGATGAATGAGAATTTTAAATATTTATTGGAAAGTTGCTCTCATGTATTGGTATTAATGAACAACTTATACCATTTACAACTCATACTTAAAGAATAAAGGTAGCAAAATTATCCTTTAGAGGCTTAGGAAACTCAAATAATCCAAAGATCCTCTCGATGCTCTATAGGAATTCCTTCACTTCATGAGGATCTAATTGTCCATAAAATAGGAGACTTTTTTACTTCCTAAACTCTAGGAGGAAATATATAGTTTGATCAGTTTAAGGGTATGCTAATGGTGGGTCACCTATGGATATGCCTTGAAAATCTATTGAATCTTGGTGGGGTAGACTCTAAATAATAGTGAAATAAAACTTGATCAAATACAACTAAATTTTAAAATAACATCACATTAAATATCTAACATAAGAAGAAGTTCAATCAATAAATCCTCAAAACTTTTAAATAATCCCATTAATCACCACATAGAAAATAATTTCCAAATTCCATACATTAAACTAGTTTATTTTATTTAAATATCCTCAGTCTCTTATCTAAATCATGGATTTTCCAATTTAAACCACTCACTCATTTTAAAACTCTTTTATTTTATTTTTTTTTGAAAGATCCCACACTAGCTTGTAAAATTGAAAAATGTGACATGGAATTATTTTGAAAAGTACCCATATTATCAAAACCATTCAGTTTAAAATATGATTACAAAGTTTATCTTTAAGTTAATTTGGAAAACATGTTTATCATTTTTCAAAAAAAACAAAATGGATCCATTGTAAACCGGGTTTTCAAAATTCAAAATTAGTTTTTAAAACATAGTGAAAGTAATAAAAATACATTATAAATTTTAAAAAGGGGGACTAGTGACTATGGGTGAGTTGGCCTCGTGGTTGGAAGGCCATGGATCAATCACATTGTTGCCACAAATAGTTGTTCAGAACCATGTACCTAGGATCCACATGATTTTCCAAACCATACATGCTCTCTAAGAACCACTATCCCAACTCCCATTTCATACCCAAACACAAAAAAAATCATTAAAAACCCACATGCATCAATAAAACCAAGCATTATTAACCAAAACTAAGAAACACTGAAAAATAATGAAAAGAAAACTCAAAATAAAAAACATGAAAACCAACTTCCCGTGGTGACTCAAGGTCTAAAACTAATTTTTTTTCCAAAAAATCCTTCACACCTATACCCCAAGTCCTAATGATCCTACTATAATTTTCTATTATATACCAAATAACAATTGGAACTCAATATCCATGGTGCTAATACCATTTTTTCATGAACCAACCCAGGATATCCCCTGAACTAGGTTCCTGAGCCAGCCCAAAACATCCTCAATGTGCATTAACGATCACCCTAGGGTAGAAAAAAGCACCAAAGGGCATCAAAAGAGAACTTGTGGGAATGATTTAACCCAATAAAATGTAAACAAACACATAGTGGAAATAAAAAAACATCCCCACATAATTAAAACATACAAAACATGGTTTTTGGAAATAATAGGAAGGAAGGCCAAGAGGGATGATACATATATAACTATAAATAAACTAGAAATAAAACTAAATAACCAAGAAAATATCCTAGTGACCTCATGGGTCACCCTAAAATCCCAAAAACCAACATCACTTTAAGGAGATCAAAATCATGCCAAAACCTAAACCTAAAATTTTAATGATATGATAGTCATGAGTATGCGACTCAGTAGGCATGATAAAGTAAACCACACCCCATGTATTATCTTTAAGAGAAAGACCCATCTCTTGATAGTTTGAAATAAAATTTATAAACATAGGTTTTACTTTTACATCTTTCTAAAAAAATCATAGTCAATTTTCCTCATTTTCTTTAAAATGTGATTTACTTAAAACATGTGGTTTAGGTATTTTAAAAAACGAGTTATTAAAACTTTTAAATGTGGAAGTAGTATTTTTGAAAGATATATTTTTTAATATGTTTATAAAAGTTAAAAGGTAAAATATTTCCAAAACTTTTTTCATAAGAAAATTAAAATCATAACTTTTCTTTTAAAAGGGATTAGTATAAAGATATCAGGAGGAATTCACAGTAATAATAATATGATTACAATAATAAAATGAGAGTAATGGGAAAAACATATAGTCTACTATGAAAATAAAAAAAACTGAAGTAACCAGTATAAATTGTAACACCCCAAGCTTCCACGGTACGCTTCTCTTTGAATAATACAGTAGCGTGTGTTGTACGCAACTTCGAGTTCTAACACACACCACAACCAATCAAACTAGTCGTTATGAATAGTAATACACACTTTTTGAAATTTTATAAATTTTATCTTTCAAAATGTACTTTGTTTTTGGATTCATAATATCAAAATTAACTTAGGGTGAATTTTTGGTATTTTTCTGAAAACTTTTAATTTTTGATGAATAGTGAAAAACATTGAGTTATAGTTTAAAACCTAATTTTTATTTAAATAATTATTTATTTTATTTAAATTTATTTTAGGTCAAAATGGATACATAATACCTATATAAGTTCAATGTAATTCATTGGAGTCAGTTTATAATAATTTTAGATATATAAAAATTTCTTAGAACTTTTCACCGTCTTTTACCCATCTCCTAAGAGAATTTGCAAATTCACATAAAACTTAATTTTACCGCTTCTGTGAGTGGAATTTAGAAAATCTGAGAGACAAAGTTAATATCAAGGATTAAAATGTGGTTCAATAAGATAAAAATAATTTTTGGTGAATAATAACTTTTTACTTTTATTTACCACGGTTAAAAGTAAATAGGGTAATTAAGGGTAAAAATGATATTATTATTACCCTAACACATGTCCTAATTATATTGGATAAGTATAATTCGACCAAAAAAACCTTATGAATAAAATATCAACCTATTTGGTCCACTTGGATTGGATTAGGACATTTATTATTATTTAATTCAAAGAAGAGTTAATAGAGTTAAAATCAAAGTTTAATAACTAAAACATTTTTAATATAGGGTTATACATAAGATAAATTCGATTATAAATATTCATTAGAAATATAAAAATATTTCCTACATAATGGTATTTTATTTATAATTTTTATACATTAAATAATTTAAGTTATTTATGACACAATGATGATGCAGTAATTACCTAATTAATGAAATATTAAAATAATTTATATTATAAATATCCAAATAAATGTAATTTGAGACTTTTTATGAATTACACTAATTTTATAGGTTAATATGACATGTTAGGATTGATTAAATTAATTTATTTCGAATTAATAAAGTTGTTAGAACTTTAACAAAAATCAACTATTAAATAGTGACAAAATTGACATAAAGGAGTATTTAAAACAAATATTATATTATTAATTTATATTATATTCCTAAAAATATAATTTTCGGACAAATGACTTAGATAAGGTTATATATATTAATAATGAACCACTTGGGGTTCACTTGGCTTGTTATAGTAAGTTTATTAACCATATAATATAAAAATACAAAGAGACATGGTAAATGTCAAACTATTTAACTAAGAGTTAAATATAAATGATAAGGTTAATATAGTGACTCAAACCTATCTAAAATATATTGTTTGAAAGTATTTAGACCCATACCCACCTTATCCTCTAAATAAGTCACTTTGGAGCCATTATAAACCGAATATGAATTTATTATAAAATAATATTTTAAGTTTTTTCTAAGGTGCCCCTCACCCCTCTTATAAAAGGGCACCCCCTTCTCTCAAATTCATACCTTCAAAGCCTTTTGGTTCGACCAAACCCTACCCAAATATCCTATAAAATTCCCTAAATTCATACTAGAGGCCTTCCTTTAGTAATAAAGCCAACTTAAGGAGCCCTTTTGATCAAATCAAAAGGAAGAACCTGAAGAAGAGGTAATGTTTTCACCACCCTCTTTCAAGTTCCTTTCTTCTTCCACTTCTTATTTATTTGTTATTTCCATTCTAAAATAATAACTCCAGTATCTTCTATATACTGTTATGTTATTATAAATATGGTACAACCATATTCAGTATTCTATCCATCCCTTGGATGACATGTCACCATACGTGCGTACGTACGGCTTACCGTCTCCACGTCGTGGTGTAATTGTTATTCAATACATTATTATTTGGATGGGTATAATAATGATATGTAATTTATTTAAATAATAAATATAACATGATAATGATTCTTTATATATGATACACCATCCAATTATATATTATTTTAATATCAAAAGAATGATATTGTCACTCGTGCGTACGTACGGACTACCGTCTCCACGAACGCGATAAGATTCATTCCCCATCGTATCCATTCAAGACTAATTTTCATTTTATGATTAAAAATAATTTTTAAGGACTTGATATCATTATGGATATGAATAAGATACAACCTATGGATAACAAACATGGCTTATGTAACAAAACATATAAAAGAAAACGAGTAAGTGAACACCCGAAACGACGATAATACTAAAATATTATTAACAAAGCAATATTAAAAGATCATATATGATATCATATTTATGTATATGATTCTTTTATAATTTAATAACAATTATTTAAATATTATATAGGAGTTTAACCTACCCTCTACCAAGGAAAAGTACAAGGTAAGGGTTTATTTCACAATCTCTTCATTATACAAGGTTGTTTATACGTAATTATCTACTAGGACCTCTTTATCATCCACATCCATGTTTCTTAAAAATGTATTTCAAATAATTCTTACTATTTTATAGACTATGGGTTAAAGTCATTTATACCCTTTTTTTACTTTTTATAAGAAGTTTATAAATGAACCTTTCTGTCGTTTTCCAAACAAGGTCCTTTTTAACCTTTTTGACAGAATTAAGGTATGATTTCCTTTTTTTTAACTTATACGGTGGGTGTAAAGACCCATAAAATTCAAGGTAAATTTTTTATTAATTTTCTTTGGGATTTTACAAGAACGCAGTTTCAAACGGCACCTGATTCCGAGGCCTAGTGTGCCCGGAATTTCTAACCGAAGTTTAGCTCGGGTACGTTCAGTGAACGAACGAGCGTGTATTTCTAACTTTTGAACCGGTGCTCGGAATCGAATTCCGAGGGCACTGATGGAACCGTAGCGCCGGTAATTACTTAGGAACACCTGTTCCGAAGTTTCGTTTTCACGAGATTTGATGATAAAAATTGTGGAAGTTTATTTTACAATTATTCTACAATTTTTATTATTTTTACTCTAAGTGTTTAATCCTTTGGATGGAAGTTAGGTAACCACCCAACCTCTATTGGGAGGTTATGAGGGTGGTGGGGCCCACACAAACCCCACCCCTTCATATCCTCTAACCCCCCCTCAACTCCCATTAAATTTTGTTAACTTAAGTTTATCAAACTTATGGATTTAATGTTGTGAGTTTAATGTAAGTTTTTGAAATTCAAACCCTTGAATTTCAAAAGTCTTGTTGTGTTAATAAAATAAGAAAGGAGCTTATTTTATTTTGTCATTAGAGTTTTTTCGTTGAGAGATTTTGGGAATAACATCTTCTTCTTTGATGAAGAACACGAAGAACGAACGATCTCCGACGTGGAGCGCCAAGCCCTCGGAGACCGTCTTCCGCGACACCGACCCGCGACGCGACGTCTTCTTCCACGACATTTTTCTTCCATGACGTCTCTTTTCGCGACAGTTTTCCGCGACGAAATCTCCATCAATGTCTTCGAATCCTCGCTTCGCGACGCCGACGTTCGTCATCTCTTTTATCAAGGTAGGGGTTTATTTTAATTAATTATTTTTCGTTCATGAATTCTAGTTTGTCATTATTCGTGGATAAACGACTAAATGATAACGATTAACGAGAGGGGGCCGGACTGCACAAACACGGCCGACTCTCATCCTTTATCCTTATTTGATTCCTTGTGGATGGAACGGAATGGCGTGATGTCGTCGCACCATGCGGGAATCACACGGCAAGTAATATGTGACGCCGTCGCGCCGCGCCAAGAAGTTGAACAAGGACAAGACGCCATCGCGCCGCGTCGAAGAAAACTGAAGACACCGCGGCCGGAGTGGGGCCGCGGCGGAAGGGCGCGGTGTCGTCGCACCACGCCGGATGAACCAAGTCGCGGACGGTTCCGGGCCGTGGCAGAGCAGGGTGACCGGAGGCCGGTTCCGGGCCGCCGGTGTCGGCGAAGAAGGGGACCGGTCGTCGTCGGTCCCGTGGAGGCAAGAACCGGCCGGCCAGGGCGGGCCGGCCGGACAGGTGTGCAGCCGGGGGTTCAAACCCCCGGGCCGGCCAGCACAAAACGGCCCCCTTAATTGGGGGGCCACGGTTACACAGGCGCCCCCCCCCCCCCCTTGCTAAAACGGCTCGGCCGTTGGCCGAGCTGGCCAGCGCGCTGGGTGCGCTGTGCCCTGGCCGGGTCGGGCCGGGCCGCGCAGGCCAGGTCGGGCCGGGCCACGCAGGCCAGGTCGGGCCGGGCCGCGCAGGCCAGGTCGGGCCACGCAGGCCGGGTCGGGCCGCGCCCATCCGGGCTGGGCTGTGCCGGGCCGGGCCGACCGGGGGGTCTCGGGCTGGGACGGTCCGGGCCCGAAACCCCCGTTTTCGGACCGTCTTCGGTCTTTTGCCCATAACTTGGGCTACGGACCTCCGATCGATGCACCGTCAGTTGCGATGGAATCCTTGAATCGAGACGGTCGTTTCGGTATATCGCACTCAAGGTTTAGGATTACTTTGAGTTCATCTGGGTTGGTTCGTACATGAAATCAACCGGGCCCTTGGAGCGGAAACGCTCATATCTTGAGCTTCGGACGTCCGATTGACGTGTCGTCGACTTTGTTGGATTCCTCTAAGTGAGACGGATATTTTTGCTTACTCCGCCTGAGGTTTGGACGGAGGTGTAGTAAGGTAGGGTTGGTTTTTCCTTAAAAAACTGACCGGGCCCCTGGAACGAAAAAGCCAATAACTCTCAGACCGGGCGTCCGATTGACGCGCCGTCTGCGATGTTGAGTTCCTTTTGATGATACGGAACTTTTGGATACATCAACTCTGGACTATGTGTCAGTTTATGTATCAGCCTCTCGGCTCGTGGAGCGGACCCTCCTGAACGAGCTTGCTGTGTGCGGGAACCCTAGACCTGGCTGCGACTGCTACTGTGACTGTGACGACGACTGTGCAGAGATCCTCAGTGGATTCGACAACGACGACTACAGCACTCAGCGATCCTGTGTGGATCAGTGCTACCGATCCTGTGTGGGTCCGATCCTGTGTGGGTCAGCGCTCAGCGGTTCTGTGTGAGCCAGCGCCTATAGATCCTGTGTGGGTCCGATCCTGTGTGAGTCATTGCGGGGGTTAGTATCTATCGATCCTTTGTGGGTCCGACGACTTAGATGGATCAGTGATCATCTCTATCGTCTTTCGAAGAAGTATACCTATGTGAGCTGACTCCTGTTTTACTTTCCTATGTGGATTGTTTTGTGCTATCCTATGTGGATTTACGTTTTGCT
Source organism: Viscum album (assembly GCA_963277665.1). NCBI lineage: Eukaryota > Viridiplantae > Streptophyta > Magnoliopsida > Santalales > Viscaceae > Viscum > Viscum album. The sequence goes on along the minus strand of OY728151.1, from coordinate 192,077,949 downwards.
TTCCTGTGTGGACTGGGTTGTACTTGAGCTCGGATGTTGGAGCCGAGCGAGAATTGATGACTTAGGAATATGTATGGGCATATACCTAAGTCGTGTCGGATGTTACTTCGTGATTGTATCTTTCCTTTGTGGTTTATCCTTTGTGGATTTTGGGAGACCTTCGGGGGTCTCTGGGTCCCTACTGAGTAGCTTATACTCACCCCTGCACGGGCTATGCCCGCACTACATTGTGTTGGTTGCAGACGACGGACAGCGCTGATCGTGGTGGAGGCTTGCGGAGCAGGACGGTACCTGGAGGTGGACCACTGGGCGGGATGTACTTAGAGCGGTCGGCTGGACCCGAGGAGTAGTGGAGGCTTTCTGTACCCACCCTTCAGGTGGGATTTCCAGTGGATAGCTCGTCTTTTCGGCTTTACCTTTCAGTTGTTGTTTTCCCTTTCGAATTGTACTTTACTTTCAGTTTGGGTTTGTATACTGGCCCACTTACTTTTTCGTACTTCACTCTTGTACCAGCTTTTACTTAGTATTTACTTTTACTGCTTGTTTACTCTGTGGTGTTTGTTTACTTTACAAAGGCAATTCCTTCCCTTTTTACCGGGATTTACGCCTTGGTGCTAGTCGCCAACCCCTGGCCTATGGAAGGAGGGCTTGGGGTAGTCACGGCACGGGCCCTGAGGACGGGTCGTGACAAATTGGTATCAAAGGAGTTAGGTTCTACCGCAGAACTTGGGACTCTGATCTTTTTCTATGTGAAGCAATAGTGTTTAGCGTATCGAGTGTGGTTATCATTCCAGGGAGTCCAGTGTTGGTACGGCGGCCGACGTATCCGTACACCAGGAACCTGACTTCTGATTTCCGACTTAATGCACGAAAACATTTATTGCATGTGTGTTTCAAGTTTTCTTTGTGATTACTTTGTATCAGCTCACCAGGTATACTGTTCTGACCGTGGCGCACCTGTTTCCTATTCAGGATGGCCCCACGACAGCAGCCAGCTAGGGTTCCGAGAGTCGAGCGTGACGACATCCCACCGAGCGACGAGGCCTTGGTGCAGGGCCCTTTGTCAGCAGTGGCACCGGCGGTAGCTCTACCCGCCGAGCCACCGATGCTTCCAGCACCAGCCGCTGACGATGCACGTCGCCTCAGTGCACTGCATGAGTTCCAGCGCCAGTGACTGCCCAGGTTCCACGGGGATACGGACCCCCAGGTAGCCGAGGACTGGATGGAGGTAGTGGTGAGAGTTTTCAGGTTAGTGAGGACACCAGCAGACCTCATGGTGATCCTCGCAGCGAGCCTACTGCACGCAGCAGCAGGCAGAAGGTGGAGCTTGATGCTCCAGGTGCACGATGAGGCATCTCTTCTCTAGACGGACTTTGAGAGCCTCTTCCGCTCGGAGTTCGTCCCAGCCACCCTCCGTGCGGTGCGCATCCAGGAGCTTCTTCAGCTGCGGCAGGGCAGCATGACGGTCGCCCAGTACTCGGCGAGATTTACCGATATATCGCACTACTCGACAGACATGGTACGGGACCCATTCTTCTGGGCCGGACCTTTGAGCAGGGATTGAGACATGAGATCAGGGCATCGCCGATCTCCCTCAGCATTCCGACTCAGACAGGAGTACTGGAGCGAGCTCTTTTGATCGAGAGCTTTCTTGCTGAGTCTACACCAGTGCCGAGACCCACCTTAGGGCGGCACATAGCAGAGTCTTCTGCAGCAGGCAGTCGACGGATGACACATGGGTCTAGGCAGACCAGACCCTCGGGTATACGACCTCAGGACACTGGCTCAGCAGTGTGGGGCACACAGCACGGAGCTAGTCTTTCGAGAGGCAAACAGTGCTACTCATGCGGCGGGCAGGGCCACATGGCTCGTGACTGCCCGACCCGTCGTGCCGAGGAGCAGCAGATGGTTGAGGGACCACCGAGGCAGAGGCAGACGGACGACCGTGGCGGTCCGCAGGGAGGAGGCAGACGAGGAAGAGGAGATGGTCGAGCAGCAGGTGGTGGGCGACGCTTTGAGGCTCTACCACCACCACCACCAGGAGGTCCACCCCGACCACAGGGAGATGGCGGGCAGAGACAGGCACAGCTCTAGGCATCAGAGGCCTACGACCACGGCGCGCCCGAGATGATTCGAGGTACTATCTATGTTTATTCCACCCTTTCTGCAGTTCTTATAGACACAGGAGCGAGTCATTATTTCATAGTCTCTGCCCTTGTTCGGAGCTCAGAGATTCCGACAGAGCCGTTGGCTTGATCCTTACGGCTAGAGACTCCTACGGGAGCAGACTCGACGATTACGCACTGGTTCCGGTAGTGTGAGCTTACTCTAGGAGGTGAGAGCTTCGGCTGGGATCTTCTTGTAGCATCATCTAGGCCTTTGATGTTATTAAGATTTTCATGACTTATTATATTCCCCCTTTACTTATTTTATATGAAATGTGCATAATTTGTGTGAAATATTAATGTTTTAATATTAAGTATAATATTTGAGCATTTTTAGAAGTAGTCCAATTGAGTCAGTTTAATGTTTTAATAATAACTATCACTATATTGATCCAAATTATGTTGTTATTGTTTTTTAGGATTCTCCTTTCAATATACAACATTTCATTATAAGGAACCATGATCCAATTCTTCCATTTGAAGGGTCATATGGTCCTCACAAACAAGACCAAAGAATCTGTGAACAAACTGGACCATCCTTGAAGATTGATTTACTGGGCTCAATCCAGAAGTCCAAAAACATTAACTCTCCACCATAATTCGGGGGACACTACATGTCAGCTTGGATAAAAATTTCAAGGCCCAAATCCAAGTACAAGGGGCCCAAATAAATCTTTGAAGTCCAGCCCACCATTCTGGCCGATAATTAAAATCAGTATAGTATGCATGACATATCTCCTGATGTAAGCATCAAATAGAGCTGAGATTTTGCAGTGTGAAAGAGGAGATATAGGTGGCAGACTTTGTTGAAGAAATCATTCGTATTTGAAGGCATATTCCTGTTCAAAAATCCATTCACATTTTGGCCATCGAAAAATCATGGATAGAAATGGACAGTTTACCTTTGTTTAATAAAACCGTCATAACTTTGGATCCACTTGTCCAAATGACTCCATATTTTGAAAGTAGTCGTTCAACATTATTATCTACAACTTTGAAGAAGGAGAGATTTTAATATTCGGCTTTCTGAATAGCCAAATTGGTGATGAAAGTGGAGGGACAGATTGAGAATGCAAACAGTCCACTCCTTGGGCTATAAATACTCTCCCCTTCCCTCCTTGAGAGGGGTTGGCATTTCAGAAGAGAGGATATCATATTGCCACGACCAAAGCCTTTACAAAGGCTTGGGAGGACCTTCCATACTCAAGTTTTCACTTGAGATATCTTTCCTCCTCTCTTTGTTTTCACTTACTTTTGTGTTCTTCATTTTTGTAATCTTGTAATTCTCTTTCTTTGTAATTCTGTTTTAATGCAAGTTACTTCTTCAATATCTCTTATTCTCATCCACCTTCTGTAGTTTAATATTTATGTTCTTAAAATAGTTTAAATTCAGTTCAATCCCCTTCCCTTATTTTGCTTCCTCATTCAATCGAAAATCCATTTTTTAATTATCATCATCGTTCGTGTGTGTGTGTGTCAACGTACCACTCTTTTCTAATCCCTTTCTTTTTCTTCTATTCTTAATTTATCATCATAATTATTTTAACCAGAATATTAAACATCCAAATGGCTGAGTAAATCTCTCATTGGGGTGAGTTATAATTCGGGGATGTTAAGTGATTGAGAGTTTTGCTCGATGAGTATTCTTTAAATTAATATTGTGTATGTTAAACTTAATATGTCATGGATTAATGATATGTTTTGTTTAACGAGTGGTTTCCATGGATTATTGGAACCATAAATACACTACCATAAATAAGTTTTTATTGAGATTAGAACCCTAAGTTAATTTAAGGCTTGGATTAAAGCCTTCACACTTAGGAATTCCAATCAACGTCAACTTATAACATGGGTGTTAATTTAATGCAATACAAAGTAAGGCTCAAGGATATCACATGCTTAACTCCCCAATGATGAACTCACCCCAATCTTTATCAATTTGGTAAATCAAACATCATCCATAAATCATTTCAATTAAGCTCTGCAAACAAACCCCCTTAATCACAATACAATCAACTAAAAACAAATGACTATTACAAAGTATCATCGCCGAGGATTCGACCCGAGTGCTGCTATACACATTAGCAGAGCACCGGAACTTTGACCGGTCTATAGGCAACAATAGGCCGTGCGTTTCAGCCTTACGACGTCATCCTGGGCATGGATTGGTTGTCTACGGTCCATGCACATATTGACTGTATTAGGCTCAAGGTGCGATGTGTATGCACCGACGGGAGCAGGTTCACCTTCACCGGCGAGAAGGGAGCCTTCGCAGTATAGGATAGACTCCCGCAGAGGAGAGGAAAACCCATCACTCATCAGTTGGCTAGCCTCATCCTAGGAGCAGTTGACGTGCGGAGTCCTGGTTTTCCTACAGTGGTGGATCAGTATGCGGACGTCTTTCCCGACGACGTTCCAGGGCTACCTCCTCGCAGAGAGGTAGAATTTTATATTGACATGTACCCCGGGATAGCCCCGATATCGACTCCAGCATATCGGATGTCCCCCTCCGAGCTTCGAGAGCTGCGGGTATAGTTGGAGGACTTGCAGGGCAAGGGGTTCATCCGACCCAGTGTTTCACTTTGGGCTTCCCCGATTTTGTTCACCAAGAAGGCGGACGGGAGCTTGCGACTTTGTGTCGACTATCGTCGCCTGAACTAAGTGACAGTGAGGAACAAGTATCCGCTACCGAGGATTGATGACCTCTTTGATCAGCTCAAGGGAGCACGGTGGTTCTCGAAGATAGACCTCATGTCAGTCTATCATCAGCTTAGAGTTCGAGACAAGGACGTGCAGAAGACGGACTTTAGATGTCGGTATGGCCACTATGAGTTCTTGGTTATGCCATTCGGCGTAACCAATGATCTAGCAGTGTTCATGGACCTCATTAACAGGATCTTTCAGCCATACCTCGATCGATTTGTCGTGGTCTTCATCGACGACATTTTGATTTACTCGACGACTGAGGAGGAGCACGCCTACCACTTACGGGTTATACTAGACACACTCCAAGAGCACCAGCTTTGTGTCAAGATCTCTAAGTGTCAGTTATGGATACTTGAGGTCCACTTCTTAGGGCACGTCATCTCTGAGGCGGGAGTTGCAGTGGATCCTACGAAGATCGAGGCAGTGCTAGCTTGGGAGCCACCCAGGAGTGTGACGCAGGTGCGGAGTTTCTTGGGACTAGCTGGATACTACCGGAGATTCATGCCAGACTTCTCCAGAGTTGCGGCACCACTCTCAGCTTTGACGAAGAAGGGGAAACCCTTCGTGTGGTCAGAAAGATGTCAGCAGAGCTTCCAGGAGCTGAGACAGAGATTGACCAACGCACCTATCTTGAGGTTTCCTGAGGAGGGAGTAGGGTACGTAGTCTACTGCGATGCATCAGGGATCGGACTCGGATGTGTCCTGATGCAGGAGCGGGCAGTGATCGCCTATGGATCACGTCAGTTGAGGCCGCATGAGTAGAACTACGCTACCCATGACCTGGATTTAGCAGCAGTGGTCTTTGCTTTGAGAACATGGCGACACTATCTGATGGGCGAGCGCTTTACAGTCTTTTCTGACCATCAGAGTCTCAGATACATCTTCTCTCAGAAGGATCTGAATCTGAGAAAGTGGCGATGGCTCGAGTTCCTCCAGGACTATGACTTTGAGATAGTATATACTCCTAGGAAGGGTAACGTGGTAGCTGATTCCCTCAGCAGGAGGACGGGCATTTAGCTACTTGAGGAGGCGACGGAGCAGCTAGCCTCTTTGTAGATATCCTTCATGGATAGAGATGGAGCATCCTTCCTTCAGTCTCTCACAGTCACTCCTCCACTACTACAGCAGGTCAGAGCGGCACAGCGTAGGGACGCTGACTGTGAGACGTGGCGTGCACAGATATCCTCAGGACAGGCACCTGATGGTTTCTCCTTTGGAGCAGAGCACGACATCCTTTTCAGAGGATGTACCTTGGTACCAGTTGCTTTACGGGAGGAGGTGCTGATAGATTTTCACACTTCTCCCTTGGCGGTACATCCAGGAGTGGCGAAGATGTATCAGGATCTCAGGCGACAGCACTGGTGTCCGGGCATGAAAAAGGTTGTGGTAGAGTTCGTTTCTCGATGCCTCACCTGCCAGCAGGTGAAGGTAGAACATCAGGTACCAGCAGTCTTGGTATAGCCCTTGGAGGTCCCGGAGTGGAAGTGGGATGAGATATCTATGGACTTCGTGAGTGGACTTCTACGCACTTCCAGAGGTCACGACTCCATCTGGGTGATTGTCGACTGACTCACCAAGTCGGCTCACTTCTTACCCATCAGAGAGCAGGGCTCAGTGGAGAGCTTGGGACGTCTTTACGTTCAGGAGATTTTTCGGCTTCACGGTGTGCCATCATCTATCATCTCTGATCGAGATGCTCGCTTTACTTCCCGGCTTTGGAAAGGGTTGCAGGAGGCGTTCGGGACGCAGATACGTCTGATCACAGCCTTTCACCCACAGACGGATGGTCAGATGGAGAGGACCATTCAGACTCTCGAGTACATGCTCTGCGCATGTGTCCTCGACTTTGGTCGCAGTTGGGAGGACCACCTACCCTTGGTGGAGTTCGCGTACAACAACAGTTATCACTCCACCATCAGGATGGCACCACACGAGGCGTTGTACGGCCGAACTTGTAGATCTCCTTTGTGTTGGACAGGCCCTGGGGAGTCAGCACTTATGGGACCGGAGATGGTCCAGGCCACGACAGAGAAGTTCCAGGCCATTTAGGAGCAGATGAGGACATCTCAGAGCCGGCAGAAATCTTATGCTGACAGGTGGCGGAGGCCACTAGAGTTCAAGGATGGCGACCACGTCTTCTTGCGTGTCTCACCTCGACGTGGTTTACGGAGATTTGGCCAAGGCAGCAAGTTGTCTCCACGCTTCATCGGACCCTTCCAGGTTCTCAGCAGGATTGGCGAGGTGGCTTATCGTCTGGCTCTACTACCTCAGTTTCACCGGGTCCACGACGTCTTCCATGTATCTCAGCTGAGGAGATACATGCACGACCCGACGCACATCATTGACCATGGGGAGAATGACATTGATGATGGGGTGACTTTTGTGGAGGTCCCAGTGGAGATCGAGGATTGACAGGAGTAGGTCCTACGTGGACGGTTGATTCCTCTAGTGCGCATCAGATGGCAGCACAGGAACCTCCAGGAGAGCACTTGGGAGCGGGAGGCTCAGATGCGTGCTCAGTACCCACTTTTGTTTCCCTAGTTTTCGATGTATCTTTACGGGGACGTAAATCCCTGAGGTGGGAGTAATGTAAAGACCCGTAAAATTCAAGGAAATTTTTTTCTTAATTTTCTTTGGGATTTTACAAGAACGCAGTTTTAGACGGCACCTGATTCTGAGGCCCGGTGTGCCCGGAATTTCTAACCGAAGTTTAGCTTGGGTACGTTCAGTGAACGAACGAGCGTGTATTTCTAACTTTTGAACCGGTACTCAGAATCGAATTATGAGGGCACCGATGGAACCGTAGCGCCGGTAATTACTTAGGAACACCTGTTCCGGAGTTTCGTTTTCACGAGAGTTGATGATAAAAATTGTGGAAGTTTATTTTACAATTATTCTACAATTTTTATTATTCTTACTCTAAGTGTTTAATCCTTTGGATGGAAGTTGGGTAACCACCCAACCTCCCTTGGGAGGTTATGAGGGTGGTGGGGCCCACACGAACCCACCCCTTCATATCCTCTAACCCCCCTCAACTCCCATTAGATTTTGTTAACTTAATTTTATCAAACTTATGGATTTAATGTTGTGAGTTTAATGTAAGTTTTTGAAATTCAAGCCCTTGAATTTCAAAAGGCTTGTTGTGTTAATAAAATAAGAAAGGAGCTTATTTTATTTTGTTGTTAGAGTTTTTTCATTGATAGATTTTGGGAAGAACATCTTCTTCTTTGACTAAGAACACGAAGAATGAACGATCTCCGACGTGGAGCGCCGAGCCCTCGGAGACCGTCTTCCGCGACACCGACCCGCGACGCGACGTCTTCTTCCACGACGTCTCTTTTCGCGACAGTTTTCTGCGACAAAATCTCCATCAACGTCTTCGAATCCTCGCTTCGTGACGCCGACGTTCGTCATCTCTTTTATCAAGGTAGGGGTTTATTTTAATTAATTATTTTCCGTTCATGAATTCTAGTTTGTCGTTCTTCGTGGATAAATGACTAAATGATAACGATTAAAGAGAGGGGGTCGGACTGCACAAACACGACCGACCCTCCTACTTTATCCTTGTTTGATTCCTTGTGGATGGAATGGAATGGCGTGGTGCCGTCGCACCACACGGGAATCGCACGGCAAGTAATACGTGACGCTGTCGTGCCGCGCCAAGAAGTTGAACAAGGACGCGACGCCGTCGCGCTACGTCGAAGAAAACCGAAGACACCGCGGCCAGAGCGGGGCCGTGGCAGAAGGGCGCGGTGCCATCGCACCGCTCCGGACGAACCAAGCCGCGGCCGGTTCCGGGCCGCGGCAGAGCAGGGTGACCGGCGGCCGGTTCCGGGATGCCGGTGTCGGCAAAGAAGGGGATCGGCCGTCGCCGGTCCCGTGGAGGCAGGAACCGGCCGGCCAGGGCAGGCCGGCCGGACAGGTGTGCAGCCGGGGGTTCAAACCCCCAGCCAGCCAGCACAAAATGGACCCCTTAATTGGGGGGTCGTGGTTACACAGGGGGGCAGCCCCCCCCCCCCCCTTTCCAAAATGGCTCGGCCGTTGGCCGAGCTGGCCGGTCCGCCAGGCCGGGCCGCGCTAGACCGGGCCACGCCCAGCCGGGCCGGGCTGTGCCGGGCCGGGCCGACCCGGACCCGGGGCGGGTCGACCCGGTTCGGGCCGACCGGGGGGTCTCGGGCCGGGACGGTCCGGGCCCGAAACCCCCGTTTTCGGACCGTCTTCGGTCTTTTGCCCATAACTTGGGTTAAGGACCTCCGATCGATGCACCGTCAGTTGAGATGTGATCCTTGAATCGAGACGGTCGTTTCGGTATATTGCACTCAAGGTTTCAGATTACTTTGAGTTCGGCCGGGTTGGTTCGTACACGAAACCAACCAGGCCCTTGGAGCGGAAACGCTCATATCTTGAGCTTCAGACGTCCGATTGACGTGCCGTCGACTTTGTTGGATTCCTCTAAGTGAGACGGATCTTTTGGCTTACTCCGCCCGAGGTTTGGATGCAGGTGGAGTACGGTCGGGTTGGTTTTGCCTTAAAAACCGACCGGACCCCTCGAACGAAAAAGCCAATAACTCTCAGACCGGGAGTCCGATTGACGCGCCGTCTGCGACGTTGAGTTCCTGTTAACGATACGGAACTTTTGGATACATCAACTCTGTACTATGTGTCAGTTGATGTATCAGCATCTCGGATCATGGAGCGGACCCTCCCGAACGAGCTTGCTGTGTGCGGGAACCCTAGAGCTGGCTGCGACTGCTACTGTGACTGTGACGATGACTATGCAGAGATCCTCAGTGGATTCGATGACGACGACTACAGTACTCAGCGATCCTGTATGGATCAGTGCTACCGATCCTGTGTGGGTCTGATCCTGTGTGGGTCAGCGCTCAGCAGTTCTGTGTGAGCCAGCGCCTACAGATCCTGTGTGGGTCCGATCCTTTGTGGGTCATTGCGGGGGTTAGTACCTATCGATCCTTTGTGGGTCCGATAACTTAGATGGATCAGTGATCATCTCTATCGTCTTTCGAAGAAGTATACCTGTGTGAGATGAATCCTGTTTTAATTTCCTGTGTGGATTGTGTTATGCTATCCTGTGTGGATTTACGTTTTTCTTTCCTGTGTGGACTGGGTTGTACTTGAGCTCGGATGTTGGAGCCGAGCGAGAATTGATGACTTAGGCATATGTATGGGCATATACCTAAGTCGTGTCGGATGTTACTTCGTGATTGTATCTTTCCTTTGTGGTTTATCCTTTGTGGATTTTGGGAGACCTTCGGGGGGTCTCGGGGTCCCTACTAAGTATCTTATACTCACCCCTGCACGGGCTATGCCCGCACTACGTTGTGTTGGTTGCAGACGACAGACAACGCTGATCATGGTGGAGGCTTGCGGAGCAGGACGGTACCTGGAGGTGGACCACTGGGCGGGACGTACTCGGAGTGGTCGGCTGGACCCGAGGAGCAATGGAGGCTTTCTGTACCCACCCTTCAGGTGGGATTTATATTGGATAGCTCGTCGTTGCGGCTTTACCTTTCAGTTGTTATTTTCCATTTCGAGTTGTACTTTACTTTCAGTTTGGGTTTGTATACTGGCCCACTTACTTTTTCGCACTTCACTCTTGTACCAGCTTTTACTTAGTATTTACTTCTATTGCTTGTTTACTTTACAAAGGCAGTGCCTTCCCTTTTTACTGGGATTTACGCCTTGGTGCTAGTCGCCAGCCCCTGGCCTATGGAAGGCGGGCTTGGGGTAGTCACGGCATGGGCCCCGAGGACGGGTCGTGATAGTGGGTGTAGCTATTTTCCGCCGTTATAAAATCTTCAAAGCTTCCCTTACAAGATTATAAGCATATTTTCAAAGTAAATGTTTTATTTTCTAATTATGTGACTTTTAAATGATTTCAAAAAAAAGATATTTCTCTCAAATAGTTTGGATTTCATCTATGTCAACATCCTTTGATGGATTTTAAGTTTATTCGAAGTTGATTTATTATGATACAAAACTTCCATATTATATTGAAGGTTTTGTGATATTTTTTACGGTGTATGTGCTATTTTTATACCATTCATGGTTTATGGTTAAATTATTGACATTTCATATGCTAGTTTTAATACGAATGTTTATGATATGTTTAAACCTTTTCTATGAGGAATTTATTGGACTTAGTAAGTGATGGGTGGAGCTCGCTATAGCTCCTCGATGCATCGGTAGGTCTCATGAGACAACTATATGTGGAATTGGCTGAGGCCCTTTCCCAATTTGATATATAGTTTTGGTCGAGGGCTTAATCATTTTTAGACATCTTGGCCGAGGCCTTGACAAAATGTTCCAGAATGTATGGCATTATACATTTCCTCATTATAAAAATAATATTTATGGTTCATGTGGTCATTCGACTAGTAGAATACCAATGATTATGATTTATTATGGCATTATTTACTCAGCTCATATTCCTACCATAGAAGTATTCATGTTTATTATTGGTAAAGTCATGTGGTTTCAATTATTCACCATGATTAATATTTATGTTATCTTCTGCTATATTTTTTACCCTTACTGAGCATTTGAGCTCACCCCTTTCTTATGTTTCATTTTCCCAAGATATAAAGAAGTTAGTTATGAGTGACTTTCAGGCATTATTTATGAGGCTTAGATGTTTCCAATGGAATAAATTCATGTTGTATTTCTTTTCAAGTTGTAAAGTTGAACTTATATATGAATCTTGTTTCTAATAATACTAAACTGATTGGTATTTCGAGACATGATTTCCTTGTGATCATGCCAATGTTATGTAATAATACACCGACTCTGGGTAATTGGGTTCGGGGCATTACATAAATGATCAAGTGTTAGTAGTCATGGGATTACCAAGGAGCTAAGAGGAAAATCCAAATATACTAACATGACTCATCATATCGGCATGTTTGATGGAATCTAACATCCCTAACACTCGATTATACCCAACATGGACTAAATGAGGGGAAATTCCCAAATCTGAGTAAATTCCATACTAAGGGACACTAGCCAATGTGTGATCATAACCTAGTGCATAAAGTATTCTTAGAAGATATGTTGGATACTCTAAGTTCCTATGATATATGTGAAAAGGGAGTGATCCAAGCAATAACATTGAACAACGACATAAAAAAAATATAAGTCATCGGATGAAAATAAGTCACACAAGAAATCCTCACCCCTGACCACCCCTCCTAAGAATGGTACCTTACATTCAAAATAGAAAATACATAAGGTAATTCTTATACCAAGGGAATTTTGATTCTCTTAAAAATTAAAAAATTAAGTGAAACATTTAAATAAGTGTTTTTTCAAGAGAAAACCCCTTTTGAAAGTAATAATCTAGCCTTGAAACATACTTTGGGAAATAAAACCCCTTTTAAGAGAACCAATAAAACCTATTAGAAATATAAATAATATTTATAAATCCATTAGGAATCTAAAAAATAATTTCTAGTTCATAATTCAATTATAAAATTCATCTTGTAATTTCATTAATCATTTAGTGTTCATGGTTAAATAAATAAATTTTATGAAATATATTTAAAAAGGAAAACATCATTAGCATTGGAATGAAAATAAAGTGGAAATTGATTTTCATCTCAATTAATCCTTTAAAATTTTTAAACAATTAATTAGTTTCAAAATAAAGAAAAAAATAACCAATAAAAATGGTTCTTAAATTTAAAATTCTATATATAGGAAAACCTACCTTAAATAATTGAAAACAAGTTTATTTTAAAAAAACCACAAGGATGGGCCTTAGGAAACAAAATCAAACCCAAAACAAGAATAAATGCAAGGTATTAGGTTGAAATCCCCCCCCCCTTCACCTTAAGGTTTGGACATGAGAGGATACCACAAAAAAGGTGATGAAAACTAGTGGAAAGGAGAAAAAAAGAGGAGAAGGAATGAAAGACCTAAAATTGAAGAAACAAGAAATAACCATGGTGAAATACCACCAAAATTATCCAAGGAGGAGTGTAAATTATGGGGCACGAACCAAGGGGTCATGCATGGATAGTGAAGAAGAAAGGGGGTTTGGGGATTAAAATAAGGTAAGGTTAGAAAGGTAAATTCAATAATTTTAAAATCTAGATAGGTCACAGGGTTTAGTTTTGTGATTTGGTAAATTATGTGCTAATCATGCACCTCTATAAGACTCACCTAGGAACCTAGTATAGTTTGTCCACATGGTTTGGGAAACACTACAGCAACTGTATGGAATGGATTTATCAAATTACATACCCCATTTGCATGATTTCCATACCATTTTCACTAAACATTCACAAGCCATGCACCCTCACCCTTAAGCACAAAATACCCAAATAGTTTTCTATAGGATCCACATGGTTTAGACTCGACCATGCACTAACCATGTTGAATAAACCATAAAAGAAAAAAACAAAATGAAGAAGGGCCCGACATAAAGGTAGTTTCATGGTTTTCCCCAAACCATGTGAACTAACTGTGTAACAAAATAAAAACTACCTAAAAATCCATATTTCAAACTAAAAATCTCAAAACTCAAAAAAGGTATAAAAAATAATAAATAAAATAAAAAAGAAAACAAATTTTAGGGTGTGACATTGAGCTAGTTATTGAAGAATTTGTATGCTTTTCTTTTTCCTGAGTATCCAATAAATATATCTTCATCTTTATAAGATTAGAACTTCCTTCAAAAACTTCTCCATAACATGTATATAGTATTTTATTCTCTCAAACATAACAAGGATCTATTATAAATATAGACTGATTTCAAAACTACTTCCTTACAAAACTTCCTTGGTACTTCCTTTTCAATAAGCATCATTTGGGACATGTTGTTAATGGTCTGGTTTATCCTCTAAACCAGAACATTCTACTAAAGATTCCTTATTGATAAAACTTAGTGCCTTATCCCATTATTTTCAAGATATTCCTCCACTTAGATTCTGGTAAAATTCATGTCATTATCAATTTGGAATTTCATAAATTTTTTTTCAAGCATTTTTTCAACTTCCCTATAATATTATGTTATATAACTAAATACCTTAGACATATGAGTGATAACCACAATCCACACCATCATATTGAAATTATAAATTAAAATAACATAGTATCCCTTCACATCGATAGCACTTGGGGATATAGGTCCACACACATCAATATTTATAAATTAAAGAAATTTCCCATTTAATCTTGTTTTTTTATTGAACAAAAATCTCCTATATCTTCTTCTCATAGTAATATATGCATGCATAAATAAAAACATGCAATATACATAGAAATTTCACTTGGTTCTCCCTAATTGATCTAGACTAAGGATCATATAAAGGCAATGTTCCAATGTAATAGAATTCAATATAGAGCATTATTGTTACATTTTTTGGAGTGAACTCATTATCCCCTAGGTTTACAACCAATCACACTTTAAAATATCACTACCCTCTCTGCTAAAGTGAATACACTGCTCCTAAAAAAATCATTTGTTGTTATGAATTAGCTCATATTTGTTTCATGCATATTTGAGTATTTCATGCGTCTCCTTTTTCAACTGATAAATGAAATCCTCCTTTTCATATAATATTTCTTACATGAAAAACTTCTTCACATAATTCTATTCACCTTAAATAGTTCAATGTTCACCATGTGATGCTACCACATAATGTCTACTATGTGATGTCTATTGTGTGATCCCAACTTATGATGTACTACAAGATCTGCCTTGCATACTTCCTTATACAATTTTTGTTCACCATGTAACTCCTTTTATAGACTGATTCCATAAACTTATTTATGTGGTTTCTATTCACTGTGTAACATTTTTTAACTTAGTGTAAATTCCAAAAAAAATAAATCTTATCCTTAATCTATTCTCTCTATAAATAAAGTGATTAATTTTTCTTAATATAGGAAATTGGTCTGAAAAAGACTACTAATCAAAAAATTATTGCTCACTCTATTTCTCTATTGTGTGATATCATCCTTCTCTTCAGCACAAGACATTATTTCCTTCCAAATATGAATAAAAAACTTATAATGTGGTTTCATTATTCTCTTTCCATGTAATCCTTTTTTTAGTCTATAAATTGAATAGTCCAATTTGTGCATGTTGTATATTTTTCAAAGGTTTTCAATAATTTTCAAATTAGTATAAGGAATTAATTGATGTAAATATGTTGAATAGTTTGAATAGAATAAATTTCTTGGAAGTTTGGTTGAAGTTTCTATGTTTGTTAATGAAGTGTATGCAACTTGTATAATTTAATGAAGAAGATAAAAGTTATAATCCAAGCTTGTTGGATAAGAAAATAATTTCCCAAGTCATGTTATCTTGTAAGAATATAAATGTTTCTTTTTACTTTTTAATATTTGGAATATATTCATTACTTGAAGGAAAATTGATTATTTAAGGATTAAAAGTTTACTTAACATGACTGGTGAGATAATAATAATGTATATAATGTGTTTTATGATGTTTATAGAAGAACACATGTTAACAACATTTATGAAGTGATCAGATGGACTCTAATAAACCAAGGTAATCATATGGATTCCAACAGACTGAGATATATTTCTCATGGATTAAACATCACAATTCTATGTGGTTGTGATTCAAGATAATTTTTGGAAAAAGAAAAGCCTTTGTAAAAAGGAGGAAAATCAAGTTATGCTTTATAGATCATTGAAGTTCCAAAAATCATGTTTATATAAAGATATTAATTACTATAGATAAGGTTGTTTTAGGGAATAAGTTGGTGGAACTATAGTTTTTAGACAAAGAAAAATGCTGAGAAAGTTGCGGACAAAGGTGTATCAAATGCAGAGATGTATGAAGAATGTAGAATGAAATTTTATATGATCATTATATAGAGGCTTCTAAATGGTCAGATAGAGGTTTCTTAACAAATTAATTGTATAGAGGAAACATATTAAGATTATTATATATAGATATTTTTATGGAAGATCTAGATGAAATTAAGTTTAAATAATACATTAGACAGAATTTTCCAAGAGAAGAATGGTTGTGAAACCATTGGATGAATATTACTAGATGAATGAGCATGAATTCATCAAATAAATAAATTTCAAATTAACAATATCCTTATGAAGTTTTAATAGAGTGTACCATATATATTCCAATAGAAGAATAATTCTTGTAAGTCCATTGGATGTTGGGAATCCAGATGAATAAGAATCTTATGAAGGTATAATGAAAAAAGAATTTTTTATTAAGAAGTTCCAAATGAAGATTAAAAAATATTTAAAATGTTATTATAAATTAAATTATCATGAAAAATACTGATTTGGATGTTTAATGCTTCAATAATCATGGATAAAAAAATTATGATTCTGATTGAGATTTAAAAGAGGTTTGAAAAGATGGTTGATGATGAGATGTAATGAAGTTTCTATGAATTTTTTTGACTCTTATTGACTTAAAGGTTTTAAGGTGGTCAAATGAAGAATGATTTGAGAAGGAAATTGGAATTTTAAGTTTTCACTTTTCTCTAAGTTTTTTGAGAAACTATTCCTATATAAAGTGGATTTGGTGCATTATGTAAATGTTGCTCGAATTGCTAATTGATATCAAAGAGAATGTATTATAAGTTCTATGTGAAGGTTTTGACCAGGAAGATTTAGAGATTTTATTTAGCTCAAAGTATCAAAAGTGGGTTTTGGACATATAGGTTTTGGATGAAGAAGTACAGTTCCAGTAGAATTGGTGGTATCAAAAAAACTAATGGTATTGGACCAACAGGTTGTATCCGATAAAAATGTAGTATTATGTACCAAAAAAATAATTGAAGGGATCATATGAATTGGTATCATAGGAAAAATTAATAGATGTATAGATAATGTATGGGCATGTATCGAATAGATACATTCTAGAATGATAGGTACTAGATTGAGATGTACCGAATGGACAATATCAGATGGACAAGAACCAGTATAGATTGTTTGAACTGAAGATAAAGAATAAAAGGGAATAATATAAGGAGAGAGTAGCATTTCTATTACTATTATTTATAATAAAAACATGTAAATAATAATTCTTTTATCTATTATAATAAAATAAACATTTTAAATTGTTTTTTTGAATAGAAAGAAGATTTTGTACATCTATTTTCATACAAGAGAAGAAGAATAAGTGTTTCTTTTATGTTATTGTTCAAGTAAGAAGAGAGGAAGAATAACAAATCAAAATTTTCATATTCAAATAAATTCATATTGGTGGAAGTCTTTATTGGTGTTTTAAATAATTTTAATAAGTTAAAGATAGTCTATATAGGAAGTATAAAGATCTTTCAAGGAACTATAGGTGTACTAGGAATTCACCGGTCTAGGGAATTAAGATCATTTTCTAGTTCCCTCATAAAGTGTAGAGAACCACACTTGGGATCAGAATTTTTTTTATCCAAACAACTATATTTGGTATCTCATTATAGTGGATAATTAATATATTGGTAACCACCATACACAACAAGGACTAGTTACTCTTATAGAGTAGTGAAACTTTTAAAAACATTGTGTGTTATCCTTTACTTATTTTCATATACTTGCATATGAAAACAAATATAGAATTAGAGAACCAATATCCTATTAGAACTAATTGGTAAAGGTATAAAATGTATTGATTGGTTTAAAAACTTCCCAATACTAATTCACCCCCCCCCCCCCCAAGTGTTGAATATATCCCAAAGTATTCCTAACAATTGGTATTAGGTCCAAGGTTCACCTCTATTGGATTCTCTAATTTGAAAATGATATCTTTTAAATATTTTAGTTTATTTACTATATTTACAATGATTTTTAGTTTTTATGAAGAATTGGGTGTATCATATCAAAATTTTATTCCTACCAAGACCATGGTAAATAAGAGAAAAAAGATAAAAGAAAGTTAAAGATGATGTCCCTCTTGAGCCAAGAGGAATAAGGAAATATTATTTCTCTATGAAATGATAACAAAGAAGATAGACCCAACTTAGAAAGTGAAGAACAGGTGATTCTAATTATCACAAAGAAGAAGGAAAACATTACCATCTTAATTGAATATAAATTATGTAAATGTTCTTTCAAAATTTGTCTTAAAGAAGAAGAATAACCTAGAATAAGTGGTAATGATGATCAATATTTGAATTCTCAAGTTATATCAATTAGTTGATTAAAAGATATGATATATTGAATTCCTTGATAAATAGTCTCTCTTTTTTATGAATTATTTGAATTCATGTAGGAAGAAATCACCTAGATAGAAGAAGAAACAAATAACATGGATAAGTATTTGAAGGTAAAGGATCTATAATGTATATAGTTCTCCAAGTAGGTTAAAGACTTTAAGATCATAAATATGGATCTTTAAATAAGTTCTTAAATTTTTTAAAATAAATGGATTAAATAAGATAAAGATAAATATGGAGTTAATAAGACTCTAGAAGAGAAGATCCTTTCACTTGAAGAAAATATGAAGAGCAGTATTGATGTCAAGGATTTGCAATTGGAAGTAAAATCCAATAAGATCAATGAACTTGACTAATTATTATAAGACAATATTAAGATCCACGATAAAGAATTTGATATAATGAAGAATGATTTTTAAGAGAAGGTGTGTATGATTGAAGATTAGAATAACACTCTCAATATGAGGTTCCTAGAGTTGGAAGTCAAATTATTCAATCCAAAAAAGGCACATATTTAGTCTTTATAAAATAAGGATAGATATATTACTTATTTATAATGATCAATAGAGTTTTATAATGTTAAAAGATATCTAACATGTGAAAATAAGATCATGAGTCTGTTTAATGACCTGTCTCAAGAAGTTGTGAAGAAATAGGTATCATCCATACCTTTTTATAATGTTTTATCTAAATCTTTTTTTGTGAATAATGTAGGATTAAAAAATTTGCGCAATTATGGAAGAAAAAAAGTGATAATAATCATACCACCATGTCTAGGGTGGATAGGAGAAGAAGTATGGAATATTTTTCCCTATGAAGATCCCAAAAAGTTGTGAAGACAACCCAAAAACAGCACACCCATTTTGCTAGAGATTTCGAACAACATATGTTAGATAAAATAAGATCAATATTTGTGGGCCAATTTCGATGATGAAACAGATTTATACATTATTCATTGTATTTTTGGTACAATCCTCAAAATATGAAAGCATAAAAGAAGAACATGTTAAGGGGGATCAAGTCATAGATGAAGAAGCAACATCCACATATTAATAAAAATCTATATACTTCAAACAGATATATAAATCTTGAAAATATTTTTGATGTATGAAATAATAGTGGTCACAATATTGGTCTATACTCATCTCAATGAACCACTCTTGTCACATGGTGTGGTCAAATTTGAAGCTATTGTTCCCTTCTGATTTGACTAACTGTGTAGCTAGTGACAGTCAAGGTCAATCCCATGGGGAAAATAGAGAAGCGATTACCAGTTCCAGTTAAAGTTTAAATTGATTATCCAGATGAAAATGGTTGAAGGTAAAATATGTGAAAAATTGAAAAAAAAATTCAAAAAATGAATTAAGATAGAAGAAGGTACATAACAAACATAATACAAGTGTGTCGGGGTAGCAATTCAATTAGGGTTAATTGTAAAAATTCTTTCATTTAACATTTAAAATTATTTATGAAAATAATTTACCATGTTTTAGATTTGGTGTCCTAGACACAACTATTTGTACTTTTATTACATGAATATTTGATGTATTGAATATTAAATCAAAATTCTTATTACATATTGTTTATTATTCTGCGTGACTTTAAAGTAATAATTTCCTAGAGTATTTGTCACATTAATAAGATCATAGTAGTTCTCCACTATGATGAGAACCTTGAAGTGCTATTAAAATATTCTTAATATAGTTATATGGTTGGATAACATATAATTATGGGATACGTAGTATATAGACCATCAAATGCGAGTACTCATAAGCAAATGAGACTTCTTCTCATGAACCTCACACTTGGTAATCTACAAGATGGGAGATTATGAGAATAGACCCACTGGTAGGAATTCTATATGTTTTGGTGTCATTGTATATTTCTATCTATGAGCATGTGTAATGGTCCTTATACTTTAATATTATAATTAATGCATGTTGCAACTCGCACACTTAGATTTGCTGATAAAAACCATCACACCATATGTTGGCGGAAAGTAGGGTATGTTGGGTGCGTCAAGAATGAAATGTTATTAATATATAAGTCAAGGAAGGATTTGTCCCTTACATCTTTATAGAAGTTGATATCTCAGCCCTTTGATTGAAATAGAATCGTCACCCTAAATTTCATGGCCATGGTGTACCGATGAGTTTATTTTAGATATTCAAATAATGATGTATCAAGAATATAGGTTGATGACGCCATCATGAAACCTACTTGATGATATATTATGATAAAGAGACTATATTACATATTGAGCATTCATATGTGGTTGTCTTCATTATGACGTTAAGTTCTTTCTCTTGGGTACCTTGACCCGGTGCTAGATAGTAATTTTGGACTTTAGGCAAGCCTGCCAAATGCCAATGAGAAAGAATCCTAGAGGGTCACACAATAAGTGTTTCTGTTGGTCTTGATTAAATTTTATTTGAATTTAATTAATGTAATAAATATTATTCTCAAGACCGGGGAATAATTTTATTCAGGTTATATTGATCATGTAAATTAAATAAATATTTATTCATTAGATTGTGAATAAAATATATTCATTTATTTTATTGAATATTTAATAAATATTTATTTACTATTTTGTGAATAAAATATTTATTTAAGAGAATAAAATATTTATTTTGGTGCTCAATAAATTCAAGAGGAGTTTGAACAGACCAAGACCATTTTCGGTGATAAAATAATTATTTGTAAGCCGATAAATATTATTTATAATTATATTTAATGGTTTTTATGCAATTAAATTTTGTAACCAAAATCTTAGCTCTATAAATAAACAGTTATGTCTATTGTGTAATTAATTTGAAACCAATTCCAAGTTTGGGAATAGAGAATCGTTACACACACAAAATTCTCTCTCAACTCCTCCTCCACTCTCCCTCTAAAAAATGAAAAACCCAAGAGATAATTTCTTCAAGATAAAAGAATAAGAGATCAAGAACATACAACATAATACATTTGATTTTCCACACTAGCACCCAGAGAACGAGTGGCATTGCTTGGAGACCATTGGAGCATGTGTAGATCACTGCTAGTGGTATTATACACTTGGATCCTTACAAACACAACAAAGTAAATCTGGAAGAATCTTTTCGGATGATCAAGAATCATCAACGAAGAAAGTTCCCAAGCCCAGGTATTTATTTCTTTAGATATTAAATAAATTAATTATAAATTTGGCATGAAAGATCCTCACTCTTGGTTTTAGGAAATGATTATTAAAAGAAATTTTAATATATCTCCCTCCATCGCAATTCTTCTGTTGCACCTAGAACCAACATGTGGTATCAAAGGGAGGTTGTAGGGTACGTTGGGTGAATCACGAATGACATGTTATTAATGGATAAGTCAAGAAAGGATTTGTATCTTCCATATTTATGTAATTTGATATCTTGTCCTTTTTATTAAAATAGAATCATCTCCCTAAATTCCATGGCCATGGTGAAACAACAAGTATATTTAAGATAGTCGTAGAATGGTGTTTCGAGCATATAGGTTGATAACACCATCATGCAACCTACTTGATGAGATATTGTGATAAAAGGATTGTATTACACAGTGAGCATTCATATGTGGTTTTCATCATTGCGAATCGTATTTATTTCTATTGGGTTCCTTGACCCATTATTGGATAGTAATCTTGGAATTTAGGAAGACTCACCTAATGACAACGAGAAAGATTACTAGAGGGTCACACAACAAGTGGTATCAGAGCAGACACGTTTAAATTTATAATTATTTATTTTATTGTTTATATATATGTAATCATGGTTAGATTTTCATTTCATGTTATTCATTATTTAATATGATTTGAATTAACATGTTATCGGTATATTAATCATGTTTGTTTAGTGTTTCGTTTTCTTAGTGATTTAAGAACAAATGAAGAACGACTGAAGATTCTATCAGGAAGTACCAAATCTTTTTCCAGTAAAGTTGGGTTACATGGTGTGTGGATAGAGTAAACACTGTATACCCATGTGCATTGTATCTAGATGCACTAAGAAATTAAAAACACGTGGTGATTTTATTGCACGCCACGTGTTGACTGATCCAACCTAGCATGTGACAAGCAGATACAGGGTGTGTTTCTGGAATGTACACACCGTGTAGTCTGGACAAGTTAACATGCTGAAGCCCCAGGCATGTGACTAAGATATTTGGAAACTGAGGTACATGTCGTGTAACTGGATGTACATTCCATGCCGTCTCCCATTAATGGAAAAAATTAAAATTATATTAAATTTGAAAAAAAATAGCATTAAAACCTTATTTTATTGATTGGAACACCATTGTGTGTTTGAAAATTTAATAATGGTTTTAAATAATTTTAAATTATCAATTAATTTACTGTGATAAATATTTTATTAATAGTTATTCCATTTATTTTCCATGAATTCCAAATTGATGGGTATCTCTAATTAAGTTTGAATGATCATTAAGATGAAAGGGAATTAATTAATTTATTAATTAATTAATACAAGTGTGTCCATCTTAATAATAAAGAACAAATAAAGAAATGAATTCTAGCTAGTTACTTTTTGTGTATTTGTTACATATACGACCAATAATGATCTTGACCAAGACCTATGTATGTGTTGTCATTTATTTAATTAAATTTATTTCATGGTTTTTCAATTATTTAATATAAAATTAAAAGATGGCTTGCGAGTCATCCTTCCTTCCATTATTATATAGGACCTACATGTTCAAGGATATTTATGTAATTCCCTTTAACCGATCCTTTGGTTCCCCTCACCTACATGTTAGTGATAAATAATTTTAATTAATGGATCATCCTAAGGTGTGTGGAGATGGTTCAAGATAGAACCATAATGACACAAACTCAATGATATATAGGGGACATGTGGAATACTATAGCTCATGCCAAGTCTGGTATAAGGAGTCATTTCCCCGAGGTCATAGGTTGATTTAATGTTAGCTCATTAAATCATCCATCGGATAAGATTATGATCGAGTCATTTATTTATTTATTTATTTATTTTCTAATGCATTAAAATTATATTTATTGATGCAATACCATGATAAAATAAATGAATGAATTAATATGCAAAGAGAAAATTTAAATAAAATTGATTATGCGTAAATGTTTTATCCAAAAATGGTTAATTAAGTAAGTAAGAATCCACTTAAATATTAACAATACATATAAAGGATAAAACAAGATAAAATTCTGTTCATAATAAAATAAAATCCCTAAATATAATATTAAGTTAGACCAATCCTTTCGTTACTTAATTAGGAATAAAACTCAATAGAAATATGTGTTTGACCAACCCTTGTTGGGACACTTGATTTTATAAGGGGGCTTCTTATGAAGGTTTCTAGTTGAATTAATTGTTTTACATCAATAGGAGTATCCCTTGATAGACTTGGTGTAATTTGGAGGCAAGTGTTGAGAAAATCCAAGTCAGGATTTCTGGATTGGGGGTTCCACTCAACGGATCAAGGAGCTGCAAGCCCGTAGTTGGCAAAGAATTTCCTACCTAAATACCTTCAAAATATCTTGAACATCCCTTGTTGAGGTTATACGAAGGGGAATATAGATCCTTTCCACTATAATGTCCTATAAACTAGGCATTCTAAGTTCAATGATGAGGGATATTGAGACTTGATAAAATAGTGGGAGATTTAATAAGATCAATTAATTTATTATTTCTCACAAAATTTGTAATCAAAAAAATTACTAATAATCTACCCTTTTAATTTTAGAATAAAATAAAAATCTCATAATACAAACTATCCCTATGATCGATATTGGATAAAAATGATATCCTCACTAATAGTAACTTTCAGGTGTGGTTTATATGCCTTCGGGTTATTCTATGCCATGAATGGAAATCTTACATGCTAGAATCCTCAATGCCTGAGCCGCCTACCCAAGAGGTGAGTGATGAAGAGTTCCTAATCTAAGAAAAACATAATAACGATGCAGTCAACATTCAATTTTTGGTGATTTCATTTATGTCTAGTGAAATCATGAAGTCTCATGAAAACATGGATGTGTATAGCATGCTTGAGCACCTCCGTGGTCTTTACCAGAAGAGAGCTATACAGGAATAGTTTGATATTTCTAAGGTGTTATTTCAAAGTAATATTGGAGAGGGTTCCCCAGCTAAGCCTCACATAGTCAATCTTATTGGCTACATTGAGCGCCTAGAGGTTCTGTGGTTTAGACTCCCTAAAGAACTGGGCACCGATCTCATTCTCACATCACTCCCTCATATCTTCTCTAGTTTTGTTGTGAATTTTAATATCAAAAACATTGAGAAGACTCTACCAGATCTTATTAGCCTCCTTCACTAAGTAGATAAATATATGAAGCGTGAAAATCCTTCTTTCCTTATGGTGAAAAAATGGAAAGGTAAAGTAAAGATATTTAAGCCCAAAGTTTCTTCACGTCCTTCCAAGAAGAATAAGATCAAAGGGGAATCAAGGGAATAAGATGTTGTCTGTTTCGCATGTGGTAAGAAGGGACACTAGAAGAAAAACTGCACCTAGCTAAAGAAGCAAGGGGAAGCTTCAGGCGCATTTATTATCAAGTAAAATTTATCTAAATTGGGTATTAGATATAACTTGTGGTGCTCAAATATGTATTAAAATATAGTAACAAAGTATATTTAGAAAAATTGACCAAGGGTAGGTAGATCTATGAGTAGCCAACGGAGCTAAAATTTTTATTGTGGCTATTAGGGACTACCACCTCACATTGACGATTTTGGTTTTAAAGGACTGTTATTATGCACCTTCAGTTTCCAAAAATATTATTTCTATATCTTGACTATATATGGATATATTCATTTTCAAATTTAGAAAAAACTGTTTCTTCTTTTATAAATATATCATTTTTTATGGTAAGGAACATTAACATGGTGGTCTTTATATGTTGGATTACATGAACCAAGTAATGGAAATCGATAACGAAGTTACTTCACATGACTCATACCATGCCCAACTTTGGCATCACCAGCTAGGTCATGTAAATGAAAAATGCTTGACAAAATTACATCAAGATAGATATTTAGATTCTTTAGAACTAAAACCACTTGTTGTATGTCATGCATGTTTACAAGGAAAACTGACCAAATCCTCATTTAGTGTGAAATGTGAAAGGGCTAAATAGTTTCTTGAATTAGTTCATACCAATGTGTGTAAACTATTTCATGTTGAATCAAGGGATGGGTACTCATAATTCATAAATTTTACTGATGATTTTAATAGATATGTATATATTTACTTAATAAGGTATAAGTTGTATTCTTTTGATAAATTCGAGGTATACAAGAATGAAGTTG
The DNA here is from genome assembly GCA_963277665.1 of Viscum album. Classification (NCBI taxonomy): domain Eukaryota; kingdom Viridiplantae; phylum Streptophyta; class Magnoliopsida; order Santalales; family Viscaceae; genus Viscum; species Viscum album. Next base: position 192,052,575 of record OY728151.1, on the reverse strand, counting down.
AGAACCAACTTGGTAGAAAGATTAAGAAACTCCACTCAAACTGTATTGGATAATATCTTAATCAATACTTCATTGATTACTTGTGAGATTTTGGGATCATATCCCAACTCACTCCTCCTTAAGCACCTCGATGTAATGGTGTAAATTAAAGGAAGAACCACACCTTGTTGGAAATAGTGATATCAATGATGAGTAATGCTAGTCTTCTATTATCTTTTTAGTGATATGTGTTACAAACAGCAGCACACATACTAAACCAAGTACCAACTAAATCAATAAATGGTATTCCATATGAATTTTGGAGTGGAAAAAAACATGTTATCGAATTTACATGTGTGGGGAATCGAATCGTTTGTTAAGGCCTCTTTAGATAACAAAATTTCACCCCAAGGCACAAAGTGTACCTTTATAGGATACCCCAAGTAAATAAGGGGATATTACATATACGACCCCTCAGAGAAAAAAAATATAGTGTCAAGACACGTCGTATTCCTTGAGAGGGATCACATATCCAAAATAGATAGTGGGAACGAGGTAAATTTCAATGAATTTGGGGCTCAAGGCACACAAGAGTTAGTATAGGATCAGGTTCCACAAAGCCCCATGGAAGAAGAAACTATTCTAGAGACACAAGTATTGTGTAGGAGTACAAGAGAGGTTATAGAACCATAAAATTATGGTTTTATAGTTACTGAGGATAGTGAATCATTATTAGTTGATAATAATAATATTTTAACCTATAAGGAATCATTAAGTGGCACAGATGTTTCCAACTAGAAAGAATCCATGAATTTTAAAATGGATTCCATGTACCAAAACAAGTCTGGATTTTGGTAGATACTCCAATGGATGTAAATATAATTGGTTTAAAATGGGTATTCAAGAAGAAATTGGACATGAAAGGACAAGTCAGTACCTATAAGGCGTGACTGGTTTCAAAAGGGTTTAAACAACATCAAGGCATTGACTACAATGAAACATTTTCACTAGTTTCAATGCTAAAATACATAATAATTCTACTTTTCATTACATCTTACCATGACTATGAGATTTGTAAAATGGATTTCAAAACAACCAACCTTAATGGGAACCTTCAGGAAGATGTCTACATTATACAACCTGAAGTGTTTGTGACTCCAAAGGATTCCAATAATATATGAAAGTTGAAAAATCCATTTATGTATTAAAGCAATAATCTGGGTCATAGAACATTAGTTTTGATGAATCCATAATGTAATTTCATTTTATAAAGAACGAATGTGAGCCTTGAGTCTACAAATGGTTTAGTGGGAGTGTAGTCATTTTATTAATATTATATGTTGATGATATATTACATATCAAAAATGAAATATCAGTCTTACAGACTATTAAGAAATGGTTGAATAAATGTTTTTCCATAAAATACTTGGGCAAGGCATCATATATTCTTGGGATCAATATCCTTCATGATAGATCCAAGATGTTTCTAGACCTAATTCAAAGTACATACATTGACAAGATACTGAAGATATTCAGTATGGAACAATCCAATAGGGTATTGTTGCTAGTGTCACATGGCATTCATATTTCCAAGAAATTTTTTCCACAGAGCCATAAAGAAATAAATATAATGGCAAGGATTCCATATAGATCAATGATTGGGTCAGTCATGTATGTTATGTTATGTACTCAACTAGATGTCACTTATACATTAAGTGTGGTAGGTAGATATCAAGATGATCTAGGTGACCACCATTGGATGGTAATCAAGACTGTCATTAAGTATCTGAGGCATACTAAGGATATGTTCCTAGTTTATGGAGGAGATAAGGAACTAGTCATTAGAGGATATGTAGATTCTAGTTTCCAAAATGATCAAGATTAAATGAAGTCCCAAAAGAGATACCTCTTCACTTTGAATAGAGGTGTTGTGATCTGGAAGAGCATAAAGAAAGCTATGGTCACAGATTCTATAGCAGAGTTCGAGTATATTATAGCTTTTGAGGTAGCTAAACAAGAAGTTTGGATGTGAAATTTCATCCAAGAGCTTGATGTGATACCTAGAAGTAAAAATCCCATCATGCTCTATTGTGAAAATACTACAGTAGTGGATCTTTCAAAATATTCAAGGTTACATTAGTAGAGGAAACAAATACTTTATAAGTATCATCTCTTGAGGTATTTTTATTAGATGGGTAAGGTTTTAGTGATTATTACTTCCATGGAAGAAAAGGTGGAAGACCCCTTGAATAAAGCATTGACTCAGAAGAAACATGATTATCATGTGAGGTCTAGAGGATTGAAAGTCATAGGCAGTTGGATCTAGTTCAAGTGAGAGTTTGTTAGATTTTGTGTCTTAGAACCAATTATTTGTACTTTGATTACATGAATATTTGATATATTAAATATTAAATTAAACATATTATTACATATTGTTCATTATTCTACATGAATTTGATGTAATAATGTCATGGAGTATTTGTCACATTGATAAGGTCATAGTAGTTCCCCACTATGATGAGAACCATGAAGTGCTATGACAATATTCTTAACACAGTTTTGTGGTTGGATAACATACTATGATGGGAGACATAGTATATAGACCATTAGGTGAGAGTACTCGTAAGTAGATGATACTTTTTCTCATGAAGTTCACACTTGGTAATCTCTAAGACAAGAGATTATGAGAACAGACCCACCAATAGTAATTCTTCATGTTTTGGTGTCATCGAATATTTATATTAGCAAGCATGTGTAATGGTCCTTATACTTTAATATTATAGTTAATTCATGTCATGGCTCATGCACTTAGATTTGTTGATGAAAACCATCATGTCATATGTTGGCAGGAAGTAGGGTACATTGGGTGCATCACGAATGACATGTTATTAATGGATAATTCAATGAATTATTTGTCACTTCCATCTTTATGGAAGTTGATATCTAGTCCCTTTAATTAAAATAGAACTATCACACTAAATTCCATGGCCATGGTGTAACAATGAGTTTATTTTAAATAGTCAAAGAATGATATAATGAGCATATAGGTTGATGACACTATCATTCAACCTTCTTGATGAGATATTATGATAAAGGGATTATATTACACAGTGGGTGTTCATATATGGTTGTAATTATTTCAATTTTAAGTTATTTATCTTGGGTTTCTTGATTTATTACTAGATAGTAATCTTAGACTTTAGGCAAGCCTGCCTAATGTCAATGAAAAAGAATCCTAGAGGGTCACACACTAAGTGTTTATGTTGGTCTTGATTAAATTATATTTGAATTTAATTAATAGAATAATTATTATTCTCAAGACTAGGGAATAATTCTATTCAAGTTATATTGATCGCATAAATTAAATAAATATTTATTCATCAGATTGTGAATAAAATATATTTATTTAATTTATTGAATATTTAATAAATATTTATTCACTAATTTTTGAATGAAATATTTATTTAAGATAATAAAATATTTGTTCGGTTGTTTAATAAATGCAAGAGTAGATCAAACGAACTAAGACTATATCAGTTGATAAAATAATTATTTATGAATTATTAAATATTATTTATCCATTTTACACAAGTTGGAGCACCATAAAATAGTGTTATTATTATTATTATATGGCATGGTATTTCATTAATGGTTATAATTATATTTAATGGATATTATGTAATTAAATTTTGTAACTAAAATCCTAGCTCTATAAATAAACAGGTATGTCTATTGTGTAATTTATTCAAAACCAATTCCAAGTTTGGGAATAGAGAATTGTTGTGCACAAAAAATTCTCTCTTAACTCCTCCTCCTCTATCCCACTCAAAAACAAGAAACTCAAGAGAGAATTTCTTCAAGAATGAAGAACGAGCGATAAAGAATGAACAACTCAAGACATTTGATTCACCTTGCTAACACCTAAAGAATGATTGACATTTCTTAGAGACCATTGGAGTACATGTAGATCATTGCTAGAGGGATTCTACCCTTAGATCCTCACAAATGAAAAAAATTCAATATTGAAGATCCTTTTTGGATGATCAAAAATTATCAACAAAGAAAGTTATTAATCTCGAGTATTTATTTATTTAGATATTAAATAAATTAATTATAAATTTGATGTGAAAGATCCTCACACTTGATTTCGGGCAATGATTATTAAAAGAAATTTTAATATATCACCCTCAAACGCAATGCTTCCACTACACCCAGAACCAACACCATAGAGATTTAATTATATTACCATTTCTTGGTCCTATAACTTATAATTATGTATCTAAGCATCAATTACTTGATCTATTAATTAAATTTTTAGATACACATTAATACATTACCCCTACAAGAGTGGAAACAATCTCACCCAATGGTCATGGATTTGATCATTGAAATTCCTTTAGTTTTCTCCATTGGTGTCATTCTTGGTCTAATATAACACCAATAGTGATTGTATAATTTTATTCATTAAAGGAATTGTAAAATAGAATTTATGATAAAATCAACACTATAGAATTAAAATTATAACAATTCCATAATTTTATTACAACCCCAACACAAAGGAAATATCCTCTAATGATCATGGTTATGGTGTGTGGGTTGATAAGAAACTCAAACCCTACCATGAATATGAGAGGAAAGAATATTTCCTAAGGTGAATTACACTAAAACAGAATTGAAAACGGAAATAAAAACTAAAATTTGGATTCTGGAGGAGGTCGGTCGACAGAGTGGCAGCAACTCCCCCTGAAGTGTCTACATGAACTTGGAGGGTTTTCCTCTTATTTATAGAAAAATTTATTACATGGTGTATAACCATAAGTACATGTTGTATACTTGGGTCAACTAGGTTTTTCTCAGTTTCTTCTCTATTAGGGGGCCAACCATTCCACCCCTTGGAATTTCAATGTAGTTTCAGTCGGTAGGTGGATTACACGACATGTAGAGCAACATCGCATGTCATGTAGCATCCATTTCATCCACCAACCACTTCTGAAATATAAAACATGGTGTGTGAACTTGGAGTGCATAATTTTTTCTCTCTGGTCAGCTACATGGGTGTGTACTCGGGCTGTCTGATTCATGTCTGGTTGAAAGTACACGGTGTGTGTTGATAAAGTACACACTATGTATATTTGAATTTTAATTTTTATCACTCCTGGTTTGTGAATTTTGTTGGAATCTCCTAAAAAATCAACAAGAACACTGAAATATATCATTTTATCCACAAAATAATATGTATCCAATGAAAATATTTTTTTCTACTTAATAAAAGGTATACACAAATTGGGCACATCACTCAGCATGTATCAAAATAAAATAAGAAAATAATACCATGTAAATTGGTGAAGAAAGAAGAAACAACCTTGGGAAGTAAGTAAAATAATGTTTCAAACAGGAAATCTCTCAAGAATATATCAAATAAAAAAATGAAAGGGATTTGGATTCTAGATAAAATAAGTTGAGTAATATTTTTATATCTGAAAGATTTTATGTGAATAATGAAATTTAGTAGAAACCATGTAGAAACTTCAACAAGGCTTCTAATGAACCCAAAGATATATTAGTTGTATGTATAGTGGATCTGGAGAAGTAAAGAAATATGGATAATGCACAAGAAAAGGCTAATACAAAAGGAAAAGAAAATATTCCACATGAAGAAGACAGATATCTTAAAAGGTTTTCAACAAAAGATAACCCATGTGTTAAAGAAGTGTTGTGTGAGAGATGCAAGAAATATGGACACAGTGAAAAAAAAAATTTAACTATTCTTCTATAATAATAAGTAAACCATAAAATATTTAATAATTCATTATCTATAAAGGTTTTTGAGAAGAAAATTTATCCACAAAATGTATAAAATTATGTGAATATATCTATACTTCTCTAATCAAAATTGAATTTTAGATGTACAAGCTTGAATAATTGATAAAATGGATCAAATTTGTTGAGAAAAACATATCAATCGTGTTTTTCACATTCATAATCAAGGAAGAGACACATTATTCCCTTAATCATTGTGTTTTTTATTTTTACTCTTAATACATGGAATTTGATATGAAGCATAATCTTAGGGGAGAATCTAATATAATAAATGGGTTGTCAACATTGTACAACATTACTTAAAGAATATTCTATCATGTTATTATTCTTAAGTAAATACATTGAAAAATATAATAAGAGGATCATCATTGATGAATTTGAAGTGGTTGTTGTCAACACATGATGGTAAAATGAAGAATATCCCATCTTGGTTTGATCTTACATCTATAATTGCTAAGGAATATATTGAATAAGATCATCCTTAGTGAAGTTTTTAAAACTTTAAAACCATAAGAAAATGTTCATTTTGTTGTATTATCAATATAGAGATCCTAAATAACATCTATTAAAGAGACTCATCATTATAAAGATCATAAAAAATATCTCTTAAAAGGAGGTTTGTTGAAAAATATACATCTTTATTTATCTCTCTTCCATGGTTTCTAAAAATAAAATACTTAACACAAAATAGGAGAAATTGAATTAATCAATGACATGAGAAAGGTGGAATAATGAAAGTGTCAAGCTTGTTAATAATTTCATTAATAATTGAATGTTTTTAATATTTTTTTTGGAGTGAGTGTGGGAGTTTTATGTTGATTTATTCTATAACTATTTTTATCATAATTAGTATCTTTATTCTAGAGTACAAGTGGACAACCCTTTAAGACAAGATCGTGTGTTCTTATCTTGTTTGATATCAAGTTCAATTAGAAATGGGTATTTTATTGTATAAATAAAATCATATTATTTTCTACACTAATCATGGATCGCATAGACTTAGGGTGAGATGATTGATATATGGAATAGCTATTAAGAATGAATTGATACACTTTTATCAAATAATTTGTATTTATTGTTAATAAGGGGGAGAGAAATTGAAATTAATGGTTGAAAAAGGGATAAAAGGAAGATTATTATTCACATATTGGCATATTCATTTTAATTTTATTTTGATGGTATTTCCAATTAATACAAATGGGGAGATTAAATATCCCACTTTATGTATGTTTCATTTGTTGTTAATGGTTTTCAATGATTTTCAAAGAAGTATAAGGCTTCCATTGATGTCAATATGCTGAATAGGTAAGAGAATAAGTTTCTTGAAAGTTTTGTTGAAGTATACAAGCTTTTTAATGAATAATATGTAGCTTGGATGATTAAATGAATAATAAAATAAGTTATAATTCAATCTTTTTGAAGAAGAAAATAAGTTCACAAGTCATGTTAACATGTAAGAAGATAAATGTTTCTCTAGTGAGGTTCTATTAATTTCTAAAACATATGTTATAATGTTTGGATAAGCACACTTGTTAACAAAATTTATGAAGTTTTCAAAAGGATTATAATGAACTGAGGTGATTGAACAGAGTCCAGCAGACCTAGGTGATCAGATGGAGTCCAATGAACTAATGTGATCAGACAAAAGGAGGAGGAAAATGTTTGTCCATTGATTTTTTATAGGTACATCAAATTAAGTGTTTTTGAAAAAAAAAATATTAATTGATTCTTGGTGATGTATTTCTCATTAATTAAACATTATAAATCCTTGTGGTTAGTATTAAATATGTTTTTTAAAATAATAAAATCCTTTTTGAAAAGGAGGAAAATCATGTGATGATTTTTTTAACTTTAATGTTAAAAACATAATGTTTATACAAATATGTTCATGATTCTAGATAAGGTCGGTAGAAGGAAGAATTTAATGGAACTTGGTGAAACTGTGGTTTTCAAACAAATAAAAGTGATGTGGAACTTGCGGGAAAAGGTGTATCAGATGCAGAGATGTATGAAGATAGTTGATTGAATTTTTCTAATTTCATCAAATAGATGATTTTTAATGATAAGACATAGGTTTTCTAATTAATTCATCGGATATAGGAAAAATATGAAGATCATCACGCAAGTATATTTTTTTATAAGATCTAGATAAAATGAAGTTTAAAGAATGCATCAAATAGAAGTTTCCAAGTTAAGAATAGTTCTGATACCATTACTAGATGAATGATCATGAGTTAATAAAATAATGAAACATTGGATAGAGAAGAGCCTTATGAAGTCATAGTGGATAGAGTGATCCTAAAAGAGTATTCCAGATGAAAATAGTTTGTAAGTCCATTAGGCATAGGGAATATGGATGAAGAAGAATCTTGTAAAGGTGTCCCAGAAAAATAAGTTTATATGAATAAGTATTTGATGAAGGTTATAAGATCTTTACAAAAAAATTGAAAAGTAAATCATTTTGATGATGTTGAGATATACATTCAATGCTTCAATAATCATGAATGAAAAATCATGATTCTAATTGACATTTTGGAAAGGATTGAAAAAATAATTTACACTTTGATATAAGGAAGTTTCTAAGAATATTATAGTCTCTTAATTACTTATAGGTTTGAAGGTAGTCAAATGAAGAATGAGTCGAGTGGGAAATTAAAATTTGAAATTTGTGCTTCGCCTTATTTTTTTAGAGAAATTATGACAATATAAAGGGGAGTTGGTGCACCATGTAAATATTTTTTAAGTTTTTGATTGATCTTGAAGATAAGGTATCAAAATTTTAGTGTGGAGGTTTCAACCAGGTGGCCTTAGACATTTTGTTTAGTTTAAAGTATCAAAAGGGTGTTTCAGACAAAGAGGTATAAGATAGATAGGTTTTAAATGAAGAAGTGGAGTTCTAAATAAACAGATGGTGCTGGATAAATTATTGGAATCAGGTGAACATTTTTTATTATAAGAATAGGTAGTATCAGGTATCAGATGAATAAGTGAAGGGATCAGATGAACTAGTATTGTATGGGTAGGTAATGGATGAAAAAACAATGTATGGACAAGTATTGGAGGGAGACATTCTGGATAGATAGGTTCCAAATAGAGAGGTACATAATGAACAGTGTTAAATGAATAATAACTAATGTATATTTTTTTATATTAAAGAAGAATAAAAGGGAAGAAGAGAAGGAAAGAGAAAAAATTATGTTGTTGTTGTGAAGAAGAGGTCTTGAAACCAGTGTAAGAAAGGAAACATTCTAGTTTGTTATTGTAAAGGGAAAGATGTTTGTGTGCATTAATTTTCATATAATAGAAGAAGAAGAAGAGTTTCTTGTATGATGTAATGAAAGTAAAAAGGAGAGGAAGAAGAAAAAAGTAGAATTTTGACATTAAACAGAAGTCACATTGGTGGAAGACTTTCTTAGTGTTGTAAAGAATTTTAAGAAGTTAAATAATCTCTATACAGGCATTATAAATATCCAACAAGGAACTATAGTTGGACTAAGGATTTCCTGGTCCAAAGAATTGGGATTTTTTTATCCCCCTTCCTAAATTGTATGGAACCACGCTTGGGATCAGAATTATTTTCAAGCCAATACATTGTATTTGGTATCTCATTATAGTGGATAATCTATGTACTGATAACCAACATACATATAAAGGACTATCTACTCTTACTAAATAGTGAACCTTGTAAAAATATCATGTTTTATCCTTTATATTCTTTCATATACTTTTATATGAAAACAAAGAGAGAATGAGAGAACTAATATCCTAATAGGTCTAAGAGGTAAAGGGATAAAAAAATATTGTTTTAATTCCCCCCCCCCCCAATTTTGAGCATATTTTGAAGTGGTACTAACAAAAATAACTACCACCTTCTGACCACAAACTATGTCTTTATCACACTGTAGCGTGATGCTCTTATGCATCCCTAATGATTCTTACATGGTTTGTGTAATAATTCTATAGAAACCACCCTTTTCTCTATATTTTTCATATACAAAAACTTGGAAAACCCTGGGAAATTTCATCATCATTAAAACATTCTTCCAATAAATCACTAGACATTTTTCAACCAAAATTTGTCGACAAACACAACAACCAAAAAATACTAAAACTTCAATTGGAGGGATTTTTTCCCAACAATATCATTTTCAATAAATAGTATCTCGTCGATATATAATATTATAAACACTACAACACTCCTACTAATCCATTTTTATATATACGAATCATCATCATTCTTGATGAAACTAAACTCTTTGATTATATCATCAAACTAAATATTACAACTTTAAGAGGATTGCTTCAGTCCATAAATGGATCATTACAACTTGCATACATTAGAAACATCTTTGAGAAATTTAAAAACTTTGGGTTGTATCATATACATTTCCTTGACTAAATTTCCATTAAGAAATGTGGTATTGATATCCATTTGATATATCTCATAATCAAAGTAAACTACTATAGAAAGAAAATTTTGAATGGTCTTTATCATCACAATAGGAGAAATATTTTCTTCAAGTTAAATATCATGAATTTTCTTATAGCCTTTTCCAATCAAGTTTTATTTATAAATAGACACTCTATCATAAATGTAGCACCCTGATATTTTAGTTTAAAAAAATGTGATATCTAATTTTGTGTACTACATGAAATACTTAGCTTTAATCCTTTTGAGGTTAGAAAATCCTTTTCCTAAGTATGGGTCAGATTACTTGGTTTAAATTGGATATATTGGCACCCTAATATCATGTTTGATTTATATTTTTCAATTGGAGTTCCAATTAAAATGGGTAGGAATGCTGAGTAGGCTATATTTGTATACTTTTCTAGGGTCTTAGTGGAAGTTTATTTGAGCTTAGTTCTAACTAAGAAAGTGGTTTTTTACACACATAATTATGACTTGAGAGTACGTGTTTTTTATGAGAACCTCCATTTATTTTTCTTTGCTTGTAAGGAAATTGTCCATACTAGGAGTTCATATAGGAAATCCTTAACCTACTCAACTTGTCTTAACAGTGGTCACGATGCCTCTATGTGTAAGAAAATATTGTCTAACCTAGACTAAAATGTTGATTGTGTTATTGAGCCTTGTCACAATAGAAATTTGTTTAATTCATTTGCTAGTGATAGGAATAAAAATTCATATGGGAAGAAGCTTACTTCAATAGTTGATTCCTTTACTCATGTCTCTTCACATTAGTACGGACTACCTAGTTTTGTATATGTTCTTAAAGGGAAGGCCTCCTATTAATATAAGAGGCTAGATAAGGCTAGGTGTTCACAGGTTAATGCACCTTAGGGTTGTGTTGTTCTAGATGGTATGGCTAGTGCTAGAAAAATGGAGTCCTCATCTCATGTATCTGATTGAAAAATAAATTTTTATTAAGATAAACCCCCTTTTAAGGGTTGAGGGGGAACCCAACATGACTTCAAAGACTTAAGGACAAAAGAGGCCCCAACGGTCTAAAATCCCAAGGCCATAAGCAATCTAGATCAAGTAAACAAGAAAAATCCCCTCCCTAATATCAAAAATGATAATTCCATCTTTCACTTTCTCATCATTGTTCGGAAAGTTATCCCATGTATAAATGCACGGTCCTAGTACCAATGGCCAAGGTCATACCCTCTCAAACATCCAAATCTGAATAACAATGGTTAAGAGAAAACTCCATGCTCTGAACCTCATCTGGAGTATCCCCTTGAGGAAGATCTGGATACATAAACCTTGAATCGTGGATAGAGAAGTTGTAAGTAGAATCACATCACCACAAAAAACCATTCATTTCTAGTCAAACAGACTATACCATAGGGAATATTAACTTACAAAAAACATTCACCTTCAAAAACCATCACCTTGCCTATGTTCGGGTCACTGGAACCATCACTAAACTAGAACCACAAAGCCCATTTCCACCAGAAAAACCACTCATGGAGACTGCAACAATTCACCCAAAACACTCACGAGTGACAGATCAAGGTGACGAAAACCCTCAAACAAAAGAAGATCGGATCAATCACTAGACACACTCCATGATGAGAGATGACTGGGAATGACCATTGGACCTTCACCACGATGGGATATAGATGAGATTGACCACCAGACCTTCCTCAGACACTAGATCTACACCGCGATGAGAGAAAGTCAGGTGGACCTTCACTGTGATGAGAGACAGTCATGATCTAAGATGTTGCCACTGGAAGCACACAATGAAACCATGACACTACCACAGCACACCACAAACCCACGGCATCTCCATAGAACACCGCGACCCATTTACACCACCAAAACACACCACAAACCCATGACGCTGCCACTAAAAAGCACACTCTGACCCGCGATGCTGCTAGTGGAAGTGGAATCACACACCAAAAACCCACCTAGAGGAAGTTCCAAGGAGGAAATTTGTATCCAACACGAGATTAAGGGAAGATGGAAATGATGGGGGAAACCCTAATGGAGATGCGCCCCTTATGGTATCATCCTTAATGTATCATATAAATCATGATAGTTCTTGTAAGGAACAATTGGTTCCCTCATGTATCTGAACATACTTTGTTTGATACTATTCCCTTTCAGAAGTGGTAGCTTAACCATGAAGAAGTTAAATTGTTGGAGTAGGATCTGGCTTTGTATGTACCTAAAATTTCTAGTGAGGTTGGCCTTCAGTAAGGGCCTGGAATGATGGGAGTTAACGTATCTACCCTACCTCTGGTTCTTTCCTCTCAGAATCAGAGTGAGGGTAATCAAAAGGGTCATCCAAGGAAGGATCTACTCTTTAATGTTGATCCCATTGGAGTTGATTTCACTCTTGTGCAGGAGTGGCATGAAATTAATTTCCACCAATCCATTAATGAGGTTTACAATTACTAGGAAATCACAGGAAAATGGGAAGATGTTGATTTGGATAAAAATGATAAGAATCAAGGGATCAAGATTTCTTATAAAGATATAGTGGTACATGGAAGGAGGATGGATAAAAAAGGAGTATCCCACACTCATAGGAATAAGAGTAGACCTAAAAAGGACTACACAAGTCTTAGGAAAACGATGAGCACCAGGAACACTCATTTATAAATAAAGTATGTGGGGCACTCCAGCATGTTCAACCCATTGAGTGATGACTCTAACTAGTATGAGCATGGTGTTGATTATTATATTGATCATGATTTCTAGTATTGATCTTCATTGTACCTTTCGTTGGTCTTTGATTTTTTGTCTAAGGGTATTAATGCTTTGTCTGAACCCCTTCATCATATTTCTCCTTGTCATTCACACTTGCCTTTTTCTTTTCCTTTAATAAAAGGGTCTTTGACCCTAACCATTTCAGGATGAATGTTATAACCTAACTATTGATTTGGAGGGTATAAATAGCATTAATCGCATTATGAAATATATATAGGGAATTTTTCTTTAATAAAAATTTAATGATTAATTCCTAGTAAATAAGAACTCATTTAAAAAAATAAAGGTCAAATAATATTAAAGGAGATATTTTTCAAAAAACTATTTTATGTCCGTAAAGCATTTTTTATCAAATTAAATTAAGTTTTTCACTATAAATGAATAATTTTAATAAAATTTATAGATCATATATTTAATAAAATAAATTAATATTCATCTAATGGTGGTTACTTGATGATTAATGAGTATAAATTCATTTTATACTTCAAAAATACATTTTATTTAAAAAAAATATTTTATTGCATTTTGTGAATGGATATTATGACTAATTTCTACCACTTTTGTGAATTGTATTTAATAAAATGGAAATCATTTTTGAAATTATAATTTTAAAATAAACTTAAGATAATTCTTTGGAATTTTTCTGAAATGGTTAATTTTTTGGTGAATAGTGAAAAATATTGATTTTGTAAAAACTTTCATTTATTATCTTTTAATAAAAGTAATTTCAATGTTAAATTTGGTTTTTGATTTATTTTAAAATCAAATAAGATTCATTTTATTAAAAATAATTCAACTAATTGTATGGGAATCAGCATTATACAATATTTTGGTATAAAATCATTTTTATGCTTAAAATGAGTATTTTTATAAAAACAATTTTTCAATGCATTTTTCAAACTTATATTTTAATTAATTTCATCCAATTTTGGAAATTGAATCTTGAAAAATGTATTTCATATTTATAATCATTAGTTTCAAATTTATTAATGAGTTTAATTTTGTTTTTGGTCATAATGAATAGTAACTATGATAAAAAAGGTGTCACTACAGTAAAGGGTAAAACAGGTTAATTAAGGTTAAAACTTTGTGATAAGGTCACAAAATCTAATATTAATACTTATTGTATTATAATATTTAAAACATTATCATCTAATATTTAGAAATATGGTATTTATGTGTAACTTTCCTTTGATTACAATATTTATATTATTTTAATTTAAGAGTAATTAAAAAATGTCACTCTCTCTTACTTATTATGTTGTTAAGATATATATGTAGATAAAAATGATATTTGAATGAATATAGTGTAGGATCGAAATGAATATATAGATTTCTCAATTACAGGAGGGGTGAATTGTAGGTTTAAAAACTTTTGTTTTTATCCTTAAGAAAATCTATGTTTAACAAAGTTAAAAAAGATGAATTCACAAGACCTATTTAGTTCTTAATAAAGAAGATAACTTTCTTAGGATCTGATAATATGGATTCGATAAAGAAACTTAAACAAGTTTACTTAAGGAAAGATTCTACCTTAAATCGTATAGAATCTAAATCAGAGTTTGGATAAGAATAAGAAAGTTTAAGAAAGTTACACTTTCTATCTATAACTAAAACCAGTGGAAATTAAACAAACTTGTAACAAGTAACAAGTAGCAAAGAAATATTTTAACCCAAATATAAGGTTATCCAACAAACTTAGATAAAAGTCCCTTGATTTATACTTTCAATAAAGTCTGTCTTACCCACACCAGGGTAATCCCTCGATATGAAGATCAGTATTTTTCTTGCTATCCCTGAAATCCCTCGATTAATAAGGTAATCATAACCTCTATCTTCTTATCCCCAATATCCCTCTATTGTTAAAATCATAAATCAGATTCTCACTAAGTAGGTTGAACAAGATGTTCACATCTTGAACAAGTTGTTCACAACATTCTCACAAGGCAAGTTGAGCAGAGCTTTCACAGTGTATCACTTCAACTCAGAGCTTCGAGAATTCCATTCTTGAACAGCATCTCTCAACAAAAACTCCACACTTATAAATGATTTCAAATGATTGGTATTTATAGTCTAAGTCTCAATGGTCTAATTCCTCATCCAAAAATCATATTTACCTAAAATTTCAGAGGTACCTGTATACGTGGCATTCATGCAATAGATAATTTGTAATAGGTTTAACAATATCATTTTATATAAAAAACTATGAGAAACATTGACATAATTAAGAAACATTATCACATTTAGGATCTGATAAAATGAAACTCTACGTTAAGAAAATTTGATAACTATAAAAAAATCATTTAATAGGATTCTTAAGATAGTGTAATTCAAAGTCTAAAAAATGTTGATAACCATATTCTAAGAAAATAGATAATCATATTCTAATTTTTGTGAAAATCAGATTCTAATTTCTATAAAAATCAGAGTCTAATTTCTGATAGAATCATATTCTGATTTATAAGAGAATCAGAGTTTGATTTCTGAGAGAATCGGATTCGGATTTCTGAGATAATCAGATTCTGATTTCTGAGAGAATCAAAGTTTAATTTCTGAGAGAATAGGAGTCACAATTATAGAGAAATTGGATTTTGAATTCTAGAGAAATTAGATTCTCAATTCTAGAGAAATCAGATTCAGAATTCTAGAGAAATCAGATTCTCAATTCTAGAGAAATCAGATTCTCAATTCTAGAGAAATCAGATTCTAAATTCTAGATAAATCAGATTCTCAATTCTATAGAAATCAGATTCTCATGAACTATAAGGTCCTGAGTTATAGATAAGGATCCATTTTTTTCTTAAGTAAAATATGATTATATTTAGTTATAAAAAAATTAGTTAAGGAATTGGAAACCATAGGTAAAGTCAAAATCATTCTTAGAGAAAGAAAATTTTCTATAAGAAAATGTTTCTTAGAGAAAGATAATTTTCCTTAAGAAAATGTTTTTGTGATTTCTAAAACATAAAGGAATGGAAAATTCATAAGGAAACTTATTTAATCAACAATATCCCCCTTTTTGGAAAGCACAAACAACTTTTCATAAAATAATATAAGGATCTGAGGTTTTCATTTTTTATCTTAAAAGAAATACTTATCTCTCTTTTTGTTTATGGATCATAATGAATACGACTAAATCCCCCTTTGGTTATGAAATCCCTAAAGATCATATTATTGTCTTTATTAGAGAAATAACTCCCCCTTACTTAAGGATTTCTTCTTTTGGTAATATCCCCCTTACTTAGACATTCTATTCCTTTAACTTAATATTCTTTTTGAACATTCTTTTCTCTGCCTTTGTGATTTTCCAAAAGGAATGAAGGGAAAAATGTACCTGAAAGGTTAGGAAACATACAAAAAAATAATTTAAAGACAAAAAATTTATGAGGTTTATCAATAACCACTTGTTTACCTTTCTCTACCTTAGATATCATCTTCTCAATTTTCTGAGTTTCATGATCACCATCAAAAACTTGTTCTATTCTATCATCATCAACAACAACTTCTTTATCATAAACTTTTTGAACAACATCAGTAGCTTTGATTTCAATATGCTTAGTAATATTATCATCATTATCACTTTCATCATCAGAAGTAATTTTATTGACTTACTCCTGAGCAGCATTATCATTCTGAAAAGATTTTACTTCTAGAATAATCCTTATTGAGGAAACTTGGGAAGTTCTT
This sequence comes from Viscum album, assembly GCA_963277665.1. Taxonomy (NCBI): domain Eukaryota; kingdom Viridiplantae; phylum Streptophyta; class Magnoliopsida; order Santalales; family Viscaceae; genus Viscum; species Viscum album. Next base: position 192,035,903 of record OY728151.1, on the reverse strand, counting down.
ATTGATAGTTTGTCAAAAGGGCTCTCCTTATCTTCACATTCTTCTACCATTTTTATCACATATTCTCTTTCCTCCACCTCTTCTTTTTATTATTTATGGATTTCTTCTTCTTCAACTATTGGTTTTGGAACTGAAATATCCTTCTTTCCCTTATCTAGTACTGGAGTCTCGGTTTCCACTAGTGTTAAATGAATCATGGGTTCTTGTAAGAATGATTCTGGTACTTGAAATTGTTCAAGGTCCTTATCATTGTCTCTTATCAAGGCTTGGATAATATCAACTTTTGAAATTTTCTTTTTCAAATTTTTTCTTTAGCTTGCTTCTCAAGCTCTTCAACTTCTTGGATTTGTAAGGCCTTATCCTCGATAGGATTTATCCCAAAAACTACATCACCTTTCTTCTTATTCTTTTTCAGCTCTCTCCATTTGGATACAACCTCGTCATAAATGGTCTTCTACTTCTTGGTATTAGGTGGAGTGGATACTAGTTCAGCGGCTGGTGCTTTTTCCTATGGTTCCGACTCTTTGGATTTTCTTTTCTTGGGAGTTGTCTTGGAGCTTTCTCCAACTTATCCTTTATTACTAGCTGCTTGTCCATCCTTATCAGGAAGATAAAATAATTCTCTTGACTTGTTACTAAATCCAATATTCATCCTTCTCAAGGTATCATCACTTAATAACATGATCTTGAAGTTTTTAGCCTTTGAATTGTACGGGATTTTGAAGGATTCTAGGCATAGGATAATGATCTTAGACAAGATTAAAGGGTAAATAAAGATTTGAGATTTGATGATGTCATTATTAATGTTTTTTATGGTTAAAATAATGTTTTTAATGAGGTTTAACTTTCTTATATTCACCAAGAAGTCCATCATAAAGATATCTCATGTCTTTAGAGAGTCTTTATCTCCCTTCCTCGGAATCAAAAAGCATTGCATTAAAAGGGCTACTAATATATGGTTTGTTGAAAGATGTACCATCTTGGGTGTCTTCACTCCCTTAATCCCAAGGCACTCAATAGCCTTAATTTTTTCAAAATAACCTTCCTTATTAGGCAAACTGTGTGAAAAAAAAGATTACCTCTCCTTTATAGGGTATATCAAAAATACTTGCAACCTTCTTGTAAGACAGAGAGTAAGTTTTTTCATAACTCTTAAAGGTAAACATATATTTTCCACCTTTTTCATAAAACTGAATGTTATCATAAAACATTATAAATAAAACAAAATACACTAGATCCGGATTATTTTCCTTTGCTATATAGAGGCTTTCGCATCTATTCATATTTATGAATTTTGAAATCAAAGAGTTATACTTGGAAAAGAATTTTGGGTCCACTAACCTTTCCCTAAAGATTAGCCAATCATTGAGTTCCTTGTTGGATGGAATCAGAGTCTACGAGAAGATATCAAGTGAAATTCAGAGTTTAAGGAGAAGGAGAAAACAAAATAGCGCACTTGAAGGGTGGCAATGCTTCGGTGCAAAAACACTAAGAAACTGATGTGGGACATGAAGAAGAGGGTCCCTTTATATAGGATTCACAGCGACGGTTCATCTTCCCAAGTCAATCCAATGGTTGATATTTACTTGATCATTCATGTGTCGAGAAAACATCCACTATCCATGTATAATGTATTATTGTTGGCACTTTGTTTTCCTAAAAATAAAATAGCTAAATTTTCAAAATACAAACTTTATTAGATCTATAAATGTTTGAAAATAAAATCTTAGGTATCCATATTTTCTTAGAAAATGGGATTTATGAAAACTTAAGGATTGGGTTTTATTCAAAGAACAAATTTTCTCCCAATGCCCACCATATTGACACTTAGTGCAAAAAGGATCACTTTGGGGTACAAAATAGTTGTGACTAAAAACTGGTTTTGAATGAGGATAACCAAATAAAAAACTATTCCTTAGAGGATGAAGTTTTGAATAAATTTTATAAAAACCTTCCTTTCCATGATTAAAGTTTGACAAAAGTTTTTTTAAGGGAAATATTTTATATTTTAGTCTAATGACTAAATTCTTATCCTCGTAGTCATTAGTCTTAGAATTTGAGTTTGTCTCTAAAACATTTTTCTTGGAAATAACTTTTTCAAGATCCATAGAAAGTTTATCCTTTTTAGAATTTACTTCCTTAAGGTTTTTGGAAACATTTTCAAAATCAAGGGTTTTCTTATCAAGATATTTTGAAAGATCTTATACTTTTTTGTTAAAATAGAGGTTCTAGAATTTTCCTTATCAAGTTTATTATTGATCTTACTAATTTCATTCTCAAGTAACTTGGAAAACCTATACACTTCTTCAAAATAAGTTAAAGTATTTTCTTCTGATGAGGAATATTCTTCATCCAAAGATTCATAATTTTGTTCATTAGGATAATTATCACTTAAATAAATATTGGTTAAAGATTTAGCAGTGTTTACCTTATCCATGAGACATTGATTTTCAGTAGGAATGCTGGCTATAAGACCAATATTCTTTTGTACAGAAGATTAAATATTTGAAGATTCATCAGAAGAGTCTCTGCCACTATCACTCCATGAATCATTAGCTTTTAGTACCTTCCTTCCTTTAGACTTGTAGTACTTATTCTTATTTCTTTCATAATTTCTATCCTTTCTTTATTTCTTCTTAAGCTTAAGAAAATCTGGTCTAATATTTTCAGCCTTCTTACATTCATAGAAATTCACTTTGGATTCTTTCTTATCCTTTATATCTTTCTTCTTGTATCTATATTTGAATTCTATATTTCCCACAATATTTTTCATCCTTTAAGAAATATTGGATAGTTCATTCTATGAGTGATCACTATCACTTGAGTAATATATAATAACTTTATTATACTTTGAACTATTGGCTATTTTCGGGGTTTTGTATTTCATTTGATTAGAAGTGGTTCTAAAAGAAACACTCTCATTATTCTTCTTAATATCATCAGTATCTCTTTTCATTTTATTCTCACATTGTATAAGAGCTTTGAATAACTCATCAAGAGTAACTGTTGTAACTTTCCTTGATTCATCAATAGTAGTTCTCTTATATTCCCCCTCATTAGGCATGACATCAATAATCTTTTCTACAAGCATCTCATCATCTAATCCTTTTTCTCACATTGATTGTAAGCTATTGAAAATTTTCATAAACCTCTGTTGAACTTTACATTCTCACAATATTGTTCATCCTTTGAGCAAGATTGGATAGTTCATTCTCTGAGTGATCACTATCACTTGAGTTAGATATAACAACTTTCTTAGACTTTGACCTGGTAGCTATTTCAGGGATTTTTGGTTTCATTTGATTAGAAGTGGTTACAAAAGCAACACTCCCATTATTCTTTTTAATATCATCGGCATCTCTTTTCATTTTATTCTCATGCTATAGAATAGATCTGAATAACTCATCAAGAGTAACTGTTGTAACTTTCCATGATTCATTGATAGTAGTTCTCTTAGATTCCCACTCATTGGGCATGATATCAATAATATTGTCTATAAGAATCTCATCATCATCTAAGACTTTTTCTCCCATTTATTATAATCTACTGACAATTTTCATAAACCTTTGTTGAACTTTACATATGGATTCTCCATAAGGAAATACAAAACCATGGTAGTCAGCTCTAATCATTTCTCTTCTTGTTTCAATAACCTTAGATGTTCCAAAATGTGTAACTTATAATTTCTTCTAGATGTTATTAACAGCTTCACATGATGAAATCTAGCTATATATGTTCCTATTTATAGAACATAATAAATTATTATGTACCTTAAAGTTAATTTTATACTCTTGTTTTTCTTGATTGTTTAATTATTTTATTTCCTTTTCAGAAATCTTATAATCTCTAGTTAACATAACAAAATTTTATACACTAGTATTGATAATAAAAGTCTTCATCATATCTCTCTAGTATTCATAGTCATTTCCATCAAAAATTGGGGGTCTAATAGGATTTAAGTTGTCTATTGATCCAATGTTCATTCCTGTCATTATTAAAAAAATATTTTCCACAAAACGAGTTAGTAGAAAAAGTTTATAAACAAAGAGTTTATAAGGAAAATATTTAAGAAACACTTGAACAATTAAAGTTAAGTAAGAAAATTTGAGCAAGAAAAATTATATGAAAGTATAATTATTTTATAGACCTCATTTGATACCAATTGTAGGATTGAAATGAATATATATATATATTTCTCAATTACAAGAGGGGGTGAATTAAAGGTTTAAAAACTTTCATTTTTATCCTTAATAAAATATATGTTTAACAAAGTTAAACAAGATGAATTCACAAACCCTATTTAGTTCTTAATAAAGAAACTAACTTTCTTAGGATCCAATAATATGGATCTGATAAAGCAACATAAACAAGTTTACTTAAAGAAATATTCTACCTTAAAGCGTATGGAATCTAAATTAGAGTTTGTATAATAATAAGAAAGTGTAAGAAAGTTAAACTTTTTATTAGTAACTAAATGCAGTAGAATTTAAACAAAATTGTAACAATTAACAAGTAAAAAAGAAATATTTTAACCTAAAGAGAAGGGTATCCAACAACCTTAGATAAAAGTACCTTCATTTATACTTTCAAGAAAGTTTTTCTTTACCACACTAGGGTAAACCCTTGATATGAAGATCGGTATCTGTCTTGCTATCCCCGTAAGCCATCGATTAATCAGGTAATCGAAACCTCTTTATTCTTATCCCTGGAATCCCTCAATTATTAACAGCATCAATCAGATTCACATTAAACAGGTTGAATAAGATGTTCACAACTTGAAAAAGTTGTTCATAGTATTCGCATAAGGCAAGTTGAGCAGAGATTTTGCAGTGTATCACTTTAACTAAGAGCTTCAAGAATTCAATTCTTGAAAAATAGCTCTCAAAAAAACTCCACACATATAAATGATTTCAAATGTTGGGTATTTATAGGCAAAGTCTCAACAGTCAAATTCCTCCTCCAAAGGTCATATTTCCCTAAAATTTCGGAGGGACTTATATATGTGGCATTCATGTAATAGTTAATTTGTATTAGGTTTGATGACATCATTTTATATAACTAACTATGAGAAACATTACTATACTTAAGAAACATTATCAAATTTAAGATCCGATAAAATGAAACTCCAAATTAAGGAAATATGACAACTATAACAAAAGAATTTAATTAGATTCTTAAGATAGTGTAATTCAGAGTCTAAAAAATATTTATAATAAGATTCTAAGAAAACTGATAATCAGATTCTATTTTTTGTGAAAATTGGAGTCTAATTTATATGAAAATTAGAGTCTGATTTCTAAAAGAATTAGAGTCTGATTTATATGAAAATCAGAGTATGATTTCTGAGAGAATTAGAGTTTGATTTCTAATAGAATCAGAGCCTGATTTCTGAGAGAATCAAAGTTTGATTTCTGAGAGAATCAGAGTCTGATTTCTGAGAGAATCAGAGTCTAATTTCTGAGAGAATCAGAGTCTAATTTCTGAGAGAATCAGAGTCACAATTATAGAGAAATTAGATTCTAAATTCTAGAGAAATCAGATTCTAAATTCTAGAGAAATTGGATTCTGAATTCTAGCGAAATCGTATTCTCAATTGTTAGAAAATATGACTCTCAATTCTAGAGAAATCGGATTTTGAATTCTAGAGAAATCGGATTCTCAATTATAGAGAAATCAGATTCTCGTGAACAGTAAGGTTCTGAGTTATAGATAAGGATCTATTTTTTGGATTAAGGAAATATGGTTAGATTTAGTTATAAAAACATTAAGTAAGGAATTAGAAACCATAGGTAAAGTCAAAACCATTCTTAGAGAAATAATATTTTCCTTAAGAAAATGTTTCTTAGGAAAAATTAATTTTCCTTGAGAAAATGTGTTTGTGGTTTCTAAAACATAATAAAAGTCATAAGGAAACTTATTAAATCAACATATACTTGATAAAATTGATTAATAATAAAATATATTTATGATATTAATTTATTTTTAATTTTAAGTGATGGTATAATTTCCTTAAATTTTTATGCAACGTCAACATAATGCTTGTACAAGCAGTAGAAAAAACAAGTAAACTATTTTAAAAGATTTAAAAGTATTTTTTTGATAAATTTTAGTGTTATAAGAATTTATTAGATAATTATAATTTATAATTTATGGTTAAATAGTTTATATTTTAATTCCATTATTGTCTTTATGTCTTTAAAGTCAATTTTTATAAATATCCCTGAAAATGAATTTAAATAAAATTTGATGTTTAAAAAATATTTTAAATCATTAAAAAACCATAAAAATACTATATTAACTCAAATTTATGATAAATTTTCTATAATATCCTGAATAGTTCATTTATGTGCCACTTTTAATTTTTAAAATTACATTCATGACCCTTAAATGTTGAAAAAATTGTTACAACGGATAAGGTTAATGAGGGGGTTAAACCAAAATATAAGGTTTAAAATAACACTTAAAATTTTATAAATTTTATTTTTTGAATTTATTTCGAAATTATACTCTTTATAATTGAATATATATCACTTTGGAGAAATTTTATATGAGTTAGAGACATATTATTTATTAATAATTCATGTATTTACAAGACTATCACTCTCCACGCTTATAAAAGGGCACCACATCTCCTCTATTACTCAAACCTATTAAGCATTTAGCTCAACACGTATCTTCTGAAATACCTTACCAAACTTTATCCCCATTTTATAAAGTTTTTTTCTCATAAAAATACCAACCTATAAGGCTTAATGTGTAAGCCAAATGTGGTTTTCCAAAGAAGAGGTATAACTCTTAGTTGAGGATTTTCATGTTTATTTATTCTTCCATAACATTAAAATATTATATAATCGTTATGATGTGAAAAATTAGTATCATAAATTTAATTAAATGTTATTATTTTAATCAAATAACCCATTTATCATCTCATTTTCCATCTTATGGTAAATGAAAACATCACTCATGCGTATACGTGGACAATCACCTCCATGAAGTGATGTGTTTTGTTTTTCATCGTCACCTCATAAGGATAGTTATTATGATGGATTTAATGAATATATATAATATTCATGGAATAATTATGATTCCTTAAATATATGATATTAATTACCTTTTTACCCTTCTATCCATTGAAATTTGATAACATCACTCGTGTGTATGTGTGGACTACCACCTCTATAAAGCAACATGATTCATTTCTCATGTACAACCTTAATGGATGGTTTTAAAATTGTATTTAATGTATAAAAAAATAATTATTTAATGATTATTATTTTTTATATGATTTAACCATGATATCTTTAACCATAGTCAACCTACTGAAGTCATTTTAGACTAATAAATTGGACACCCTCAAAACATCCAATGTGAACTTAACCATTTTAGTAACTAAATAAAACATGGTAAAAAATGAAATAAAGGGAATAATGATAATGTAATGAACATGAATTTTTTTAAGTATGTATAAAACTAATATAATTTCATTACTCAATAGGGTAGACATATGAACGAAACAATTCAGGACTCGATGTAAGGATATTTCTTTTAAAAAACCTATTTTAAATATCTCCTTTAAACTATTTTTCTTTCTTTTTGAGGTTCTTTAAAAAAATAAATAATGTTATTATTTATTATTAAAAGTTTTCTAAAGTTAATTTTCAAATATTTTTTGTCTTTATTTACAAATTATTATAAATAATCTTTTCAACATTTTCTATACAAGTCGTTTTTGAATTTTTTTACCAATGTGTGAAAAGAATTTTTTTTAACGATTATTGAACGAATGGATTTTACCATGATCATGGTTATTATTTTCATTTAATTTTCCATTAAAATTTCCCATGGTTATTTAAAAAAATATTTTTTTCAATATTCTATGAATTTTTATTTTTAAAAAGTTTTTTAAGGAAATAAAAAATTCTTCACATTTTTATGAGATAACTAAAAAAATTTATCTTATGGGATTGAATGATAATTTATTAAGTTTTATGGTTAATGTTAAAGTTTTATGTGTTTTATTCATGATATAGTTATTGAAAATTTAAAATAAATGATAGTTGATCCTGGTATATCTCATGATGATGGGTGAACCTGATATAGCTCATGATGATGGGTGAGCCCGATATGGCTCTCCATTTATTTGGTAAAGTGGTGGAGTTTACCAGTGATAGGTTACTCCCAAAATATGTGGGAATTATATGGTTAAGTGATTTCATTATAAGGGTTCTTGTAAGGGTGAATGTAAAAATAATGTCCCAATATACCTACTTGATACTCTTTTCGATGGTTTTTGGAGGAAATATTTTGATTTCAAAATGTAATAAAATGAGTTTATATTTTTAATAAAAGTTTATGACCTTTTAAAAAAAGGTGAAATTTATTTTTTTCAAAGAAAGGTATTTGTGAGTTTTCATGTTTTCCAAGAAACCCTTATGATTATTATTTTGCCTTTATGATAACATATGAAATTTTTTATGAAAGTTATTGGGAAATTAAATTGTATTTATGTAAAAGTAAATGGATATTTTTTATCAAATTTTTATTATTAAAAAGGTGTACTTTATTATGGATTCTTCATGTTTACAAATTTATTAATGTATTTATTTTATTTTATGACCCTTACTGAGCTTTATTTTGCTCATACTATATTTTTAAATGTTTTTTTATAATGCATAAGGATGATTAGGAACTATAACATGGTCTATCCTTCTTCTATAGTGATCTTCCTTAAAATAAGTGAATGTGTTTTGAATGAAACATGAGTTTAAATTTTGGAATCCTTTTTTTCTAGGAAAAAATGGACATTTAGTTACTTTTTACACTTTTTATTGTAAGGTTTTGATATGTAAAAGTTTTTCCTAATTCTCTAAAACTCTAAATCAAAAAGATCATCAAAATGTAAGAAAGTGAATCCCTAATTATAAATCATGAAATTATAGGTTGTTTAAGGAACAATTAATTGTAATTAAAGTCAGTTTTATTATAGAAAACTCACTTACACCCTATGGGTCTCACCCCTTTAGGTACATCCACCAAGTTTCAACTTTGGTTAGTGTACATGGAGCCATTTCAGATTCCATAGATTTTAACCATTTCTCAGAGTCAGAACACTCTATGGACTCCTAGTAGGTAATAGTTTTTTCTTCTATGAATATTACCTCATCATCATTTTTTATAAGAAATCCATATCTCATGATCTCTTGATGAACCTTACCAGATCATCTAGGTTATTATGTATTCTAAATTGATTCTTCTTCCAAAACTCTTTATAGAACAGATTCAACCTCTATCTTAGGAGAATGTATTGTTTGTTGGTCTTCAACTTCTCCAAGTTTAACTCTCCTCCCACTAACCCCTCAACTTATGTACTCCTTCTTATGAAAAAAACACATTGGGCCATAAACTCTTTATGTTTGGTAGGATTATAGAAATAATAACTCAAATTTTCCTTGGGATAACCAATAAATAATAATTTTTCAGATTTTAAGTCAACCTTATCAGAATCAAAACACTGCACAAATACTTTGAATCCATAAATATTTATAAAATACATAATTTAATTTTTCCTAATCCATATCTCATATGGTATCTTTATGATTTATTTAGATGGAAAAAATTAGTATAAATGCAGCGGAATCTAGATCATAACCCCATAATGAAACAAGGTTGTCACACTAACTCATCATCGATTGAACCATTTCTAACAAGTTATGATTCATCCTCTCAGACACACCATTCAATTGTGGAGTTTTAGGATGAGTGAGTTGTAAAATAATCCCATAATCCCTCAGATGATCAATGAATTCCTAGATCAAGTATTCACCACCCTGATCTAATAAATTTATCTTTATACTTTTACCTAGTTGATTTTGTAATTCACTCTGAAACTCTTTGAACCTTAAGTTTTATACTTTTATCTCATCAGAAATACAAATCCATACCAACTAAAATCACTGATATCGGTAATGAATTACCTAAAACCATCACTTAATTGAGTTCTCATTGGTCCATATACATCACTATGTATGATATCCAATAGTCTACTAGAACATTCACATTTTCCACTAAAATGTGCTCTGGTCATCTTTCCTAATAAACAAGACTCGTAATTTTCAAACGATTCATAATAAAACAGTCCCAATAAACCATCTTTATGGAGTCTTTGGATTTAAATGTCTAAGGTGGAAATGTTAGAAGTGTGTGGGATTAAAATCAACCTTATCCTTCTTATTCTAAACATTATAGATAGTATTATCCATATCTAGAATCTATAACTCATTAATTATATTCTTGATTCAATAAAACATATCATTATTATATATAGACCAACTCTATTTCTTGATAGTAGATGAAAAACCCATCTTGTCCAAACAAGATATAAAAATCAAATTACTATTTATATATGGAATATAATGACTATTTTAAAATTATAAGACTAATACAATTGGTAAAATCAGATCATAAGTGTCAACTTATAATGCAGCAACTCTTACAACATTACCAACATAAATATATACTTCACCCTTTATCAATTACCTCCTATATTTGGGTCTTTATTTATCAACAAAAATGTATAATTCACACCTGATATCTCATACCCATGAGTCAGAGTTAGTGTAATTGATCTCTATAACATTCACATTTAAATTCTCATAATGCTTCACTTTGATAACACTTCCTATCCTTATATACCAATCTTAAACTATTCTATAATTCATACCAATGAGGGATCTCAATATGATTTCATGAAGTAATCTATAAACTATAATAGATAGATATCTATGGGTGAGTATCATGTATTATATATTTTCATCGAGGACTTTTAATGAAAGAACTCCCACTTAAAATGATAACCTTGTACAAAATATCTATTTAGTAATCCAAGATCCATATTTCATCATGACTTACATCGATTTAATCATGTAAATAATCCATAATTATATATATAAGACATAAACTTTTTCAATCATATCATGTATGATTCTTGGATAGATTGGTAGACAAGCTCTTTATCCAAATCCATTATATGGATTCACTAAACTATATTCCTCTAGAATCCAAACCATTAGGATTTCCTAGCTAGTGTAACCTAAAAAAAATATCAAGAACAAGTCACCTAACATTTAGGGACACCTTATTACTTAATTTCCTTACACAAGATAATTCATTGGCACCTAAACGTTAAGGTCACCCATACTGAATGATTGAGGTCTTGATGAGTTCCTATTTGGAAGGAACCTCACACTTAGTATTTGAGGTTTTTTTTAAAAAAATCAACAATTTAATATAAATCTCAATCATATTAAATCCATTGCATTATCTTTTGTTTTATTCCTTTGTGCATGCGTACTTCTAGCAATTTAGTTTTGAAAACCTTATTCCATCTTCCAAATTAATATGCTCACGTTATATTAATGTGTTACTCTTTATATAACCCATGATTTTGTGTTATTCACCCAAAAAAAGAATCCAAACATATTCATACATATCTGAATGCATCCCATACAAAAGGTACATGATATTTTCATGTAAAGTCATATAGTTATATGAGATTTAAAATCTCAACATGACTAATCCCAGAGTGACAGATAATTAACCCCTTACCTTTCTAGAATAAATTATAATTCTCCAAACTGGTGGGTAGTCCAACCCCAAGTCCCTCTCTTGGGGAGGCTTTATTCAAGAGATAATCTGATTCATGATATCTATAACACCTAATGTGTATAAATTATATTCAAAAATTATTTCCAAGCTTATAAATCTAAAAAAAAAACTAAGGATAAGGTAGATGAAAAAAATCTTATGGAGTCACACATAACATGTAATGAAAGCGTCTATTTCCAAGAAACAATTTATCATATAAATAAATACATTATTCACATTCTATAAATAATTTATAAAAATGAATAATATAAAGGAATAAAGTAATAAATACCCATTTTATTTATTTTCAAAACATAATAAAACAACATGAACTTTTCACATTTTTATTAAGGCGTAAAAAGTCATTATATAAAGCATAATCACTTTTAATTTATAAATAATTTACCAATTATAAGAAAAATTAATATAATAAAAAAATTAACTACTGCTTAACAATACACCGACCCTCAACATAATTGAAGAAACTTTGTGATAAATTTTTTAACAAAGTTTATGTATTTGTTGACAACTAACCTTTTTGTATAAGAATGTTTTTATTACTTAGGAATCAAACCCAATCCATCATAATGAGTTCTTTAAGAAAGTTGAAAGTTTCTGAATGTTTAAACACAAACATAAAGGGATAGAAAATTTTTTGTCTTTAAGAAATTTTTTTTCCATACACAGGTTTCTAGACTCATGTTTTCTAACTAAACAACACTAGATGTAAAAGCAGTCAGAAAGATGAAGTTGTTGATCAGGTGATTTATTGGATTCAGATCCATCACCATGAAGATTCATCAAACTCGGTGTTGGTTTGAAAGTTAGATATTGTTGAGTGAAGAAGTCATAATGATGTTGAAGAGGTTTGTTGAATAAAGTGAAGTCAATAGTTAGAAAGTTATCAAACTTTATAATACAAATCAGATGATGTTTTTCTGATCACAGAGTTCTCAAAAATCATAAAAACTATCATGATAAAAGATTTTGAAGAAATTTAGGAATTGTAATGATTTTATTGGTTCTAGAAATTTGGACATAGATCAGATCCAGAAGTACCAGACTCGGAAGTTTTTAGAAGTTAGAATGTGTACATCTGATGAATTTTGAACAATTTCAAAGTTGCAGAGTGGATAATTCCATTGTAATGAGAATTACATCATAATGAGAATTCCATCGTTATAAGGATTCTATCAGACTGACTCTAAGAAAGAAATATGATCTGATTAAGTCTAATAAAGAAATTCAATCAGACTAACTCTGAAGAATAAAGGTATGTCATAATGAGCTAAGAAAGAAAGGTAGATTGTAATGAGTTGAGAAAGAAATCTAGATTACAATGAGTTGAGAAATAAAGGTAGATCATAATTAGAAGAGGAAGCTAAAGCTGATGAAGATTCATCATATTGAAGCTTAGGAAGTTACATCAGACTGAAGAAAGTTTATAAAGTACGAGAAGGCAGATTACAAAGAATACTCAAAAATAAGATTAAATAAGTTTTATGAAGAGTTGAAGAGGTCAAATTTGAAATTCATTTTTTCATAAATCTTGTAGAAATATGAGAAGGGTTAAAGAATTAAAAGTTGAAGTTTAAATGTGAGTGTTTTCAGAGTTTTGAAATTTGATGAAGCGGGAAAAGTTTTCATGTTTCCTTCTCTTTCTTTTCCGAGTCTCCTATAAATAGTTGCTCAAATAATTCGTACTTCGTAACTTTTCATGTAAACACAAAAGGTGGAGTGTTGAAGAATTCAAAGTGAAAGTTCCTACCAGATAAGGATTTCTTTAGAAGATCATATTTTTATTATTCTTTCAACCGGATTTAGAAGATCATATTGAACATTTGAGAAGAGTTTGAGTTTTGAATATTGACATTGAACAACATCATATTGAGCCAATCAAACTAAATAAGATCGAACTAAGTTTTTTATTAGAGTTTGATTAATGTATATTATAAATGATTTCATCATACTGAGTCCATAAAACCCAACCACATCATATTGAGAGAATCAGATCCATCCAAATCGGACTGAGGATCCATAATGAGTATTTATGGAGTAGTTTGAACAAAGTATTTTTTTGTCTTGATTGTTTATAATAAAACTTTGTAAATTGACATAAGTCGATATCATCATTCCTATCAGGAGATAGAAGGTGTCTAATAGGAGTTGGCATAAGTTGTATTCACTTCTTCAAAATAGTGAATTTTCATAGACCTGTAGGAATGTATATAGAAAGGATGTAGGTTCTCACACTAAGGTAAAACCTTATAAATATTGTGTGCTTTACTTGCTTTACTACTTTTACATGCCTAAGTATTTACTAAAATTTGATAAGGAAATAAATCTTAAAAGGTTATAGGGGTTAAGTTTCTAAAAGTTTTGAAACTCATAAAAATTGAACAACTAATTCACCCCTTCTCCCCCTTCTTAATTGTTATTTGATCCTTTTTAACTTTAATTGGTATCATAGGTAGGTTCCCTTATTGAATCCTTATCATGAATAAGATGAATTCTATCAATAGTAGAGGAATTATTACATTTAATGGAAAAAATATTATGGATAAAAAAATAGAATAATTACTTATCTTTTATCTCTTAGCTTGGAAGTTTATGATGCTGCTATAATTTAATTTCCACCTATTGAAAAAGATGCTCCCATAAAGTTTACTTATAAGAGAAATATAGAAGTTGATGAAAAAACTAGAAATTATATCCTTATATCCTTGTCATAAAATGTTTATCAGAAGGTGATGGGTCTCAAAACTTCAAAAAGTATGTTGGACAAGATGGAATGTGTTTTAGAAGGGAATACTAAATTTAAGGAAGAAAAGCTACAAATCTAGCATAATAAGTATAAAGATTTCAAAATGAGAGATAAAGAAATAATTGATGAATACTTCAATATAGTAAATGAAATTGCTTACAATATCAGAGGATTCAAAGACGTCCTGGAAGATTCTACAATTGTGAAGAAAATTATAAGAAACTTTTAGAATGAGTTTGATTCTAAAATTTATTATTTATAATATAAGGATGATTTATCTCTTGATGAATTGCATAACTTTCTTATTGCTTATAAAATGAGAAAAGATCCAATGTTCAAAAAGAATATGAAAGATGAAATGACTTTTGAAGCCATGATAAAAATTAAAATACAAGATGTTGAATATGTTGATCCTTGTGACTTTGAAGATAAATAGTACGATGAGTTAAATGACAAAATCATGTCTCTTATATCCAAGAACTATCGAAGAGGAAGAGGAAAGTATGGAGGTAAACTTTCTCTCAAATGTTTGGAGTGTATTGGAATTGGAAAATTTACTATGAATTGTCCCAAGAAGAAAGTTAGTGAATATTGATATGATTTAGATGAAAAACATTGATGGAAGAAGTGGAACAAAAATGATAAAAAAGAAAAGTCATCTAAAAAATATAAGAATAGGTTTACTAGAAACAAGAGAAGTATGCTGAGTAAGAAAGATAAATCTAACTCAACTAAAAACAATTCTTCAAAAAATGAAAGTTTAGAAAGGGTTATAACATTCATTGAAAAAGTAAAGAAAGTTGAAGACTCCTTAAATATCTAATAAGAAGAAGGTAAATGATCTTACAAAGAGTATTATCTCAAAACAAAACTTCTTGCATGTATTGAGAAAAATAAATCTCTTAAGAAAGAAATCAGAGTAATAAATAAATATTGTGAAGAAGTTTCTGAAGGAAGAAAATATGTCATCAGGAAGGAGGAAGAATACATTTGGGAGATCTTAATTTATAAACTTATAATTGATTAATAGGTAAAGATGATTGAATATCTTAGTAAGAAGATGATAGATAAGGAAGAAGAAGTTAACATGGTTCAATAAAAACTTATTGAGTCTGAAAATACCCTAAGGAAGATGAATGAAAACTTAAAAAAATCCCTAGAAGTAAAATCTAAGACTTCTAAAGTTGTTTAGAAAGATCAAATCAATAATTGGGTGAAATCCTCACCCACCAAATATAATGTTTTATCTGATTTTTCTAATATTTCAGGTTTTGGAAAAAATCTTGGGAAATCTTGGGTGGAAAAGGGTGTGAGATAATTACTTCATCTAAAAAGGATGAAAATACACTCATGAGGAAATATGGTTCACATATAGATATTGTTAAAGTGAAAATAAGTTATCAACCTCAACAAAGTATCTATAGATAAAGATCTTACTTTAATATAAAATAAAGATTGTATGGTTACTACTGGTATTTTGAAATCTATGGGCATAGGTATTATAATTTTTGGCACAACTTATCTCTACTCGGAAGAAGGTTTGAGTAGAGTGGAAGAAATAGTGAAAGAATAATGAGTAACTTACCCATAGGTAGTTAGAAAATAAAAATCTCAAGATGTTAGAAGCTTTCCAAAAAAAATCAATTTGAATGTCTAGAAGAAGTTTGTGGAAGATGTGATAAGGTTGGTTAACATGCTAAAAGATGTATGACACTCCTTCTAGAATAATTTTCTTATGGTAGAAAAGAAAAGGAATCTAAAAGGAAGGAAGTTTAAGAAAGAGCTTTTGTTGTTGAGAGAACTTTAAAAGCAAGTAAAAGGAACAAACCATGGATACTTGATAGTAGTTGTTTATTACATATTATAGGTGATATAAAATCTTGAAACATATTGATAGTCATGATGGAGGAGCAGTTACCTTTGTTAATGATAGTTCCTTAAAAATTAGAGGAATCAGAATAGTTGAGATTGAAGCAGAAAAGTTGAAATATAAGGAAGTTTTATTTGTTGATGGCCTAAAACATAACTTACTTAGTGTAAGTAAACTCTATGATGATGTAAAAGAAGTGATTTTAAGAAAATATTCTTATATTATCAAAAGTGTGAAAGATGGAAATTTTATTACAAAAGGATAAAGAACCGGTGAGAATCTCCTCCAAATTGGAGAGTTTAATAACTCTTTTTACTTGATTGTTGAAGATGAAAACAAATTATGGCACTGAATACTTGAGCACTTTGGGAAGAAAAGTATGAACAAACTCTCTAAAGTTGGTGATCTATGAAATTTTATAGAATTGAAAAGAAGAGAATAATATGCTTTTATTACTTATCAGAAAGGGAAGTTTACTAACAAAAGTCATAAGAGAGTTGAGATTCAATCTACTAGAACTCTTGAACTTATTCATTATGATTTGTATGAACTGATGAGATATCAATAATAAAAAACGATTTATAATTTATCACTTTCATTTATTATTTCACTCAGATGAAAAACATCATTTTTATGAAACACAAGTCATAGGTTGTTGAAATGTTTAGGTTTTTCAGAAAATAAGTTGAGAAAGAAATGGGCGATTATATAAAGAAGTTAAGAACAGATAATTTTATCGAATTTACAATCAATATTTTTGAAACCTATCTAAGAAAATATGGTACCAAACATCAGTATAGTGCTCCCTATACTCCTCAACAAAATAGAGTAATAGAAATAAATAATAGAAGTTTGGTGAAAATGGGAAGAAGTATGTTAGCATAATATAAACGTTCAAAGTTCTATTAGAGAAAGTTGTTGGTAATATTTTACATGTTCAAAATATATGATTTTTAAGACCATAAACCAACATGAATCCTTATGAAATGTAGTATAAAAAAACCTTAATTGAAATACTTTAATGTTTTTGGAAGTCTATGTTTTCTTAAAATCAAAAATCTGGATCCGAGAAAGTTTGATGAGAAAGTTGAGGAAGGAACTTTTATAGGTTATTCATCCAATAGAATAAGTTACAAATGTTGGAAAAAATGATTAAAAAAGTTTGTGGACTCATATGATGTTAAAAGTAATTGAAAATAAACATTCCTTAACAAAATTTGTTGAGAATGTTGAGGAGGATAAACTGGAGATTTCCAAAAATAGTGAAAGTAAGTCAAAACATACTTACAAAGATTCAGGAGAATCATGTGATGAGGAAAGTTTATGTAGAAGAGAAACTTTGAAATTTCCTACCTTAAAAAAACATGTTAAGTCCAAAAACATTATTGGAAATCATAAGGCACTAGTTTATACCAAAAAAAGTTAATATTAGAAAACCAGACTTCACTTATCTCAAAAGTTGAACTGAAATCAGTTTTAGAAGTTATTCAATATAAAGAATGGATGGATGATGTGAATGAAGATTTGGATCAGATTGAGAAAAATGAAACATGAGAACTTATTCCATGACCAGAAAATAAAAAATGTTATAAGAACAAAGTGGGTTTAAAGAAACAAGTTGAATAAACATAGAGAAGTTTCAAGAAACAAATCCAGGATTGTTTGTAAAGGCAATTCATAGGTGGAAGGTTTGTATTTTGAAGAAACTTTTTCCCCAGTTTCAAGATTAGAAACTATTAGAATGTTTCTTTTAGTGGTCGCACATTGGAATTACAAAGTTTATTAGATGGATGTAAATTCAGATTTCTTAAATGGTGAGATTGTGGAAGAAGTTTACATTGAACAACCATGTGGTTTTCAAATTGATAAGGATGAAAATAAAGTTTGTAAACTGAATAAATATTTGTATGGGCTAAAACAAGATCCATGATCTTGGTATTTATAACTTGATGATTGTTTGATAATGTTGAATTTTTCTAAAGTAAAAGTTTATAATAACTTATACGTCAAAGATTTTGACTCCAAAACTCTAATTGTAATTATTTATATTGATGGAATATATTTTTTTGGGATATAAAAGATGTTTTTAAAACATTTTCTACAGAAATGAAGAAGAATTTTGAAATTTAAATGTTAGGAGAATTAATTTTCTTCCTTGTCTTACAAGTTCAACAAAAAGAAAAATACATTTTCTTATCTTAATAAAATGTCAAGTAATTGTTAAATATGTTTGGGATGGTAGAATACAAAGAGGCTTATAATCCTATTTTAGTGAGCACAAAGTTAAGTAAATATGAATCCATAATAATTGTGAATTAGAAAGGCTTTTGGAAGCTTATAGGAAGTCTTATTTACCTTACATCCTCAAGTCCCGATATTGTCTATGTTGTAAATTTGTGCGTCAGGTATCAAAGTAATATTAAATAATCACATATGTTGGCCGTAAATAGGATTCTAAGATATGTTAAAGGAATAATTTCACATGGGTTGTTATATAAAAGAAATTTTGAGATGAAGTTTCATGGTTATACTAATATCGATTGGGCTGAAGATTTTAACGATAAAAAATCAACCTCAGGAGAAACATTTTTCTTGGGTGAATGTTGTGTGAGTTAGCATAGTAAGAAACAAACTTTGATCAATTTTAGAATAAAGGAATCTGAATATGTTGCATTTACACAAGCTTGTACTCAAATGTTGTGGATGAAATTTCAGCTTGAAGATTTGAAAGAAAATGTTTCTAAACCACTAAAGATACTTTGTGATAATCAAAGTGCAATTGGTCTTTCTAAAAATCATGTACAACATTTAATATTAAAACACATTGATATAAAGTTTCACTTTATAAAAGAGAAAGTTGTTGTCGGCAATTTTATGCTGGAATACATCTCAAAAAAGTATCAAATTGCTGATATTTTTACAAAAGTCAAGCCAAAAGAAAGATTTATGGAATTGAGGTGGAAAATTCATGTTCAACCTCCTACCATGACTTCCTAAACCTCTTAAGGAAGTACCTCCACCATGATTTGGATTATGTTGACAAAGGGAGAGAGAAAGTAACAACTTTTTACTTTGTAATAAGTTTTTACTTATCTTTCTTTAATGAATCAAAAGCTGTGGTTATCATAAAATGGGGAAGAGAAAAATAAAAGTGAGAGTAAAAGATAAAAGTGAGGGGGGTATATCTTCACATATCCACATAATTTTCTTATCAATGAGGGATGAAATTCTTTCAAAAATATTACTTTATCTAGTAGTGTGGTTTCAGGACACTCTCTTTTGAGAAAAGATATGTTTTGATAAAATTCAAAAACTTGAGTTGTTTACAAAAGTTGAGTTGTGAAAAATTTATGATAATTGAAAAATTTGTTAACAAGGATTGTCAACAAATCCAAAGGGAGATATTGAATAACCTTTGTGATAAATTGTTTTAACAAAGTTTTTTTATTTATTAACAACTAACCTTTTTATATAAGAATGTTTTTGTTATTTAGAAATCGGACCCAATACATCATAATGAGTTCTATAAGAAAGTTAAAAGTTATTTAATGCTCAAACCCAAACATAAAGTGGGAGAATAATTTTTGTCTTTAAGAAATTTGTTTTTTGGACACAGGTTTGCGAACTCACATTTTTGGACTGAACAACATTGGATGTAGAAGCAGTCAGAAAGATGAAGTTTTTTATCAGATGCTTTATCATATTTAGATCCATCGCCATGAATATTCATTGGACTTTGTGTTGGTTATAAATTCATATGTTGCTGAGTGAAGAATTCATAATGATGATGAATAGGTTTTTTGAAGAAAGTGAAGTTAGGTGTTAGAATTTCCTCAAACTTTCTAATCCAAATCAGATTATGCTTTTTTGATCATATATTTTGAAAAAATCGTGAAAACTATCATGATAAAATCTTTTAAAGAAATAGAGGAATCATAATGATTGTATTGTTTCCAAAAATCCAGGCACAGATCAGATCCAGAAGTACTAGACTCAAAAGTTTTTAGATGTTAGAATGTGTAAATCTGATGAAGGTTGAATAATTTCAAAGTTACAGAGTGGAGAATTCAATCATAATGAGAATTCCATCATTATGAGTATTCTATTAAATTGAATCTAAGAAGGAAAGATGATCATATTGACTATGAGAAGGAAATTCAATTAAACTAACTTTGAATAATAAAGGCAAATCGTAATGAGTTGAGAAAGAAAGGCATATTGTAATGAGCTAATAAAGAAAGGCAGATCGTAATGAGCTGAGAAAGAAAGGAAAACTGTAATGAGTTGATAAAGAAATCCAGTTGATAATAATCAAAGAAATAAAGGAATATATTAATGATCATAGGAAGTTTAAGTAGAGGAAGATTCATCATATTGAAGCTGAGGAAGTTATGTTAAACTGAAGAAAGTTTAGAAATTCCAAGAAGGATGATTACGAAGAAGACTCAAAAAGAATATTATAGTAGTTTTATGAAAAGTTGAAGAGATAAAAATTGAAATTCAATTTTGTGTAAATCTCAGAGAAATCTAAGAAGGATTAAAGAAGTCAAAGTTGAAGTTTAAATGCGAGTGTTTTTTGGAGTTTTGAAATTTGAGGAATTGGGGGAAAGTTTTCATGTTTCCTACTTGTCACAACCCAACCTTTAAATTATTTTATTTTATAACATTTCATTGCTTTGGTTAGCCTCTCCAAGGTGCAGGTCGGGCACTGGTCTAAAATTTTTTATGTTTAATTTTTTTACTAGGTTTTGGACCGATATGCGGGCACCGCACAATCAATGGTAGTCGCGTGGTCGATCCAAGTACCCATGCAGATCCCTAACATTTAAAATAAATAAATTTTGATGTAAATAAAATAATTTAAAGGTTTAAATCATAATAATAATAATAATATTGTATAGATAAAAATATTTTTATTATTAAAAAATTGTTAATAATATTATTATCACTGAAATTATTATAAATATAATTATTATTTAGTTTTTATTAATATTGTTATTATTTAAAATAAATTGAATAAAATTATCATTATGATTATTATTGTTATTTTTATTATTATTATTATTATTATTATTTATTTATTTATTATTGTTATTATTATTTTTAAGAGGGTTTTAACCCTCTTTCTTTTTTTTCTTTTTTTTCTCTTTACCCATCACGCTCCCCCCCTGTTTTTTTTAATTCCCTCATGCACCTCCCCTACCCCCCTAATTCTCTCATGCAACTCCCCTCTCCTACTAATTCCAATCATGCACATCTCTCCCCTTTCCCCCCTCTTTTGTAGTGTCACACCACCTCCCTCGTAACCCCCCTTTGGCGCGATGGGTCTCAACGGCCAGGCCTCCCCTACAGTGCCCTCTATGGTCGAAGCTTATCAAGGTCGCAACCTTTTCTTGACCGTGAACTGGGGTAGGAAAGCACAAGCCCTCGTCCGAGTCTATGTGGCGCGCAAACCCCCCCCCCCCTCCCCGGATCTCCCTCGTTCTTTGAGCTTTCTTTTGATTTCTTCGTATTGCTCCAACGGTTCATTGAGGTATGGTCCTTAGACTCCTTCTCCTTCATCGCTTTGGCGATTTGTTTCTCTTTTGGTACCCAGTTTGGATTTAGCCAAAACCCTAAGGTTTGGATAATATCTGGTTGTGGTGTTCTTCCTTCTATAGGGTATGAAATTGATGTATTGGGACATGTTGGTCCATATTCCGGCATCTGCCACCAAGGGTGAGGTGGATGGACTCGTTTCTCTATGCTGCCAATGTTTCGGGTAAGGTTATAAACCCACTATTTGGCATCACACCTTTATTTAAGTGTATTAAAGTGTCTATGGTTTCTTAATAATTTATTTAGGTGTGTGTTGAACCTTACCTCGGAGTTTTTATGGTCCTTGTAATTGTTGTAGTGAGTTTTGGACAACTTTGAAGGTGTGTGCACACATATACTAAGGTATGAATATATATAATATGTATGTATCTTCCATGTACATATTCCATCATGGAATGAGTAATACGTGAATTGGGTTAAGGGATATATATATATATATATATATATATATATATATATATGAAGGTATGTGCGTGTGTGTGAAGCAGTTCCGAGCGGTCGCTGATAAATCAGTCAACTACCAAATGTTAAATTGGTCCTGTTTTGAGGTAGGAATTTCCAATCTTTCATTTATAAAATGATTTATTGGCACTTGAATTGTTTTCAATTGCTTCTTAAAGGTTAATTTCACCTCTTTTATATTTTTGGTTTGATTCCATTAGTGTTTTTGTTTTGTTAGAATTTACTAAAAATAAGTTTTTCTAGGGGATTGTGTGAATTGCCCAGGTTAAGATGCCTAGGATGTTTATTTTAAATGTTGTTTTTCTTTAAAGTTGGATTGGGGGTTTCCACTAAATTGTTTGGTTTGTATATAATTTTTTTTTATAAATTGTTTGTTCTATTTATAAAATTGTTTATAAATTGTTTGGTCCGTTTATAAAATTATTTATAAATTGTTTGATTTTCTTATAAAAGTATTTATAAAATTATTTATAAATTATTTAGTATATTCATAAACTTGTTTATAAATTATTTGGTTTGTTCTAAAGTATTTTTATGGGACTATTTCGAAGTAATAATAGAAAGAACAATGCCCGTTTGGATCTTGGTGTGGGTTTTGGTGAATAATTGCTTAAGGGGCCATTCAGGTTTATAAATTTAAAAGCGGTATAGGTAAGATGTTTTGGGTAAATGTATTTAGACATGTAAACTCAAAGACCTATTTGGAAATCTCAATTCAAAGGTGATGTTTTAGGTAATTATTTTGGAGACTTTGGACTTAAAGGCCCATTTTTATCTTCCAATTCATGGGTGAAGTTGTGTTAACTTTTAGAATGGTATGTGTTTGGAAATTGTGTGTGTCTGGTCAGAGTTTTAAATGTTTTTAGAAAATGGTTTCAATATGGACATGACGTGACGGCCCGGTTGGCACTTTGTTTAATGTGAAATGATGGAATATGTATATGGGGAACTCCTGTCTAGGGTAACCCTTTATGGGTGAATGCATAGGAAGCGTCTATGTTTGGGGTAGGCAAGTGCGGTGAAAACAAGGTAAGGTGAGTCACGTGTGTGAGGGCCTCCTACTTACACAGTATTATTATTACAAATACCATGGGTTCATAAGAATCTTTTAGTTTATCAAGTGATGGTTTCTTATTAGCCCCGATTAGATGGGTTGGTATCCACTGGTAATTATAGAGGCCATATGGGGAGTGTTGTAGGTTTCTTTTGCCACAAGGGCGGCCAGTTGGTTTTAGACTTAGGAGCTTCACCATACGCCGACAGGTGGTTCTGAACCGAGTATGTTCAGGGGTCTTCTAGGGATGTTTAGGATCACCCATGGTTACTTAATTATTTACATTACCTGTTTATTTTCAATTGTACTATTTTATTTTCATCTTGCTCTATTTACCTATTTTATTTTAACACAGCTTTGGTATCTCTTGTCATGGGTTTTTCTTATAACATGTCAAATGGTTTTGGAAATGATATATAGTGTGTGTTGGATCTTAAAATAATAAAATCATGTACTTATTTTGAAAATGGGAAAAACCTATTTTTATACTTGTATTTTCAAACTTGTGTTAATGGATTGTTTTGGGAAAGGAGGCATCAGATTCAGTGGTTTATCTTTGAATTTCTTAATGAGCATTTTTGTGCTCACGCCTATCTTATCTTTTCAGTTTCAGGTTTTATTTTTGAATCACTTGTGTAGTGAGTGTGAAACTATGTTGGGTGGTGACCTAAAAGGTCACATGGAGGTATGTTGATCTATTCAATTTTATTCTTTTTTTCACTACTTGTAATTATTTATTTATGTTTAGTTTATTTATCTATTTGTCTTCTGTTTCTTGTCCAAATCATTCCCTACTATTCTAATTTGATGCCCGACACTAGTTTCCATCCCGAGGGGATCAGGAATACCCCTCAGGACATGTTGTGGACTGGTTTGGATGCTCGGTTCAGGGTCAACTCGGGATGGTTTGTGACAAAATGGTATCAGAGGAGACCCTTATTATTTGGGTTGTCCGGTAGATGAATATTAGAATTGTCAAAACCCGGGAGGTAGGTGCAGGGAGAGTGTCGCGAACTCTTTCTCGCACTGATCCTTGAGTTATCAGGGGTAGTCAGAAATTTGAGTCTTTTTTCTTGGATTGTTTTGGATTGAAGGATAACAATGGAGGTGAATCAAGTTATGTTGTGGCCTCACGTGGGGTGATGATCCATGTGGAGCCCAAGTTCCCAGTTAAAGGTCCTCTTAGTGTTATGCCTTACTTGGGGAATATCTCACCACTATGTCACTAGGTTAGGCATAGACACTAGTTCCTCATTCTGATGTTTTATCATTGGTTGTGTTTCATTTTGATTTCAGTTGATGTGAGTATGTTTTGAAATTGAAATTGGAATTTTAAAGTGAAAATGGTTTTGGAATGGGAGTGCTTTCCTCAAATGGTTTTAAATGGGTAGAATGGGTTTTAAAAAAATAGGAAGTGTTTTGATTTTTAAAGTTTGGTAAGTGTTTGGATTTGATAAGAAAAAGAGATGCTTGGGTCTTGGCATTATTTATGGAGGGTCACATGTGAGTGGGTATGTACAGAGAGTGTGGGGGGGCACTTGTCCATGGATGATGTAATCGAGATTGGATAAACGCACATGTGATGATTCATAAGGTGTCATTGGTGAGATTTGAAAATTTAAAAGAAATGGCAGTTTTTGGAAAAGTAATTATTACTTGTGTTTGTATATGTTTGGCTTAAGGACCTATTTCCCTTAGCTTGGGTTGTTTCCTTGATTGAGTTTTGGCTTGATGCCAGTTTTGATGGTGTTTTTCGTGTTGTTCGGAGTATGCCACCCAGAAAGGTCGCTAATGTTACCAGTGATTCATGCCTATATTCTGATTCCTTTAGGGTGATGCTTGTCCTTGGAGGCATCTGAGGTATATTATAAGTAGCGAGGTGGTTTGATAGGATTAGAACATGTCTTCGGGTTGTTGGGAAATCCTGAGTTTGTTAGAGTTTGTATTGTTTTTGGTTTAATGGAGGGTCTGATTTTAGACTAGTGGAGGTTGGGTGCCTCATCATTGTTAGGATTTGGGGTGTGGTCAAAGGGTAGTCAGTTTTCATGAGGGTTCCTCATTTGGTGATCGGGGTGTTCCAGGGAAACCTATTTCTGAATAATCTTATTTGTCCGTGTCGGTTTACGGTTCGTTGGACCATCCTCTTGCGTGCCACTAGAGTGGCCAGTTCATGCATTTCAATCCATCTTATCTCATCCCTCCTAAGTCATACTATTGTGTGACTGTTTAGGTCACTGAGAAAGGTTTTGAAAGAAGTGTCGTTTGAGGAATGAGTCCTGGTTGGGGGATTCTAGTACCTGACTGTGAGGCATAAGATGTTCTGACCATCAGAGCCCCAGCCTCAGGTCCTGGGGTGAAGCTCACGCACAGTCAGGAGTTGTCGAGGATGTGTGGAAACTTGGTCTGAATCGTGTTTTCATCTCTAGGATGGAAATATCCAAAGTTTCTTTGTTTTATTCATGTTGTTGTCGTAAGATCATCCTTGTTGTGGTAGTGTTATGAGCTTGTTCTACTGCAACCCAAGTAGCCTTATCTACTCTTAGTGTGGTTTCTAAATCATTTGGGATCCTTGAAGGGTGTTGGTACTGTGAATAAATAGACCCATTCTGATTTTGAGTTGGTCTCAACTGTGTTCGTTAGGGGGATGTTTGGTTTCGTGAGATAAAAGGAGTGGTGTTTTGGGCCCTTTCTTAGTTTGGACGCCTCTTTGTGGGTTTTCCTCCAGTGTGTTTCTGTTTTTTAGGGGGTTCCTCTGTCCTAGTGTCCTGGTATGCCAGTTTTCCCCATAATGGTTTTAATCCTAGTGGTAGAGTTTTTCTGTTAGCATTGAGAAGGTGGGATGAGTTCGGTTTGAAAAGTTCCCACATCCCCCCCTGGAGTGGTGTGTTTAGGTTTCAAGGTTTCTATGTTAGTAAATTCTTGTGGTGGGGAAAACTCTCTTGTGTTCTCCTCATAACCTCGGGCAGTGGTTGTTCTTGAATTGGTCGGGTGTGACGTATATTTATAATGGTCACCCCGAGCCTCTTGGATTCCTTTGGTTTTGTCCGGTCATGGACTTGAGTTGTGTTAACTATTGGCTTGGTGACTTTATGGGGGCAGAAAGTTTTGTGGTGGGGAGAACTGTCACACCCCGACCTTTAAAATATTTTATTTTATATTATTTCATTGCTTCGGTTATCCTATCTAAGGTTTGGGTCGAGCACTGGTCTAAAATTTTTGAGGTTTGATGTTTTTGGTGGGTTTCGGACCGGTACACAGGCACCGCACGATCGGCGGTAGTCGCATGGTCGGTCCAAGTACCCATGTAGATGTCTAACATTTAAAATAAATAAAGTTTGATGTAAATAAAATAAGTTAAAGGTTTAAATCGTAATAATAATAATAATAATAATATTGTGTATATAAAAAATATTTTTATTATTAAAAAATTGTTAATAATATTATTATCATTGAAATTATTACAAATATAATTATTATTTAGTTGTTATTAATATTTTTATTGTTTAAAAGAAATTGAATAAAATTATGATTATGATTATTATTGTTATTCTTATTGTTATTATTATTATGATCATTTTTTATTTATTTATTTGTTATTGTTATTATTATTTTTAAGAGGTTTTTAACCCTCTTTCTTTTTTTCTTTTTTTTCTCTTTACCCATCACACCCCCCCCCCTCTTTTTTTTATTCCCTCACACACCTCCCCTCTCCCCCCCTAATTACATCACACACCTCCCCACTCCCCCTAATTCTCTCACACACCTCCCATCTCCCCCTAATTCCAATCACGCACATATCTCCCCTTTTCCCCCTCTTTTGCAGTGTTGCACCACCTCCCTCGTAACCCCCCTTTGGCGCGATGGGTCTCCATGGCTAGGACTCCCCTACAACACCCTCCATGGTCGGAGCTTATCAAGGCCACAACCTTCTCTTGACTGTAACCACTGCAACCTGCAATAGGCGTGCACGAGCCCTCAACCAAGTCTTTGTGGCGCGCGACCCCCTTTCCTCGAATCTACCTCATTCTTCGAGCTTTCTTTCGATTTCTTCATGTTGATCTAATGGTTCATTGAGGTATGGTCCTTAGACCCCTTCTCCTTCATCGCTTTGGCAATTTTTTTCTCTTTTGGTACCTAGTTTGGATTCATCTAAAACCCTAAGGTTTGGATAATATCCTGTTGTGGTGTTCTTCCTTCTATGGGGTATGCAATTGATGTATTGGGACATGTTGGTCCATATTCCAGCATCCGCCACCAAGGGCAATATGGATGGACTCGATTTGCTATGCCGCCAATGTTTCGGGTAAGGTTTTAAACCCACTATTTGGAATCACACTGTTATTTAAGTGTATTAAAGTGTTTATGGTTTCTTAATAATTTAGTTAGGTGTGTGTTGAACCTTGACGCTGATTTTTTATGGTCCTTGTAATTGTTGTAGTGAGTTTTGGCCAACTTTGAAGGTGTGTGCATGCATATACTAAGGTATGAATATATATAATATATATGTATCTTTCATGTACGTATTCTTTCATGGCATGGGGAATACATGAATTGGGTTAAGGGATATATATATATATATATATATGAAGGTATGTGTGTGTAGAGCATTTCCGAGTGGTCGCTGATAAATCGGTTAACTGCTGAATGTTAAATTTTTCTTACTTTTGAGGTAGGCGTTTCCAATATTTCATTTCCGAAATGATTTATTGGCACTTGAATTGTTTTCAGTTTCTTCTTAAAGGTTAATTACACCTCTGATATACTTATGGTTTGATGCGATTAGTGTTTTTGTTTTGTTAGAATTTACTAAAAATATTTTTTTCAAGGGGATTGTGTGAATTGCCCGAGTTAAGATGCCTAAAATGTTTATTTTAAATGTTGTTGTTCTTCAAAGCGGGATTGGGGGTTTCCACTAAATTGTTTGGTCTGTTTATAAAATTTTTTATAAATTGTTTGGTATGTTTATAAATTTTTTTATAAATTGTTTGGTTTGTTTATAAAATTGTCTATAAATTGTTTGTTTTGTTTATAAAAGTGTTTATAAAATTATTTATAAGTTGTTTGGTATGTTCATAAACTTGTTTATAAATTGATTGGTTTGTTCTGAAGTACTTTTATGGGACTATTTTGGAGTAATCATGGAAATAACAATGCCTGTTTGGCTCTTAGTGTGGGTTTTTATGAATAATTGCTTAAGGTCCTGTTCGGGTTTATAAATTTAAAAGCGGTATTGGTAAGATGTTTTGGGTAAATGTTTTTAGACATGTCGACTCAAAGACCCGTTTGATACTCTCAATTCAAAGGTGATGTTTTGGGTATTTCTTTTGAAGACTTTGTACTTAAAGGCTTGTTTAAATCTTCCAACTCATGGTTGAAGTTGTGTTAACTTTTAGAATGGTTTGTGTTTGGAAATTGTGTGTGTCTGGTTAGAGTTTTAAATGTTTTTAGAAAATGGTTTCAATATGGACATGATGTGATGGCCCAGTTGGCACTTTTTTTAATGTGAAATGATTTAATATGTATATGGGGAACTCCTGTATAGGATAACCCTTTATGGGTGAATGCATAGAAGCGTCTATGTCTGGGGTAGGCAAGTGTGGTGACGACATTGTAAGGTGATTTGCACGTGCGAGGGTATCATACTTACGCAGTATTATTATTTCAACCACTATGGGTTTTTTGGCGTCTTTTAGTTGATCGAGTGATGGTTGTTTATGTAACAACCCGAACTTTTGAATAATATTAGTTTCCTAAATTTGAGTGTTATTTTATTTTATACTCAACAAAAATATATTCTTTAATTAATGAAGTGAGTATAATTAAAATAAGACCATTGGGTTTTGACTGTTAGATGACCGTTGGTCAATATGACCGTTGGAAACTAAACTCTTAATGTTATGATTATTTTTTATAAATACAAGTGATATTGGTTAATTAATACATAAAGAGGATTTAATAGCCTCATCCAGTAAACTCGGGTCATACGAAGCTCATATGTCAGAGCTTGGGAAGAAGGTAGCATCTCTGAGCTTTGCTTTGGACCAAGCCCAAGTTGATCTTCAAAATGTGAAGTTTGAACAGAATTTCCTACGGGAGAAGTTCAAGCTGATAGAAATCACCACTCGCGCAATGTTTTCCGAGCCGCCCCAATATTCTATCACCATAGCACACCTTACACTTAGGTCCTATACAGGTGTTATAAGGGGTTATGTAACGAGACCTTAGTTACGTTGCATAATCCTTTTGTATAAATAAAAATGTTATTTCTTAATATGTTAAATTTGTGGATTTCAAATGTTAAAATAAATATAGGATGAATTTATAAAAGTTCCATATTATTGGTGAATTTTGGAAAAATTGTATTTTAAAATATTTTTTGTATACATTAAATAATTAATAATTTGAAATGATTTTCAAAAAATGGTCTTCTACAGTTGTGATCAATAAGAAATTTAGAGTCTAATAAGATCAACTTAATTTTTGATGAATAGTGTTGGTTGAATAGTGTTTTCTTGATTAATAGTATTTGATGAATAGTGTTATTTTGATGAATAGTAAAAAAATATTTTACTATTAAATAATTTTTTTCAGTGAAATGATTTTCAAAAATCCGTCATACATGGTTGTAATCAGGGTGAAAAATGTGGTTAAATAAGATCAAAATAATTTTTTTGGTGAATAGTAATGTAACATACCAGGAAAATAAAGAATATGAAATTTTCATATTTATTAATATTTGTAAATTAAATATTAATTTTACTTTAAAGGGGTTGCTATGTTCGATAGCGTACCCGATACGCAACAATGGATTTCTTTGAAATCTTACGTTGCACACTAATAATATAATATTATTATTTTATATGATAGTTAACTCCTAGCCGTTGTATTGGAGGGAATAAATAAAACTAACTACA
The DNA here is from genome assembly GCA_963277665.1 of Viscum album. Classification (NCBI taxonomy): domain Eukaryota; kingdom Viridiplantae; phylum Streptophyta; class Magnoliopsida; order Santalales; family Viscaceae; genus Viscum; species Viscum album. Next base: position 192,005,598 of record OY728151.1, on the reverse strand, counting down.
ATATGATTATACATGATTGTTAAATGTATTTAATTTTAAGCATAATTTACATTAAAAGGCCGATTTACCTTCTTTTAATGGCGAACCCTCTTTAAATATAGTTTTGGTCACTTTAATACATTCTAATTGACCAAATATAATCCTTCTTTAGAATGGGGACATTAAATTTTACTTTGGGTAATTTTTTGGTATTTTTCTGATAAAGTTCAGTTTTTAATGAATAGTGAAAAATACTTTATTTTAATTCAAAAGTGCCTTTTAATCTAATTTATTTATATGGTTAGATTATCTTTTTAGTTGGTTTTAAAGTGAAATTGAAATATATTTTTACCATTTAATCCAATGTTGGTCATTGGAATTAATTTCACTTTGAAATTGGACATAAACAAGTATCAATCTTTTTATAGTTATTGTTTCTTAAAAACACGCTATTTGTTTTGATAACGGGAATTAATTTTAAAATTAATTAATTTCACTTCTATGTTTTGAATTTTTAAAAATAGTCCTCATTTTTGAATTCGTAATATCAAATATATCTTAGGCAGAATTTTTGGTATTTTTCTAAAAAACTTCAATTTTTGATGAATAGTGACACCACTTAGTGGTAGTTAAAAAAACTGACTTTTTCATTTAAATGAAATTTTACCACTTCTGTGAATTAAATTTCAAAAATACGACATACATGGTTGTTATCAAGAAGTAAAATGTGGTTCAATAAGATGAATATAATTTTTGGTGAATAGTAACTTTTGACTTTTATTTACCGCGGTTAAAGGTAAATAGGGTAATTTAAGGTAAAAAGAATATTTTAATAATTCAAAATTACCTTAAGACTTGTCCAAACCTTATTGGTTGAGTTATTAACGACCATGGGAATCTTTGGATTGATTTTGGGAGCCCATTGAGCCACTTGGGAGTGAAAATGACAATTTAGATTAATTAATTTAATGTGAAGACAAAATTGACATTAACAAAAATATTTTAGTAATTAATTTTTATATGGTGTTATATAAGTCCTATTTTCAACTAAAAATATTATTTGGAAATATAAAAATATTTCATACATCATGGTATTTTTTTTATAATTTTTAGACATCAAATAAATTAAATTATTTATGACACAATAATGATGCAGTATTTACCTCATTAATAAATGATTTAAATAAATAAGATTATAATGACTAAAATATTATCCAAAACATGTCCAATTCTGATTGGATTATTTTCTTTCGACCATTAGTCATCTTATATTCTACTATAATGATTTTTGGACCTTTATAAACCGAATATCATTATATAATAAAATAATGTTTTCACACTTTCCTAAAGAGCCCCTCCTCTCCCTTATAAAAGGAGACCACTTATAACCAATTCCTCACACCTCTCAAGCCATTTGGCTCGTACAAACTCTACCCAATTAATCTCCCTACATCATTATCCTTTACCTAGAAGTCTTACCTTAGGCAGAAGGCACTTCAAGAATTCCTTTGGTTCAAACCAAAGGGAGTTACCCAAATTAAAGGTAACGGTTTCTCTTAAATTATTTTCTTTTATTTTATTTCTCCAACCCCTAAACTCTTTTTTATTTCTTTCTTTTGTAAAAAAAAGTATCCTCAATATACTAGGTTGTTTTTATGAGAATTATTCGAACTACACTTACACACACCTCCATCTAATGGATGAAGAACATAATGTTTCTGTGGATGGCAAACTAAGGCCTCACGAAACAATGATTGTTCAATTACATCTTACCGCCTCTCATGGTGGACATTATGATGGAACTATATTTATATATGATATATATTATGTTTATTATTTCCTTATGCTTCTGTATTTCCCATTTATATCATTCCTTTATGGTTTCCATAATGGGTAAATACGATAATCTCATTTGAGGAAGTGCGGACTACCGCCCCCTCAAAGTGATGTGACTTGTTAATTCCTTATGTGGGATGTATAAAGGATGGAGTTAATGATATTATATATTATATTATACTTTAATTATAATATACCTTTGTATCATTATGTTCTAATTCCATTAAAATAATAAATAGAAATGAAAGTAGCGTTCATGCGTACGTACGGCTTACCGTCTCCACAAACGGTGCATTTCATTTCTTACCTCTAAATGTTATGTACTATTATAAAAACATGTATATGCTGGATATATATGATATATATGATATCCAAATAATGAATATAATTCTTTATATAATGAACCTTTTACCACATGAACAACATGTAATTATAAGAAGTCCATTTTTGACTCAAGTACCAAATATCGACAAAACGAACATTATTAACTTAAATGATTACATAATGTTTATAAAATGGTAATAAGTGATATAAAAGGAATAATAAACATGAAAAGGGTTCTTAAGAAAGTATAAATTAACTTTATCTTATTATTCAGGAGATTAAAGAATGATCGAGTCAAGTCGGACATGAGGTAAGGGATTCGACCTCTCTCTTTCTTTTTAAGTACTCTCTTTTATGTCATTTCATTTATGCTCCTTGTTATTATGTTAGAGGATGTTCTTTTATATTCACCATACTGTAATTTTTATTTTCATATGATTAGAGACCCCCTATTACTCTCATCAATTCATTTTATGAATTTTTTAGTGGTGTCGTTAGGCTGCCGAATTTTTGTAAGGGATTTTCTTATCTCACTTTCAATTCTGTGAGATTTCCATTGTTTGCCAATAATTTATTGAATGTGGTGTATTTTGTACTGAAATTTGATATATATTATCATGATTCTCTTTATATTCATGTTATTCTATGAATCATTTGGTGGTTATTAACTTTTTTTCATATGACACAGTTGATTACAACGTGGTAAAGGGTTTCATCTCACTTTTTATTACCGTGAGATTCATGCTATATTTGCCACTATTTCCTTTTGTGTGGTGTATGTACTGCCCATTATTGTACTCTTTATGTAATATACTTTAATTTATTAGTATTTACATCTTCTTTTTATGATCCTTCTTTCATGTGGCATATGTTTTGTAAGTTACCAAATCAGTAAGGGAACCTTTCACCCTCCTCTTTTTAAAAGACTTCTTTTTGTTATGTCTTTTAATTTACATCTTATTATGATGGGATATGTTCTTCTATATACTTTTTGATGTAAAATTTATGTCCAAGTGATGAGATACACTTTTTATCTCATCAACTCATTTTCTGAATTTTAAAGTGACGTCGTTAGGCTGTCAAAGTTTTGTAAGGGAACTTCTTAACCCAATTTCAATTCTTTGGGTTAAACTTGATCTTCTTGAATATGTCAACCTATGAATATGTGTGAATGACCTCTGATTGTTTTACACTTAATATCCAATTATATTGGGTGTATTTATATTTTTCACACATAATTATGTAATTGATTTATTCTTAATTTAAGGATACCATCTTTATAAGGGATTTCATCTCAATTTACATTTCCATTGAGACTTCATTGTTGTTATGCACCAATTCACTATTATATGGTTTATATACTATACTTTGACATATTATATCATGAATACCTTTATTCTCATTATATTATAATGTTCTTATTAAATGTTATTCCTCAATTATTTGTATTCAAGTGTCTCTCTTTTTGTAAAAAAACTCTTTAACTAAAATATCATTTTAAATGTTTTAAAGATTTATTATTCTAAATATTTGTCATTAATGTCCATGTTTTCAAAATGGGTTTTAGGATTTATTTATATGGACATTAATGTTTTCAAATGATAATTCATTTAAAAATTTCAAAGTGGTATGGGACACTTTGATTCAAAAATCTCTTTTTAAATGGTTTTGAAAATGATTTGATAAAACATTGTTTATTTCAATATCTTTATTTGATATATTTGAATTTGGAAATGTTATCTTTCCTTTATAAATGTGTTATATTTTATGATTATGTTATGGTTATTGGGAATTGTTTACGTATACGGGTGGTTCCGTGATAAACCTAGGGCAGGTGAGCCTGAGATAGCTCCTTAATGCATTGGGTAACGTGACAGAGGTAAATGTGATGTTTCTCCTAAGAGATTTAGGGAATATACAGTGATGGGTATTCCAACTGTGACTCCCTATGTAGCTGTGATTGCTAAAATGTAAGTTTGATATGGATGCCATAAGTAACCTTTATGTTTTATGATTTGTGTGTGTTATTCATAAATCTCATGATTTCATAAGGTATGTTATGATTGAAAAGTATGGTTTCATTGATTTGTATATATTGATGGGCTAATGTTTTCCTTCCTTATTTTATAACCCTTACTGAGCTTTTTATGCTCACCCCAAGTTTTTGAAATGTTTTCCACAGGACTTAAAGATGAATTGGGTCAAAGATAGGATCAAGGAATAGTCATGCTATCTAAAATATGGAACTAGACATGTTTCTTTTTAAGAGTTTTTATTTTATAAAAAAAATGGATACTGATTAGTAGTGTCTACTTATAATATTCAAGTTGTTATGTAATAGTTATGACCTAATTCTCTAAAACTCTAAACCTGAAAAGATCCTCAATGTGAATTATCCATTTAATTCAATATTATGTGATGTTTAAGGTCGGGTCCTTATAAGTAACATACCCTTATGAATATTAATGAATATTAAATTGACGAAAAAAATAGAAAATTCACCCATGAATGTATAAATACAATTTAGACATCTTAAACATGAAAAAATGAGCATAGTATAAGTTTTGATGTTTTTGTATGTCATAAATATTTTATTTAAAATTTTATAATTAATTTAATAATTTAAAATGGAAATGTATTTTCATAAAATGTAATTATAAATTGTTACTTTATTGTCTTATGGTTATACGATAATTTTATGGGACCTTGATTACTTTTTCAAGGTGTTACAAAATAAGTTATAGTTTTAGAGTTGTTTTTTTAATAAATAATGGTTTTATTTAAAAATTAAATTAAAAATATTTAGAAAATTATTTTCATAAAATGGAGTTCATTTTTTAATTCAAAGCATAGATATTAGGTTAGGGTAAATTTATGAGATTTTTATAAAATGTTCTGTTTTTTAGTGAATAGTGGAAATACAGTTTTGAGTTTCGGTGTGTTTTAATGACATCATTAATGGTGTAATCATGATGTAATAATTCTGGTCGACTTGTGAATAGTATAATATGTTATGATGTGTTCCAAGTGGATAATACCATGGGAAAATACCATGGGAAATCCCATGGTTTTGTAAATACCACCGATGAGGTGTCCCTTGGAAATTAATAAAATGTCCTCTCACTTTTGTTATAAATACCAACCCATTCCTTCATTAATTTCATTCCAAATTCCTCCTCAACTAAGATATGTTCTTTTTACCTCCCAAGGAGTCCTTCCAAGGTTCCCTAAATCCCCTCAAGGTCCCAACCTTCAAGCTTTCAAAGTTACTCTTCAAGGCAAGGGAACCTTTCACCCTCCTCTTTTAAGTCATGACTTCCTTTATGTTATGTCTTCTAGTTTCCATATTATTATGTCGGGGTATGTTATTATATATCTTTATTACTATCCATTTCATGTCCAAATTATGATATACCCTCTCCACTCTCATCAATTGATTTTTTTAATTTTTTAAGTGACGTCATTAGGCTGCCGAATTTTCGTAAAACAAATCGCATTTTCTCTTTTTTCAAGTTTCCTTTTCACGTGATATGTCATTAAAATATCCACACCATGATCTTATTTATATTTTATTCTGTCTCTATACTGTAAAATTATTCATTTATGGATGGGATAAACTTGTCCCCTCTTTTTTATTATTTTCTAAAATCATGTTATATAGTCATTATGCTGCAGAAATTTCGTCTCAAAATTTCTCTCTTTCTCTCAAGAAATTCTCTTATTTTCTTTATGTGAATACCCAAACTTATTTTATTTCTGGGGGTATTCATCAAGACATAAAATTGATATATTTTATTCTATAATTGACATACATATAACCCTTATTCCCTTTCCATGGGTTATAAATGACTTAATGATCTTGTTTTAAAGCACTTTTTAAAACGTCACAATTTTGATATGAAACTCATTACTCTTATTCTATTTAGGTTATTTATGAAATGTATGATTATGATCTATTTGTATCACATTAAAATAAATACATATTAATGGTTCACCCTTATAGCGCTTCAATGCATTGGGTAAAGAATTTAATCTCTAGTGATAACAAGTTTTACAATATCTTGGTGAATAACCTTGGTAATTTTTTTATGACGCCTTAGGGATATACCTTAGTGATATGTTCATGAATTTATAAATTAAATGTTTTGGCCAAATTTTCATTTTATTTTTCAATTTATTATTATGATATGCCTCTTTATCTCTATGATCTTATTGATATTGCTCAAGTTCACATGTAAACTGTTTCACTTGTTTTCCTTATTAGGCCTCCTGCTCACACTTTCCTTTGATGTATGTCTCTAGGTTATGAGATGCAGTAATTGTTCTTAGGATTAACTTATGATGAATCCTTACAAGTGTATTAGAAAAAAAAATTTATGTTGTTTTCATGTATATTGTTCCTGATTTCCAAGACACTAGACTTTAAAGATCCTCTGTTTGTAAAATGTAATGAAAAGTTATGTAATAAAAAGGTGGTATGTCATAGTTTATCAGCCTCAATTAGATGAGTTGGTAGCCACTGGTAGTTATAGAGGCCATATGGGGAGTGCCGCTGGTTTCTTTTTCTGTGAGGGCAGCCAGTTGGTTGTAGACTTAGGAGCTTCACCATACGTTGGCAGGTGGTTCCGAACCGAGTACGTCCCGGGGTCTTCTAGGGATGTTTTGGATCACTTGTGGTTACTTAATTATTTACATTGCTTGTTTATTTTCTATCGTACTAGTTTATTTTTAGCTTTCTCTGTTTACCTGTTTTATTTTAACACGGCTTTGGTATCTCTTGTCATGGGTTTTTCTTATAAAATGTCAAATGGTTTTGGAAATGATATGCAGCGTGTGTTAGATTTTCAAATGATAAAAGCATGTGCTTATTTTGAAAATGGTAAAACCCTATTTTTATACTTGTATTTTCAAGCTTGTGTTAATGGATTATTTTGGGAAAATAGGCATTGGATTCAATGGTTTATCTTTGGCTTTCCTACTGAGCATTTCTGTGATCATGCCTATCTTATCTTTTCAGTTTCAGGTTTTAGTTTTGAATCACTTATGCAGTGAGCATTGTGTTGGGTGGTGACCTAAAAGGTCACATAGAGGTATGTTGGGTTGTTCAGTTTTATTCTTTTTTTTGCTGCTTGTACTTATTTAAATCCATTTAGTTTATTTATCTATTTGTCTTCTGTTTCTGGACCAAACCATTCCCTATTGTTCTAATTTGATGCCCGAAACTAGTTTCCATTCTGGGGAGGTTGAGAATGCCCCTCGGGACATGCCGCAGACCGGTTCAGGTGCCCAGTTCAGGGTCGACCCGGGCTGGTTCGTGACACCGCTCTTGATTGTTTGAGTCGCCTATAAATAGTTTCTCAAATCATTCGTACTTTGTAACTTTTTGCATAAGAAAAAAAGGGAGAGAGCTGAAGAATTCAAAGTGAAAGTTATTTTCAAACAAAGATTTCTTTAGAATATTTTTTTATGTTAACTAGATTGAGAAGATCGTATTGAACGTTTGAGCAGAGTTTGAGTTTTACAGATTGAGATTGAACAACATCATATTGAGTCAATCAGATTGAGTCAATTAGGCTGAAGAATATTAGACTAAGTTTTTTAGTAGAGTTTGAACAATGCATATTGTGAATGTGTTCATCGTACTGAGTCCATCGGACCCATCCTCATCGGATTGAGAGAATCGAATCCTATCAAATCAGACTGAGGATCTGGATTGATCATTTATGGATCAGTTTGAACAAATTATTTATTCTTTTGTTTTGGTTCAATTGTTTATAAGAAAACTTTATAAACTGGCGGGAGTCAGTATAATAATTCCTATCAGGATATAGAAGGTGTTTAGTGGGAGTTGACCAAGTTGTATTCACTTCTTCATAATAGTGAATTTTATAAACCCACAAGAGTAACTGTGGAAATGATGTAGGTTCCCACACTAAGACTGAACCTAGTAAATCTTGTGTGATTTATTTGTTTTCCTACTTTTTCATGCATAAGTATTTACTAAAAGTTAATAAGGAAATAAATCTTAACATGTTGTAGGGGTTAAGTTTCTAAAAGTTTTGAAACTCATAAAAAAATAACAAATGATTCAACCCACCCTCTTAGTTGTTATTCGATCCTTTGAAACTTAAATAATGTTATAGTGTAGAGGATCGGTGCGGGTCGACACTGGAAGGATGAGTGTAGGGAAACACTAGGGAAAAGTGCCACCATACGGGGCAACATGATGGTTGTGGTCATGCTGTGGGGCAGCTACATGGGAATTCAATGAAACCCCTTAGCACATTCTAGCAGATAAACAAGAAATCCTCTCACACTTAATCCTTATGTGGGACTCATGTTAAGTGGGAATTATTCGCCATTTAAGTGTGTGTTGCATGCCACACTTGACATTACGTTGCCATGCAACGTAATGTAAAGTTCACTCCCCTTATTACTTTGACATTCAATGCAATGCTAAACAAGGAAAAAATGATGCATTGTTTTCTGCGGGGTGTGGTACATGAGACGTTGTCTTTATAACGTGCGCTGCTTCTCGCACTCCACATTAAATTAATAACTTAACATAATATCGACTTCCCAATGTAGGACCTCAGGACACCTTGAGAAGGGAGAGATGAATCAGGGTGTCAACTTTTTCTTTTAAAGTATCTGATCTTGTTCCCACGTTGGTTGGAACGTGTTAAACCTGTATGATAGATATGAAAAGAAATTAAACAATCACATGCAAAGAGACCACACGACACTTTTACTTGGTTCACCACAAAAGGGCTACGTCCAATGAGCATACGCCGACAGTGTGTCGGTTGTACCACAGTCCACTAATCTTCACTAGTTGTGGAGTACAAAAGTTCAGACACAGTCACTCTGTGCCAAACACATTGTCTTTAAAATAATTCAGGGATAGCTCACTACGTTCCTCAGAACACTTCCGTCGACTCCCCCTTACTCGTTGCCATGGGAGAAGTCTTACTCGGTTTATTAACTTGAAAGTCTCTTCAATGGATTTGCATTAAGTGTAAGGACCCGACCTTAAACCTTACATAATCTTGAATTAAATAAATAATTCACATTGAGGATCTTTTTAGGTTTAGAGTTTTAGAGAATTATGTGATAACTATTACATAAGAACTTGAATATTACAAGTAGACACTACTACGCAGTATCCATTTTTTTCATAAAGTAAAAACTCTTAAAACGAAACATGTCTAGTTCCATGTTTTAGACGGCATGACTTTTCCTTGATCTTATCCTTGACCCTATTCCACATTATGTCCTGTGAAAAACATTTCAAAAAACTTGGGATGAGCATAAAAATCCCAGTAAGGGATACACAAATAAGGAAAACTGTTAGTTTTTCAAAACAATAAGTAAACCATAAATACTTTAACATAAGTAATACTTTTCACCTTTATGAAGTAGTAAATACTCTTCACTTAATAAAAGATCACTACTTACCCTTTTGTAACCAAAAGGTTACTATAAAACCCATATAAAGAACACATAACATATAAAGGTAACTTGAGACATAAACATACATAAATAGAATAACCATACGGTCGACTTCCACACATATCACTAAATAGAATAGTCATACGGCCGACTTCCATACCCAATGCATTGGAGGTTATAACGTAACCACCCGTCCTGGTATTCACGGCACCACCCGTCATATGGTTTATCACGTAACCACCCATCAAATGTCCAAGTACCATCATAACACATAAAATATTTCAAATGTAAACATTTCTCTAATAATATTTCATTTTCAATCACAATAATTAATTTCAAGATATTGAAATAATCAATCCATTTTCATAAACCATTTAAAAATAGATTTTTGAATCAAAGTGTCCCATACCACTTTGAATATTTTAAATGAATTATCATTAGAAAATTTTAATGTTCATATAAATAAATACTCAAAACCATTTTTAAAACATGGACTTTAATGTGAAATATTTAGAAGAATAAATCTTTAAGACATTTAAAATGATATTTTAGTTAAATAGTTTTTTAACAAAAAGAGAGACGCTTGAATACAAATAATTAAGGAATAACTTTTAATCAAAACTTTATAATATCATGAGAATAAAGAGATTCATGATATAATATGTCAAAGGATAGTATATACACCATATAAGAGTGAATTGGTGCATAACAACAATGAAGTATCAGTGGAAATGTAAATTAAGATGAAATCCCTTATAAAGATGGTATCCTTAAATTAAGGATAAATCAATCACATAATTATGTGTGAAAAATATAAATACACCCAATATAAGTTGATATTAAGTGTAAAACAATCAGAGGTAATTCACACATATTCATAAGACGACATATTCAAGAAGTACAAGTTGAACCCAAAGAATTGAAATTGGGTTAAAAAGTTCCCTTGTAAAAATTCGACAGCCTAACGACGTCACTTTAAAATTCAGAAAATGATTTGATGAGATAAAAATGGTATCTCATCACATGGAAATAAATTTTACATCAATGAGGATATAGAATAACATATCCCAACATAATAATATGTAAATTAAAAGACATAACAAAAGAGGTTTTTTAAATAGAGGAGGGTCAAAGGTTCACTTACCGATTTGGTAACTTACAAAACATACGCCACATGAAAGAAGGATCATAAAATGAAGATGTAAATACTCATAAATGAAATTATATTACACAAAGAGTACAATCATGGTTAGTACATACACCACACAAAAAGGAATAGTGGCATATAGAGCATGAATCTCATGGGAATAAAAAGTGAGATGAAAACACCTTACCACGTTGTAATCAATCGAGTCGTATGACCCAAAGTTAATAACCACCAAATGAATCACAGAATAACATGAATATAATGATAATCATGATAATATATATCAAAAGTCAGTACACAATACACCACATGTAATAAATAAGTGGCGAACAATGGAAATCTCACGGAATTAAAAGTGAGATAAGAATTCTTCTTACCTCGTGTCCGACTTGACTCGGTCGTTCTTTAATCTCCTGAATAATAAACTAAAGTTAATTTATACTTGCTTAAGAACATTTTTCAAGTTTATTATTCCTTTTTATATCACTTATTACCATATTATAAACATTATGTAATCATTTAAGTTAATAATGTTCATTTTGTCAATATTTGGTACTTGAGTCAAAAATGGACTTCTTATAATTACATGTTGTTCATGTGGTCAAAAGTTAATTATATACAGAATGATATTCATTATTTGGGTATCATATATTTCATATATATCCAGCATATACATGTATTTATAATAGTACATAACATTTAGATGTAAGAAATGAAATGCATTGTTCATGGAGACGGTAAGTCGTACGTACGCATGAACGCTACTTCCATTTCTATTTCATATTTAATGGAATTAAAACTTAATGATACATAGTAGTATTATAATTAAAGTATTGTATCATATATAATATCATTAAATCTATCCTTTATACGTACCACATATGGTATGAACGAGTCATATCACTTTGAGGGGGTGGTAGTCCGCACTTCATCTAATGAGATTATCGCGTTTTACCCATAATGGAAACCATAAAGGCATGCTATAAATGGAAATTACAGAATCATAAAGAAAACATAAACATAATATATATCATATATAAATACATTTCCATCATAATGGCCACCATGAGAGGCGGTAGGAGATAATCGAACAATCATCGTTTCGTGAGGCGTTAGTTTGTCATCCACAGAAACATTATGTTCTTCATCCATTAGATGGAGGTGTGTGTAAGTGTAGCTCGAATCATTCTCATAACAACATCCTAGTATATTGAGGATACTTATTTTGTTACAAAAGAAAGTAATAAAAAGAGTTTAGGGTTTGGAGAAGTAAAATAAAAGAAAACAATTTAAGAGAAACTATTACCTTTAATTTGGGTAACTCCCTTTGGTTTGAACCAAAGGACTTATTTAAGTTTCTTCTTCCTAAGTTAATGATTCTAGGAGGAGGATATGGATGTGGGGAGTTTTACTATCCAAATGGCTTGAGAGGTGTGAGGAATTGGTTAGAAGTGGTCGTCTTTTATAAGGGAGAGGAGGGGCGCTTTCGGAAAGTGTGATAATATTATTTTATTATATAATTATATTCAGTTTCAAAAGGTCCAAAAATCATTAGAGTCAAATATAAGATGACTCATGGTCTAAATAAAAACATCCAATAAGAATTGGATAGGTTTTGGATAATATTTTAATCATTATAATCTTATTTATTTAAATGATTTATTAATGATGTAAATAATGCATCATTATTGTGTCATAGATAATTTAATTTATTTGATGTTAAAAAATTATAAAAAAAATACCATGATATAGGAAATCTCTTTAGCTTTCCAATGAATATTTATAGTCGAAAAGATAATTTATATAACCCCTTTTAAAAATTAATTTACTAAAAGATATTTGCTTTTGTCATTTTTGTCTTTACTTTAAGTTAATTAATCTAAATTGTTGTTTTCACTCCCAAGTGGCTCAATGGGGTCCCAAAATCGACCCAAAGATGTTCATGGTCGTTAATGACTCAACCAATATGGTTTGGACAAGTGTTAAGGTAATTTTGAATTATTATAATATTCTTTTTACCTTGAATTAACCTATTTACCTTTAACTGTGGTAAATAAAAGTCAAAAGTCACTATTCACCAAAAAATATTTTCATCTTATTGAACCACATTTTACTTCTTGATAACAACCATGTATGTCGGATTTTTGAAATTCAATTCACAGAAGTGATAAAATTTCATTTAAATGAAAAAGTCTGTTTTTTAACTACCACTAAGTGGTTTCACTATTCATCAAAAATTGAAATTTTTCAGAAAAATACCAAAAATTCAGCCTAAGCTTTATTTGATATTCCGAATTCAAAAATGATGTCTATTTTACCAAATTCAAAACATAGAAGTGGCATTAATTAATTTTAAAATTAATTCTCGTTATCAAAACAAATGTGTTTTTAAAAACAATAACTATCAAAAGATTGATACTTGTTTATGTCCAATTTCAAAGTGAAATTAATTCCAATGACCAACATTGGATTAAATGGTAAAAATATATTCTAATTAAACTTTAAAACAAAATAAAAAGATAATCTAACCATATAAATAAATTAGATTAAAACGTAGTTTTGAATTAAAATACAATATTTTCACTATTCAATAAAAAATGAACTTTATCAGAAAAAATCCAAAAATTTACACAAAAGTAAATTTTGATGCCCTCATTCTAAAGAATGATTTTATTTGGTCAAATAGAATATATTAAAGTGGCCAAAATTAAATTTAAAGAGGATTCGCCATTAAAAGGCGGTAAATCGACCTTTTAATGTAAATTATGCTTAAAATTCGATTTATTCACATTTTAAGCCTTTAACATTTATTGGATAAATGTAAATACATTAAACAAACATGTATAATCATATTGTAGTTAGTTTTGTTCATTCTCACTAATACAACGACTATGAGTTAACTACCATATAAAATAATAATATTATATTATTAGTGTGCAGCGTAAGATTTCAAAGGAACCCGTTGTTGCGTATCAGGTATGCTATCGAACATAACAACCCCTTTAAAGTAAAATTAGTATTTAATTCACAGATATTAATAAATATGAAAATGTCATATTCTTCATTTATCTGGGATGTTACATTAAGTCTTTGTCTTAGTCCAACATGAGACACTGTTTGCATTGAAGTCCTGAATTGATGCATTTGAAGGCACTGATCACACAAACCGGATATTCAAAAGCCTGTCGGAAGCATAACACTACACTTGCACGCAATACCTCAACTTGCGTGCAAGATTTGGGAATTAGCACGAAAGATGACTTTCGCGCAACTCCTACTTTCAGTGCAATCCTTATCTTTCACGCAACTATACCGAAGGGTTCACTTGGTCTTTTCAAACTAAAGGAACACCTTGTGCGCAAGATTAACTCTTTGTGATTCTTTCACGCAGCAGAACAATCAGATTTTCGTTGGAAAATTCTTAAGTCTTTCCTGGGGATAACTGCCTATTTACAGGCCTCGATAATCCTATGCGCAAGTTTCTGACACGTCTTTGTCGGTGCGTGCAAGATTCTTCCAGAGTACAGAAAACCGCTTTTGACGTCGCATTGGGCACATAAGCTTCTTCCACGCAACCTCATTTTTTCGTGCGCAGTTCATGTTTTGCGCACACTTTTTGCCTTTGCCATATTTTGAAGCATTGATCCCAAATTAGGCCTTGCACACAAGTTTCTAAACACCCTTCAATCTTGCACGCAATTCCCTTTTCCGAAAACACTTTTCTCCATATTCCAATTTTTTGACCCAAAAAAAATGGCAAACACTGATAAACGACGCCACCTTCAATATTGTTGTCCGCATGAATTGTATAATCCCTTTTCTGGAAAACTTCCTGAACTTCTAACGAGGATTGACAACAAACACAAATCATACTCTATTTTCAGCATAGAACAGTTATGGTTCTAACACCCATTGCATATTACATTATCAAACAAACATATATTTTGATCCATCCCGACATTACATTATCATATAACATCGTGAGAGGCAGGACAAGACCAGTTTGTGTTTTCTTGAAATATGTTCTTCATTAAACCATGAAAAAATGTGTTGATTCATTGAACTCTTTCAATTGATATACAAGACATGTTTAGTCCATTCGTAATGGATTAGAAACTAAAGGGAACTGCATCGTGTGAGAGGAAGTCAGTGGATGCATGCACTTGCTACGTTGGGTTTAACGCAGTCTCAGGTTGCATCGCATGCTCACCGTATTGCGTTCACAACAACGTAATGTTGGGTTCGGGCTTAAGGATACATTGACACCAATGCATCCTTAAGCCATATGCATGTGATTTTGAGTGTGCATCTAATACTCAACGAAGCAAATATATGTTGATGCTTACAAAATGTTTTTTGAGTGGTGTTATTATATTTATCGTAAATAATTTTACAATCAATTTTAATGTTAAATTATTTAATTATATTGCAATCTCATGCCCTTCGGGGGCACAACCTACTGAGTCTAAGGGAGGTCTCAATGTTGAGTACCTTGAATATGTTGTAAGTGACGATAAATTTTACTTATAATTTGTAATTCATCCTCTCATCATTTGTTAATACATCACAATCAAGTGCTAAGATGAGAACAACATGAAAACTAGTTTATTGATATAAATGCGTATTAATTTATTGATATAAACGAGTATAAATGAGTATAAATGCGTATTAATTTACTTTAAAAAACGAGTATTAATGATATTATATGGATTGTAAAGTTAAAATTTATGATATATGAATAAATTTTCATTTTAAATTCTTCGAAGATCAACGGCCCTTCCGCCATAGAAAAAGCAAGAACTGCAGCGATTTTGAAGACCCCCGAAGCCTTCATCTGAACAAGGCAGCACCCAATAACTCGCTGATACTCCGGCGGCGACATTGGGAAGATCATGCCTCACAGTGCGCTGGATTCGCTCCGCCCACTGGAGTCCTGCACTTTCCAGCTCCATCGATGGAAGCCCTTCCACTCTCCATCCACAGGCCCCCAAACCCTAGACCTCGATCCCTGTACTCCCGTCCCTTACCCCACCGGAGGGGGAACCGACGGCGTCGGCGGCGGGATGATTCACTGTAAAAGGCCCTGTCTCTCGGACCGGGCGACATCGTTCTCGGGCGAGTGCCTCGACATATCGCGGCTGAGCTTGTTCGACGAAGACCGTCCCCCCGCCGCCCCCTGCAAGCGCTGCAGCCTCCGGTGGGTTCCTCGCAAGAGGCGCCGCCGGGGGTCCCGCTCCGTGTCGGGTCGGAGCAGCGACCGTAGCGGCACCCGCCGGTGCTGCTCAGTCGGGGCGTCCGCGGCCTACGCCACCTGCTCGGACTTCCCCATGGCGACGGGGCCGGGGACAGATTCCAGCGGGGAGCTGTTCCTGCACGGGGACGGCCACTGGGCGATGGAGGTGATTGAGGGGAAGGGCGGCCCGAGGAAGGAAAGGGGCGGCGAGAAGGAGACTCCGCCTTCGGGGCATTGGCAGATCGGGAACTTCGATGTTTTGGGGAACGAATCCGGTTATGGGAGCGAGCCTGGTTACAGAGGGGATGCAGAATTTGGATATGGTGATGAGGTGGAGGAGGAGGAGGATGATCCGCGGCCTCTGTTCTGGGATAAGCGAATCGGAGGTACACATATCCTATTCCCATTCTGGCCCCCTTTTGTTCCCTGGTTTCAATTTTGCCATTACCAGTTTTCTGTTCCACCTGCATCACCTTGGAACTTGATCATTGATTTATCTCTTTACTATGTGTTTCATGACCGGGGACAATGTCATCTGCTTCCGCTTCGTTTTCACTCTATTTGGTTTATTTGCCCCTCGTTCGGGCGACCTTTGTTAATGTTTTGGTGTTCATGAGTAGCCGGATCTTTGCCTTTCTGCAAATGATATTCTTCTTTGTTAGGTGGACCATGTAAAATGCCAACGCCTCAGAGATCTGAATCCTCCTCTTCTTCCATTCATCTCGATCGTTTACTGCTATTATTGGTGTCCTATTAATCTCCCCAATTTATCTGGCTCCCCTTTGGCATATCTTCATTGGAAACATCAAAAGTTCGGCTAAAGGGAGATTTAACGTGAAATATTTGGCAGGACACTAAATTTTGACAAGGGATGAAGAGGGAGAGGGAAAGGGAGGGAGCGAATTTCCCAACTTAGTTTGTTTCCATCATTTTTTTTCATGGCAGTGATAAAGAACTTCAAAATCTTGACTGATTTTGAAGCTGCAAGTAAATTTGTTTCTTTTCTTCAATGAACTGCAAATTATTTGTAGAGGGACACTTGAGTAAACTTTAAAGTTACAAAAATTGAATGAACTTTAAAGATACACAAATGTTAAGATTAATGCCCCCCCTCTCAAACCGGAAACCTTTCCAAGCCTCCCCATCTTAGGAATGAATTGGAGTAAACGGAAATTATTCACTGTCCTGCTTCTGGGGCCTGGGATCAACTTCAAATTCTATGATTTAGAAGTTAGATGTATTTTTTTGAATATATATTTTCAATTTACTACAATTTTTTTGTGGATGGGCACACTTGAATGAACTTTAAGGATACTGATGTCAAGCTTTTGAGGGCATTTGATACTATGATTTTAATCACATTGCAATATAATTTAATAAACTGTAATCATTTTATAATGTTTGTTATGATCATTGTGATTGCAAAATTGCATTATTGTTGTAAAGCGATTGTAGTCAAGTACTGCAATCTGATTGCAACCAATTCTTTTTGCACGTTATGATTATGGTGCAAAGTGATTATAAAATACCTGGAATTTTCTTACTAAAAAATTTAATTAGTGTAAAGAGGTTGAATTTTTTTTCCCACGCACAACCCCTTGTTGAGTCAGAAGTATTACTTATTACTTTTCAATTCTTTCAGTTTTGGAAATCACACACTTTCTTAAAACATGTCTACCAACTTTTTATGTCCCAAGTGTTTCAGTATGTTTGTGTAGAAAACATTATCTTTTACCATATGTAGAAAAAGATCTAATGTATTACGAATATAAACACATTTTTCATCATTACGATCATCGGATTGAGTATGCGCTCGATACATTGGACTTACCTTTAATCAGACTCGGAGTTAGACTTTTGTCTTATCTATCGTACTGGCAAAAGTCATGACTATTGGACTGATTCTGGTACCGAAACAATGAGACTAACCCTCATAAGGATTATCGTATTGGCAATAGATAAGGAAATGAAGGTTTCGGGCGCAGTGGAAGCGAGGTTGAGTCGGTTCCCAACTTTAATTTTTACCACGATCAATGATTATTACGGGATCAATACGACGATGAACGCTAGTCTCTACGGAATAGAATCAAAGATTTAGATAAAGAAAGAAGAGACCCAAAACCTTTAGAGAGAATCTTGCACATCATGTTTATAATTAATTTAAATTTAATTTCTGAAGAAATAAAATACTTGGTTCTTCAATACTTTCTTCGTTGATGATGTTGATCGTCTGAGATGACCCTTTCGGATTGTCTCGTTGCGCTTGTGAGGATCCAAACCAGAATCCCTTTAGCGGTGATCCACATGTGCTCCAATGGTCTCCGATTGACGCCACTCGCTTTTTGGGTGCTAGCGCGGCGAAACGAGCGTTTTGCGTCGATCGTTCTTTATCGTCTGTTCTTCGGTCTTGAAGAACGTCTCTCGTTCTTGAGAGGGAGAAAAGAGATGAGTCGAGAGAAAATTCCTGACTTGGAATTGCTCTTGCATCACCGATTCTCCGTACATGGCACAATAGACATACCTGTCTATTTATTGATACGAGGATTCAGTTATAATATTTAATTGTGTAACAATAATTAAATACACTCATAACCTTAGAGAAAACTCATGCTACATAATAACAATAACTGCGTCATTATTTGTGGTGCACCAACTTGTGCAAAACAAAATCATAAATGAAATCCCGTGCCACATAATTATAACAACGTTATTATTATTTTGTTTTGTGCCAACTAGTTAAGATAATTATTTACCATCTTGCAAATAATTATTTTACTACCAGACCGACCTTGGTCCGCTTGAACTCCACTTCCATTTATTGAACACTCGAATAAATAAATAAATAATTTATTCTCTTAAATATTTTTTTTTTTTACAAACTAGTAAATAAATATTTATTAAATGTTCAATAAAATAAATAAATATATTTTTATTCACAATCCCACAAATAAATATTTATTTAATTTATGTAATCATTTTAACTTGAATAAAATTATTCCACTGTCTTGAGCATAATATTTATTTCATTAATTAAATTCAAATAGAATTTAATCGAGACCACCTGAAACACTTATCGTGCGACTCTTTAGAATTCTTTCTTGTTGGCATTAGGCGAGCTTGCCTAAAGTCCAAGAGTACTTTCTAGCAACAGGTCAAGGCAACCAAGAGAAAGAACTTAAAGTCGCAACAACAACATCCACATACGAACGCTCACTGTGAAATATAATCACTTTGTCTCAATATCTCATCAAGCTAGTTTCATGATAGTGTTATCAACCTTTATGCTTGATATGTCGTTCTCTGACTACCTGAAATAAACTCGTCGTTACACCATGGCCATGAAATTTCGTGCGACGGTTCTATTTCAATCAAAGGGTCGAGATATCAACTTTCATAAATGGAAGAGACAAATCCTTCATCGACTTATCCATTAATAACACGTCATTTGTGACACATCCAATGTACCCTACTTCCCGCCAACTGTCTGCGTGACGATTTTCGTTAGTAAATCAAAGTGCGCGAGTCGTGACACGTTTTAATGACAATCTTAAAGTCTAAGTACCATTACACACGCTCGCAGATAGGAATATCCAATGACACCAAAACATGCGAAATTCCTATTGGCGGGTCTGTTCTCATAATCTCCCGTCTTGGAGATTATCCTGTGCGAACTTTATGAGAAGAAGTCTCATTTGATTACGAGTACTCGCACCTGACGGTCTGTATATTATGTGTCCCATCATAGTATGTCATCCAACCGCAAAACTATATTTAAGAATATTGTTATAGCACTTCAAGGTTCTCATCATAGCGGGGAACTGCTATGACCTTGTCAATGCGGCAAATACTTCAGGACATTATTACACTATAGTCATGCAGAACAATGAACAATATGTAATAAGATGTTTAATATTTCAATATATTAAATATTCATGTAATCAAAGTACAAACAGTCGGTTCTAGGACACCAACTCTTACAAACTCCCACTTAGACTAGAGCCAACTGCCTACGACTTTCAGTCCGCTAGACCTCACATGATGATCATGTTTCTGCCGAGTCAAGACTTTAGTCAAGGGGTCCGCCACGTTATCTTCCGTGGAAATACTGTTCACTGCAACTTCACCTCTCTAAGAAAAATCCCTCAAGAGATGATACTTCCGAAGTATGTGCTTCATCCGCTGATGTGACCTTGACTCTTTTGCGAGAGCCACCGCTGCACTATTATCACAATACAGTGTGATGAAATCTTTACTGCTAGGTAACACATTCAGCTAGGTAACACATTCAGCTCCTGGACGAAGCTCCGCATCCAAACTGCTTCTTTAGCTACCTAAGAAGCTGCGATATACTCAGATTCTGCTGTTGAACCTGTGACCACACTCTGCTTTGAGCTCTTTCAGTTCATTGCACCTCCATTCAAAGTGAAGATGCATCCCGTTTGCGATTTTATGTCATCTTGATCTGTCTGGAAACCAACATCTGTATATCCTCCAATGACTAGTTCCTCATCTACTCCATAAACTAGGAACATATCCTTAGTACGCCTCAGATACTTTAGGATAGTCTTGACTGCCATCCAATGACGGTCACCTGGGTCAACTTGATATCTACCTAATGCATTCAATGTGTAGGCGACATCCAACCTAGTACATAGCATGACATACATGACTGACCAAATCGCTGATGCGTATGGGGTCCTTGCCATTCTCTTTCTTTTCTCATGTGCCCGAGGACATATTTTCTTGAAAAGATGAATGCCATGTGACGCTGACAACAATCATCTCTTGGATTGTTCTATACTGAATCTCTTCAGTATCTTGTCAATGTATGTACTTTGACTTAGGCCCAACAATCTATTGGATCTATCACGATGGATTTTGATCCCAAGAATATATGCTGTCTCGCTCAAGTCCTTCATGGAGAAGCATTAATTCAACCATGCCTTAACATACTGTAAAACTGGTATCTCGTTTCCAATAAGTAATATGCCATCAACATATACTATTAAAAAAACGACTGCACTCCCACTAAACCGTTTGTAGACACAAGGGTCACATTCATTCTTTATAAAACCAAATTCCGTTATGGCTTCATCAAAACGAATGTTCCACGACCTGGATGCTTGCTTTAATCCATAAATGGATTTCTGCAACTTGCATACCTTATTGACATCCTTTGGACTCATAAACCTTTCAGGTTGTGTCATGTAGACATCTTCCTGAAGGTTCCCGTTAAGGAATACTGTTTTGACATCCATTTGACAAATCTGTCATGGTAAGCCGTAATGACAATTAGAATTCTGATGGATTTCAGTATTGCAACTGGTGAAAAGATTTCGTCGTAGTCAATGGCCTTTACGCTGTTTGAACCTTTTGCAACCAGTTGTGCCTTATAGGTACTGACTTGTTCCTCCACGTCTAGTTTTTTCTTGAATACCCATTTGCAACCAACATACTTTACATCAACTGGAGGATTTATCAAAATCCAGACTTGGTTTTGGTACATGGAATCCATTTCAGAATTCATGGCTTCTTGCCACTTGACAACATTTGTGCCACTTACTGCTTTCTTGTAGGTTAGAGGATCATTATTATCAACTAATAATGAGTCACCATCCTTGGTAACTAGAAAACTGTACCGTTCCGGTTCTCCAACCTCTCTTGTACTTCTAAGCAGTTCTTGTGTCTCTGGAACAATTCTTTCTTCCACGGGGCTTTGTGGAACCTGTTTCTGTACCAACTCTTGTATACCTTGAGTCTGGACTTCATCGAAGTCTATCTCGCTCCCACTATCTCGTTTGGAGATGCGCTCCCTCTCAAGGAATATGGCGTATCTTGCCACTATAACCTTTTTGTCTGAGGGGTTGTATAGGTAATATCCCCTTGTTTCCTTGGGGTATCCTATAAAGGTACACTTTGTGCCCCAGGGTGCAAGTTTGTTACCTGAAGAGGCCTTAACAAACGCTTTACTTCTCCACACATATAAATTCGATAACATGACTTTCTTTTCCACTTCAGAACTCATATGGAATACCATTTATCGATTTAGTTGGTACTTGGTTTAGTATGTGCGCTACTGTTTGTAACGCATACCCCCAAAAGGATAATGAAAGATTTGCATGACTCATCATTGATCTCACCATGTCCAACAAGGTGCGGTTCCTCCTTTCGCTCACACCATTCCACTGGGGCGTGTAAGGAGGAGTGAGTTGAGATAAGATCCCAAAATCTCGTAAGTAATTAATGAAGTCTTGATTAGAATATTCTTCACCTTGATCTGAGCGGAGTTTCTTAATCTTCTTACCAAACTGGTTCTCAACTTCATTCTTGTATTCTTTGAACTTATCAAAAGAATCCGACTTATACCTCATCAGTAAAAGTTATGAAGTATGAGTACTCACCCCTTGCTTCAACTGAAAATGGTCCGCACACATCGGTGTGAACTAATTTAAGAAGCTCTTTAACTCTTTCACCTTTCCCACTAAATGAGGCTTTGGTCATTTTATCTTGTAAACATGCGTGACATACGCTAAGTGGTTTTAGTTCGAAAGAATCTAAATATCCATCTTGATGTAACTTTATCAAGCGTTTCTCGTTTACATGACCTAGCTGGTGATGCCAGAGTTGAGTGTGGTATGAGTCATGCGAAGTATCTTTGTTATCAATTGCCATTACTTGATTTGTGTAATCCAACACGTAAAGACCATTGTATAAATGTGCCATACCAAAACAAATGCTATCTTTGTAAAAGAAGCAACATTCATTTTCAAATTTGAAAAAAAATCCATCTGTATCTAATCTGGATATAGAAATAATGTTTTTAGTAACAGACGACACATAATAACAACTCTTTAACACCAAGATCATCCCAGTTGGCATTGTGAGGTGGTAGTCCCCGACAGCAACAACATGAAGTCTGGCTCCGTTGGCTGCTCGTAGATCTACCTTTCCTCGGTCAATCTTCCTGAATCTACTTAGTTCCTGTATTTGGATACATATGTGAGCACTACACGCTGTATCTAATACCCAATTTGTAGAAACAAATAGATTGCATTCGATAACAAACGCACCTGAAGCTTCCCCTCGTTTCTTAGGTTGGGTGCAGTTCTTCTTCCACTGGCCCTTTTTGCCACATGCGAAACAAACAACTTCCTGTTCCCTTGCTTCCCCGTTGATCTTCCTTTTCTTGGAAGGGCGTGAAGAAGTTTTGGACTTAAAGCTCTTCGCATTCTCTTTCCTCTTATTCACCATAAGGATAAAAGGCTTTTCGCGCTTCATATCTTTGTCCACTTGGCGAATGAGGATAAGAAGATCAGATAAAGACTTCTCAATGTAATTCATATTGAAATTAACAACAAAGCTGGAGAAGCTCTGAGGGAGTGATGCAAGAATGAGATCGGTACCCAGTTCTTCGGGGTGTTTAAACCCTAGAGCCTTCAGGCGCTCAATGTAGCCAATGAGCTTGACTACGTGAGACCCAGCTGGGACACCCTCTCCAGGCTTACTCTGAAAGAGTGCCTTGGAGATCTCAAACCGAAAGAGTGCCTTGGAGATCTCAAACTGTTCTTGTCTTGCTCTCTCTTGGTAAAGACCACAGAGGTGCTCGAGCATGCTATAAGCATCCATGTTTTCTTGAGACTTCATGAGCTCACTAGACATTGATGATAACACCAAACATTGAACGTCGACCGCGTCGTTCATATGTTTCTCGTAGACCAAGAACTCTTCGTCACTTGCCTCTTGGGGCATGCATATCAGGTAATGCTGACTCCAGCACGTAAGACTTCCGTTGATGGCGTAGAATAACCCGAAGGCGTCTAAACTATTCCTGGATGTTACTGCCGGTGGGGATGTTGTCTTTATCCAGAATTGATCGTAGGGATAGTGTGGTTAATGAGCTTGTCATTTTATTTTACAATTAAAAGAGCAGATGATTAATACTTTCTTGATTACATTTTATGAAAAATAATTAATTTTATTAAGTCTTCCACTATTTTATCAAGTCCCAATGACCCTCACCATTGAACTCAGAATGTCCAGTTGTCATGTCTTTCTAGTGACAAGGATCCATATTTCCCTTCGCATAACCCCAAAAAGGGTTGGTCAAGCTATTTGAAGGTATTTATGCAGGCAAGTCTTTGCCAACTGCGGGCTTGCATCTCCTTGATCCGTTGAGTGGACTCCCCAATCCTAAAATCCTGACTTGGATTTCCTCAACACTTGCCTCCAATATTACACCAAGTCTAGCAAGGGCTACTCCTCTTGATGTAATATGGTTAAATCAATCCGAAACTTTCATAAGAGCTTCCTGTATAAAAGTAAGTGTCCCAACAATGGTTGGTCAAACACATAGTTTTATTGAGTCTTGCCCTTAATCAAGTAACAGAAGGCTTAGTTTGACTTAATATTTTGTTGAGATATTTTTATCTCTTATGCGTAAATTGCTTATTATCTTTATCACATGCTTGTTAATATTAAGTGGAACTTAAGTGATTAACTATGTCTTGATAATATTTACGCATAAGCTTGGTTTATTTTTGTTCCATCTTGTATGATTGTTTATTTCATTAATCATGTGATCGCGACTACACATTCATAATGATAAACCATGCAACTGACAAAAATAAAGTAAAGAGCATGATCATGAGCTTTTCTAATGGTTAGTGTAGGTTGAGAAACCCCCTTGCCTCGTTACCTCAAAGTGAGGTTGATGCGTTCTTTTATAATGAATGATAAAGACCACATCGGACCACAAGTCCGATGTGGGATACAGACTCCAACACTCCCCCTCAAGCTCGGTGTACCTAGCTTAGACACATAATGAAAAGAAAGCAACAAAACAGACGCTAACACTCCCCCTCAAGCTCCCCCTCAAGCTGGAGGGGCCCAGCTTGATGACAAAAACAAGACAAAAACATAATAGAAGATAAAGCTTCAACATTGCTTCTCCCCCTGACGATGTTGATATGATGCCGCTGAAAAAGGGTGGGTAAACGCCGAAAAGGTGCGGGGCCAGACAACAGAGCGTCGGGAAATCCACACCGGCGGGTCGGTCGTCAGAGCGTCGGGAAATCCGCACTACGGGCCGGTCAGTCAGAGCGTCGGGAAATCCGCAATGTCAGGCCGATCGTCAAAGCGTCGAGAAATCTGCACGGGAGGGCCGGTCATCAAAGCGCCGAGGAATCCGCAGGAGGCACCGGCGATGGGATGCGGTGATTCCGCAGGAGGCGCCGGGTAGGGAGGCGGGGATTCCGCAGGAGGCACCGGGCGGGAAGGCGGGGATTCCGCAGGAAGCAGGAGGAGGCCGACATGGAGGGAGCAGTTGTTGATGCGTCGCGCAAGGAGGCGGAGTTGAAGCGATGGTGTGTGCGGACCAGATCTGGAAGTAGGGCAGCCGTTGGAGGAGGAGGATCCTGTCCTTGAGAGAATTGCGCAGAGAGGGGCCGCTTGGATTTCGTTGCGCGCACAGGGTGAAGCCGACGAGGGAAGGCTGCTTAGGGCAGAGAGGCGCGACGGAAACAGCGTGCGCGCAGTGGGGAGGAGGCGATCCGCCGGGAGTTGCGCCGTAGGGGAGAAGCTCCGCAGGACCGAGCGGCGGGCGGCGCGACGGGATGCGCCGCGACGGGATGCGCCGGGAGGGAGGCCGTCGGGTAGGAGCGGCGCTGGAGGGGAGAATAGCTGGAAGGGCAGAGACCCGCGACGAAAGGAGACGCCGGCAGGGGGGAGATCCGCCGGTGAGGGAGATTCGCTGTGAGGGAGGGCCTGTGTGATGGGGAGGAGCGGGGGGGGGAACTATTTGGATTGGAGCCGCGCCCCCCCCCCCCCCTAGACGCGGGGAAAACCCTAAAGCCTGAAGGGAGAAAAAAAATTAGGGAGGGATCGGGTTTCGAAAACCTCCTCTGATACCATGTAGGTTGAGAAACCCCCTTGCCTCGTTACCTCAAAGTGAGGCTGATGCGTTCTTTTATAATGAATGATAAAGACCACATCGGACCACAAGTCCGATGTGGGATACAGACTCCAACAGTTAGTTTATCTAGTGGTTGATAAACTAACCCTGACCTAGGGGAGAAAGACCTTGAACCTTTTGAGTTCGTGTTTACAGCTTTCCACCTGCCCACCTATGTATCTCCTGAGATTGGTTTCGTCTCGGCTCTAGCTTGAACCACCTCCACCAGCTTGGGAGCTTCATCCATTACACATGCTTTTTAACTCACACGCAGATGAGGGGTAAAAAAGGGGTTTACATAAAAGAAACTATGAGCACGCAGACCCTACATATTAATGAGGAGAGATGGCTCGTAGACCAACAATTTAATTTAATAAAGTAAAAGGAAACCAATCACATACAAATGTCTTGGTCTACCTTATAATCACTTACATACATGCAACGAGTTACGCATTTAATAAAATTAGCATTTAATTCATTAATCGTTCTTATAAAGATAAACTGCGCTTGAATTGATTAATTATTATCTTTAATTAATCAATCCTTTAAACTTAATTCTTTTTTATGAATTTCCTTGAGATTCTCATCATAGTATATAAATGCACGTTAGAGGTATCCTGGTGAATACTCGTCCGAATCTACCCAACATGTATTATATTCGCATACTGTTTTACTCTTATGATATATGACATACAAGATGTTTCAATGCATAGAGTAACAACCTGTAGTACGATTTATACATATGTAGTTCTGAACATTACACAAACATTAAAGTTTTAAATTTGTGTAATTTGGTAAAGTACATGACATGTAGTTCCGACTACATGGCGTGTACTACCTTCACCTTCTGTCCCGAAGTACACGCCTAGGGACTCGGCGTGTGAAGCGTATTTTGGAAATTTTGGAGTACATGACGTGTATAGTGGGCTACACGCTGTGTTGTCTCCGCGTTACACAGTTACCGGTCGGTCGGCTTAGCCGTGTATGGTATACACAGTTTGGCCCCTGACTCGAAGGGACTACACGTCGTGTGCTGTGGGCCACATGACGTGTAATCCGGTAAGCGTGTGCCTATCTGTCCCGGTCAACACACAATGTAGAATTAACTACACCGTGTGCAATAAATGCACAAGGCTTGAGTAATTGCCGAATTACTCCCTATGCGCTGAATATGACTACACGACGTGTAGTCCGGATTACACAATGTGTATTTTCGTTTCACCTGGGCATAATTGTCGGCGCCTCCTGATGAGTTCTCCGTTTTCATTTTAATAAAAAAAAATCATTCGTTTCTGTGAAATCTGCGAGAAACGAAAAGAGGGAGAACAGTTCTCGAAATCCAGAATACAAGAACGATTAATCTTGAATTGACAAACTAAATTATTAAACCGTAAATCATCAACGAATTATTTAAATAATTATAAACTATGATGACCTCCCTTTGATACCACTTAAAGGTTTCGGGCGCAGCGGAAGCGCGGTTGAGCCGATTTCCAATTTTAATTTTTACTATGATCAATGATTATTCCGGGATCAATACGACGATGAACGACAGTATTCACGGAATAAAATCAAAGATTTAGATAAAGATGGAAGATGTCCGAAACCTTTAGAGAAGATCTTGCACATCATGTTTATAATTAATTTAAATTTAATTTTTGAAGAAATAAAATACCTGGTTCTTCGGTACTTTCTTCGTTGATGGCGTTGATCATCCGAGATGACCCTTTCGGATTGGCTCGTTGCGCTTGCGATGATCCAAACCGGAATCCCTCTAGCGGTGATCCACACGTGCTCTAATGGTCTCTGATTGACGCCACTCGCTTTTCGGGTGCTAGCGCGGTGAAGCGAGCGTCTTGCGTTGATCGTTCTTGATCGCCTGTTCTTCGGTCTTGAAGAACGTCTCGTTCTTGAGAGGGTGAGAGGAGAGGAGTCGAGAGAAAATTCCTGACTTGGAATTGCTCTTGCGTCATCGGTTTCCCATACATGGCACAATAGACGTACCTGTCTATTTATTGACATGAGGATTCAGTTATAATATTTAATTGCGTAATAACAATTAAATACATTTACAACCTTAGAGAAAACTCATGCTACATAATAACAATAACCGCGTCATTATTTGTGGTGCGCTAACTTGCGCAAAACATAATCATAAATTAAATCCCGTGCCACATAATTATAACGGCGTTATTATTATTTTGTTTTGTGCCAACTAGTTAGATAATTATTTACCATTTTGCAAATAATTATTTTACTACCAGACCAACCTTGGTCCGCTCGAACTCCACTTCCATTTATTGAACACCCGAATAAATAAATAAATAATTTATTGTCTTCAATAAATATTTTATTTACAAACTAGTAAATAAATATTTATTAAATGTTCAATAAAAGAAAGAAATATATTTTTATTCACAATTCCACGAATAAATATTTATTTAATTTATGTAATCATTTTAACTTGTTTAAAATTATTCCATTGTCTTGAAAATAATATTTATTTTATTAATTAAATTCAAATAGAATTTAATCGAGACCACCAGAAACACCTAGTGTGTGACCCTCAATGATTCTTTCTTGTTGGCATTAGACGAGCTTGTCTGAAGTCCAAGAGTACTACTGTCTATCAACGAGTCAAGACACCCAAAAGAAAGAACTTAAAGTCGCAACGACGTCCACATACGAACGCTCACTGTGTAATATAATCTCTTTGTCTCGATATATTCTCAAGCTGGTTTCATGATAGTGTCATCAACCTTTATGCTTGATATGTTGTTCTCTGACTACCTGAAATAAACTCGTCGTTACACCATGGCCATGGAATTTCGTGCGACGGTTCTATTTCAATCAAAGGGCCGAGATATCAACTTCCATAAATGTAAGAGACAAATCCTTCCTCAACTTATCCATTAATAACATGTCATTCGTGACGCACCCAATGTACCTTACTTCTCGCCAACTGCTTGCGTGACGGTTTTCGTCAGTAAATCAAAGTGCGTGCGTCTTGACACGTATTAATAATAATCTTAAAGTCTAAAGACCATTACACACGCTCGCAGATAGGAATATCCAATGACATCAAAACATGCGGAATTCCTACTGGCGGGTCTGTTCTCATAATCTCCCGTCTTGGAGATTACCAAATGTGAACTTCATGAGAAGAAGTTTCATCTGCTTACGAGTACTCACACCTGACAGTCTGTATACTATGTGTCCCATCATAGTATGTCATCCAACCACAGAACTATATTTAAGAATATAAGTTCTTATCATAACGGAGAACTGCTATGACCTTGTCAATGCGACAAATACTCTAGGACATTATTACACTATAGTCATGCAGAACAATGAATAATATGTTTAATATTTAAATATATTAAATATTTATGTAATCAAAGTACAAACAGTTGGTTCTAGGACACCAACTCTTACAGGAAGTCCATCGGATGATCCTATGTTTATAATCGGAATATAGAAGACTTATTTCTATCTTAAGGAATACCTTTAGCATTGTAATGGTGTTAATCAATACGACGTCGGACATTCAGTTACGCTAGATCGTTGTGAGCTGTCAAGCGCCAGCTATCCGAGGTCGTTGCAACAAACTCAGAAATATGACCGTTGGAGCTTCGTCTATAAATAGCAGATCATTTGAAGAGTTTGGAGCTGGCCGATTTCATTTGCAACTCAAGTCTTCTAAAGTTTTCTATGCGTGAACATCTCGTTCCAAAGTCTTTGTAATACTTTAGAGAGTTGATAGTTCTAAGGAATCCTCATAAGGGTTGTTTCCTTAAGAGTATTTGCTTTTGTAATCGCGTCCGGACATTGTTACGATCGGGGGTTTCCGGGGATGGGAAGATGGTGAATCCGATCCATCGAATCGAGGGCTTCCAGGGCTAGAAAGACAGGCGCCAATTATCACATTGAGGAATTTTGGGGATAAGAAGACATAGCTATTTCGATCATCGTATCAAGAGATTTCCTGGTAAGAAAAGACAAACTTTACAGTAAGTATAAAACTGTGGATACCTTTAGTCAAAGTTATTGACTACCTTACTCTTAAGGTTAAAAGAGTTAAATCTTTTAATATAGCTTGTAAGCCATTCTTACTATGACTAGCTATTGTATTGCTTGTTTTTACAAGTTTCTATTCCGCTCTGCATGTTATAGAAAGTTAGTCTTTATACTATTCTTTCTATACAATTGATTTTATTGGTGTGATTGTTAATATGATGAAAACAAAACTTTGACATTAATCGGATCCATTGTGAATACGATCTTTACTATGATATAATCAGACATTTTCTGGTTCCGAATTTGTTACTTTGATAATCAGACTTACTTAAGAGGTTTTATGTTTTTACTAGTTTAAACTTTTTGAACTAAGTTTTTTAAACTACAATTCACCCCCTCTTGTTGATAACTTTTTGATGCTTACCGGAAAGTACCAGATTCTTGATAAGGAAGTTTCTGCTTTTACAAATGTTGAGAAGCGAGAATATAAGTTGAATTATAAAGTCAGAAATACTTTACTATGTTTTATGATAAGGAATATCTATTGTCAGATATCATCTTGTGAAGCTGCAAATAACATATGGAGTAAATTGGAAGTTACTTATTTTGGTACATCTAAAGTTATGGAAACAAGAAATCCATGCTAATCAAGCTTCTGATTTTTTACTTGAGAATCAGTTGCAAAGATGCATCAAAGATTCATAACTATTATAAATAGTTTACAATCTCTTGGAGAAAAAGGGCTTGATGATTAAATTCTTGTTGAAAATATTATTGATATAATGTCCAATGAGTGAGAATCAAAAAGAACAACTGTTGATGATATAAGGAAGTTAACTAATCTTACTCTTGATGATTTGATTGGAACCCTTATGCAGTATGAGGGAAGACTTAAAAGAGATGTTGGGAAAGCTAAGAAGAAAAATAGAGGTGTTGCTTTTGCTACACAACATCTGATGTAACTTCTAAAGTTTAGTTAGCTGAGAAAGTTGTAAAATCTTCAAGAAAAAAAGAAAATTATTGTTCAATCTGATTATAGTACATCAGAACATTTTGAGAATGAGTTTAACTAATCTAGTAAGAAGGATGAATAAGATTGTTGGCAAGAAAGATTTTTAATACCGATATAAGAAAGGTTATAATGATAAAGGTGATAATAAAGATTATGATCTCACTTGCTATGAATGTAAGAAAGCCGAACATATCCGACCTGATTGTCCAAAGTTAAGCTTCTGACATATGGTGTGCCAGTGGTGGAGATTCTTCTAAAAGTGCTTCAGATAATGAAAGTTCCGGACATAGGAACATTGGTTTTTTTTGCTCAAGTACCCATGGTAAATCATTGTTTAATGGCTAAGGTACATACAATTGAACCCCTTACAAATATGTCTTTAAATGCAAATTATCGTGATGAGAAAAATTCTACATCTTCTGGTGAAGAATAATTCTTTACCAAGTTATGATATGAGGTTTCCAGATTTGCAAAACTACTTGAAAATAAAAATGGTAAGATTTGTAAAAAACATGATAATGCCAAAGCTAAACTTGCTAAGGCAGATTCATGGATAATTATTTTGACTAAAGAAATATTAGATCTTTCTAAAGATCTTGATAAAACTATTTCTGAAAAAGATACTATTTCAAAAGATATTGAAAAAGTTGTTTCTGAGAAAAATGTTTTAGAAACAAAATATATTTCTAAAACTAATACTGATGTGGATAAAAATTTAGTTATCAAACTAAAATCCGAAATTTTTAGTTTGAAGAAACTTTTATCAAAGTTTACCACTGGTAAGAATTTTTTTGACAAAATGTATAAACAAATTAGACTTCATGGTAATAGTTCTAGAATGAAAACTTGTTTTTAGTAACAATTATTTTATTTCAAAAAGGGCACCTTTTTGCACTATGTGCCGAAGTGGTGGGCACTGGAAGAAAAATTGTTCCTTAAACAGAGTACAATCATTAGGTTTTCATAAGGCTTATTTTTCTAAGGAAATGACATTTACTTGAAACAAATTTCAACAGATGTGCCTAAAATCTTGTTTTCTAACAATATCAGACCCAAGAAGGTTTGAGTTCCGAAAAACTAATCTTCTTGTTTTTAGAAAAACAAAGATAGTACTAAAAACAAAAACATCTGGTACATGGACAATGGATGTTCTAGACACATGACTGGAAACGAAGATTTCTTCAAGAAGATAATCAAGATGAAAGACGACAAAGTAGCTTTCGTAGATAATGCTCAAAGATTATCTGAATAGACAACATTGTTCTTCTCGGAAAAACTCTTATTTCAAATGTTTTATTTGTTGTAGGTCTTAAGCACAAACTTATAAATATAAGTCAATTATGTGATGAAGATTACCTTATGAACTTTAGGAATGATAAATGTTTAGTTCATAGTTTCGAGAATGAATTTATTCTTTTTGCCAATCGACGTGAGAATGTTTCCACACTTAACTTAGAAGACCTTAGGAGCCAAGACTTACCTTGCCTTAGTGCAATGAAAGATCAATCTTGGTTATGACATAGAAGGTTAAGTCACCGTAACCTTAGAAACTTATCTAAGTTGACTAAAAAAGGACTTTTTAATGAAAAATACATCTGAAACTTGTCATTTCTTAGTAGATTTTTTAGTTTCTTGGTCATGTAAGAAACAACATTCATTATCACTTTCCACTGCTGAAGCCGAATATGTGGCAGTTGGAAGTTGTTATGTTCAAGTGTTGTGGATGCAACACACACTCATAGACTATGACATGAGTTTTACTAAAACTCAAATACTTTGTGATAATACAAGTGTCATTGCTTTAAATAAAAACTAGTATTCTCCCCCGTGCAGTTGCACGAGATTTAAATTTTGACTATTATCTAAAATAGTAGCATGGTTAGAAGCTGATTTCCAAAGGTTGACATTAACAAAGCATGGGTTTTCCCACATTCAGTAACTTTCAATACAAATCAAAATTGTGAAAGTAACTCTAAATCTGTAAGAATAAAATATAGAAATTCAGAGTACCAATCATCACATAATATAAACAATAGTTTTTAATTGTTGTAAACAATATGTTTTTGTATTTGAACAAAACAGGAGAAAAAAATTATGCAAATTCCATTTGCAAGTAGGAGAATCCAATTTGAAGTGCATAATAATTGTGAAAATCTCACAACCTGGTAAAAAAAATTAAGAATTTCGTTAGTAGACAAAACATAATATGATTGGACATTTCATGATGTACAATCAAAGAATGTGACTGAAATGTTGTCTTATGGAAAGGTAACTTTAAATACAATACTAATTGAAACTGTGGGAAAAAAAGCTATGAACATTTTTTGATGTACAAATCTTGCCATATGGAAAGGCAACTTGAAACGGGTTAGTAAATAAATTTTTAGGAAAAATTACATATTAATGGATATTGCAAAATTACATCATGAGTTCCAGTGACATAGGCCACCCGAGTTATGACGCGAGCCTAACCCTTAGACAACTAAGGAATGACTTTATGTTATGACTCAGGGGTTACAATTGGTCCATACACCTACTGATTAGATGTTGGTTCCAGCATCCAACTTTCTCCATGGTGCAGTGAGTCATTAGTGGGAATTGATCATACATACCTGCAACATGGAGAGTCTTCCATAATCAAAGTTTGATCAACTGTTTTGCAAGGACTATTACCCAGATATGCTGAGTTATGTATTAATTGAAGCATTTTTTGAATTGCAGTAGGGTCATATAATTGTCTCGGTGTATTTGTTAAGAATCAATGACCTCATCTGGTACTCTCTTAACAGGATTCACAATGAATTCCTTCCACTGTAGAAGTTCAAGCATGACCTTCATAGATGCATTCAAGTTGGTGTTGTTCCCCTATGAATCTCCACTTATCTTGAGGGGTTCCAAAGAGAACCTTGGTGATTGAGAGCTTATTAGAAGAGGAACATTAGGTGGCATATCCTAGTGATGGTTATCCAGGAGCAGATTTTGTTGTATGTGCAAATGATAAGCATTTGATGTATATGAATTAAGGATATGTTGGTCCCAACATATCCTTAAGCTCAAGACCAAGAATATGTTGGTGAAAATATAGCCTGGAGTGCATGCAATGAAACCCGAGACTACATTTCCTGCAATGTAGTGTGTGTATCTGGTTGGAAGTACCACCACTAGGAATATGCTGATGGATTTCAGGGCTTCATATTATGAAAAAAGACAATGAAATCAAACCCATATATGCTCAACCTATCCATTTTAGAATCAGAAATAATAGGTCTCAATAACATAAATAATGCTTACTTGAAGTGATGTGTGATCCATCCATGACTTTTCATTATACCCCTGTTAAAGACCACCGTAGCTGCCAATGAAAGTCTCCTGCATTCACCTAAAGTCATCATAATTGGCAGATGCATGCACTACCTCAATGCTTCAAAATCAAAGTTCTGCAATAATTTCCAGCTTCCTGATGTATGTAGCGGAAAACATCATATAATCTGTAAATATGTTAAAACAGAATCAACTAATCTAACAAGACAACATAGAAGAGAACAAAAAATATATTCCAGTCCCTCAAACGCGCTGCACTAACACGTTACACGAACTGTACTAACGTGCTGTTCAGTTTCTAAATTCTAGCATACCTGCACAGGAAAAAACATACAACATCAATTTATGCAGGGGGTGCCAAACAAACTTAAAGATTCATGTCAGTACAACCATGGCTCATACCTACATAACAATATCGAATGACAGTACTCACTTGTTAATGAATATTCGAAATCAGTTAATAATTGTATGAAAATAACTATTAGAATTCTATCAAATGATCTTTGTATGTGAACTGTACTTTTTAATCGTTAAATTTACAACATTATTAGTTGAAATGAAAATTAAATATAACTATTTAAATAAAATTTGAATCCATACCTCATCATCTTGTGCAATACTACCGTGAACTTGCAGCTCGTTTACATCATCTGTAACAAAAAGTACCTTGAATGCATTTTGTTCACATGGTTGATGTCGGTTGCTGATGTTGTACTCTGAAATGTCAATAGTAATGAGCAATGTTTTATGTTTGAATACATTCAGCTCAGGTGGAAAACCAAACTCATCATTTTCCTGCAATAAATATATATTGGTTACGAAGCAATATAGAAAGAGTAAGTTCAATTTTTAGACAATTAAAAAATATCTTACATGAATAAGATTGTTTCTTAGCTCAGATGCAGATTTAGAAACAAACTGCATCACTTGTTTCTTGAAGAGGACTACAGACATACATCCAATGCTATCACTCACTAGCAGTTGCAATTGGTATCTACAACAATATATAGTGTACATGGTACAACTTATGTAATATGTCAGTGAGATCTTTTCTAATGATGTCACATACAGGAAAAATAATATTGTAGATTAGAGAAAAATATATAAAATCTTAGAACATATTTTTATTATCATAAATTGTAACTATGAATTATTACCTTTGTATAGTTAAAAGTGGAAGTACACCACAGTTGTGACATTTATCCTTTTCATAGAAGAAGTCTGCCTTCTTTTTGTAGGAAAGACATGTGCCATAATATCAGCTGTAATGATTTTGTATATTTGCTGCAGTTACTAACGTGGTACATTTTGTTACTTGTAATGCAAAATGTATAAAAGGTGAGTGAAAACATTACACTAATTATAGGAGATGTGTATAAAGCAAATCACGGGATATGGTTAATTATTAGTCGTTACCTCAGTACATGTAGTAATCTGTATAATGTTTCTCTTGTTTTGGAAATAAGGTCATTTGTTTCCAGACGAGCTGCCTGCAGCAGAACTTTGTACACTGCTTTGTTGGTAGTCTGCTATCGGAGTTTTCAACAAATTGTATAGCATTTACATTGATGTTGGTAAATAATATATGACTAACTATAGTAAATTGTAGGTTGAGAAACCCCCTTGCCTCCTTACCTCAAAGTGAGGCGGAGACATTCTATTATAATGAATGAAAAGGACCACATCAGACAACAAGTTCGATGTGGGATACAGACTCCAACACTCCCCCTCAAGCTAGGTGAACCTAGCTTGGACACATAATGAAAAGAAAACAACAAAACAAACGCTAACACTCCCCCTCAAGTTGGACATGCCCAGCTTGATGACAAATACAAGAAAAAAAAAACAGAACGGAAATAATAAAATCGTTGTTGATGATGCTCCCCCTCAAGATGGTAATGTGATGCCGCTGAAAAAAAAAAGGATGGGTCATTGCCGGAAAAGTGCGGGGCCGGACAACAGAGCGCCGAGAAATTCACACTGGTGGGTCGGTCGTCAGAGCATCGGGAAAATCCGCACTACGGGCCGGTCGTCAGAGCGTTGGGAAATCCGTAATGTCGGGCCGATCGTCAAAGTGCCGAGAAATCCGCAATGGCGGTGCCGGTCGTTGAAGCGCCGGGAAATCCGTAATGGCGGTGCCGGTCGTCAAAGCGCCGAGAAATCCGCTCGGGAGGAGGCCGGTCGTCAAAGCGTCGAGAAATCCGCAGGAGGAGGCCGGCGATTGAATGCGGTGATTCCGCAGGAGGCGTCGGGCAGGGAGGCGGGGATTCCGCAGGAGGTGCCGCAGATCCGAAACTGGAAGCAGGGCAGCCGCTGGGAGAAATTGGAGCCGGCTGTCGGAATAGGAGCGCAGCGCTGTCACAGGAGGCCAACGCAGAGGGAGTAGCTTCGCAGAGGCGGCTCGGGAGGCCAACAGGGGTGGAGGCCAGCAGGGGTGGAGGCCGGCTGTTGGAGGAGCCAGCAGGGGTGGAGGCCGGCTGTTGGAGGAGCCGACAGGGATGGAGGCCGACTGCTGGAGGAGGAGTCGGTAGGAATGGAGGCCGGCTGTCGGAGGCGCCGGGAGCCGCGTCTGGGAGGTGCGGTTGGAGGAGCGGGGCGCCGGGGAACCGTCTGAGGCGCTGCGCGCACAGGACCGCCAGAGAGGGTGGTTCGTGCGTAGCGGGAGAGGTGCAACTGACCGGTTCGGGCGCCTGGAGAAGCGGGAGCCGGTGCGAGGAATAGGCCGGCCGTTCGGGTGAAGCGGGAGAAAACGTTTTGCGCGCCGGGAGTTGCGGAAGTGGGTGCCGGCAGGAGCGGGGAGCCGGGAAGAGCGGAGAGGGGAAACCGCCAGGAGGGGGATGTCGACGGAAGGTTGTGCGCAGGGGCCCATACTCGTCGGGACGCGTCGCGGCGGAGGTGAGGAGGGCGGCCGGGAAACAGCGCAGAGAGGCGGTGTCGGATGAGACGTCGACGGAGGGTCGTGCGCGGGTGGAGGCGTGACGGGGCGTCGAGAGTGTTGCGCTCGGGAGGAGCCGTGACTGGAAGGGAAGGCACACCGGGGGGGGGCGCGACGGCGAGGGCTCGCGCGCAGGAGGAGCGGGCGCCGGAAGGGAAGGCGCACCGGGGAGGAGCACCGCCGGACAAAGCCGGAGCAGGGAGGCTGCCGCTCGGGAGGGATGACCGGCAGGGGCGAGTGCGACAGAGAGGCGCGGGCGAGTGCAACAGAGAGGCGCGGGCGAGCGCGACGGCAGGGGCGAGCGCGAGGGAGCCAGGATCTGGACGTCGGGGAGCTGCTCTGACGGAGGCGGGCCGATCTGCTAGGGCAGGGAGAGGCGGGCCGGACAGAACCGGAAACCGGCGGGGGGGGGGGGGAGATCCGCCGGGAGAGAGTGATCCGCCGTGAGGGAGGGCCTGCGCGACTGGGAGGAGCAGCGGGGGGGGTGACTATTTGGATTGGAGCCGCCGCCCCCCGGACGGGTAAAAACCCTAAAGAAAGGGGAAAAAAATAATAATTAGGGAGGGATGAGAGATCGGGTTTCGAAAATCTCCTTTGATACCATGTAGGTTGAGAAACCTCCTTGCCTCCTTACCTCAAAGTGAGGCGGATAGATTCTTTTATAATGAATGAAAAGGACCACATCGGACAAAAAGTCCTATGTGGGATACAGACTTCAACATAAATTATAACAGTTTTTTATCTAATACTAAGAGTATGTAACTGGACAGGTTAACAATGAAGTAAAATGTAAACTAACAGCAGAGATTTTGTAAACAATAGATAGCCGGATAACCTTGTTTCCAGTGAGTGTACTATAGGAAAATCTGGATTCAGTAGAATCTTTGCGGCATTGACACTGGTGCTAATAATAATTAGTTCTGTATAGAAAATATAATTTCAGTGGACATTGTAATACATATTAGTTTTCAGAATAGTAATAGAGTCGTTTGTAGTAAGTGTTATATATGAAAACTTACTGGAGAGCCGTTTTGTACGTACAAGCTGAAGAACTAAAATTTTAGTTGATGTTTCATCCAACAACAATGTATTGAGATGATCTCCATATTCATCCCACAATGTACAACTTAGGGTTTCTCCACTGAAAAAATTACATAAAAACAGTAATGTATTAATAATTATGAGAAAAAATGTGCAGTTATTTTTAATTTTTAAAGGAAATTACCTTCAAACACTCAAGAGTGATTTGCATTATGTTGTTTCGGTTTTCCCAAAGTTGCGGAGCTTGATAATGATGAAGCACGCCAACAACATCCTTGTGACATAGAGAAATATAAATTCATGAAACGGTACCTAGAATTTTGTTTGATAACAGAACATACCAATAGCTTTGCTACAATGTGTTATTGAATAATCACATTGCAACATATGTGCAATAAAGAATATCATTGTATAAAGCTGAAAAAGTAAATATATAAGTACAGTTATACATATGACAATTGGCATGACATGTTATAAATGATAAAGTAATACCTATAAGGTAATTTTCGGATACATTCCCCTCTTTGATATCTTTGAAAGGAGTAAAATGGAACACAAAAAGTGGCAATGGTGCATCTAAAAGTTTGATATGGGTGCTCCAGTTAAAAAATATTTTGCACTTGTGACGACTTGCTAAATAATTTCTTTTATTTTCCTTGATTTGAAAATTCTGTATTATATAACGAACACCTTCACGAAGCAATGATTTGTGCTTTGAAATTAGTTGTTTGCCAGTAATTGTTGCTTGAATCATTGTTTCCTACAGGTAGCAGCGTTGAGCTTTTCGTTAATAATAAGAACATCTAGAAAGTAATAGATACTTACAATCACAAAAGTAACTTGGAGAAGTTTTCATCAGCCAACTCACTTGTTGAAAATGTTAATGAAAGTAAACTTACATTTTCATCGGCCAACTCACGTTGAGTCTTCACTAACAACAATTGAGATACAAAATTTGGAATGTGCCGTTCTCCCACCTGGTAGTAATAGGGATGCTATACCACTCGAAGCAACTGGAAGAACTATATGGCCATCAGAACGTAGTTTTGATGTTAACGCACGTCGTAAGAAAGTTTTCCCAGTGCCTCCATACCCATGGACAAAAAAAAATCCCCCATTCCCTGTGCAAGATGCAGTATGAATCTTTCTGAAAATGTTGTCCTGTTCAGCAGTCATTTTTTTACTTAAAACTTCAAATTCAGCCTGTAGAAGACCCTTATCATAATTTGTTTCAGCTGCAATCAACCTGTTCCCAATAAATGTAGTTAACTCTGGAACAGACATTGGAGGGTAATTTTTCAGAGATCTGCCATTACTGCGATGGATGTTATCTATTTCCAGCAGTGCATACTGCTGTAGTTGACTGTCAGTGAGATGTAAATCTGTTACAATTAAAGGTAATTAGTTGACATGAAGGTTTCATATTGAAATTTAAAATATGACAAAGATCAAGTTACAGTTTTACTCAGGAAAACCTATTATGTAAACCAAGTAATCTTTCTTGTCCTAAAAAAAATTGATTTGTAAATGCAATTAAAGTTCAAGCGTCAGATCAGTTTGAATTATTATTATTTTCTTTGATTTGAACTACATTTGACTTGAATGATGTCTAGATTATAATTCAAAGTACCTCAAACTTCAGTAACAAAAGATGTTAGTGGTCATCCCATCAAATTAAACGATAGGATGTTTTTTAGAGAGAAGTACTGCAATTGCATACCTTCAATTTGTAACACTGTTTTCTGAGCATATAAAAAATCTTCTGAAAGCAGCTTCTAAATTTTACTCCATAATTCATGAGGTTGAGAAATGGTGTTTGAGAACAACAATTGAGCAAATAATCCATGGAGATAATTCCTGGTTGCCCAAACAGAAGCCTCTGTAAAAGCATCCAAAAATTCTGAATCATCAACAAGTAAACCCAAGCAGTAACAAACATCTCTAAATGTCTTCAAAGTCGTATGATTTACAGTCAAGATGTCAGCATATGCAGTTGGTCCTTCAACTTTAGTGAGCAGTATTTGAAGATAATAAAGTTCACCAACAGTTGGATGCACATAATGCAATCTCCCAATAGCGAAGCCTCGTTTTCTAGGATGCCACTTATGATCACGACAATGGAAGACAAATTTCGTTGGGAACTCTACATAGGTTAGATATTGTGCTTCGGGATAAGTTGCATTAGCTTCAAACCACGAGGTGAGCATAGTCTGTGATATTGTTGTCTTTGACAGAGTATCGTCAATATCGCATCCATCGTTATATGTGACAATCTGCTCATTGGGCAAGTGAAATTGTAATCTTTCAACAGGAGGGAACCTGTAATAGATGTCATAACTAAATATTCGCCAGACAGCTTCACACGGTGAGATATATTGACAATTGTAATACATTTTAATCTCATTAACCTGATTCTGATAGAACCCGAGGAACCAACTGCTATATTTATGAAGCAGAACAGAGAATTACAGCAAGGTACAGCAGCAGAAGAAGAAGAAATACACCTCGAGAGAGCAGAAGCTCCTCGCCCAAGCCCGCAGGCCGCTACCCAAGCCAGATGGCCGAACTCCAATTATTTTTTTCCCTCCCCTTCTCACCCCACGTACTGCTTATATAGTTATTCTCCAGCCCCACAAGTGGGGGGTCTAGAACCTTCCCCCTAACAACTTAACAAACTTACCCCCAAAAGACCATTCTACCCCTTATTAGAATATTCTTTCCTCCAGCTGGCCAGCTGGTCTCTATCACTGCTACCGTCCCGAAAAACCACCTTGTCCTCAAGGTGGTCGATCACGTAGGTACTCCAAGCAATCTTCCATATTCGGCGTCCTACTCTGGTGAGTTGGGTCGGAACAAGCAATATCGTTGACTGAGGACCAATCGACTGTTGTCCCATATAAGGCGCCCGTGCCCCAGGTGCACACCAAGCAATCTCCCAGATGGATCTTCCAGCACTGTAGACCCTTTGTGTGTGATGCGACTCGAGCATAGCTACTTTCCAGGCAATTTCCCATATAGTCATTCCCGGATGATGAGCAGCTGGCAGAAGGTCTGTCAACGGTTTGTGATGTTGCTCCTTCCGGTGAGAAGGTTCGTGAGTCGCCATGTTCCTCCAGCAGCTTTCAATAGTCCCCACCAAAATCACCAGACTATCAGTGTGGGCGAGCAAATGTGCTGCCACCCTCATGGCGCATCCCTTCACGGCCAACTCATCCCCCTGGAGTGACTGCGCCTACTAATGGCATAGTTCCCCAACTGTCAAATGTCCCGCTCCACAGGCGGACGAAAATACTGTAGGTTCCGGGCGCAGCGGAAGCGCGTTAGTGGGTTTGCCCAACTTTAATTTTAACGTTAAACAACGTTCAATCCGAGATCCGTCACGATATAAAACGCCGAATCTTCAGAATAGAACGAAGAACGAAAAGAAAAGAAGAGTCCCGGAACCCTTGAGGAGGATCATCATATGTTGATTATAATTAATTTAATTAATGCATAAGAATTACCTCGTTGGAATTCTTTCTTCGTTGATGTGTCCGGTCACGATTCGGTGATCCGTCGTTGCGTCGTAGAATCCAAGTGTAGGATTCCTCTAGCGGTGATCCACACGTGTGTCACGTATCTCCGGACGTCGCCGAAGGGATCTCCGAGTGCTAGCGCGGAAGAACCTTCGCTTGCGATATCTGCCTTTGACCGCCTTGATCCGGTGGAGGATCTTGCTCTCGTAACTTGAGGGCGTTCTTGGTGGAAAGAGAATTCTCTCTTGGTTTGAGAGTATTTCCAAATCCGTTGTGCACAACCAATGGCTCTTAAAATGTTGGGGTTGTGAGGATATTTATAATCATGTTTGAGGTTAATAGAGTTATGACAATAAATAAACGCGTTACGCGTTTTATTTATTTCATTAACTCTTATTGAAACCCCCCCATGTCGAATTATTAATTCCTTGACATGCGCCCACGCTGATTATAATAAATATCATTTAATAAAATAATATTAAATCCTCAAAATCCCAACTGGAAAAACTACACAGCGTGTAATAATTAATACACGGCGTGTACTTGTTTTCTATAAAACTACACGGCGTGTATATTTAATATACATGGTGTGTACTTTTATTTTCCATTTTTCTCCACCACATTTATTAGACCTTGAGTAATGACTATTTATTTCTTAAATAAATTTAACTGCATTACTCGCTAATAAATATATTATTTCGTCCACAATATATTCTCTCGAATAACTAGTGTCAAAATAAATGCGATCAGACATCCTTAAATAATTATTAAACCACAGTCGAGAATAATATTTATTTAACTTGTTAAATTAATATTTAACTGAGATACATGGACACACTTAGTGTGTGACCCTCTAGGCCTCTTTCTCAGTGGCATTAGGCTGAGCCTGCCTAAAGTCCAAGGTTAGCGTCTAGCAACACGCCAAGGCACTCATAGAGAAAGAAGTTAACGCCGCAATGACGTGTCACCTCCTACGAACGCTTACCGTGTAATATAATCCCTTTGTCTCGATATCTCCAATCAAGCGGGTTGCATGCTAGTGCCATCAACCCATGTGCTTGATTATTCTTTCTTTGACTTCCCGGAATTGAATTTGCCCATACCTTACCATGGCCATGGATTTATTTAGGCTATATCAATTCCATCAAAGGGCCTGAGATATCTACTTTCGTTATGGAACGGAAGGGACAAATCCTTTCTCGCATTATCTATTAATGCGGTATTACTCGTGACGCACCCAACGTATCCTACCTCGCTGCGAACAGTGTGTCGTCACAGTTTTCGTCAATACATCTAAGTGCGCGAGTTGTAATACCCATTAATAATAATCTTAAAGTCTAAGGATCAATACACACGTCCGTAGATAGGAACATCCAATGACACTATGAAATGTGGATTTTCTACTGGCGGGTCTCGTTCTCATAATATCCTCCTGGATATTACCAAGGGCGCACACCATGAGAAGGTGCCTCAAAGTTTTATGAGTCCTCACCCCTAATGACCTGTATTATTTGTGTCCCTCAAATAATATCATCTGGCCATAGAACATACATTCAAGAACAGTGTTATGGCACTTTCGGGTTCTCATCATAGCAGGGATCCGCTACGACCCTTTAATGCAACAGCTGTCCTTAGGACATTATCACATGACATGTCACGCAGAAGAACAATCAAGATGTGATAAGACTTTTATTTAATGAATAAAGTACAAAGTAGTTGGTTCTAGACCACCAACTCCAACAAATACCACCGTCGATGCCGGTCCGAACAGAGCCGCCCCGTCACGCTCTTGTGCTGCAATTGCATCAAGCACTGTGGAATGCACCGCAAGCAATGCGGACACTTGAGCAGGCAGTTGCTCAT
Source organism: Viscum album (assembly GCA_963277665.1). Classification (NCBI taxonomy): domain Eukaryota; kingdom Viridiplantae; phylum Streptophyta; class Magnoliopsida; order Santalales; family Viscaceae; genus Viscum; species Viscum album. The sequence goes on along the minus strand of OY728151.1, from coordinate 191,961,974 downwards.
GCTCCTCTGTTGTGTCAAATCCCAAAGTTGATGAAGCTTGCTCCAAAGTTGGTGTCTGGTCTAGGAGTCCTGTTTGTTGGACTCCGATAAGCGGTCAATCTGATTTGGTTATGATATTTGGTGGTTGTACGTCACTAATGGTATTTGCCAGCTCTGCGAAAGGATTCCGAAAATCTGTCTCATGAAAGCGCTCCATTAATTCGTTTTTGAACATGGACCATGATGCATCTGGGTAGACTTCCAACACCACGTTACACCAGTAAGTCGCGACTCCTGCCATAGCTACCCGAGCAAGGAGAATCTTTGATTCCTCCGGAATCCGGTGGATAGAGAAAAACCATTCTGCTCGTGTGATCCAGCCCCTAGGATCCCTCCCATCGAACACCGATAGCTTCTCCGGGACCATGTCCAACTGCTCGTCATCAAAAAACGGTTGCTTCCCCGAGCGACAGATGGTTGCAGTGAAATAATTACGGAATGCCGCCTGCTCTAGCGCTTCTTGCTCCCAGCAGTGTTGGCGTTGCCTGATGGAGTTAACCGTCGTGGCTATCACCCCAACCGATGAAGTCAAGTTTGCCAACACAGCTTCCACCTGTCCCATACGTTGTTTGGTGATGTCCAAACGCGTCTCCAGCTGAAGTGTTTGCCCTCCTTCAAAAGAAAATCCAGTGGCCTTCCCCTTCCGTGGAAACATCATGTGTCGCGCCTCCTGCTTCAAAAACTGGGCTCAGCGCGCCTCCTCTGTTCTTTTTTTCTTCTTTTTTTTCCTTGCTTTTCCCTCCCGAGGTAGAAACGCGGGCCGCCCCCTTTTCGTTTCGTGTTTTTTTTTTCGTTGCTTTGAGGCTACGCTACTGTATCTGAACGGAAAAAAAAAATCTGCAGTCCGCCTTCTCCCGCGAATTAACGATAAATGCACCCCTCCGTGTATGCTCGTGCATGACGCCTTGCGTCGCAAACTGGTAGCCCGATCTGCTGTAGGTTGATAACCGCGGGCGGTTCGTCGGGCTCCGTTGAACGAAAAGACCAGGCCGAGCGCGGCGCAAAACGAAGCAGACGAAGGCCAGAGCTGCTTCGAGTCGTGCGTGTCACCTCCAAACGAAGTAGGCGGAGCGCGACACGTCTCGGTGTCGCGTCTGGTAATGAGCAAGGTCGGGAGAGTTTCATGCACCGACGTCTACGACGAGCGAAGTCACGGCGACGCGCGACGTGGTCGAAATGGGAGTATTTGTTTCTGCTGCGTTACCTCAGAGCAGAAACGGGCCGCACACGGGTGATCTGCTGGACTGGCGATGAAGAACAAAACGGATTCTGCGGAAGGGGATCGGAACGTCGTCCTTGTGTGTGCAGCCAAGCAAACCGACGGTGTGCAGAACCGAACGGTGCACGCCAGCAGTGAATGGGAGCGTCGCCAGTTGTGTAGGACTTCCTTCCTGGTGTGCGCGGCCTACAAATGAAGGCCGAGCGATGGGCGCACGTTTCCGCTGTGCTCCCCTCCACCTGAAGAAGTGCTATGCAGCAATGGAGCAGCGGCAGATCGGACCAATTGATAGAACCCGAGGAACCAACTGCTATATTTATGAAGCAGAACAGAGAATTACAGCAAGGTACAACAGAAGAAGAAGAAGAAATACACCTCGAGAGAGCAGAAGCTCCTCGCCCAAGCCCGCAGGCCGCTACCCAAGCCAGATGGCCGAACTCCAACTATTTTCTTCCCTCCCCTTCTCACCCCACGTTCTGCTTATATAGTTATTCTCCAGCCCCACAAGTGGGGTCTAGAACCTTCCCCTTAACAACTTAACAAACTCACCCCCAAAAGACCATTCTACCCCTTATTAGAATATTCTTTCCTCCAGCTGGACAGCTGGTCTCTATCAGATTCTGACCATTATCAGTAGTTTCGGATCCATAGAGAGATGTTGTGACACGATCATGCCCTTTGTTCATGTACTTGAACATGAATCGTGATTGATTGCACACTTCAATGTTCAGATGAGCTTGATATTTTAACACCATGGAGGGATTATAAGGCACAACAAAACGATTATCTAGCTCAACAACATTCTTTACTACTTTTCTGTTATCTTCTCTCCTTCTGTAAATGACATACCCATCCTCATCCATAGAAGATATGTCGACAAATTTTTTAGGAATTTTTTTTGAACAATGTTCACTTCTCATGCATGCAGAGCGTGGGTTAGCAACCCCACATGGGCCATGAATCATGTAAGTTTTAACAGCTTCATACAATTGAGGATGAACCGTTCTATCTAGTATTTCAGCTGAAATAATTTTATCAACATCAGCAGCACTTGAAATCTTATGAGATGAGTGAAGGAATACCGGTACATGTACATGAGGAAGACCGCGCTTTTGAAATTCAGTTGTACGGACAACTGCATATGTTTTTTAAAAAGAATAAATAAATTATTTGAAAATAATAATAATAGTACTTTAAATGCAAGAACAAATAGTAAGGAAATTTGCGGGAAGCATACCAATTGTGTGCTTTCCGAAAAAAATTCCCTCCTTTAGATCTTTCATTAGATGATCCACCTTAATTTTAAATATTCTTGAGACTATTTGTGGGCAGTCTTCTGAACGAAGATCTTGATTTTGCAAAAACCGCTAAATCTTTGGCCATAATGGGTTGCACGTGAATGTTAAGAACAAATCTGGATATCCAGCCCAATTACAAATAGCCATTGCATCTTGATAATTCTGAATCATATATCGTGGACCACCTGTAAAAGATGAAGGCAAAATGACACGTCTTTCACAAAGTGAGCTGTCATGTACACCTCTTAAGTAAACTTCCTGCAACCCATTATACAATTCAACTCTCAACTATTTTTGATTAAACCGAATAAAGGACAGACGTCGGGATTCAATCATTGTATAAACATCCACTAAAAATTGTTGAAACAAATGTCTGGAATGTAAGAGTGAAGACAACTGATTATGTCGAAATTACAAATGGTATGCAAAGTACTCTCTCATTGTCACTCTGCAATTTCTTTGTGAAACTATGGTACAAATGATTAGCATACCCATCCTCACCAGTTGTATATATCATAGGGTACTGCAATGGAAGATATAGAGGATGTAATATCTCTGGTATTCTTCACATTATCAATGTCACCCACTACAAGCATTTGCAATTTTTGAAGTCGTTGGTAAGTTGTAAGTTTTTGGATCAAAATCTCTTTCTCAGTAAGCGCATTTTCAAATTTCTGAAATGTCTGACTAAATGGTTGAACTCATCAAACATAGATTTAAGACTTACAACTATAACTGGATTTACACAAAGGGTATCCTGAGTTCTGTCAGAGTTAAAAAAAAATGAAAACATTAGAGGAAAAATAGAAACTTGAACTATGTTAAAGTTCAACGTTCTCAATGAATGCCAAGTTTGCAATGTACCTAACAGATTGAATTCTGTTATCTACTTCGTTCGTTGTGTCGAAAATATATAGCTGTGCATATTTTGGTGACCTTCCACCACTATTTATGGAGTTATCAATTTTGCCACCCATTGATGTAAATGAAAACATCCTGTTATAAATGTGAATATTATCAAGGAACTGGCTCGCATCTTTAAAAAACTGGGTACAACCGCGAAAGCGGCACACGACGCAAGGAATAAAATTACAATAAATGGCAAGCCTGGGGACTTGACCCCGCGACCTGTCCCTCACCCCCCCAAACCCTCACCCCCCCACCACCAACGGTGGGGCAACTGTCTCGCATCTTTAGAACGGTCATAGAATATCAGGTTCATCAAATAGTTTGGTGGATTTTGTAATCTTTGTAACCTGATTTTTCCAAATGCACAACACAAATAGAACTTTGATCGAACCAAAACATTGCAGAACAATAGGTACAAGAGTGTTCAGGATCACCTAAGTCCAAGTAATCTCTATGTGGTATCTAAAAAATTAGATTTCCAATGGAAATATAAATAAATACAAGTCGAAAAAACACATTGTAGAAGTATTACTAAGCTAGTATAAATATGTATAATGAACATTCCGTAACTGAAAGACGAAGAAAATAAGACAATATTTTGTGCAGTTCGTAGTTGTTGATCACAACATTGAAGCAACACAATATCATTTTTTGATGTAACTAAACACAAGTAAACTTAGTAAGGCTGCCGTGAACAATGTGAAGTAATGACGTGAGCTACAAATTAATTGCTTTGTTAAAAACAGTAGCATGTTAAAAAAGTCAAATAATGAAGTTAATGGCATACCTATATCATCGACTGTCGGTTGTGTGGAAGTATAGGAAGTTACAATACTTTCATTTTGTAAATACTTGCTCGAGGTTGTAATCGTTGAAAGATTTAAGTATGAATTGTCCGAAATATTTTCCTTACCTAGCATAAAACGAAAATAAACATTTAGGATGGACATCGACTACCTCATAGAACAATACAAGCATTAATCAGTCAATGAATTCAACATATATAAACACATGTAGTTATAGAAATGGTGTGTTGTGTGATACAATAATGTCTCACATGAAGTTGTTGATCAATATGAATTCTTGGACTCAGATTCCTAAAAGAAAGAAATGACAATAATTAATTTGTAGTACAATGACTCATAATAAATACATTGTAAACTTTAGAATATACCTAAATGTAGAAGGCACCAAATTGTCTTCATGAAGTGATGGCATCGAACACATGAGCCTCAACCCAGTTGGTGATGACTCCTTAAGTGCATCCAAGAGACCCGGGATCAAAACCAAGCGGAGACTAATTTTCGGGTATTGTAGCAGTACTGTAGCAGACACTGTAGTAAGAACTGTGTAGTACTGTAGCAGGAACTGTGCAGTACTGCAGCGGGGCTGTAGCAAACACTGTTTGACACTGTAGCAGTCGGGAGTATTCCCCCGTTTGGGCCTTCGGGCCATCGATTTGGTCGCCGAGTCCTTTAAGCCTTCGGGCCACCCAGGCCTTCGGGTCAATAAGGCCTTCGGGCCACCTCAAGGCCTTCGGGCCACCTTAAGTGCAGATACAAACCAGACAACTTGCAAGGAACAAGCTTCAGAAGGAGGATGAGCAATGAGCTTTCACCAGTGCAAAAGCTAAACGGATTGCAAGAATGAGAGGGTATGACTCCTGCCATCGGGACAAGCCTGTGCATGCACAAGAAAGCCTAGCCGAACAGCCATGCAAAGGTGGAGAGCTGATTTCACGATGAAGATGCTGGGGAGGAGAAGTTCCAAGTAGTTAGTCTGGGTTGTATGTAATGTTTGAAGCCTACGGGCACTGAATTCCTGTAAGACCTACGGGCCATGTAATACTTACGCCTACGGGCCTTGTAAGGGTTCCAGCTCACCCCTTGAAAGGTGGATTATCAAAAATCAATAAAAAATGAAGGCCATCGGGCTATTGGAGTAAGTGATGACATCGAAACAGAACCACTATTCAAAGATGGTACAATTATCGTAGGTAATGGGCTAAGATTATCGGATTGATATCTAGCCCTTTTATCGCTTTGAGTACCTGCATTGGTATTGAGTGGTTTGTTCATGAACTGTAAAACATTTAAAGCAATAGATGAAAACATCTTATCATCCACATCGTGTAACAACATATTCACATAAGTAGGTGAATTAGAAATTAACTTTGAAATTATAATGTTAACTTAAAAATTAACTTAAAACAGGGAGTTAACCATACCGTCTCTAGTCAAGTCTCTTAATGGAGTCCGATTTGTGTCTCGTATCTCATGTTGTTCTGAACAGAAATGATTGGTTTCTGTGCGAATAGTCATCCTGCATTTTGAGTTTGAGTAACCGCATCCAACTGAGCTATCTGAAACACATCATATACGTAATATGTATTAATTAATAAGTGAATATTGGGTTCATATTGGTTCATGTAATAAAGTAACATCAGTACAACTATAGATAAGACCAACCTCCAATCAGAGCACTTTTCTGTTTTATCAAAATTTTCTGATGTTGTCGCACCTCTTTGCACATAGCAATGTTATTGTCGGTCATATCTGACATATGTTTTATGCTTCTTGTAGTAGGTCGGTAAACAATTAAATTCTAAGAAAATATAGATATAATAGCTAAGGTATTTAATCTTTGTCGGCTGATATCTTTAAAATTGAAATTACTTTGAACTCATCTTGTGGGCAGATTTATTAAATGATAATTTTAACAGTCGTGTGTTACTGAATGTACAGTTAACAAACAATTAATAAAATGGACAAACAGTATGTAAAACAAACTGAATCAGCCCAGTTGAAACCTAGGTGAATTCTATCGTTTAATAAATTGAAATATATATGTATGAAACAAAGGAATTATAATGGTCAAACAACCAGTAAAAGTAATTGAATCAGCCAAGTTCAAACATAACAGGAATCAATAGCATTGAAATGAATTATACAGTTATGAAACAAAGATATTAAAAGTTGTAATGCAGTAAACGGTAGAATGTTTATGTGTAATCAAATTTTATTACCAGGAAGACTACAAATTGATGCAAACCTTTTCAAGCAGAATAACTGCAGCACTGTAGGCATCAGAGAGAAATAGTGGAACTGAGGACACCAACTCGGTAGGGTTTAGGAGATGTAGAAACGTGATGGCAGAGGGCCTTTGCAAAAGTGAAATAGAACGACCGACCAGGCTGACGAAGTGTTAAGGAGTTGCACTGCTCGAGCGGAGCAGTTAAAGAGGAAGATTGGAATGGAGCAGGGCAGATCGATAGGCTCTCGTAGACGGAGAAGTACCGATGGCAGAGGGATTTCACGGGAGTGGAATAAGGCGCGCGTGACCTTGCAAGTGGAACCGGGAACCAGGAAGCGGGATGCAGCAACCGGGAAGCGGGACGCGGGAAGTCGGAAGCTGGAACAGTGGTAGGGGAGAGCAGATTGTTAGGGTTTCTGAACCTGAGGGAGATGACAATCGAGTCCGCAAGCAGGAAGCTGGAATTGGGATGCGCGACGCGGGAGGCGCGAACAGTGGAAGGGAGCGAATATTGGAAACCTTGCTGAAATCGACGAAGATCAGATTCTACGCCGCCTCTAGGGAGTGAAACGCGATGCGGGGAGCCAGAACAGTGGATGGATGCGCGGGTAGGGTTTGTGACGCGAGGGAGAATTGAGTTGACGCTGATGGGGAGAAACGTAGCGGCGATAGCGGAGAAATTGTGGAGAATGGAAGCGGGAGGTGCGTTGAAATTTGGAGGGAGCTGCGAGGGGATGCCACGTGTACCTGGAGCCACGGGTTTTAGTAGGAATAATATGGATGCAACACACACTCACAGATTATGACATGAGTTTTACTAAAACTCAAATACTTTGTGATAATACAAGTGTCATTGCTTTAAGTAAAAATCCAGCACATCACTCATGTGCTAAGCACATACACATAAAACACCATTTCCTTCAAAATCACACATTCAAAGGAGATATAATTTTACAATTAATCGGAACGTAAGAACAATTTGCTGACATTTTTACTAAACCCCTTAGTTCCGATAGATTTGAATACATTAAATAGAAGATAGGAATGATCAACATAAAATAATCATTCATATCTACTTCTTGTTTACCTATCTTCTTACATTAATATACTTCTTTTCATATGGGGAGTACATATGGTTTATATTTTTCAAAAGTTTTTAGTTTTTCTTAAAACTTTTAGTTTTCTAAAGATGTTTGTTTTTCTAAAATTTTTATCGTAATGAGTATTCTAGACTCACTTTTTTAACTTTTCGGAGTCAGAATTCCCAATTTGCTTTTCGAACTTTGGAAATGTTACAAAATTCCTGAACTCAAAATTTGTTACAAACTTTTTCGGATTAACAAACTATCATATTCAATTTCAGTTTTCCATAGAAACTATTGTAATTAGATTTCGTAATGAAATGTCGTAATCAGTCTATTTCAAAACTAATCGTAATCTATCTATTTTACAAAAAACCAAGAAGAACAGGTTAATCATACCGATGAAACTTTCCACTCCGAAAGGTACTTTTATATTCTTTTAAGTTTTTGCACTATTTCGTTACTTTAGTTTATAATTGTCGTTATACTTTTAGTTTTATAAAAAATTTGGTTTGTTTTAAAATTTTCAAAATTTTTCCTAATCGGAATGATCTTCATTTCGATAAAAAGTATTAAAAACCTCGAGTTCAAAAATTCTTTTAAAATTTTCTTCGGATAAATCTTGACCCTCAGATCATAATGGTTTTCATCTCAACCGTTAGTTTTCTGATGGAAGTTGAATTGTCACCCCCAACCCTTATATAAGGGTGAATCACCCCGTGTCCCACATCGGTCTATAGAGATTTCGCACCCGAGCTGCTGCACCCTTCAAAGCCGCCAGTTCGATAATCTTTCTTTACGTCCGATCTTCGGTTTCAGATCCTAGTACCGATGGCAACCAAGGACGATTATGCTAAGTGGTTCGTGTTCAGGGAAAGCTAGATTGAAAGGTCGCGGTTTGACAAATACGATTCAACACTCAAAAAGATTATTTCGTTCCAAGGATGGGAGTCCGCTTGTGTTGAAAAGCCGGATAAGGATTTCGATCTTTATCATCCGGTGGTTGTTTTGGGGTTCTATTCATCTGTACTGTTTGCTAAGGAAGATGGTAAGGATAAGGTTTCCTTCACCATGTTTGGGAAAAGGTACAAGCTTTCTTATAGAAAGAGTTGCAGATTTGGGTGGTGTTCCATCGGAAGGAGAAACTTATTTGCCTTCTCATAAGTTGTCAAACTCCCTCAGAACCTTTGATAAGAACAAAGCTGAAGACTCTTCTTTTTTTGTGCAAAGGTTAGAAAAGTCTCTCATCTGACTCCGGATAACAGAGTCATAACTTTATGGATGCATGGGTATCTGATTTTGAGGAAGGGAGACAAAGATACTTTGAAAGGATCAGATGTTTTTGTTCTAGGTTATTTGGTGAATATGAGGAAGATTGACTTAGTCAAGTTTATCTTTATCACGGTGGAAAACATAAAAATCTCCTCAATCAAGTCAAAGATAATAATGTTTCCGACATTTATTAGTAAGATGGTTGTGTAGTGCATGGGGTTGTTCAAGGTAGAAAATAAATCGTATCCGGTCAGAGAAAAGATTTCCTTTATAAGTGATGATACAATGTCAAGAATGAAACTGGTCTTTGATTCTAAATCAAAGAAGTTTTGTAGAAAAAGTTGATGGTGCTGCATCGGGAGGCACAACCATAAAGGAAAGTTGAGGAAGATGACAAGAAGAAGAAAAAAAAAAGCTGAGACTTCTCTCCTCCAGTGAAGCAAAATAATCAAAAGAAAATGTCAGCTGAAGTTTTTGAAAAGATGATGGCTCATAAGGCTCAGAAGAAGCCCGGGGATTCGGAATTCGGAATTGACCTTACAAAAGCTAAAGCCTTGAAGATTCGGACTGCTGAAACTTTAGAGGAAAAAGTGAAGAGAAGAAAGCAGAAGAAGAGTGTTAGACCCGGTAATTGTTTTTTCGGGTTAAGTGAATTTCTGAGTCCCACATCGGATTATTCTGACTTGTAATTATTTTACTTTATCTATAAAAGAATGTCTTCACCTCTCCTCGAGGAATGAAATTTGTACCATACTACAAAGAGGTTACAAGAAACCAGAATAGTGGAAAGCCTTTTGAACGGAGAATCCAATGCTTCTCATATCCCATGTTGATCAGATAAATCCGGAAGCAGGATTAGTTTTTGAAGAAACCGCTGTTGTTTATACTGATATCCCTTCTGTGGCAGATAAGAGAAAAACAAAGATCGATGAGGAAGAATCGGTCCCAATTATACCTCAAAAAGAATCGAAACCACAATTATCTAGAAAAGGAAGTCTGAGAACGACAAGACAGCTTGAAGAAGAACTTGATAAAGAAGTTGATAAGGAAGTAGAGGAAGGAGATATAGAAGAATATGAAGAAGAAGAAGAGGAAGAAGAGGAACAGGAAGAGGAGGAACATGATAGTGAAGAAACCTAGTCTGATAAGGATTCATCGGAATCATCCTCATCCTCATCAAGTTTACCATCTAAATTTGGTAAGGATGAAAACTCACAAAGTACTTAGGAAGAAGGATCTTCATAAAAAAAGGAAGCAGAATCGTCATTGAAGAAAGAAGAAGAAGATCAACAATCAAAGATGAAAGTTTCTAACAAAGCCGAATCTGACAAGGATGTGGAAATTCTAGAAATCTCAGATGAGAAGAAAGCTTCAAAGAAAGATGATGAGAAAGGCAAAGAAGTTGACACCAGAAAAAACAAAATTAAACCTCCCAAATCTTTCTCAGGCTCATCGGATTCAGAGGCAGCAATGGCACAAAAAGGCTTTGATTACATTTGTCAATCCTTGAGGACGTTAGAAGCTACAATTCCATACTTTCCTAACCTTAAGCAAGATGTCAGCTCATTCAGAATAGTCTTAGTGAGAAATCAGAGTCATTAACAGAATCAGTGATTCAGATTGAAGCATAGTTAAAGACTTTTCATGAAAATTCTCATACTCGTAAAAGATCACGCAATCAGATGGTAAAGTGGTTCAATCAGGCCGATTCCGATATTCGTATGCATGATGAGCAGTTTGATGAAATAAAGAAACTTATATTAGAACTGGGTGAATCCTTTAACAAGTTATCCTCAGACATGGCTAATAGAGTTAGGTTTGTTGAAGAATTCAGAGATGCTACTGATGAACCAACTGAGAATGTAAATGTTTTGAAACAAAAAATCCGAGATATGGAGTTGGAGATGAGCAGACTCAGATCGTGTGAAGATGAGTTGATCGCAACGAGGGATCAAAATGGTCATTTGAGGAATTCAATAGGCCGAAGACTCAAGACCAGATACAAGAAGAAAGGATTGCAAAGCTAGAAAAAGATCGACACGAGGTCAAGAAGATGAAAACCTCTGTCAAAAATCCGATGAAGAAAGAATGATTTTCTTTTCTTTTGAACTCTTGAACGTATTTTGTAAAACATTTGCACTGTTAATGAATTATTTTTTAATCCAATTCCTTTATGCTTGAATGTTTTCCAATTCCGATTGGATGTATGTTCTTTCATATTTACATGGATGATTAGTTAGTTCAGGATTGTTTCGTTTGTTATTTTTCTAACATTTCAGGAAACATCGGATTTTTCTCATTCTTTTTGAAAATCACAAAGGAGAGAATATTTTACAAAAGGGGAGAAAGTTTTATCTAAGGGGGAGAATATTTTATTAAGGGGGAGATACTGTTCTCAGGAGAATTTTTCGTGTGTAATTGTCTTTAAAGAAGAACTATTCTAATACTCTCCATCGTATTCAACATCGTATTCAAAGGAGTTTCAAACTCAAGGGAAGTTAAGTTGTAAAGAATAACTTCAAAGTTCTTAACAAGTACAAAGGGCTGTAAGTTTTTCAAGTTATTTTCTCTTTTAAGCTTTGTAGTTTGTGCATCCAAAAACGGGGGATTGCTGAGTCAGAAGTATTATTTCTTATTTTTCCATTCCTTTAGTTTTGGAAATCACATACTTTCTTAAAACATGTTTACTAACTTTTTATGTCTCAAGTGTTTCTGTATGTTTTTGTAGAAAACATTATCTTTTACCATACATAGAAAAAGATCTAATGTATTACAAATATAAACATATCTTTCATAATTACGATCATCAGATTGAGTATGCGCCCGATACATCGGACTTACCTTTAATCAGACCCGAAGTTAGACTTTTGTCTTGTCTATCGTACTGGCAAAAATCATGACTATTGGATTGATTCTAGTACCGAAACAATGGGACTGACCCTCACAAGGATTATGGTATTGACAATAGATAAGGAAGTCTATCAGACTATCCTATGTTTATAATCGGAATATAGACTACTTATTTCTATCTTAAGGAATACCTTTAGCACTGTAATGGTGTTAATCAATATGACGTCGAACATTCAGTTACGTTAGATCGTTGTGAGCTGTCAAGCGCCAGCTATCCGAGGTCGTTGCAACAAACTCCGAAATATGACCGTTGGAATTTCGCCTATAAATAACAGGTCATTTGAAGAGTTTGGAGCTGGCCGATTTCATTTGCAACTCAAGTCTTCTAAAGTTTGCTCTGTGTGAACATCTCGCTCCAAAGTCTTTGTAATACTTTAGAGAGTTGGTAGTTCTAAGGAATCCTCATAAGGGTTGTTTCCTTAAGAATATTTGCTTTTGTAATCCTGTATGAACATTGTTACGATCGAGGGTTTCTGGGGATGAGAAAATGGTGAATCCGATCCATCAGATCGAGGGCTTCCTGGGCTAGGAAGACAGACACCAATCATCGCATTGAGGTATTCCGGGGATAAGAAGACATAGCTATTTCGATCATCGTATCAAGGGATTTCCTGGTAAGGAAAGACAAACTTTACAGTAAGTATAAAACTGTGGATACCTTTAGTCAAGGTTATTGACTACCTTACTTTTAAGGTTAAAAGAGTTAAATATTTTAATATAGCTTGCAAGTCATTCTTACTATCACTAGCTATTGTATTGCTTATTTTTACAAGTTTCTATTCCCTTGTGCATGTTATAGAAAGTTAGTCTTTATACTATTCTTTTTGTACAATTGATTTTATCGGTGATTGTTAATACGATAAAACCAAAACTTTGACATTAATCGGATCCATTGTGATTCCGATCTTTGCACTGATATAATTGGACATTTTTTGGTTCTGATTTTGTGACTCTGATAATCGGACGAAGTTTAAGTCCGATAAATTTACTTTAAGAGGTTTTGTGTTTTGCGTAGTTTAAACTTTTTAAACTAAGTTTTTTAAACTACAATTCACCCCCCCTCTTGTAAGTATAGCCATCTAAGCTAATCGTACGATCCTACACCTCCTCCTTCAATTCCCTCTCACATTTACTTTTATATATTATTTTTATTTGTAATTAATTTACCTTTACCTTCTAGAATATATATAATTTTACACAACATATTTGATTAAGTGAATGTATTTTAACCTTCAATGTATGCCAAATATTCATCAATAGAAATTTTCAATGCATATCAAGTACTATAATGTTATTTTATTATCAAAAACTTCTTCGATAGTCTTTTTAATAACAATCACCACACACCATAACCACTTTACATGCAATGTATCATAAAACGTCTCATGGTTTGTGGGACACTTTGTGATCATAAAATTCCTTTGAAATTAGTGGATAAATTTTATGACTGTTATTAGACCAACTGTTCTATATGTTAGTGAGTGTTGGACTTTGACGGGGCATCTTGAACAAAAAAAATAAGGATAGCAGAAATGAAAATGTTAAGATGAATATGTTGACATACTAAGGTGGATAAGATTAGAAATGAATGTGTTTAAGAGAAAATTGAAAAGATTTCAATTGATAAGAAGATGATTGAGACTAGATTAAGATGGTTTGAACATGTTAGAATAAAGTTTAAGGATGCACTTGTTAATAGGGTAAACTTAATGACAAACTGATTTATTAAAAGTGGCAGAAGTAGACTTAAAATGACCCTTAAATAAATCATTCAAGATGACCCATTTAATCGTGTTAGGCTCTGTTGTTGTATCATAAAACTTTTCATGGTTATGTGAGATAACATCGCCATTGATGTTTGGTATGCGAGAAACCTTTCTGATGAAAATAGCAGACATTGATAGAAGGAATGAGAAAGTAATTGATGAGTCAATTGTTTGTTTGGTGTTGCATGAAAACAGTTTGTTGAAATATGTTAAATAATATAAATATATAATATTGGGAAAATATGATACAATTTATTATTATTTTTTTGTTTAATCAAGGACAATCATGTCCACAAAATTTATTTTTTGTTGAAGAAATGTGCATTTCTGCTAAATTGGAAGGAATCCTGATTCCTTCCTCTGCCTCTCAAAACACGATTTCTGACCATTCAGTTATTCATTTTCCCAGACTATTATTCCTTTGCACCCAACATAGTCTTATCTTCTCCAAACCTCCCCATACCATGAATGAAAAACATTTTCCCCATCATTTTTGTGGTTCAGGGTCACCTCCAAATTCTATGATTTTGCCTAAAATAAAGCTGGCTTGGTTGGATTTGCCTAGTGATTGCTCATTCTTTTTGCACCATGCAGATGTTAACATGGGGATCGTTGGGAAGAACATGTTTTCCGAGCAGAAGGTCCATCACAGGGGCCGACGCAAGAAGCAAGATTGGAAACTGATTGACGAGATGAGGTGACGACAACTCCTTGCCCCATCGGGCTGTTAAAAGACGACAACTGCCAATTAGCCTGCAAATGATCACGATACGGTGATCCTTCTGCCCTCTGCTTTCAGTTGCACAGAAAGATTTCAAGACAAAATCATGTTGAAGTAATGTTTTTAGTGCATGTTTGTGCATTTTGTTTCTCCTTTGCTGCTGAATTATCATTGAACCTTCAGGTTTTAGGGTGAAATGGGTGTGGTGTGTTCAAAAATATGAAGGCTCCGTTTGGTTTTTGAAATTGTGGGAATATGTTGAGATGAGATCATTTTTGGCAGTGTGATGTTTGGTAATAACATTTAGTCAAATTGAAGATAGGAACTTCAGCTTCACAAATCCTCTGGAATTGTTCCTCATCAAAGATCATTCATCACCATCTAGAATTCAAAACATCAAGATTTCAATCAATCGAACAATGCACAAGTAGGAATATTCAGATTATGCATCCACCATGTGAATTATACTTCCATCTATGAACTATATGTGGTTTACACTTGAAAAACAAATTAATCAACTTCAAAATGAAAAAATATGCTAATAATCTATTGAAGTTCCTAGTGCTTATGCCATTTCATTGAGGAATTCGACAAAGTTCTCATTGAATATTTAATTTTTCATTGACTACATTTGTCGAACAATGATGATGTCAATAAATTGTACAAAGAATGAATTCACTGAGTTATGAACTCTAAAATCATTTTCCAGTGAACGTAAGTTTGGATTTTGAGCTTTAATTTGTTCTTCATTTGTGCCTTATTTCTCTATTTGTATTGCACTTCAAAACGGCACAATGGGTTTTTCTTTTATAATCGTCTGTTACTGTACTCTTTGATCTTCTTTATGGCCAAAGTTCCCATGACAAGGATTCGACCAATTGTTTATCGGTTAAGTGAACACTGATTGTACTTAATATCGTACTATCGAATTTGGATATCATCTTGCCACTGGATTAAAAACGAAGAAGTTCCACGATATAAAAACTTGAATTTCCTTAATATAATGATTTTTAAAGGGGTTTAAAGATTGCTTATCCTGAACCCCTTCACCAATCTCCTTTGTCGACTTGCAATGCTTTACTTTTCATTTTTATTATTTTGTTTTTACAAAGTATTTTATACCTGTTGTTTTACTGTCGGTCCTCTATTCTATCGTTTTTTTTTCAACTAAAGCTTATGTTGTGCTGCAAAATGAATTTTCAGACTATCCAAACATAGCGACTTTAATTCTTTTCCCTCTAAATTTCAGTATCTTCAAATTTCTAGAGGTTTTATATTTTTTTTAAAGCTTCCATTCACCTCCTCTTGAACGTGTAATATGATCCTATCCTATCCACGACATCCATGATACATGGTGACAATGTGCATCTTAACCCATCGTGGGGAAAAAAAAAAAAATCTGTCAAAGGAAAACTGAAATGCAAAATCCTACAGGTGGCAATCACCCTCATAGTACACTCAAACTCCCCGGTAACTCAAGATTCTATAGAAAGGTTATGCCAATTTATAAACTACATCCTGTGTCCCAGCCATTCTATCTTCACGCCAACTACCGAGTCCCCACTGACATGACACAACCAGTGCCTGGTCGAAGCATCACGTCGTCTTAGGTGCATTCTTTGATCGTCAAGGGCTGAAAAATGCCCTCGAGCATTAAACAAAACCATTAGGGAACAATTTTCCCTCAATGAAAACAAATCTTGGTATTAAAGATTTCTTGAAAATTTGGCATGAGGGGTCCGTATATCAAACTTTTCTATGAACCAAACAACTCAAATAAACATATTCTTCCAATTAATCTTAGGGAGTATTGCCATCGAAAAATGCGCGCCACTGTTGTGAAAGCCATGATATGGTTCTCATTTGGACAACAAAAGTCAAGTGTAGACAAAAAAGTATTTCCGTGCATGCAGAAGACACAAATGCGATCTCTATGTGCCACATGATTGCTCACACACTGAGGGGTGGAGATTCTTAAAAAAATGTTTTCAATATGGTGATGTGGTGGTGCGAACCTCCCATTGGGAGTAGGCCAAACATTTCTTCTATTGCTAACGAAAATGTTACTGGAATCATAAAACCAATTTTTGAGGGTCTTTTGGACACTTTTTGGCCTCATAAAACACAAGCTACAAGGGAACCCTATAGCTAGGGGCATAGTTCGTTTCTCAGGCTTTAATTTCAGACCTCCTGTTTATTTACCAGTAAACAGGATGAACACAAAAGGGATGCTTCAAAACAAGTCCCACAAAAACCATTAGTAGGAACCTTTTGCCTAATAGTCCACTCTGCATGACTTTACTCTGCATGGAAGCAGCCATAGATGTATGACCTTAAAAGGAACCACTATTGTCCTTATCACATGACCATAAAAGGTATGACACATCTCATTAAGTGAAACTAAATCACACGGGTTTTGATTTCCTTAATAGGTATACTGAAAGGCGTTGTCGTGAGCGCTCTCAAATGATGTGTGGTTTTTGTTTTTTTTGGTACAATAGAGTGGATGACCAAAGTCACCTCTCAAAGGTGGAAGTAATTAAAACAACATATTAAAGGTATTTTGAAAATAAAATAAAATAAAATAAAATAAAATAAACACACTACTTAAAAGGATGAAGGGTTGTTGTCCGGATCCATACCTCATGTCCGATTGATTTTTTCATCCTTGGTTGTATGTTGGTGTAAAAGAATCATGCTTCTTCTGGGGATGTAGTTGTTGCTGCTGATATGGTTTTCCAGGGAATATGGCTGCGCAATCCTCTGTCTCTTGCAATTTGGGGCAACAATTAGTTGGGTAGTGCATTTCAGTGCAAATGCCACAAGGCCTCATAGGAGTGGGTTGTGATGTCTTTTGAGTCGAAACAATCTGACTCACCATAGTGGTCAATTCTTCCAATTTGGTATCAATTAAACGATTTTCAAGAGAAGATGAACTTACCTGATGTACTCTAACATGTGTACATTGATCGACGAATTGTTGGGAGTTTTGTGTCATCTTGTCGATCAACGCACGTGCAACTGTTGGTGATTTGTCGACCAATACCCCTCCAACTGCGACATCCACCATACTCCTCTCCATAGGCATGAGGTCTTCATAGAAGCATTGGATGAAGACACTACTACAAAATAGGTCTTTAACAGCGCTAGAAATGACCTTTATCAGTGCTAGAAAAGCGCTGAGTACATGAGTGAGGTTAAAGGCCTTGGTCTTTTATCAATGTTGAAAAAGCATCGATAAAGGGTCCTTTATCGGTACTTATAGAAGCACTGATAAAGTATACCTTTATCTGTACTTATAAAAGCGCTAATAAGGACCTTTTATTAGCACTTTTAAAAGCGTTGATAAAAGGTCATACTGTAGTGTGCTGAAACAACACACCACAACACCAGAAACACACTAGATATAAAAAAAACAAGTCCCAATACAGGATTTAAATGAAATGAAATTTACAACACAAACAAAAGAAAAAAACACTATATTATAGACATTTCAAACATGGGTTTATGCAATTACATAAATAAAAATGCACATGAGGCTCAACCCGGTTGGTGAGGACTCTTAAGTGCATCCAGGAGACCCGAGATCAAATCCAGGCGGAGACACAATTTCCGAGTTATTGTAGCAGTACTGTAGCGGGGACTGTGCAGTACTGTAGTAGGTACTGTAGCAGGTACTATTTGACACTACAGCAATTGGGAATTTGCCCCCATTTGGGCCTTCGAGCCACCGATTTGGTCCCCAAGTCCTTTAAGGCATTCGAGCCACCTCAAGGCTTTCAGCCACCTTAACTGCAGATGCAAACCAGACAACCTACAAGGAACAAACTCTATAGGAGGATGAGCAAGGAGCTTTCACCACAGCAGAAACTACACGGATTGCAAGAATGAGAGGGTATGACACCTGCCATCAGGACAAGCCTGTGCATGCATGAGATAACCTAGCTTAACAACCATGCGAAGGTGGAGAGCTGATTTCAGGATGAAGATACTGGGGAAGGAGCAGTTCCAAGTAGTTAGTCTGGTTTGTATGTAATGTTTGAAGCCTACAGACAATGAATTCCTCTAAGGCCTACGGGCCATGTAATACTTACGCCTACGAGCATTGTAAGGGTTCCACCTCACCCCTTGAAAGGTGGATTATCAAAATCAATAAAAAAATGAAGGTCTTCGGGCCATTGGATGGATGAATAAATACAAATTATTACATACATTCAAAAATATCAATGTTCCTTTGTCTTTTAATCCTGACCCGACTCATGCTATTACCGAACAAACCACCCTTATTCGAACAAAAGAACACACCTGTATAAGAAAACAATTTTTATGTTAGTAATAATATAGAGAAATAAATTATCAGAAAGTGTTAATTTTACTAAAATTGATGTCAATTTTAAATACAAAGACGCACTTGGAGTCATACCGGTCACACTGTGCATCGGATTGAGGTGCGAATGATTCCAAAATGTCTCAAATGACTTGTGGATCATTATCCTAAAGTATCAAAACAATCTGAATGTGTTTTCTTGATTTTGAGTACACTAGTTGTCTTTTTTACTAAAATGTCATTTTAAACTAGAAACACACACTTTTAACTCATTCCGAGCACATTGTTTATCAGTTTGAAGTGAAACAGATTCCTATACATCACAAATGACTTATGAATTGTTGTCCTAAATTATCAAGAAAAGCCGAGCGCATTTGATCAGTTTTCAGTGAGTGACATTTTTTGAACTAAAATGTTGATTTTAAACTGATAACGGACACTTTGAGTCATACCGGACACATCATGTATTGGATTGAAGTGCAGATGATTCCTAAACATCACAAATGACTTATCAATTATTATTGTAAAGTATCAAAACAATCCGAATGTGTTTGATCAGTTTTGAGTAGAACAATTGTCCATTTTACTAAAATTGATGACAATTTTTAATAAAAAGACGCATTTTGTGTCATACCAGTCACGCCATGTGTCAGATTGAGCTGCGACTGATTTCTACACGTTCCAAATGACTTATGGATCATTATCCTAAAGTATCAAAACAATCTAAATGTGTTTTCTCAGTTTTGAGTACGTCACTTGTCTTTTTTACTAAAATATAATTTTAAAATTGAAACACACACTTTGACTCATACTGATCATATTGTGTATCAGACTGAGGTGAAGATTATTTCTACACATCAAAATGACTTATGAATCATTATCCTAAAGTATTTAAACAATTTGAATGCGTTTTCTCGGTTTTGAGTATGTCAGCTGACCTTTTTACTAAAATTGATGTCAATTTTAAATAAAAACACGCACTTGGAGTCATATCAGTCACACCGTGCTTCGGATTGAGGTGTGGCTGATTCATACACGTCTCAAATCACTTACGAATCATTTTATTAAAGTATCAAAGCAATATGAATGTGTTTGTTCAGTTTTGAGTAGGTCAATTTTTTTACTAAAATTGATGTCAATTTTAGATAAAGACGCACTTAGAGTCATACCAGTCACACCGTGTATCGGATTGAGGTGCGACCGATTCCTACACATTTAAAATCACTTATGGATTGTTTTCCTAAAGTATCAAAACAATTTGAATGTGTTTGCTTGGTTTTGAGTACGTCACTTGTCTTTTTTTTACTAAAATGTCATTTTAAACTTGAAACACACACTTTGACTCATACAGATCACATCGTGTGTCGGTTTGACGTGAGACCAATTCCCACACGTCAAAAATTATTTACGAATTTATGTCATAAATTATTAAGAATATCTGAGTGTGTTTGCTCAGTTTTCAGCGAGTGACACTTTTTAAAGTCAAATGTCAATTTTAAACTGATAACAGATACATTGAGTCAGTTGTCCTTTTTATTAAAATTAATGTCAATTTTAAATAGAAAGAAGTACTTGGAGTCATACTGGTCACATCATGTGTCAGATTGAGGTGCATTTGATTTCTACACGTTCCAAAGTCTAAAAAAAAATCCCAACTTTCAATGTTATCATGATTTCCATTGACTTTCTTTGTCGAACTGCCAACACTGCATGAGAAGCTTTGAACAAACCACATTAACTCAAAAAAAAATCCATCTGTATAAGAAAACAATTATTATGAGTAAAACTAAAAATAAATAAATTAAGTATAAATATGAAATAATACATTAATTCTATGGACAATTATTTTACTGTGAAAATATCAAGATTACCTCTATGATTGAGAAGTGGAGGGAACTTGATGGAAAGTGATAAATGTCAACACTGCATGGGTGAAAGGTTTTGAGGGAGAAGAAGTATATAGATGTTTTGGTTCAGAAATGCATGA
Organism: Viscum album; assembly: GCA_963277665.1. Taxonomy (NCBI): domain Eukaryota; kingdom Viridiplantae; phylum Streptophyta; class Magnoliopsida; order Santalales; family Viscaceae; genus Viscum; species Viscum album. The sequence goes on along the minus strand of OY728151.1, from coordinate 191,941,411 downwards.
AAGATGGACAAAGCACCCCAATTCGAACAAAAGAATCCACCTGTATAAGAAAAAAATTATTATGTGAGCAATAGTAAAAAGAAATAAATTAAACATAAATATGAAACAATACATTAATTATATGGATAATGATTTTACTATGAAAACATCAAGATTAACTCTGTAATTGAGCATAAGTAGCGTCGTTGCTCTTCTTGCAAAGGCAGTGGAGGGAACTTGAAGAAAAGTGATAAATGTCAACACTACAGGGGTGAAAGGTTTTGATGGAGAAGAAGTCTGTGGAAGTTTTGGGGCAGAAAGGAATGAAATATGGATAAAGAACCCCAACTCAAATAAAAGAATCCACCTGTATAATAAAACAATTATTATGTGAGTAATACTAAAAAGAAATAAATTAAACATAAATATGAAACAATACATTAATTCTATGGACAATGATTTTACTGTAAAAATATCAAGATTACCTCTGTAATTGAGTAGAGGAAGCATTGTTGCTCTTCCTGTAAAGGCAGTGGAGAGAACTTGAAAGATAGTGATAAATGAAACACTGTAGGGGTGAAAAGGTTTTGAGGGAGAAGAATTCTGTGGAAGTTTTGGTGCAGAAAGACATGAAAGATGGACATACCACCCCAACTCGAACAAAAGAATCCACCTGTATAAGAAACAAATTATTATGTGAGTAATACTAAAAAGAAATAAATTAAACATAAATACGAAACAATAAATTAATTCTATAGACAATGATTTTACTGTGAAAATATCAATATTACCTCTATGATTGAGCCGAGACAACGTTGTTTCTCTTCTTGCAAAGGTAGTGGAGAGAACTTGAAAGAAAGTGATAAATGCAACACTGGAGGGGTGAAAAGGTTTTGAGGGAGAAGAAGACTGTGGAAGTTTTTGTGCAGAAAGGCATGAAAGATGGATAAACCACCCCAACTCGAACAAAAGAATCCACCTGTATAAGAAAACAATTATTATGTGATTAATACTAAAAATAAATAAATTAAATATAAATATGAAACAATACATTAATTCTATAGATAATTATTTTACTTTGAAAACATCAAGATTACCTCTATGATTGGGCAGAGACAGCATCATTACTCTTCTTGCAAAGACATGACACATGGATATAAATCTTTTAAAATAAATGAACTTTGTAAGGAATAATGAAAATTAAATCAATGTTTCATTATATAATTTTTTGGTAAAATAGAGAAAGTATATCGTAACATTACCTTTAAATATTTCCAAAGGGTTTCCTTCATTATAGTTTGTTCTTTCAAGGGATTGGTAACATCATCATGTATAGAAGATATTGTCTGCATGAGTAGTCAAATATTTAATTTATATTATGTTAATGCAGTAGAGAACATATAATATTATGAGGAAAAACATAATATATTAATTTTTTTTTACTTTATCATTAAAATATATTTCTTTTTTTAAAGGTTTCAAGGATTTGTATCCTCTATCGAGAATCAAAATCCCCTCTTTGTATCCCCCTCTAACATACAAGATATTGTCTACATTGGGACTAACATGAACTAATTGTGATGTCCCAATGAAAGGGCCACCCTTGATTGAATTTTAATCTGACTTGACATTTGTTTTAGTCACCAGTAGGACAATCGATCAATTATTATTTTTTGGATCAGAGACATAAAATACTTACACTACTTGTGATTCCATTATGAACGACTTGTCTTTTTCCCCTCCCACATTGAAATTCACCTTCAAAAATCCAATTTCATCAACTTTCACTCCATTGATATAGTAAACCCATTTGCAATGGAAAAGTGACAATTGAAATGTTGTATAATCCAACTCGTATATCTATTCTATAATGCTAAAATATGACATATTTTTATAAATTGGATTTCTATCCTTGGAACCAGATCTGTGCATCACTTTATCCACAAGCATAACACCACTATTTTGTATCATACTAAAGTCACCGTGTTCTTTTATATAGAACATATAACCATTGATTGCAAAACCAGTGTAAGATATAACATTTTCATTCGGTCCTTTGTCTAACCATTGAATTTGTTTGACAATTGAATTCATATTTTCAGATAACTCCTTATAAATCTGATTTATGAACCATCCTATAAACTGTTGATTATGTGTATTTGATATCCATCCTTTAACCTTTGATGGATTCAAATATCTAAGAATTTCTTTATGGGCTTCAATGTTTGAATCAATATCTTCACTATTATGTAATATGTAAAGGTGTGCTTTCTCCTACTCTTTCAAGGTAATTGTAACAACATATCTTCTGAAAATCCATTCACCCCGAAGGTGTTCGTTGTGACGAAACTTTGGGAGACTGATGCTTTCAACATCTGATAGGTTATCGATACAAAATCTAATATATTCTTCAACAATATATCTTTCTGCAATAAAACATTTTGGATGACTTTGATTCTTGACATACCCTTTCAAAATCTTCATATATTGTTCAATGGGGTATATCCATCTATAATTGACATGACCACATAGTTGAATCTCTCTTACCAAGTGAACCATCAGGTGGACCATTATATCAAAGAGTGATGGTGGGAAGAACATCTCTAATTCACATAATATGACTGAAATCTCTTTATTCATGATGGGAAACTTCACCAGGTCTACAAATTTACTGCATATGGATTTGAAAAATAAGAAGAGCCTAGTTAATGTATGTCATACATTTTGAGGCAGAATGCAATGAAAAGAAACATGCATTAAATCTTGCATCAAAACATGATATTTGTGTGATTTTAGTTCTTGTAACTTCAAATTAATCATTGACACGACATTCCTGATATTTTATGAATACCCTTGTTGAACTTTTACACTAGTAAGGAAAAGGAAAAATTGCAATTTTTTCTGTCTATATTGAGTGCAAGCTATTGGAGAAAGAAAAGTATGCCTTTTACCCTTCAACGGTGCCAACTCTTCCCTTATCCCCATTTCAATCAAGTCCAACCTAGCCTTGATTCAATTTTTTGTTTTTTAGGAACATTTAGTATCATACCAATACCACTATCAAATACATTTTTTTATACAAGAATGATATCAAGAAAATGTCTAACATACAAACAATTTCAATACGACAATTCAAAGAAAATTGATCTCTTCTTCCAACCTGATTTTGTAAGGTTTTTCGAAAATGATTTACCAAAAATAGTATCAATATTTTTTACTTTATTGTACAGTTGATCTCCCATTGCTGGAGACGGTGTTATACCTTGTTCGATATTCCCATTGAATGTTGTCATCCAGGATTGATATTTATTTCATCGAGGTAAAAATTTATGATGTCCTAAAAACATAGTCTTAGAGGAATATTTCAACAAAACTGAGTATATGCATTTTTCACAAATGGGACACCCCAACATTCCTTTAATGTTATAGCCTGATAAATTTTCATAAGTGGGGAAGTCATTTACTATTCTATACAACATGGACCTCAATGTGAATTCTTCACTTCTATGAGCATCATACATTGTAACACCTGTATCCCACATCAATTTCATATCTTCGATCAATTGAGCCAAATAGACATCAATATCATTACTGGGTTTCTTTGGTCCAGATATAAGTAGAGACAACATAATGTATTTGCGCTTCATGCATAACTATGGAGGTAAATTATAATTTACCAACATGATGTTCCATGTACTGTGAGTACTACTATGTACACCAAAAGTATTTATTCCATCTGTAGATAACACAAGACACAAGTTTCTTGGCTCATTTCCAAATTCAGGAAACTCTTAATCAATTTTCTTCAACTAAGGATAATCTGCTGGATGACGTAGGTTCCTATATTTAATTCTTGTATTTGTATGCTATGTTAATTGTTTCAAAATTTCCTGAGATCCATATAGTCTTCTAAACTGTGGAATGATAGGAAAGTACCTTATAGATTTCAAAGGACTTGATTCATTTTTCTTGTATTGATCTGTGCCACACTTAGGAAATTTTATGCGTGATAATATGAAATCATTTAGACAAGCATGCATTTTTTAGAGATCATGACCATTGAACGTAACATTATTTTAATGTCAAATATTGGGAGTGGTAGTACATTTTCTTATGGTAGCATATCATTCAGGAGACCAAGTAGTTTTGTAAAGATGGTGTCACTCCATCCGCTGTCAGCTTTCAAATTATATAAATTCAATACAGCTGATAATGTTGTGTATTTAGCACAACCGATATACAATGGTTTCTTGGAACAACTATTTAACTCCTCAAAAAACTCTGGACAATCACGAAGGTCATCTTCAATTGTCATTGTCATTTCTTCCATGAAATCTCCATCACCATTTACAAAGGTATTCATATCAAATGATTTATAAATCGCAGTATCATCCCAATCAATGTCCACATTCGAATTTTCCCCATTTTTAGTCCAACATTTATAGGTTTGATCTATTCTGTGACAAATCAAATATTTTTCCAACTCTTTCTAACTAATTTGTCTTGAATAAAAACAATGTAAACACAGACAAAAGATTTTAAAAGGGTTGTCTACATGCTCTCTTGCAAACTTGATGAACTCTTCAACTCCATCTTCATACTCATTTTTCAAACTATTAGCATACATCCATTTTAGATTCATATCTATCCTATTGGGTTCATAAAAGATTAATTTTTTACAATGTATAAATAAATACACATAAGATATTCATTATCCAAGATGAAAGTTATAGACAATTATAACAAGGGAAACTCAACATTTGATTGTTTCAAAGAATTTCAGTATGTTGAAGAAAATGGGTAATTGGATTTAAGAAAAGAATTAATCCACTATGGAAGGTTTTATCATATGAATTCATTCCAAGGTGAAAGTTATAGACAACTCATCCTCATCACCTCATCTCCCAGACATTTATCATTGCATTTTATTGTTTGACACATCCTTCATCTCTTATGGACATGCACCTATGTTGCTTGAAATAATCTAAGCAGTAGTCATCCATGGGATTAATAATGCTCAGAGTAGTACAAGAAACATAAAAGAGATGAGGGATGAGTTTCAAGCAATAGATTTCAATAATGGCTGTTCGGGAGATGAAGGTGATGAGGATGAAAGTTGTCTATAAAAGAGATGGGGGGGGGAGTGAGTCTCAAGCAACAAATTGTAATAATTTCTAAGATATAGAATTTGAAAATTTATATTATATTTTTTGGAACAAGCGATGTAGAAAATTAAGGAATTATTACATCTAAAATTAATGGTATATCAAATATTTGAAAACATATCAAGACTCTTGAGATGTCATATCACCACACTGACCCATCCCAAGGATTCTTAGGAGGTTTTCACACCAGATCTACCCATTTAAAGGATTATAGGGAGTCCATATAATACACATCAACCCATAATTGACGTTCTAGGGAGGTTTATAAATAACTTAGCATAAACCAATAATACACATTAACAAGATATATAACAAAAAAGGGAGAAATACACACCAACCCTTGCAACTTCTATCCCATACACATTTAAACACACACACACAAACACACACATATATAACATGGAATTTACAATACACATAATTACAAAACAATTGAACATTTAAACATAATTTTTAATGAAAATAAATAAAACCTTTTCCTAATTTGGAAATCCATAACCATAATTTTTGAATAAATAATTATAAAATCACTCTTACATTATAAGTTTTGAAAATGCATATAAATAGATAGAAATATATATATTTACACACACACAAATATATATATATATATATATATATATATATATTCCCCTAGGGTCCAGTTCGGTTGGTAGCGGCTTTGCGGGGTCTTGATGAGGTATCGGGTTCAAGTCTCACCGCGTTATTCACTGTTGGTGTAGAGTAGGATTTTCATTGTATTTATCCCCATTCCCAAAATATTGTAATTATATATATATATATAAAATAAAATTAAATTGATAAAATATATGTAACCCTTATAGTAGAATATCACAACATAGTAAAATAAATACAACCCCATACTAATTTTGAAGTCAAAAGATTTGTTGTTTGTTGATGGTCTTAAACACAATTTTTTTGAGGTTAATTTAGCTATGTGATGATTGTAATGAGGTTTTATTTAGAAATAAAACATTCCTATTAAATATGATAAAATATGGAATGATTGTTAACCCATGTGAGAGGACCAGTGGGAATCTCTTTCCGAATAGAGTCTCTAACCATTCCAGCTATCTGAGTTCAATTGATGAGAGCAAATGATGTCATAGAAGGTTGAGTAATATTTGTAAAAAGAATTTTGTGACAAAATTAAAATTGATATGTGTTGAGATACTTACCTCATCTCAAAATCTAAAGGGGACTGATTTTTGAGACAATCCAAAAGGGAAAATCATTAAAGGTAGTTATAAAAGGGTGTAAATTCAGTCCAACAATCATCTTTAGTTGAAACATTTTTATTTTTTTGGACTCATGAGACACAATTACACTCTAGGTGATCTTTACTTCATCATATTTATTGATGAATTTACCATAATGACTAATGTGATGATTATAAAAAATAAATCAGATGTGGTGAAAATGTTTAATATTTCTATATGAACAATTTAGAATGAATCGGGGATGTGAATAAATTATTTCATATCAAACAATGAGAATTAATTCACTAGAGGTGATTCTATAAGATTTCAAAACTGAAACAAAATTAAGCTTGTGGAGCAAGCTGGGGTACAGATGTAGACATTGAAGAAAATTGATTGAAAATAACAATTTAAAAAGACCAAAACAAGATATTCAAATCGTTAGTCAATCAAACAACTGATCATAAACAAATCATTCTATTCATAATATAAAAGAAAAATAGTATTCAAGGACTGGACCACAAATAACTCATGACACCATCAAACAAGAAATAAAAAATGAAACAAAAAACACACAAAGAAAATTGCAGGTCCAACCTCACTAGGTTGAAGAAAATTCACTTCGAAAACCCTAACTACAACCAAAGACCGAATTTCCAAAAATGTTTCAGCAACTGGAGGTAGTTGAGTGGTGTGATTCAAGCTTCAATTAACCAAGGAGGAGCGCTGACAGTGGGAAGCTTATGCGGAAAGCTTGAGATATCGTGATGGGTTCACAAATGGTTAGTTTTTTTAAATAGATTGAGATACTTTTATCAGTGCTTATAAATAAGCACTGATAAAAGGAATATTTATCAGTGCTAATAAAGGAAGGTATTTATCAAACCTAAAAAAGAGCTGATAAAATCCATATTTATCAGTACTAAAGTTTTAGCACTGACAAATATTCTTTTTATCAGTGCTTTTTTAGCGCAGATAAAGCCTCATCTTTATTAGCATGATAAAAGCACTAATAAAGACCCGCCTTTATCAGCGCTTATTACTTAAGCGATGATAAATGATTTATAATTATAATTATAAATATTTTTTAAATATACATATACACTTAATAAATATATATAAATACAAATATAGTGAATATATTTATTTTTAAATATATTAATTATAATTTTATAATTATTTATTTATAACTGTAGAAATATTTTTGAAAAATAATATTTATATATAATTTTTAGTGTATGAATGCATATATGTTAAAAATGATTGAAATTGAATAAATTAAAAATAAGTATACTTTGACAATATTGAAAAAATGGATAAGTTTTGTGTGTGTGCATTTTATATAAAAATAAATTAATTACGTATATTTGAAATCAATATAACACACATTTGATCTATGTTAAATTAAAAAATCAAACAACACATTCAATTATATATATGTCCATTACACTATATATGCAATTAGTCAGTATTTTTAATTCATATCAACTTTTAATTATAAACCATTATTCACTAAATATATGATTATTTAATATAAAGTGCATAATATTTTGTAATATATAAATCATATTTATATAAATTAATATATATCTATATATTTAATATATACAATTTTTTAACATTAATTATCATAATTATCTAATTAATAAAATTATTAATATTTAATAATTAATAATCAATTTATTCATTTTTATTAATAATTATTTAATTAATAAAATTTGTAATATTTTTTAATAAACTCATTTTTTTATTTTTAATTTATTTAATTATTTTATTTTATTTATTTGGATCTTTATTAGTACTAAAAAAAGCACTGATAAAGGGTACCCTTTATCAGTGCTAAAAATAAAGCACTAATAAAGGGTACCCTTTATCAGTGCTAAAAATAAAGTGCTGATAAAGGTTCAATTTATTAGTGCTAGAAAGAACTGCTGATAAAAGGTTAAATTTATCAGTTATTTCTTTAGTGCTGATAAAGATGCCATTTATCAGCACTTTTTTGTAGCGCTAATAAATACCAGCACTGTTAACCCCCAGTTTTTTAGTAGTGAGAGTTGTTCACTGATTTGGTGATGTAGGTAGCTTTCACACACCTTCTTGAATCAATCCCAATACTCATACATTGTATCCCCTTGGGCTTGCTTGATTCCTGAGATCTATTTTTGGATGGAAGTGGTCCTTAATGCTGGAAAAAATCTCTAAAAGAAAAGACATTTCAAATCATTCCAACATGTTACATCTTCAGGTTTTAAATAATATATCCAATCTTTTGTAGTTCCATCAAGTGAGAATGATAATTCTCTGAGTTTGATTCGATATTTAGAGATATTTATTGGTTTCAAAGTTGATCAAACCACATTTTAAGGTGTTTGTTTAAATCCTCTCTAGAAAGGCCATGAAATTTTGGAAGAATGTGTATCGATATAGATTTTAGTTCGAAGTCCGATTTGAGATTTGGGTATGTAATATAATTTGTTTTATAGTTAATGTTTAGTGCAACTAATTATCTAATGGTTCTATTAAGTTCATTGTTATTATTTGCAACTATTGGTTCTTGTTTTAGGTTTGATTCCGAAGTGTTTCCAATTTCAATGTTCCCAGAATGGAGGAATCTCCAACTAGTTGAATGTTGAAACTTCCCATAGATTGAGACTCTCTGATTCGAGCCCTAAGGATGCGTTTAATCTTAGGTTCAATTACTAAGAGATCATTGGGATTAGTTCATGACATAAATTAAATAAAAACAAAATAAAGAAAAGTGGACCATAATAAAAAGATGAAAAGTTTGAGTTGAGGGTAAAAAAAAAATAATTGAAAAAAGAGAGGAAAATTAAGAAAAGGGAAATAAGGGAGAAAGAAGATAAGAAGAGAATAAATTGAAAAATAAAATAAATACCTATAATTTTTTGAAATAAGTACTTGCCTCCACAACAACGATTCCAATTTTAAAGGCACTGTCATGGGCACTCTCAAATGATGTGTGTTTTTTGTTTTTTTGGTGTAGTAGAGTGGATGAACAAAGTCGTATCACAAAGAAGGAAGTAATTAAAACAACATATTAAATATATTTTGAAAATAAAATAAAATAAAAAAAACACACTACTGGTTGTTGTCCATATCCATACCTCATGTCAGATTGATCTTTACATCATTGGTTGTATGTTGGTGCAAAGGAATCATACTTCTTCTAGGGATGTAGTTATTGTTGCTGCTAATATGCTCACCCAAGGAATATGGATGCACAATCCTCTATCTCTTGTAATTTAAGGAAACAATTAGTTGGGTGGTCTATTTTAGTGAAAATGCAATAAGGTCTTGTAGGAGAGGGTTCAGATGTCTTTTGAGACAAAGCAATCCACCTCACCATAGTAGCCAATTCTTACAACTTGGTATTAATTAAATGGTTTTCAAGATAAGTTGGATTGAATGATGTACTCCTATAACATGTGGTGTACCTCTATTTCCAAAATTTTGTGAGTTTTGTGCTATATTTTTGATAAATGCATGTGAAACTACTAGTGTTTTGTTGACCAATGCCCCTCCAGCCATGACATCCACCATACTCCTCTCCATAGGCGTGAGGCCTTCATAGAAGTATTGGACGAGAATTTTCTCATTGATTTGGTGATGCAAACAACTTGCAAACAACTTTTTGAATCACTCCCAATACTCATACATTGACTCCCCTATGGTTTTCTTGATTCTTGAGATATATTTTCTAATGGAATTGGTCTTTAATTCTAGAAAAAATCTCTATAAGAAAAGACATTTCAAATCATTCCAATATGTTACATCTTTAGGTTGTAAATAATACATCCAGTATTTTGTAGTTTCATCAAGTGAGAATGGGAATTATATTAGTTTGATTTAATATTTATAGAAATTTCTTGGTTTCAAGGTTAAGAAAACCACATTAAATTCTTTAAGGTATTTTTTTGGATCCTCTTCAGAGAGGCCATGAAATTTTGGAAGAAGGTGTATCAATCCAGATTTTAGTTCAATGTCCAATTTGAGATTTGGGTATGCAATACAATTTGGTTGATAGTTAATGTTCGGTGAATCCAATTCTCAAATGGTTCTATTAAGTTTATTGTTATTATTTATAGCCATTGGTTCTTGTTTTAGGCTTGATTTTGAAGTGTTTCTAATTTCAATGTTCCCATAATGGAGGAATTATCTAACTAAATTTATGTTGAAACTTCCCATAGATTGAGGCTATCAGATTCGAGCCCTAAGTTTGCATTTAATCTCAAGGTCAATACTTAATAGATCCTTGGGATTAGTTCATGTCTTAAATAAAATAAAAATGAAATGAAGAAAATTGGACCATAATAAAAATATGATAAGTTTGAGTTTATGATAAAAAAAGAATTAAAAAAAGTGGGGAAAAATTGAGAAAGGGGAAATAAGGAAGAAAGAAGAAAAGAAGAGAGTAAAATAAAAAATAAAAGAAATACCTATAATTGGTTGAAATAAGTACTTGCCTCCCCAAAAATGATGCTAATTTGAAAGCTGAAAACGATGCTAATTTGAAAGATGCTGTTGTGGGTTCTCTCAAATGATGTGTGTTTTTTGGTGCAGCAGAGTGGATGACCAAGGCCACCTCTCAAAGGAGGAAGTAATTAAAACAACATATTAAATATATTTTGAAAATAAAATAAAATAAAATAAAATAAAATAAAATAAAATAAAATAAAATAAACACAACACTTAAAAGGATGGGGGGGGGGGTTTCTTATTTATAAAATATGAAGTATGTTGTAAAAAGATTATATTTTTTTGTATTTTTTTTTGTTTTTGAAATGAAATTTAGAAAACGCAATGAAAAGATATATTTTTTTAAAATATTTTAGAAGGCGTAATCGATATAACTCCACCTATTAACTTACTTATTAATAATTATAATTTAAATTAATATCTACTTAATTATTATACACTAATTTTTTAACCCCCAAACCCTATAAGAATTAACTTTACCATAAATATGAAATGAATTAAACCCCAGGCTAGCTTCAGAACATGCAATCAAAAAAACTTGCTTTGATTGTTGTTCCAAGACTAGATTATGGTCAGTGGTAAATTAAGGCATATATCCATTCTATAAATGAGTATGAAATGAGTTATTATATTGTATTTTAACTCTATAAATTTACCATGTGTTGTTTCGTTTTACCGAATAAGATTGCGCTCTCACAATTTACACAATTATCAACCTCACGTGTTTTGTGTTAATTTTTCAATTAATTGATTAGTTTATTTTAAATTTAAAACTAAATTCATAGATCATATTATGTGAATTATAATATCTCATTTATTCAATATAAATAAATAAATAAGGTAATATTTAGATCAATTACTAAAAAAACTACTCTTCTATGGGTGGTGTAGTCTTCGTAGAAATATTTTGCATGTGAAAAGATTTAGAAAAGGTATAAACCAATAAAATTTATAATCTTGAGTTACAGACCAAAGAAGTAAAATATAGAATAATATAAATAAAAATAATATAAGAAATTGGATAGAAATATTTTATTGAAATGTAACATCCTGGATCCAGGTGCCACTCAACGGGTGCCCCGAACCTGGTTGGTCACATGACCTCAAGCGTATTTCCCCAAACGCCAGAGGCTGCCGACTAGAAGTGAGGGCCCAGGTCTGATAGTGGGGAAACTATGCCCTCATTTTTCAAAGTGTAGCACAGCGGAAAAGAAATATAACATAAACATGCAACAGTGGAAGCAGTAAACAAAATACAACTAAAATGGACAACTGAGTAAAAGAGGACCAGCAGTCATATATATAGAGATGCAGCATGTCACTAATTCTATGAAAACAGCCAGAACAGGATACACTGTAATAAAATAAAATACAACTCAAAGTATAAGGTACCGTAAAACAAAACAAAACAATGCAACAGGAACTCAGCAGCATCGTGAGCCAAGGCTCGGTCCCATGCTCTCCTACCCCTCTACAACAATCATGTATCTGTATAGGGACTCTTTCCCCTATTGACACCTGCAGAAATATAGTCTGTTTGGGCCGAAGACATGACCCAAACAGGGTGTGAGAAATAAATCCCAGTAGGCACCCACCAAAGGCCCGTGCCCAACTATCAATGAAAATGTGCAACATCAGTGTGCAGTAGTAAAATGAAATAAACTAAGAAGTCTTCAAAAGTAACTAAATCTACCAGTCATATTTCAATTTTAATATTATTTCAATCATGCCAAGTCTATGCTTTAACTTGTCAGGTATAACATATGAAAATCACCTTGGTGAATATTCATGACACTACTATCCTCATACATACAGCCTTACCCTCAGGTAATCAGAGTCACAACCCGCAGGTAATTTCCCATAGGCATAACAGATATTTCCATCAGGCGTACGAAGTGTCACCCTCAAGCACAAAATCTACTGCCCACAGGCCTGAAAGGAGTTTCCCTCAGTCTAAATAGAACACTGCCCTCAGGCTAAAAAGAACACCGCCCTCAGTCTAAATAGAACTCTAACCTCAGGCGTAAGTAACCAGGCCGATCCCAACATATAAGAAAGAAATTATATACAATTCCTATCAAGGAAATTTAAAGAAGACTAAATTCTATGGTATACCCTCGGGTAACTTGGCCAAACGGCTAAATAGAGGAACGCACCCCAGGGGTGGTCCTGGATCGAAGCATCTATCCTAAACAGTAGTTAATAATTACATTAAACTACCTATACAATTCTAGGTATTTAAAACGGCCAAGGCCTCATCCATATGACACCCCTAACATGGGTTTGTAGCACAAAGATACACAATTTCAACTCCATAGTTGGAAAAAAACATCAGACCACCTACCTTGATCACCCCTGATTGGTATAAGTGAACGACGCCTCCTAAATCATCCAAGAATGATGTAGATCTGGGATAAAATAATTCCAGTTCAAATGTAAATTACTTCCCTTATGGGAAGAATTGGTAAGAACAGTGCAAGGAGAAGGAAGAGCTTACCCGTGCGGTTCCAACGTGATCGGCGGAAGCGGAAATGGATTCTCAGTGTGTGGTTGGGAGATCCTCCAAGATCCGGCCATCTCTCCCTCTCTCCTCTAGCGTTCTATGCTTCCTCTATGAATAAAGGAGGCTACTGACTATTTTAAACAAAAAAATAAAACTACACAGTGTTTACTCTCAAGTACATGGCGTGTACTTTTCATCATTTAACTATTCCTCTAGCTGCTACTCGCCAGCACGACACTCTTCACTTGCCTACCTGAGTACATGGCGTGTGTTTCTGAATACACGGTGTGTTCTATCGCTCAGCTAGCGACTGCCTTCACTGCCTTACTATGCACCTTTTGACTGACTACACGACGTGTAAATACCCACTACACGGTGTGTAGTTGGTTTTTACACCTTTCATCACCGGTAGGGCTACACGCCCTATGTACTCATCCCACACGGCCAAAGTACACGGTGTGTACCCACAAAATTTGAGATTTTCCCCATTTTCCTTATTTTCTCAAAAACACCAAAGAAAAAAGGAAAAGAAGAAACTCGTACCTCAAGAAGAAGAACTGGGTTCTTACAAACTTCCCCCCTTAAAGAAATTCATCCCCGAATTTCCATTACAAGGGTGGAAAAGATAAAGGTATGAACAACTCTAGCCACTAAGCACGTACATCAGTCTCCCACTCCCAGGTTTCGTCCTGCACTTGGCCATGCTGCCATAACACCCATACGAGAGGAAATGACCGACCTCAGAGAACTTTAGTGCTCCTATCAACAATACGAATCAGATGCTCCTAAAAGGATGCATCGACCTGAAGCTCAACCTCCTCGGTCTAAAAAACGTGAGATGAGTTTGAGTGATAATGGCGCAACTGAGATACATGGAAGACGTCGTGCATGGCCCGGTACCTCTATGGTAACTACAACCGATAGGCAACCGACCCGACTATCTCCAGAATCTCAAACGGCCCCACATACCTCGGTGAAAGTTTACCCTATCTCCTGATCTGCCTGTGTCCGATCCTTGGTGAAACACACAAGAAAACATGATCCCCAACCACGAAATCCAAGGGTCATCTGTGGCGATCAACATAAGATTTCTGACGAGACTGCGCAGTAGCCATTTGCTTCTATATCAATTGGACCTTCTCTGAAGTCTCCTGCACGAGACGTGGTCCCAGTAAAGCTGCCTCACCTACCTCCAACCAGCACAAAGGTGATCGGCATGGCCTACCATATAAAGCCTCATATGGTGCCATATTAATAGTTTCCTAAAAATTATTATTATAAGAAAAATCAACCAGGGGTATATGCTTCTCCCAAGATCCCCCAAAGTCTAGGACGCATGCATGCAACATGTCCTCAAGCACCTATATCGTACACTCTGACTGGCCATCAGTTTGAGGGTGGTAAGCTGTGCTCAGAAGCACCTGTGTACCCAGTTCCCTCTATAAACTCTGCTAGAAACGAGACGTAAAGTGGGCATCCCTATCTGAAACAATAGAACGAGGGACCCCATGAAGACGTACGATCTCTCGGATATACAGCCTTTCGAGCTCATCAACACAAAAGGTCTCATTGATCGGCAAAAATTGAGCTACCTTCGTAAGTATGTCCACAAAAACCCACACGACATCACTGCCTCGAGGTGACCTCGGCAACCCAGTCACGAAGTCCATCGTGACATCATCCCATTTCAATTTCGGAATGGGTAACTGATGTAACAGTCTAGTTGGCCTCTGATGCTCCGCCTTCACCTACTGACTGGTGGAAAATCTCGTAACAAAACCAGCTACTTCATTCTTCATACCTGGCCACCAGTACTGACGTCTCAAGTCACGGTACATGTTGGTAACCTCAGGATTAACTGACCAAGCTGAAGCGTGAAACTCCCGTATCAAATCCTCGCGTATGTCCCCTGGAACCCATACTCATCCATGGAAACACAATACCTCCTCATTGTCTATCTTCTAACCAGGAGGAGGGTCCTCACTTTCCACCGACTCCCGTAGATTTAGGCCTTATAAATTAGATAGTTGTCTAATCCTCACTCTATTCAGGAGGGTAGAAGTCATATCTAAGGAAGAAAGATAGGTTTTCCCTTGACTATCGTGAACCTCCAAATGCATCTCAGAGAACAAAGCCATAAGATGCCACTCACCACTGGCCTCATGAACTGCCTGTATATGATTTTTCCTGCTCAGTGCATCAGCAACTGCATTACCCTTACCGAGTGTATAGGCAAGCTCAAAGTTGAAGGACTGAAGGTATTTATCCCACCTTCTCTATCTCAGATTCAGGTCACGCTAAGTAAAGATATAATTGAGAATTTTGTGGTCGGTGAAAACCACAAAATGCTCTCCCAAGAGATAATGTCTCTAACAACGCAACGCATGAACAACTGCAGCCAACTCGAGGTCATGCATCGGGTAATTCCTCTCATGTGGCCTCAACTGCCGAGACTCGTACGCAACAACTCGATCGCCCTGCATCAACACTACTCCCAGCCCAATACCTGATGCATCACAGTATACTGTATAACTCTTCCCTTGCTCTGGAAGTATCAGGATTGGTGCTAAGGTCAATCATCCCTTCAGCTCCTGAAAGGCTATCTCGCAACCTTCTGACCAAACGAACTTCACACCCTTCTTAGTCAAACCTATCAACGGTGATGCTAAGCGGGGGAAGTCCTGTATAAAGCGCTTTTAATAACCGGAAAACCCCAAGAAACTCCGTATATCAAACAAGTTCTTAGGATTCTTCCAGGAAACTACTGCTCTCACCTTCTCTGGGTATACTGCAAATCCTGACTCTGAGATGATATGACCCAAGAAGTGTATCTGGTCCATCCAAAAGTGGCACTTTTAGAGATTAGAATATAGCCTATGCTCTCTCAGTGTACTCAATACGATCTCAAGATGGGTAACATGGTCGTGTAGAGTGTGAGAGTACACCAAGATATCGTTAATGAAGACTACCACAAAAGAGTCCAGATAGGAGTGGAACACACGATTCATCAGATCTATGAAAACTGCTGGTACATTCGTGAGTCTGAACGGCATGACCAAGTACACGTATAGACCATATATACTCTGAAAAGATGTGAGAGGTATATCAGATGGTCTAACGTGAAACTGATGATATCCAGATCTCAAGTCAATCTTCGAGAACACTCGTGCTCCCCAAAGTTGATCAAAAAGATCATAAATCCTTGGTAATGGATATCAGTTCTTAACTGTTATCTAGTTCAGCTCCCGATAATCCACACAGATTCTAAGGGTACCGTCCTCCTTCTTCGCAAAAAGGACCAACGAACCCCAAGGAGAAGTGCTGGGTCGGATTAAACCCTTTGACTAAAACTCCTCTAACTATCTCTTGAGCTCCTACAACTCAGGTGTAGCCATCCTTAAGGAGGAATGGACACTGGTGCCGCTCCTGGAATAAGATCAATAGAGAAATCCACCTCTCGCTCCAGAGGTAGACCTGTAAAGTCATCCAGGAAGACATCACTGAAACGATCAACTACAGGAGGGAAATCATTCTGAAAAGTCCCCTGATCATCTAGATATAAAATCACAATCTGGGATCTCACTCCACCTCACCCACGATGCTCTGGTCCAGCTCGACTCTCCTGAACATCCCATTCACCCTTGTATAGAAACTCTCCACCCTCTAGTGACGTGAAACTCACCCTGTGATGATAACAATCTACAAAGGCTCGAAAGGGTACCAACTAGTCTATCCTGATAATGACATCATAGCTCTTCATCTCTAAGAAATAGAGGTCCCATAGAAAGTGACACCCACCAACCTCTAAGGGGCACTCCTTGCACTGACGCACACCTGCCGTTCTAATACCCAACGGAGTGTCTAGCATCATAACACTAGAAGAAGAAGAAATACAGAGCCCAAGGCTCTCCAAAATGGGAACAGATATAAAGCTATGTGTATCACCCGTATTGAAAAGCATAGAAGATAAAACAGAAGCTACTAGAATAGTACCTCTGACAGTAGAAGGTCCGGGATCCTGCTCCTGTTGGGTCTGTTGCACTGCATTTGCCTGCCTAGTGCCGTGGCCCTGTGACACAGCCTAGCTACCCTGAGCTGTCCCGCCCTGCTACCTCTAAGATTCAGGTGTCTGGATACCATGACCACTACCACCATTTCTACCTGCACGCCCTGACGCACCCCACTTTCCTGACTGGTAAGAAGCTTCTGGTTCTACTCCTGCATGCAGAGTCTGCACAAAACCCCTCTCACTAGTCACTGGTAGAAATGCCATGTAAAAGCACTGCAGATGACCCATCTTTCCATAATCTCGACACTCTACTGGGTCACGTGGACACTGCGGTCTCTTGTTCCCCTCTTTACCACACTGGTAGCACATGACCTGGCCACCTGAAGTATTCCTCTGGCTAGTACTGCCACCGTGAGAGAAGTCCATCTGCCTCTTCCTCTTACCGGTATTCATAGTACCAAAGATTGGTGTCGAACCGCCCTGGACCACACCACTATCTTCCCATAGGTTCTGCTCTGTAATTAGTGTCTGGTTTACAATAGAATGTATGGTTGGAAACTTGAAAACATTCACCAGTGCTCAGATGTCATATCGAAGACCATCCTCAAAGCGTCTAGCCCTCAACGTCTCATCACCCACTAGAACAGGTGAAAAGTGATATATCTCGGTGAAGCGAGCAGAATAATCCATCACTGACATGGCGCCCTGCTGCATATTCATGAACTCTCGAGCTCTATCTGCCCTCAGTGTCTCCAAAAAGAAGAAGTCATAGAAGGATGCCTGAAAATCTTCCCACTCCATGTCTCAATGATGCTCAGTCTGGGTGGTAACATCCCACCACCTCTTGGCGGAATCACGCAGCATATAAGTCATGAGCTTGACCCTCCTCCCTGGAGGCATCTCAAGATGTTTGAAAATAGTCTGCATAGAACCCAGCCAAGACTCCGCAGCCTGTGATCCTCCATCCCCTGAAAACGTAGGCGGATACTGCTACTAGAAAATACGTGTCGGCTCTTCCATAGATGTGGCAGCCTGCGGTGCTCCCTGGAAGGTCTACATAAACCGCATGAAGCCTTCATGGAACTGTGCCCCCGCACCTGTGTCCGATATAATAGATGGCGTCACATCTGGAACTGCTGGAGGATCCTTTGGTAGCCCATGACCCACCATCTCAAGAGTATAATCACCGCCGCTCTCTTGGTGAAAAACCAGTGGTCGTCTCGGAGACATGACTCTACAAGGTCAAAGAACACCTTAGATCAATATTAACAAAGATAGAAAAAAAGGGGACCAAGAAGGGAATAGGAGAAATAAAGCATTCAAGATTTACACAACTTGACTATGCGGTGTGTATAAAAACTACACGACATGTTCTCAAAATCTATTCACATGGGCATGTATTCTAGCTAAAAATGGTCGTGTAACACCCCAAACACACGACATGTCCTCGGAATACACGACGTGTACTTGAATCCTCCTTCCCTGCCCGGGTCCTTCAACATGGATTAAGTCACACGACTCTCCAAAAACAAACCTACACGGCGTGTCCCAAAGGTACACGATGTGTACTCCACAAGTTTTCACCCACCCGTGTTGTTTGTGACATGGCTTGTATACCCAGGTCACACTACATGACATGTTCAACAAGACACGACGTGTTCAAAGAAGCCCCAGACTGACCTGTGTTGTTTTCTACACGGCCGGCTACATGGATGACACTACACGACATGTTCAAAGTAGACACAGTGTGTATGTCTTAAGGTTTCCTCCATCCATGTTTTTAGTTACATGGACAGACTCCGGGTCAACGCTACACGACGTGTTCCCCCAAACCATTCTCTACCCTGTGTCCCTACCCACATGGTCTATGACACAAGAAAAGACTACACGGTGTGTACTAAGGGTACACAACATGTACTTAAAAAGTTTTCATTTCTTCCTAAACAGAAGAACACACGGCGTGTGTCCATAGAACTACACGGTGTGTATCCTGAGTTTTCCAGATAGTAAGCCTCAGAAACTACTCCGAAGCCCATAATAACACTGAAACCAACACCTAAGTGCCAAATTCCAATCCGTGAGGGCCCATACTCCCCGCGAATCAAAGCTTGGAATCTTACACATGTTATAACAAGGAAAAAACGTTAATGATCCACCAAATTACAGTTATTGAGGGCCCATACTCCCCAAAAACTAAAGTTTGATGTCTATTCTATCAGTAATCTCACACAACAATACCCTATAAAATGGCAGGTATTTATCAAAGAATCTATCACAACATCATGCTTTTCTAGCACAACAACTATCACAACAACATGCAATTTCTAATGCACCTACATGACATGGAACTATGCATGGCATGTGATTTCTAGCATGTGCCTAAATGATGCATGATATGGAATACCCTCATCTCATCGGGTTGTAACTAAATAGAACCCATGTATAACATATAAATAGCACAATTACAAGTGCATCACCCAACAGTGAAAATCAAGTCAACTGTAAAATTGTATAATCATAACAATTACAATAAATGAGGTAGACTGGCTTTTCCCTGTACATGGGTTAGCTACTCCCGGGCACAGCTTATTACCAACTACCATGTCTGTCCTATCCCATACTAAGGATCTAAATAGTAAGTCAAAGAAAAGAACAACCTTTGATACCACTTTGTAACGTCCCGGATCTGGGTGCCACTCAACGGGTGCCCCGAACCCGGTTGGTCACATGACCTCAAGCGCATTTCCCCAAACACCATAGGCTGCCGACTAGCAGCGAGGGCCCAGGTCTGATAGTGGGGAAACTATTCCCTCATTTTTCAAAGTGTAGCACAACGGAAAAGAAATATAACATAAACATGCAACAACGGAAGCAGTAAATAACATACAACTGAAATGGACAAATGAGTAAAAGAGAACCAGCAGTCATATATATAGAGATGAAGCATGTCACTAATTCTATGAAAATAGTCAGATCAGGATACACTACAATACAATACAATACAACTCAAAGTACAAGGTACCGTAAAACAAAACAAAACAATGCATCAGAAACTCAGCAGCATCATGAGCCAAGGCTCGGTCCCATGCTATCCTACCCCTCTGTAACAATCATGTACTTATATAGGGACTCTTTACCCTATCGAAACCTGCAGAAATATAGTCTATTTGGGCCGAATACATGACCCCAACAAGATGTGAGAAATAAATCCCAGTAGGCACCCACCAAAGGCCCGTGCCCAACTGTCAGTGAAAATATGAAACAACAGTGTGCAGTAGTAAAATGCAATAAACTAAGCAGTACTCAAAAGTAACTAACTCTACCTGTCATATTTCCATTTTAATATTCATTCAATCATGCCAAGCCTGTTCTTTAACTTGGAAGGTATAACATATGAAAATCACCTTGGTGAATATTCATGACACCACTGTCCTCAGACATACAACCCTACCCTCATGTAATCAAAGTCACAACCTGCAGGTAAATTCACATAGGCATAACAGATATTTCCCTCAGGCGTATGAAGTGTCGCCCTCAGGCACAGAATCTACTACCCACAGGCCTGAAAGGAGTTGCCCTCAGGCTAAACAGAACATTGCCCTCAGGCTAAATAGAGAACTACCCTCAGGATAAATAGAACACAACCCTCAGGCGCAAGTAACCAGTCCGAGCCCAACATATAAGCAAGAAATTATATACAATTCCTCTCAAGGCAATTTAAAGCATACTAAATTTTACGGTATACCCTCAGGTAACCTGGAAAAATGGCTAAACAGAGGAACGCACCCCAGGGGTGGTCCTGGATCCAAGAAGTGATCCCAAACAGCAGTTAATAATTACATTCAACTACCTATACAATTCTAGGTATTTAAAATGGCCAAGGCCTTAGCCATATGACACCCCTAACATGGGTTCGTAGCACAATAGTACACAATTTCAACTCCACAGTTGGAAAAAAACATCAGAGCACCTACCTCGATCGCTCCTGATCGGTATAAGTGAATGATGCCTCCCGAATCGTCCAAGAATGATGTAGATCTGGGATAAAATAATTACCATTCAAATGTAAATAACTTTCCTTAGATGAAGAATTGGTAAGAACAATTCAAGGAGAAGGAAGAGCTTACCCATGCGGTTCCAACATGATCGACGGAAGCGGAAACGGATTCCCGGTGTGCGGTCGGGAGATCCTCCAAGATCTGGCCATCTCTCCCAATCTCCTCCGGTGTTCTAAGCTTCCTCTGTGAACAAAGGAGGCTACTTCCAGTTTTAAGTGAAAAAAACAAACTACACAGCATGTACTCTCAAGTACACGATGTGTACTTTTTATCATTTAACTGTTCCTCTGGCGGCTACTCGCCAGAGCGACACTGTTCACTTGCCGACCTGAGTAAACGACATGTGTTTCTGAATACACGGCACATGCTATCGCTCAGCTGGCGTCTGCCTTCACCACCTTACTATGCACCTGCCGACTGACTACACGACGTGTAGTCAGTTTTTACACCTTTCATCACTGGTAGGGATACACGCCTTGTGTACTCATCCCACACGGCCAAAGTACACGGCGTGTGGAAAAGTACACGGCATGTACCCACAAAATTTGTGATTTTTCCCCATTTTCCTTATTTTATCAAAAACACCAAAGGAAAAAGGAAAATAAGAAACCCGTACATCAAGAATAAGAACCAGGTTCTTACATGAAAGAACAACAATGTTGCAACAAATAAGAGGAAAAAAAGATCATTTTGGAGGATATACTAGATTGATAGATTCTATCCTCCAATAGTGAATTTAAATGGAAGGGAAACACTTATCCTCTCCCAATCCTCTAAGTCAATAAATCCCTCCAAATAAAAAAACAAAAATTTATAGAATGGAGGGGAGTCTACGACTTCAAGGCTTTTCAAGCATGAATGAAGAATTCATCCAAATATTTTAATCCAAATTGTATCAACTATTTTACCTACCAAATTCACAAACCATATGTTATTATAGAAAGTTTATTTGTTATAAATTGGGTCCTAAATATTCTCCCCAAATTTCGGTCCAATCCAAAAACATATGAAGAATTTATGACACAAATACTGAAGTGGTGTCTAATCCAGAGAGTCCAGTCCAACTTTGACTTCATGACCCATTTACTCCAATAAAATGCAAGTTATAGATCAGATGTCCCAAATTAAATTTATGTAACATTGATTTATAAATACTATTACACAATTTTAAGTTCAACTATTTCATATAAAAAATATTTATGTCCGAAATACTATAGTGAAATTTAAAGGGAAATACTGGAATTTTCATCAATTTTTTAATGAATATCTAATCCTAAATATTTTATAAATAAAAATATTTAAAATAATATGAGGAAATTATTTCATTTATTATCAATAAAATATTCAATAAAATTTTGTTTTATCAGATACATAAGAATCCCCTTTTACAGGCCTAATCCCAACTTGACAAAACCTCAAATCTCCTTTCACAGGAGCCCAATGCCTCCCTGGATAGTGATAAAAATTCAAAGTGACAACCTATATGGATTCAAACTATAGTGTAACCATATACATGGATCAAATAATAGATAGTATAATCCCCACGTGTAGCATCCTCTTAAATCCATGTTGCAAATCAATTAATTTAATAAGGGTAACTAGTATTATTACTGGGAAGGATTCATGAACTTGTCATAAATTTTTAATAGAGACCTAGAGTATGAAATTGGACCTTAAAAAACTAGTTATGAGTCTGATCTCCCATCCTCTCGACCAATGTGAAACCCAAAATATCATTGGTAAATTCCTAATGATCATTGGATTTGGAAAGCGGGTCTGCACTGACTCAAAATGTCGCGGGTGCAGTCGCTTGTCAAAAATAGAATGGTGAACCTAATATAAAATCCTTTAACCACAAATTTTTGAGTATAATAATTATTTGGGAATCATGTGTATCACCCTAACTCGGTTTTCCACTTAATTTGTGCTCTAGGATGGTTGGACATTAGGCCTTAGGCGCGCCTCCCCGCATGCTAAAGGCTGGCGACTAGAAACGAGGGTCTGATTAGGTGATAGTGGGGATAATATACCCTTTGGTGATGATAATAATAATGTTCCATATATTTATATATATAACATAGTGAAATAAGTACCATAAATGCAGAATCAACAAATGAAACCCAACATAATCATAATAAATAATAGCAGTAATATCAAGCCTAAAGGCATCACACCATTTGTAGATGAATACATGACAAGTAAGGTCGTACAAAATAGATAATCAAGGTATCCCATGTCCAAAAATAACAGTATATATATATATATATATATATATATATGAAATCCCAAATGAATGTCCATCTCAATGTAGAAGAACCACCTGGTCCACTACCATTCATCCCATGGAAAAGTGATACATCACTGATCACTAAGATCCAAATCCTCAGCCTGATCCCTTACCTAATCTCAAAACTATAAAGTCTACATGCATCCCAAGGGGCCCATGTAGGGTGTGATTATGAACCCAATAGGACACCACCAACATGTTATGATCTTATATCCATAATTATACAAGTGTATTTATACATAATCAAATAGTAGAAACACACACATAAAAATAAATGACTCACTCCACTTGTGCTAAAAAACCACAAGTGAGAATTTACCTAATTATACTAATACCTATACATATCTTAATGAATTACCTTAAATATATATTTTTATACATTACATGTTCATAAAGATATATTTTCAATGGTGAGGACCCGTGGCGTAGTGCCCAAGCGTTCCCTGAAAAATATCATACCTAGAGAGACCTCATGATCCTCCCATAAATATATCACTGATACCTCATTCTATACAACATCTCATGTGACACTAATCAAGTATTTAGTGTCCTAATGACGTGCCCATAAATATGTACCAAGTTCCTCATACCTCCATTCAGAAAGTCACCATCATCTCAACAACCCGATGTCCTGAGGCATGATGATATCCATCTTTCAATGTATAATAAATCACCATTGTCTTAACAACCCGACATCCCAAGGAACAATGATATCCACCCTCCAATAATCCCAACCCATATACCTCAAATACAATGGTGAGGCTCAACCCCCAACCGATGGTCTCAACACCATCTCCTGATGGTCTATCACTATCAACCTTGTATTTATATGGTGAGAACCTCCTCCACAACCAATGGTCACCGCCATTATTTGAGAAAAAATATCTATGGAGTCCTCCACCCACAACAATTGGTCAAAACTACCTCAACTAAGTCCTATATGTGTGAACACGACTCCAACGACAATGTCGACCAACAACGGTGAGCAAAAATCACCAATATGTACCTAAGAAACACCAGCTGAAAATTTCATTGCCACATGCGACCATGTTGCTCAATTTATATGGACAACACCATCCAAAGTACCATAGAACATTCCCTTATCCTGAATACCTCATATCCTCAATCCTGAAGATCATGTCGCCTCAACCTGGTGACCAACATCGCCCCATTTATCTCGGGACACACCCTCATCCCAACGAACCATGTCGTCTCAGTCCTTATGATCAACATCACCTCAATACCTCAGTCCATGACCATCACGTTCTTAAGGAACTCATAAAATCATATAAAATTTAATTAATTTAAACAATTTTAATAATTGTAATAACCTTCCCAACTAACCACAAGACCCATACCCGATTTAGCATAATTAAATAACCAGGGCATGCACAACGACATCCCATAACATCAATTAATCAATTTTAAATAAAGCATTAATTTATTTAAGTTTTCCCCTAGACAAAATAACATGATTATTTAAGAACACACCCCATAGCTCCCATAAAATTAAGGAGAAATCTAAGCATCACCTACCTTATACTCATAGGCGGTCGCTCATCTAATATTGACCTTTAATCTGAACTGTATTGAGGGAAATGATAATTTCAAACAATAGCCCTGAAAATAGGAGAAAAAAGATCACAAAATTTATAATTCTGTATAGAGATCTAAAAGAAGAAAAAGGATAATGTACTGAAGGCCTTATGAAGATGAATCTAATGTAATTAATGGATCTTGATTTGGAGTCTAATTGAAGATGGAGGCTCAAATCCTAGAGGAGGGAAGAAGGAGAACGCCACTGCCTGTGAGAGGTGATGTGTGTGGGAGGAAAGAAGATAGGGAGATCCCTCTTAAATAACTAGATAGAAAAAGGTAATTTTGTCCTATTTAAAAGCCACATGGTTAGTACATGATTTGGAATATCGTGTGGCAACCGTGCGATGATAACTATCCAAGAGGAAAAACACCTCACACGGTTTAAAAAACCATGCACCAACCATGCGGGTGACTTTGAACACCATCACTCTAGTGCATGATTTAATGGAAGGGGTATCAAGGTTAAAACAAACCATTCCCCTTGAAAAACAGGATACATAGTTTAGGCTGCACTGTTAGAAAGACTGTGCATTTATGTTTGTTGTTTCCATAATTGGGCCTTTAGATCCCGACGCTTCCAAAACCCATTCAAACTCTTGTGAAAATAACTGAGCCTTAAAAAACATCTAAAAACAATGACTTGGAGTGCTTAAAATCTTGAATTTAAGTCTCAAATCCCAAAAGGAAGTTAGTCCAACCACCAAACTTAGAAAAAATTCAAAAAGGTTGGGAATTTCAACCAGTTCAAAAACCTAGGAAGTTACAATCTCCCCACTTTAAGATAGATTATCCCCAAGCTATGTGGTTTCAAGACAATATAGCACCAAAAATATCCATCTCATAAACATCACCCTGGTCTACCCCGATTATTAATCACAGTAAATTCCCTTGTTGGCACTCCCCACCTTAGAAATTACCCACCTGATCACTTCTCGACCAAAATTCAAACATTACGATGGTTCCACCAACCATTCCTAGACATAGAAGTCCTCCCATGAAATAACATAATTCATACACCTCATCAGGTGCTCAATTTCACCCACATCATACCTGACGTCCATCAATCCCTACATCTCATTAAATGCCCATTTTGTACCCATGTCACACATGACACCCATGTGTCCCTCATCCCATCAGATTCTCAAGGGCCCTGTATCACAATTTCTACTAAAAAATAATCCCACATTATATATATATATATATATATGCATACCCATCATAGTACCAATAATTACACACCTCATACAATACATACATCATAATTGATTCCAATATACTAACCAACACCTGGTTAGTCCAATTACAACACATGCACCCGTGCACTAAAACTGAACATGCCAAAAAATAGAAGGTTACGCCATGATCAAGGTGTACCTTTAATCTTCATTAGCTCCTAGAACTACTCTAAACCTTCTAGATCAACAACATGCACTTTTCCTAAAGCTTGACTAACCGAGGTTTGACCTCCCTACAGAGCTACACCAGTTACCACCCACATACCCCACTGTTGGGTATCTCTCTCCCTACCATGACCTATGTGTGCAGCATAATCCTAACTACCATATCTTGGTACTGATCCCAATCCTACCTCAGACCCCTAAGTCTAACCCGGTCCCTGGCTCCCAACTATATGAGAAGGCTTCCTACAGAACCTCTCCAAATTCCCCATCTAACCATATGACCGACACTCCTTTAGATTGCACTCACACTAAGTATGAACATGACCTAACTACTCATGCTAGAATCAAACAATCGTAGAAACACTCCTCAGTGACCTACATGAGTCTCTGGCTCAAATTACCTATTGAGGATTCTCACAGTCTCACTTATAACTACCTGAATCATCACCTCTAAGCTAACTTGATACCACCACCCAGCTCAAATATGGCCGGTTCGTCAGGTTTCCCTCGAATATCAATGCTCCATTCACCATATCTAAGTATGAGGTCAGTTTGAATATATTCACTTGAACCATGATGGAATGTATTAAACCATTTTAGAACCTACTACTAAAAAATAGGCCTTTAATGGAACTAAAAATGTCCTTTATTAGTGTTGGAGAAGCGCTAAATACTGGAGCGAGATAAAAAGACCTAGTCTTTTATCAACGCTGATAAAGGGAACCTTTATCAGAACTTCTAGAAGAGTTGATAAAGGGTAAATTTATCAGTGCTTATAAAAGTGATGATAAAGGGGAATATTGCAATGTGCTATAACAAAAAACAACACCACCAGTGTAGTGTGCTTTAACAACACACTACAACACTAGAAACACCACCAAAAATCAGAAAAATCAAGTACCAATACAAAATTTAAATGAAATAAAATTTACAACACAAATAAAAGAAAACAACACTATATTATAGACATGTAAAGCATTGTTTTATACAATAAAATAAGTATAAATTATTACATACATTCAAAAACATCAATGTTCCTTTGTCTTTTGATTCTGACCCTGACTCATGTTATTTCCAAAAAAACCACCCCTACTCAAGAAAAATAACGCACCTATATAAGAAAAAAATTATTATGTTAGTAATAATATAAATAAATAAATTAATATAAAGTGTTAATTTTAGATGAAACTTTGAGTCATACAAGGAACACTATGTATCAGATTGAGTTGTAGTTGATTCTTGCATGCCACATTATTTCTTGTTCATCTTCAAGAAATGTTTCTGTGAAAATTAACTAAATAAGTGTAAGATAAAAATTATAAGGAAATTAATTAAGTAATAACATATAGAATGATGAGAAAACAATCTAGGTTTGTTTTCTCGGTTTTGGTGATGTGATGTGCGATTTAAACTAAAATGACACTTATATATTGAAAAGATATAGTTGACATCATACTGGTCATACTGTTCATTAGATTGAGGTGTGTTTGATTTATAAACATCCCAAATGACTTATGTATCATTTTTCTAAAGTATTGAAACAATCCAAATGTGTTTTCTCAGTTTTGAGTACATCACTTGTCTTTTTTACTAAAATTCCATTTTAAACTGGAAACACACACTTTGAGTCACACCAGTAACATTACATGATAATAATTACTAAATGTCACAAATAACTTATGAATCATTTTAAGAAATTATATAGACAATTCGAGTGTGTTTTCTTGGTTTTCACTGAGTGATACTTTCTGAACAAAAATGTCAATTTTAGACTGATAACGGACACTTTGAGTCATACTGGGCACATCGTATATCATATTGAGGTGAATATTATTCCTGTATGTCAAAAATGACTCATTTATCATTTTCCTAAAGTATTAAAATAATTCTAATGCATTTTCTCAGTTTTGAGTATGTAAGTTGTCTTTTTTACTAAAATTAATGTCAATTTTAAATAAAAAGACACACTTGGAGTCATATTGGTTACACAATGCATCAAAGTGAGTTGTGGATAATTATTAGATGTACCAAATAACTTATGGATAATTTTACTAATGTATCAAGATAATCAGAATTAATTTTCTTGGGTTTGAGTACATCACTTGTCTTTTTTACTAAAATGTAATTTTAAACTAGAAACATGCACTTTGGGTCATACCAGTCACATCATGTGTTGGTTGAATTTGATAATAATTCCTACACATCAAAAATAAATTATTAATTGTTTTCCTAAATTATCAAGATAGCCTAAGTGTGTTTTCCTAGTTTTCAGTGAGTGACACTTTTTGAACTAAAATGTCAATTTTAAACTAATAACAGGAACTTTGTGTCATATCGAGAATATTGGGTATCATATTGAGTTGAGTCTAATTACTACATGTAAAAAATGACTTATGGATCATTTTAATAAAGTATCAAAACAATATTAATGAATTTTATCAGTTTTGAGTATGTCAGTTGTCCTTTTTACTAAAATTAATGTCAATTTTAAATAAGAAGACACACATAGAGTCCTACCGATCACAATGCATGTCATATTGAGGCTAAGATGATTCCTATAAATCTAAAATTACTTATGGATCATTTTCCTAAAGTATAAAAATAATCCTAATGTTTTTATCAGTTTCGAGTGCGTCACTTATCTTTTTTACTAAAATGTCATTTTAAACTGGAAACACACACTTTGAGTCATACCAGTCACATCGTGTATCAGTTTGACATTATACCAATGCCTACACATCACAAATGAATTATTAATCATTTTAATAAGTTATCAAGAAAATCCAAGCATGTTTTCTCAGTTTTCAGTGAGTGACACTTTTTAAATTAAAATGTCAATTTTAAACTGATAACAAAAAATTTGAATCATACCAGTCACATATTATATCAGATTGAGGTGAGGCTGATTCATACATGTAAAAAATGACTTATGAATCATTTTTATAAAGTATATAAACAATCCAAATGAGTTTTCATAGTTTTGAGTATGTCCATTTCATTTTTTACTAAAATTAATGTCAATTTTAAATAAAAAGATATAGTTGGAGTCATATTGGTATCAATATGCATCATATTGAGGTAAAAATGATTCCTATATTTCCCAAATGACTTATGGATGTTTTTTATAAATTATAAAATCAATCTGGATGCGTTTTCTCAAATTTGAGTATGTCACTTTTCTTTTTTACTAAAATGTCATTTTTAAATGGAAACAATAACTTTGAGTCATACCAGTCACATCGTGTATTGGTTTGATTTGATATTGATTCCCACATGTAAAAAATGAATTATGAGTTGTTTTTACAAAATTATCAAGACAATTCAAGCATGTATTCTTGGTTTTCATTGAGTGACACTTTTTGAATTAAAATATTGATTTTAAACTAATAATTAACACTTTAAGTCATACCGGGAACATCATGTATCATATTTAAGTGTGGATGATTCATACATGTCAAAAATGACTTATATATTGTTTTCCTAAAGTATAAAAATAATCCAAACGTGCTTCCTTAGTTTTGAGTATGTCAGTTGTCTTCTTTTACTAAAATTAATGTTAATTTTAAATATAAAGAAGAACTTGGAGTCATAACGGTCACACCGTGTGTTGGATTGAGGTCCATTATATTCTTACACACACTAAAGTCTTAAAACAATATCAACTACCAATTTTACCATGCTTTCCATTGGCTCTCTTTGTTTAATTACCAACACTACACATTGAGTTGATGTTCTTAGCTGAAAAAAGGGTTTTCTTCTAAGAACATGGACTCAATATATAGTGTTGGAAGTTAAAAAAAGAAATGAAATGTAAATAATGGTTATATTGTCAAAAATTAATATGTTATCTCTTTTTGACTTGTTTTAGGTATTTAAAATAAAAATAAGACTTCCAAAAAGATATGTGAGAAAAACTAAATAAGTATTAGAGAAAAATTATAAGGAAATTAACTTATAAATAGTAGATGAAATGATGAAAAAATTAATTAAATAATTAGTATGAATTCAAATTTTCATGATTTTTGTATAAATTATTGACCCATTTCTTTATTGTCATTATCTCAGTTACAGTCTCAAAGTTTAATCTCTCACGAGCATGAGTAGCTTTGAAAAAACCACCCCAACTCAAACAAAAGAATCCACCCATATAAGAAAATAATTATTATATTAGTAACAATAAAAATAAATAAATAAAACATAAATATGAAACAATATATTAATTATATGGACAATGATTTTACTATTAAAACATAAATATTACCTCTGTGATTGAGTAGAGGCAGCGTTATTTCTCTTCCTACAAACATAGTAGAGGGAACATGAAGGAAAGTGATAAATTCCAACACTACAGGGGTAAAAAGGATTTGAAGGAGAATAATTATATGGGGTTTTTGGTGAAAGAAGGTATGAAATATAGACAAAAATCTTCTAAAATAAACGAACTATGAAAATATGACTTTCCAAAAGATATATGAAAAAAATAAATAAGTATTAGATAAAAATGATATGAAAATTAACTTACATAAAATAGATAAAATAATGAAAAAATTAATTAAATAAGTAGTAGGAATTCACATTTTCATAATATTTGTATACATTCTTAACTCATTTCCTTGTTGTTATTATCTCAATTATGGCCTCAAAGTCCAATATCTCATGACCATGACCAGCTTCGAACAAACCACCCCAACTCGAACAAAAGAATACACCTGTATAAGAAAAAAATTCTTATGTGGATAATACTAAAAAGAAATAAATTAAAAATAAATATAAAAAATTAAATTAATTATAAAGACAATTATTTTTCTATGAAACATCAAATTTACCTCTATGATTGATAAGATGCGACATTGTTGGTCTTCCTACAAAGGCAGTGGAGAGAACTTGAAGGAAAGTGATAAATGAAAACACTGTAGGGGTGAAAAATTTTTGAGGGAGAAGAAGTCTGCAGAAGTTTTGGTGTTGAAATACATGAAATATGGACGAAAATATTCTAAAATAAATGAACACTGCAAGTAATAATGAAAAGTAAATCAATATTTCATTATATAAATTTTTAGTAAAATAGAGAAAGTATATCATAACATTAACTTTACATCTTCCCAAAGGGTTCCCTTCATTATAATCTATTCTTCCATGGGATTGGTAACATCATCATGTGAAGAATACATTGTCTACATGAGTAGTCAAACATTTAATTTAGATTATGTTAATATAGTAGAGAACATATAATATTATAAGGAAAAAAATAGTAAATTATTTTTTTACCTTCTCATTAAAATCTATTTCTTTTTTAAAGGTCTTATGGATTTGGATCCACTATTGAGAATCTAATTCCACTCCTTGTGGTCCCCTCTAACATAAAATACATTGTCTACATTGGGACCAACATGAACTAATTGTGATCTCCCAATGAAAGGGTCATCCTTGATTGAATTTTCATATGACCTAACATTTGTTTTAGTCACTAGTAGAACAATCAACCAATTCTTGTTTTCTAGATCTGTGACATAAAATAACTTCACTTCTTATGATGTCATTATGAACGACTCATATTTTTCCCCTTCCACACTGAAATTCACCTTCACGAAGCTCATTTAATCAACTTTCATTTCACTCCTATTGTGAACCCATTTGCAATAGAAAATCATCACTTAAAGTGTTGTATAATCTAACATGTATATCTATTTGATAATGAAAAATATAAAATATTTTCATAAATTGGATTTATATCCTTGGAACTAGATATGTGAATCACTTCTACCACAAGCATAACACCACTATTTTTCATCATACTACAGTCATCATGTTCTTTTTTATAGAACATATAACCATCAATTACAAAACCAGTGTAAGATATACCATTTTTATTCGGTCCCCTGGATATACATCAAAGTTATTCAGCAATTGAATTCATATTTTTAGATAACTACTTATAAATTTGATATTGTAACCAACCTATAAACTATTTATTATGTGTATTCGATATCCAACATTCATCCCTTTATGGATTCAAATATCTAAGAATTTATTTGTGGGATTCAACATATGGATCAACATCTTCACTATTTTGTAAAATGTAAAGGTGTGCTTGCTCCCACTCTTTAAAGGTAATTATAACAAAATCTCTTATGAAAATCCCTTTGCCCAAAAGGAATCTTCTATGATGAGACTTTGGGAGACCGATGCTATCAACATATGATAGAGAATCAATATAGAATACAATAACTTCTTCAACAATATATCATTCTGCAATATAAACTTCTGGATGACTTCGATTCTTGAAACACCCTTTTAAAATCTTTATATACCATTCAATGAGGTACATCCATATATAATGTAATTGACCACATAATTGAACCTCTTATGAAGTAAACCATCAAGTGAATCATTATATCAAAGTATGATGGTATGAAGAATATCTCTAATTCAAAAAATATGACTGAAACCCCCTTATTCATGATTAAAAACTTTATCGGGTCTATAACTTTATTGTGTATGGATTTAAAAAAGAAGTAGAGTCTGGTTAATGTATACTTTACATTTTGAGGTAGAATGAAACAGAAAAAAACGTGCATCAAATATTGCATCAAAACACAATAGTCGTGTGATTTTATTCCCTATAACTTTAAATTAGTCATTGACATGAAATTACTGATATTTGATGAATACCCCTTTAAAACTTTTACACTATTAAGGAAAAGAAAAAAAATGTAATTTTTCCTGTCTGGATAGAGTGTAAGCTATAGGTGGAAGAAAATTCTTCTCTTTACCCTTCACTGATTCCAACTCTTTCCTTATCCCCATGTTAATCATTTCCAACCTAGCCTTGATGCCATATTTCATTTTTCTAGGAACATTTAGTAATGTACCAATAACACTATCAAATACATTTTTTTCTACATGCATCACATCAAGAAAATTTCTAACATACAAAAAATTTTAATATGGTAATTCAAAGAAAATTGATCTATTCTTCCAACCCGATTTCATAAGGTTTTTTAAAAATGGTTTACTAAAAACAGTGTCAATATATTTTACTTTATCGAACAATTGATCACCCATTAGTAAAGATGGTGTTGTATATTTTTCAATATTCCCATCAAATGCTATCATCTAGGATTAGTATTTATGTCATTGAGGTAATAATTTTTGATGTCCTAAAAACATATTCTTAAAGGAACATTTCAAATGATCTAAGTGTTCACATTCTTCACAAATGGGACAACCCAACATTCCTTTAATGCTATATCCTGGTAAATTTCTATAAGAAGGAAAGTAATTTATCATCCCCAACAACATGGACCTCAATGTGAATTATTCACTTCTATGAGCATCATACATTGTAACACCTGTATCCCATATCAATTTCAGATCTTTCAATCAATGGAGCTAAATATACATCAATATCATTACTAAGTTTCTTTGATCCAGATATAAGCAGATACAACATAATGCATTTTCACTTCATGCATAACCATAGTGGAAAGTTATAATTTACCAAAATGAAAAGACATATACTATGAGTACTACTTTGTACACCAAAAGGATTTATTCCATCTATAGATAATGCAAGACGAAAGTTTCTCAGCTCATTTCCAAATTCAGGATTGTAAGAACCCGATTCTTTCTTGAGGTATAGATCTTTTTCTTTCCCTCAATTTTTAGTTTAAATGTTTAATTATGACCTAATGTGAATCCCTATTGATTTCGTAGAGTCATAAGAGTTTCCGAATCTTGTTCAGACTATGAAACCCATATTTTGGGGTAAAAAATGCCTATCACATGATTAGTAAAAACCATGCATATGGCATCCTACATTTTTATTACATAAATTTTCATTACATTTTACAAACAGAGGATCTTTAAAGTATAGTGTTTTGGAAATCAGGAACATATTACATGAAAAAATAAAAAACATTCTTCTAGTACAATTTAAAGGATTCATCACAGGTTCATTCTAATTACAATTACTACATCTCATATCCTAGGGACATATATCAAAAGAAAGGTTGAACAGAAGGCCCAGTAAGTAAAATAAGTGAAATAGTTTACATGTGAACTTGAGAGATATCAATAAGAAGATGGAGATAAAGTGGAATATAATAATAATAATAACTTTAAACATAAATTGAAAATGTGGATACAACTTTTGATTTATACATTCATGAACATATCACCAAGGTCCATCCTCAAGTTGTCATACAAATTACCAAGGTTATTCACCAAGGTATCATAAAACTTGTCATCTATAGAGATTAAATTATTTACCCAATTAATTGGAGAGATATAAGGATTAACCCTTAATATGTATTTATTTTTATGTGATACACATAGATCATAATCAAAAATTTCAGAAATAACCCAAAGAGAATAAAAGAAATGGGATTCATATCAAAATCACGAAGTTTTAAAAATTTCTTAAAAACACAATCATTATGTATTTTATAACCCACAAAAAGGGGATGGGGGTTTTATGTATGTCAATTACAGAATAAAATATATCATTTTTTTATTTATTAATACCCCTAAAAATAAAATAGTTTTGGGTATTCTCATAAATAAAAATATAATTTCTTGAGAAAAAGAGAGAGATTTTGAGATGAAAATTCTACAGTATAACAGCTATATAACATGGTTTTAGAAAACATTAAAAAGAGAGAGGAAAAGGGTCAAAAACTCATAAATAACTCATAATATAGTATAGGTACAAAATAAAAAATAAATAAGATCATGATATGGATATTTGAATGAAATAACACATGAAAAGGAAACATGAAAGAAAAGAGAAGATGTGATTTCTTTTACAAAAATCCGGCAGCCTAATGGTGTCACCTAAAAATTTAGAAAATGAATTGATGAGAGTGAAAATGGAATATCATAATATGGAAATAAAAATTAAATTAATAGGGATATATAATATCATACCCCCATCATATGAAAATTAAAATTCAAAGGCTTAACATAAAAGAAGTGTTAACTCAAAAAGGAGGGTGAAAGGTTCCCTTACCTTGAAGAGAAACTTAAAAAACTTGAAGGTTGGTACCTTGGGGGGATTGAGGGAACCTAAAGAGGACTCCTTGGGTGGTAAAAATACTAGAGATTCATTTAGAAGAAATTTTTAATGAAAGGAATGAAGGAATGGGTTGGTATTTATAGAAAAAATGAGGGATTGTTTTATTACTTTCCAAGGGACACCTCATTAGTGGTATTTAAAAAACCATGGGATTGACCTTGGTATTTTACAATGATATTGGCAACTTGGGACACCTCATAACATATATTACTATAAAAAAGTCGAACAGAATTATTACATCATGATTACATCATTAATTATGTCATTAAACACACCGAAACTCAAAACTGTATTTTTACTATTCATCGAAAAACAAAAAATTTTATAAAAATATCATAAATTCACCTTAACCTAATATCGATGCTTTGAATTAAAAAATTAACTCCATTTTATGAAAATAGTTTTCTAATTTTGAGATATTTAATTTTTAATTAAAAACACCATTTACCTGAAAAAATACTAATACTTAACTAATAATTTTTAAAACAATTATTTACTAATGCTATTATATCAAATTACCAATCAAGATGCCTAAATTATATTTATACTTTCTTAAGTGAGGTTACTATTCCATTGGTCACATTACTATTCATAAAGGTAATATTACTATTTATAATTTACTATTCACCAAAAATTAAGTTGATATTATTAGAATATAAATATATTACTAATCACAACTGTAGATGATCATTTTTTGAAAATCACTTCACATTATTAATTATTTAAAGTATAAAAAAATATTTCATAACACATTTTTTTCAATATTCATCAATAATATGGAACTTATATAAATTCATCCTATATTTATCTGGACATTTTAAATTCAAAAATTTTACCATAATAAGAAATAATAATTTTATCTATACAAAAAGATTAAAAATAGTAACTAAGGCCTCATTACATATCCTCTTATAACACCTAAACAGGACCTAAGAGTAAGGTGTGCTATGGTGATAGAATCTTGGGGCGACTCAGACAAAATTTCCTGAGTGGTGATTTCTATCAGTTTGAACTTCTCCCATAAGTGATTCTGTTTAAGCTTAACATGTTGGTGTTCGACTTGGTCTTGGTCCAGAGTAAATTCCAGTAATGATACCTCCTTCCCAAACTTCGATAGATGGGATTAGTATGACCCAACTCTACTGGATGAGGCCATCAACTCTTCTTTCTGTATTATTTAACCATAATCATTTGTATTTATAAACAATAATCATAATATTAAGAGTATAGTTTCCAACGGTCATATTGACCAATGACCATATAACAGTCAAAACCCAATGGTCTAATTTTAATTATACTCACTTCATTAATCAAAAGGTTATAGTTTTGTTGAGTAAAAAATTAAATAACACACAAAAATTAGAAAAAAAATATTATTCAAAAGTTCGGGTCGTTACATTCTTCCCCCCTTAAGAAATTTCATCCCCGAAATTTCAACTCGTATCCTCTGAAGAGAAAAGGTGTGAGTACTTCTGCTTCATAAACTCCCCTGGTTCCCACTTGGCTTCTTCACATTTTTGGTTCCTCCACAACACCTTAACTAGGTGGGTAGTCTTATTGCATAGAACCTTATCTCTATGATCCAAGATCTCCACTAGATTCTCCTCATAAGAATAGTTATGGTCCAGTTGTACCACCTCTGGATTTAGTAGATGTGAAGGGTCAGGTATGTACTTCCTCAAGAGGGATATATAGGAGACATCATGAACTTGTGCTAGATTTGTAGGAAGTTCAAGTCAATGGGCCACTACTACTATGCGATCAAGGATTTCATAGGGGCCAATGTACCTAGGGATGAGCTTCCTTTTCTTACCAAACCTCATGAATCTATTCCAAGGTGAAATTCAAAGAAAGACTTTGTCACCAACATCAAAGTACAAGTCCCTTTGACGGTTGTCAGCATAGCTCTTTTGCCGACTCTGAGCAGCCTTAATGTATTGCTGGATGGCATGAACCATTTCTATCATCTCTTGCACAAGATCAGGCCCAAGAAGCTTTCTCTCACCAGATTCATCCCAACAAGTAAGAGTTCTACATTTCTTACCATAAAGATCTTCATAGGGTTCCATTTGAATGCTTGAGTAGAAGTTATTTTTGTAAGAGAACTCAACTAATGGGAGATGTTGATCCCATCCACCTTTAAATTCCATTGAGCATGTTCTCATCATGTCCTCAAGTTTTTGAATAGCCCTTTTAGATTGGCCATCAGTTTGGGGGTGATAGGCTATACTGAAATTCAATTCGGTACATAAAGCATGTTGAAGAATTCTCCAGAATTTTGATGTGAACCTTGGATCATGATTAGATAAAATAGAAAGTGGAATTCCATGCAGCCTTACCACTTCCTTCACATAAATCCTAACAAGTTTATCAAGAGAAAAATCTTCTCGAATAGTGATAAAATGGGTAGTCTTGGTGAGATGGTCAATAATAACCCATATCGCATTGTTTCCCTTGGAAGTTTTTGGGAGACCAGTGACAAAGTCTATAGTGATATTGTCCCACGTCCATGCTGGTATGGGAAGTGGTTATAATACCCCTTTAGAAAGTTGTCGCTCTTCCTTCACTTGCTGACATACCAGACACCTTGAACTGTAGTCAACAATCTCCCTTTTCATATTATCCCACCAATAATGATCACAAATGTATCTATATATTTTTGTACTTACAAGATATATAGAGAATATATAGCTATGATATTTATCCATTAGATCCTTCTTTATTTCCAGAATCGATGGAACACATAGTCTTGTATGAAATTTCAGTACACCTTCTTGATCTATATTGAAATCAAGAAACTTCCCATCCCTCACAACCTCAAACTTCTTATGTAACAAATGATCTTATTTCTAAGATTTATTGATCTTCTCTAATAATAATAGTTGAGAAATCATTTGGAATAGGGTTTATGATGTCCCTTCCCTTATAATTCCCGTATCCATATTTACTATGTCATTGATCAAAAGACCTCTTTGAATCCTAAACATGGATAGAACAACTGGGTATTTCCAACTTAATGCATCAACGAATTTGTTTGCTATTCTAGGATGATAATGAATTGAAAAATCATAGTATTTAATAAGTTCCAACCATCTCCTCCGTCTCATGTTCAATTCCTTTTGTGTGAAAATATACTTCAAACTTTGATGGTCTGTGTATATATCACATTTCTACCCATAAAGATAGTGCCTCTATATCTTTAGAGAAAAAACAACCACAACCAGATCAAGATCACACGTAGGATAGTTCTATTCATGAGTCTTCAACTGTCGAGATGTATAAGAAATGGAATTTTTATTTTGCATGAGGATGCACCCAATCCATTTCAGAGATTCATCGCTAAAGATAAAAAATCCTTCTCCACTTGAGGGTAGAGTTAGCATGGGTGCATTAACCAATCTCTTCTTCAACTCTTGGAAACTTTCCTCACACTCCTTTGTCCAGATGAATTTGACCCCTTTTTGAGTTAACTTAGTTAATGGATTATAAAGTCATGAAATTTTTTTCACAAACCTCCTATAACATTCTGATAATCCAAGTAAACTACAAATCTCAGTTATTTTTGTAGGCTGAGGCCACTCCTTTACAACATTTGTCTTTGTAGGGTCAACTGTGATTCCTTTATTGGTTACAATTTTCCCCAAGAAAGCAACTTGTTGTAACCAAAATTTACATTTTCTAAACTTATCCAAAAATCCTCTCCTTCCATAGAGTTTAAAAAATAAACCTTAGATGATCCTCATGCTTCTCGTGAATTTTGGAATATATCAGAATATCATCAATAAAAACTACCACAAAGTTATCAAGGTAGTCCTTCAAGACTCTATTCATCAAATCCATAAAAGCAGTAGGAACATTAGTCAAGCCAAAGGGTATAACAAAAAATTCATAATGCCCATATCTTGATCAGAAGGTGGTTTTTGGAATATCTTACTTCTTCACCCTCAATTGATGATAACCAGATTGAAGATCAAAATTAGAGAAGAATTGACCCCCATGAAGTTGGTCAAATAAGTCATCAATTATTAGAAGAGGGCATTTTTTCTTCACCGTGATCCTGTTCAGTTCTCTATAATCAATGCATATCCACATCATTCCATCCTTATTCTTCACAAATAGAACATGTGCTCCACAAGGAGACACAATTGGTTAGATAAAAACCTTCTCCCAAAGATCTTGGAGTTGTTTCTTTAATTTCTCTAACTCCAAATTTACCATCCTATATGGGGTCTTTGATATCATATGAGATCTAGGTATGAGTTTAATGAATAACTCTACCTCTCTTTCTAGGGGAGGTCTGGGTAACTCCTCAGGAAGTACATCAATGTATTCTTAGATGATGGAAACATTTTCTATAATTATACTCTCATTTCCTTCTTCTTCTTTACTGATCAACTCCATAAAGAAGGATATATGAGATTCTTTTAAACAACGATCAAGTTTAGATATCACTCCTTGGAAGATAACCGTAGGTTTTCCATTAAATACTACTAGGATTTCCTTGGTTTTTAATTTGATATTATCATTATAATTTGAGAACCAGTCTATCCCTAGTACAATGTCGAATTCTAGCATGGGAATGAATACTAGATTTGAGATAATATTGTGCTCACTAAAGTAAATACTAGTGTTTATAAACACTGATGATGCTTGGATAATCCCACCAGAAGTCTTGACTGATAACTCTACTTTTAGAAATTCAAGGTTTGATTCTAAATTATTTTCAAACTTGGAGTAAATAAAGTGAAGTTCACAGTCAGGATCCAAGTATCACTGAGAGGGGGAGGGGGTGAATTGGTGATATCTTTTCTTTTTTATGTTTCCTTTCTTTTTGAAACAACCTTCACCTCCTGTTAAAGAGTTTTTTCCCTGCTAAACGCACACAACCACAAGAACACAAGATTTACAAGGTTCAATACTCAACAAGAGTAGCTACATCCGTGGTATGGTACGGTAATAATCTAGTACCACACAATACACTAGAACAAAATCCTTTGATATGGAATACAATGAGTAGGATATTCCCTTACACTCATGAAGAACTTGGAAAATAATACACAAGTGTGTGTGTACCCTCTTAGCACAAATAGGAAATTAAAATATTTCAGTGCTTCTTTACAATTGAATAGGTTTATTCTCTGAAGTAAAAATCTTCATTTTCCTACCTAGAAGCAGGTAAGAACTATCTTACGCACAAATAAATACATGCGAATAATCCAAATCTTTCATGCACCCTTGTCGGCATCTTGTGCACAACTTTTATGCCACATGCACAATATTTTTCTTTTGTTGTGAGACACCTCTTGAGCACAACTTCAATCTTGCGCAAAACACTCTTCTTGCGTGCAACTTCACCTTCTTGCATGCAACTCTATTTCTTTCACACACTTACCCTTACTTAAAATTCTTTTGTGCATTTGAGCTCAAGATTTATCTAAGGGTCGAGCATATCAAATGCGAGGGGGACACCTTTTATTTATAGGCCTCGCTAACCCCTGCGCACAGAAACCATGATTCATAATGTAATATCCTGACGCGTCACACAAAACCCCATTTGACGTCGCATTGGGCGCGTAAGTCTCTTTCACACCAACATCATATTTCGTGCAATTTTTGAATCTTTCTCGCACTTAATTCATTTTCAATTTTTTGTTCTGACATTGAATCATGACTTTCACGCAACATACCAATCCATCTTCAAACTTTCATGCAACATTATTTGACTAAATAACATTTCTACATCTCATAATTTTCAGCCCAAAAAATTTGGCAAACACCAGGAAATAGTGCCACCTTAAAATCTACTTTGGAAAGAACACCAATGCTGCTTCTTTATTATCTGGAATATTAAAAAAAACTTCTTTCATCATGAACCATATCTATCGTGATATATAGTATTTTATTGAACACATTTAGCATTGTCATATTTTCAATGGAAAGTACTAAAACATCCCTATCTTCCAGCAATATCATTCTTTCCAATCAAAACTGAATCTGACTGACAATACCTTTAATCCCCCTTTCCTTCATAAGGATTTCATCACAAGTTCTCCAAAATTATGATATTTGTAAAATACATACCAACAAATCATCGTCTGGTTTTCAAGTCCTTTAAAAAGTGAATTGATTGATCATCTTTGACAACAAAAGACAACACTATGTAATAGAAAACTCTTCTTACTTCCTTATCCATCCAACTTGGTCCCAATAATCTCCCCCTTTGGATTTTGTTGTCAACCAAGATTAATAAATCACTAAACTTTGTAACCTCAAGCAATGAATTACTTATCAACAATTCTAAACCTACATGAGCTAACTCATTATAGTAAACAATAATTATTGATAGCCAAAACCATGCTATCCAAAAGTAGTGACTATGAAATTTCACGATCATATATCCTCAGCCTTCTTCAGAACATCTTTCAAGATACTACTTCAGCATTATTTACTTTTTTAACTTTCTTAGAATACAAAAATATTGTTTCCTATAACCACTCTAATGAACAGTTAGAATAGTTCACACACATACATGCTAGATTCACAGCTTACCCACATCTCCTCCCTTATTCATGCTTCCATAAGGATAGATTTATGAAACAATTATCCCCCTTGACAACACTATCCAAAGGTAAGATGAGAGTGGGTACAGAAACACATACCTCAACATTGATGAGAAGGAGGTTGGATGCCCATGTTCAACCTCAATTTAGAAAATGGTTCCTTCGGTAAAGGTTTTGTGAATATGTCAGCTACTTGTTCTGATGTTAAAACATACTCCAGATTCAATTCATTCTTCTCTACTAGGTCTTTGATTAAGTGGTACTTTATGTCAATGCATTTTGAATAATAATGTCATACCAAATTTCTTGTAAGATTTATTGCACTCAGATTATCACATCCCAAGAGAAATTGTAGCTTCAATTCAATAAGTAGATCTTCCAACCGAGTCTTCATACACATGAGTTAGGTATCATCTTGAGTAGTAGCAACATACTCAGCTTTAGTCGTACTAAGAGTTACTAAATTATGTTTCTTTATATTCCAACTAACACAACTTTTCCCTAGAAAGAAAACTCCACCAAATTTGGATCTTTTATCATCAAAATTTCCTGTCCAATCCACATCTGAATACCCAAACAGATCAATATTTTCTGTGCCATCATACCTGATTCCAAAAGTTTTTGTGCCTTTGATATATCTAATAATTCATTTTCCAGTAATCAAATGTGATTATTTAGGAGTGCTCTGAAATCCTGCACATAATGTGACAACATATACGATGTCGGGTCTTAAGGCAGTCAAATATAAAATACTTCCAATCATCTTTCAAAACCCTTTCTGATCAACTTCCTTTCCTTCTCCATATTTAGAAAACTTGGTTCCCACTGAAATTGGTGTGGAAACTGGTTTTGAATATTCCATTCCAAACTTCTTTAGAAGTTCTTTTGCATAATTTTCTTGAGAAATAAAAACGTGGTTATTCTTTTGTAAGATTTGTAACCCAAGAAATTATTTCATTTCTCCCAGCATGGACATCTGAAACAACTTCTTCATCTCCTCAGAAAATCTTTCATAATATATTTCATCATTCCCAGTGAATATAATTTCATCAACATAAACAATTATTATCAGATAGAACTCCTAACATTATTTGATGTAAATATTGTTGTCAACTCTTCCTTTCTTGAAATTAATATTTCTCAAGAAAGTATCCAATTTAGAATACCATGCCCTTAGAGCCTGTTTTAGCCCATACAAAGACTTCTTCAACCTTCAAACATAACTTTAATCCTTCCTAATAACAAATCCACAGGGTTGATCAATGTAAACTTCCTCATCAAGATCACCATTCATGAATGTAGATTTTACATCCATTTGAAAGATTTTATAACCTCGTTGTGTAGAAATAGCAATAATTTTTTTGATTGTTTATAACCTTTCTATTAGAGAAAAGGTTTTATCAAAATCAATGAATTAAATTTTTGAATACTCTTTGAAAACCAATATTTCTTTATTTCTTATCACCACACCATCTTCATTCATCTTGTTCTGGAAAACCCACTTTTTACCAATAATGTTCTTGTTGTACATCT
This sequence comes from Viscum album, assembly GCA_963277665.1. Classification (NCBI taxonomy): domain Eukaryota; kingdom Viridiplantae; phylum Streptophyta; class Magnoliopsida; order Santalales; family Viscaceae; genus Viscum; species Viscum album. The sequence goes on along the minus strand of OY728151.1, from coordinate 191,897,546 downwards.
TGGATACAAGTTCCCAAGTATCATTCTTCTCTATCTAATCAAGATCTTCATTCATATCCTGAACCCATTCTGGTTTCTCAAATGCTTCATTTACATCATTCAGTTCAACTTTCTAATAGAGAGAAGTGTGTGTAATAGCATTTGTTGTTCTTCTTATTTGAACCCTATGATGTTGATATCTAATAATGTTCTGAGCCTCCACTTGTTTCCTCAGCCTAGGATGAGTTGTTCAAATTTCATCCTCATCAATTGAGATTTCTGAGTCTGATTCCTCTTCTTGAGTAGGATTAACAAAGTCTATAGCATTATCAGAATTTCTAAAAAAATCTTCACTATTCTACTCATAATCCACATCAGTATATGATTGATTTTCTTTATCAATATGTTAAACAACTTTCACATCTTTAGAATCAATAATTCCTCATGTTTCTTTGTTGAGACATCTATATCTTCTTCCTTCTGGATCATATCCAAGAAAAATTCCATCATCTCCTCTTTTCTCAAACTTTCCAAGGTTTTTACCTTTCTTATTTATAATGCATGGACTCTCAAAAACTCTTAAGTGTTTCAGACTTTGTGTTTTTCCATAGAAAATTTTTTATGGATTCATATCTTATTTTGGCCTATATAAACATCAGTTTTGGATATACACAACAGTGCTCATGGATTACCTCCAATAATAATGAGAAAGACTATTTTCAAGAAACATTGTTCTTCCCATTTCCACTAGACTTCTATTCTTTCTTTTGGAAACCCAATTTTGTTAAGGTGTATTTGGTGAACTGAACTCATGCCGAATTCCATGATTCTTAAGATAACTTTCAAACTATTAATTATTATACTCACCAATATTATCAGTTCTCAACTTCTTCACTGAATACTCACATTTCTTTTCTAATTTCCTCCTGAAACTCTTAAAATTTTTTAGGGCATCTGACTTATGTCTCATGTACATAACACAAGTGATGCGAGTAAAGTCATAAATAAAAAAATGAAGTAATTATCTCCATTTTTAGATTTATATCGAAATGTATAAGTTCCAAGGTTAATTTTGAGCGAATGTTAACTCCCTTATGTACAGAGTTTGTAATCTTCCATTTATCACAAATAGTGCAACACCAATATCTTATTCTGGATAAATCAGAAATATCTCAGACACTATCTTACTTTGATAACTTGTACATGTTTCTCTGACACATATATCCTAGTATTTTATGCCATAACTGATTTTTATCCACCACACCCATGTAACAAGAGTCCTGTACTTCACCAACTTGGAACAAATTCCCTTTTTTATGTTATCCTCTTGTAACTAAATTTCCATTATTTTCAATTTTCAAAAAAAACCCCATCTTTTCTAAAGATAACTTTTTTCCCTCATCATAGAGTTTAGACACACTTAGTAGGTTGTGTTTCAGCCCATCAACATATAGTATTTTCCTAGATTTCAACTTTTCATTTCTAATGATGGCTAATCCAACACCTTTGATCCTTATAGATTCATCGTTTCCTAATGTCACTGTTCTTTCTTTGAAATATTTCACATTCTTTAACAGCTTTAAGTCTACTATCATATGAGATGAACAAACAATATCAAGGATCCATGTTCATTCTCCTTTCATAGCTTTCAAAGCAGTTTTGACAATATGATCTTTCTGTTCATCCTTTTCATCCACTTACTTTTGTGCTTCCTCCAATATCCTAGCCAAGTCAATGTGTTCTATCCAGACAACCAAGAACTATTTATTTTCGGACCTAGAAAATCTATCTTTATTAGCCTTTAAAATATCCAACTTCTGAGAATGTTTAAAACACTTTTCTTGTTCCGGTAACACAACCAGACAACCCTTAGCAAGATGTCTAGGTCGATCACATATTTCGCAGATAGTTTCCAGTGGTTGAAACTTATTATCAACTTTCAAACCAATCTTCTTATATATCTTACAGAATTTCTTTTGGGGTTTTTTCTTTTTGAAATATTAAATCCCCCTCAGTCCTTGTCTTTCAAAGCTTTTGGAATAGTAATAATGTTGTTGGTTGAACCAACACATATTTTCCATGTGTTCGAATCCACCACAATACCAATAGTATCCATATAATTAATATTTACCTATGAAACTTCCATATTGACCAGAGTTGTGAAAATGTTTCTCAACAATATTCTTACTGGAATTATACTGACCATCGGTCTTCATATTTTCAATTGTAACTTTCTTCTTCAGCTTATATTTCTGTTCAAACTTACCAGAACCAGAAGTAGTAGAAATATTTCTAGACTTAGGATTTTTAGATGTTTCTAATTTTTCATTATTTCTAACTTTGACCACATATGTAGCCTTTATAGAATTTTTCTTATCAGAACATTCACCAAATTCTGTAATAGATTTTTTGAACCTTGTGTTCCTTTACTCATCTTTAGAAAGTTTATGTTGGATAAGTTCTAACTCATCTTCTTTTGCCTTTAGCTTTACTTCTAGATGATCATTACGATTATTTTAACTCTCAAGAAAATTTTTCAGACCATCAATATATTTTTTAAATTTCTATTTCTTATCAGGAAAACCTTCTTGATAATTTGATGAAGATTTTTCATTTATCAATTTCTTGTTTTTCTTCTCAGGCCTTCTGATATTTCTCAAACATTCCTTCAGCTCTTCTTTCATATACTATTCAAGTTGAGTTTCCTCTTATTCAGTGCAACTGCTCTCATAATCATCATTATTCAATGTTGTAGAAAAAGTACTCTCTCTAGATTTCTCAGCAATATATTTTTCAGATTCAGTGTCACTATCATCATCTTCTTTATTTTTTTTGACAAAAATCTTCTTCTTTTTGATTTGAAGAACTTTTTATCCTTACCTCTATCAGAATATTTATCTTCTTCACCCTATTTTTTCCATGACCTTCTTGGTCTTTTGTCTTCTTCATAAATGTCTTCATTTTTCTCTTTTTAGGGGAAATTATCTACAAAGTAGACAACATAACCACATTCAAAACATTTCAAAGGAAGTTTCCCTTTGTATTTTTCTGTGCCTCTTTTAACATTTTTAGAAAACAATCATAAAATTTCATCAAAATTTTGACATAACTCATTTTCAGAGTCAGATTCACTAGATTCTTCTTCAATAAGAATTTTTTTTAACTTCTCTTTCTTTGCATCCTTAAACTACATTTCTTTATCAGATTTTTATTTTCTCTTCATAGTCTTCTCCCTTATCATTTCATAAGTTATGAGAGTACTATTAAAATCATCCATAGATAATGTTTTAGGGTCTCAGTATTCCAGTGATGAAACTTTAGCATCAAAATTTTCAGGAATAATTATCAAGATATTTTCAACAACTATACAATCTTCCAACTTTACACTGAGACTTATAATTGTACTGACAATGAAATGACCCTTATAAAGAAGTCTCCAATAGATTCAAAATCTCCCATTTTCAAGTCTTCATACTTCAGCCTCCAGATTTGTAGTTTTTCCTTCTTCACTTTTGTATTTCCTTCATATATGTTCTTCAGATTATCCCATATTCCTTTAGCTATAGCGACACCTTTAAATCTCAAAAACTCACTCTCAGAAAGAGATGAGAGTAATTCATTTTTAGCACTTCTATAATTATCAAGATTCTTATTATCAATAGGTGTAAGAGGAACCTTGTCATCAATATGAGGAAATCTATCTGTTTTAGTTTCAAGAAATTCATACCCAAGATATATAAGATAAGGGAACATTATATCTTTCCATATATGATAATTCTTTCCATAAAATATCATAATCCCCTTACCATTCATGCAATTCAGATTTTCCATCACAACTTCTCTTAAAAACTTCAACAAATAACAAACAAATGGAACCTCCCTCGGATACCAATTTAAGTTCCCAGTCAAGATCCAAGTATCACTGAGAGGGGGAGGGGTGAATTAGTGATATATTTTCTTTTTTATGTTTCCTTTATTTTTGAAACAACCTTCACCTTCTGTTAAAGATTTCTTTACCTGCTGAACGCACACAACCATAAGAACACAATATTTACAAGGTTCACTACTCAACAAGAGTAGCTATGTCCTTGGTATAGTATGGAAATAATCCAATACCATACAATCCACTATAAAACAATCCTTTTATGTGGAATAAAACAAGTAGGATATGAACTTACACTAGTGTAGCACTTGGAAAACAATCTACAAGTGTGTGTCCACCCTCTTAGTACAAATAGGAAATTACAGTATTTTAGTGCTTCTTTACAATTGAACGAGTTTATTCTATGAAGTTAAAATCTTCAGTTTCCTACCCAGAAGCCGGTAAGAACTATCTTACGCACAACTGAATATGTGAAAATAACCCAAATCTTCCACTCACCCATTTCGGTTTCTTGCGCACAAATTTTATTCCACGTGCACAAGATTTTATGTTTGTTGTGAAACACCTCTTGTGCGCAAATTCAATCTTGCAATCAACTCTCTTATTGCGTGCAACTTCACCTTCTTGCGCATGACTATATTTATTTTGCGCACTTTCCTTTACTTAAAATTATTTCGCACATTAGAGCTTGAGATTTCTCTAAGGGTTGATCATATCAAATGAGAGGAGGTCACCTCTTATTTATAGACCTCGCTGACCCTTATGTGAAAAAACCCTGATGCATCGTGTAAGATCCCGATGCATTGCATAAAACCCCATTTAACGTCGCATTGGGCGCATAAGTCTATTTCGCACCAATCTCATCTTTTATGAACTTTTTGAATCTTTTGCGCACTCCACGCCTTTTCTATTTTTTATTGTTATGACCTCAAATTATTACTTATGCGCAACATACCAAAATATATTCAAACTTTCATGAAACATTATTTGACAAAATCACATTTCTCCATCTCTTGATTTTCAACCCAAAAAATTTGGCAAACAATGGGAAACAACACCACCTTTAAATCTGCTTCGGCAAGAACACCAATTCCACATCATTGTCATCTGGAATATTCAACAAACAACTAATTTGATCACAAACCATATCTATCATGATATATAGTCTTTGATCGAACACATTTAGCATCTTCATATTTTCAATGGAAAGTTCTATAACTTCCTTATCTTCTAGAAATATCATTCTTTACAATCAAAACTGAATCTGACTGGCAGAACCTCTACTCCCCCTTTCCTTCATAAGGCTTGCATAAAAATTTCTCCAAACTTATAATATTTTTGAAATACAGACTAGTAAAGCATTATCTGGTTTTCAAGTCCTTTATAAAGTGAATTGATTGATCTTATTTGACAACAAAATATAAAACTCTGTAATAGAAAACTCTTCTTACTTCCTTCTCCATCCAAATTTGGTCCCAACATAAAGTAATGCATAGAACTAAAATAAAAAAAAGTACTTGATAAATTTGAGATAAAAACAAGAGTACCTTCCACCACACCATTTTGAGCATCAAAATCAGCTTTCATGATAGCAAAAGCATGACCTTGATCCCTTGGCCTTTGCTGAGGCTGATGGTGGTTCCCCTCTACTACCCTCAGATTTGGACAGTGATTGGAAAATTACCCAAGTTGTCTACACTTATAGAATTGGACATCAGTTAGGGACTTTACCATCTTCCCCTTTTCGTTAGTGTTGGGAAGTTGAGGCTTCACCTCACTATGAAAATTCCATGCAATATGGACATCTCTTCCACACTTGTAGCACTTCCCGCTCCCAAGTAGGTAGTTCCCCAAATGCTTATTCCCACATTTATTACATGTGGGACGTTGCACTTGGTTGCATTCTCTTCCCTGATCAAAGGTCCTCCCTAAGATGGTCTCCATTGATATATTCTTGTCATTGGATTTATGCTACCACTGCGTCTCACCGAACTCCAGTTCGACTTTCATCACACTCCGCATGATCTCATCATAGCTATCATAGTCTCAACTGGATATATTCTTCTGCTGATGATTTTTAAGTTCATCTCGTAGTTTTCAAATTCATTCTCCTTCTGCTTCAGCTCGAGAAACTCTTTATCCATTTTTTTCTCATAGAACAAGGGAAATACTTAGTGAAGAAGATCCCTATGAACTCTTCCCACTCCATAAATTCAAACTATAATCTTGGACTTGTGTTTTTAATCATTTCCCACTGTTTATCAGCTTCTCCCTCTAAGCAATAAATAGCTAGGGTGACCTTTTCTTGTTTTGAAGAGTGGAACACAAAAAAGATCTTCTCGATAGAGATGATCCACTATTCAGCAATAAATAGATCAGTAGATTCAATAAAGGTTGGTGGTCATTGATGCATAAAGGACTCAATAGAATTTTGTTACCTTCATAGTAAGATCGATCTCTCAGATTGATTCAAGTTATTTCCCATAACTTGAGTCAGTTGGTTCATTATTCTCATGAAAGTTTCCTTTCCAGCTTCCATCGGAGGGCTGTTAGCTCATGGTCCATTGCGGTCACTATTTGCATGGTTCATACTATTTCACACCATTTTATAAAAGAATAAAACCTCAGTTATAATCTTATTTAATTTATGAATCTTTTAACTATAAAGGATTTTATGTCTTAAAACTTCATGCTTAAACAATTAAATTTTTCTATAAATCCTTCATAATGATTCAAAAAAAGATTATGATTAACCAAATATATCCCCCGAGAGTGTCAAACCAAGATTGAAGCAAGGCCCGTTTTCATATACCAGGATACCATGGTTCAAGCCCAAAACTCCTTGATGAAGTTTTCACTTCTAGGTACATTTGTGCTAGAGCCACATCCACTTATTTATATCTAAATAGGGATTTATTTATTCAAAAACCAATTACTTAATATTTCACCAAAATAATAGGAAGTTTTCCTATATTTAAACTTTTCTATAGGGTTATTCCTAATGTTTTAATATCCTAATTTCCACAAATAACTAAACTATATTTTTATACCAACTATGAAATCCCGCCTTTTTATTACATAACTTTTCATTACATTTTTCAAATAGAGGATATTTAAAGTCTAGTGTCTTGGAAATTAGGAGCATTTTACATGAAAACATAAAAAAAATTCTTATAGTATACTTTAAAGGCTTAATAATAGGTTAATTATAAGTACAATTACTGCATCTCATATCCTGGGGACATACATCAAAAGAAACGGTGAGCAGAAGACCCATTAAGGAAAACAAGTGAAACAATTTACATGTGAACTTGAGCGATATCAATAAGAACATGAAGATAAAGAGGAATATCATAATAATAATAACTTTAAACATAACTTGAAAATTTGTCTAAAACATTTAATTTATAAATTCATGAACATATCACCAAGGTCCATCCCTAAGGTGTCCTAAAAATTACCAAGGTTATTCACCAAGGTATCATAAAACTTGTCATCTCTAGAGATTAAATTATTTACCCAATACATTGGAGTGCTATCAGGGTGCACCATTAATATATATTTATTTTCATGTGAACCACATATATAATAATCAAACATTTCATAAATAACCCAAAGAGAATAAAATAAATGTGCTTCATATCAAAATTGGGATGTTTTAAAAAGTACTTAAAAACATGATCATTATGTCTTTTATAACCCACAGAAAGGGTATGGGGGTTTTATGTATGTAAATTACAGAATAAAATATATCATTTTTATGTATTGATGAATACCCCTAGAAATGAAATAGTTTTGGGTGTTCTTATAAATAAAAGGATAATTTCTTGATAAAAAGAGAGAGATTTTGAGATGAAAATTCTGCAGCATAACAACTATATAACATGATTTTAGAAAAAATTAGAAAGAGAGGGAAAAAGGGTCAACCACTCATAAATAACTCATAATAATTTATAGGGATAGAATAAAAAAATAAATAAGATCATGGTATGTATATTTTAATGAAATACCACATGAAAATGAAACTTGAAAGAAAAGAAAAGATGCGATTTCTTTTACGAAAATTCAGCAGCCTAACAATGTCACTTAAAAATTTATAAAATGAATTGATGGGAGGGAAAAGATAATATCATCATATGGAAATAAAAAGTACAGTAATAGGGATATAGAATATTATACCCCCAACACATGAAAATGTAAATTCCAAGACTTAACATAAAAGAAGCGTTGACTAAAAAAGGAGGGTGAAAGGTTACCTTAATTTGAAGAGTAACTTAAAAAACTTAAAGGTTGGGACCTTGGGGGGATTGATGGAACCTTGGGAGGACTCCTTGGGAGGTAAAAATACTATATCTTCATTGATGAGGAATTTGGAATGAAATGAACGAAGGAATGGGTTGGTATTTATAGCAAAAATGAGGGAATATTTTATTAATTTCCAAGGGACACCTCATTAGTGGTATTTTCAAAACCATGGGCTTGACCATGGTATTTTCCCATGGTATTGGCCACTTTAGAAACCTCATAACATATCTTACTATACAAAATTTGACCAGAATTATTACATCATTAATGATGTCATTAAACACACCGAAACTCAAAACTGTTTTTTACTATTCACCAAAAAACAAAACATTTTATAAAAATATCATAAATTCACCTTAACCTAATATCGATGCTCTGAATTCAAAAATGAACTCCATTTTATGAAAATAATTTTCTAACTATGATATATTTAATTTTTAAGTAAAAACACTATTTACCTAAAAAAATGCCAATACTTAACTAATAATTTCTGAAAGAGTTATTTACTAATGCTATTATATAACATTACCAATAAAGATGCCTAGATTATATTTATACTTTCTTAAGTGAGGTTACAATTATATTAGTCATATTACTATTCATAAGGCTAATATTACTATTCATAATTTACTATTTACCAAAAATTAATTTGATCTTATTAGAATCTAAGTTTTTTACTGATCACAACTGTAGAAGAACATTTTTTAAAAATAATTTCACATTGTTAATTATTTAATGTATAAAAAATATTTTAAAATACCTTTTTTACAATATTCATTAATAATATGGAACTTCTATAAATTCATCCTATATTTATCTGGACATTTGAAATTCACAAATTTTACCATAATAAGAAATAAAATTTTTATTTATAGAAAAAGATTAAACAAAGTAACTAAGGCCTAATTACATAGCCCCTTATAAAACCTGCATAGGACCTAAGAGTAAGGTGTGCTATGGTGATAGAATCTCGGGGTGACTCAGACAACATTGCCCAAGTGGTGATTTCTATCAGCTTAAAATTCTCTCGTAAGAAATTCCGTTCAAGCTTAGAATGTTGGAGTTCGTCTTGGGCTTGGTCCAGAGCAAAACCCAGTGATGCTACCTCCTTCCCAAGCTATGACAGATGGGCTTCATACGACCCAAGTCTACTAGATGAGGCCATCAAATATTCTTTCTGTATTATTTAACCATGATCATTTGTATTTATAAACAATAATCATAACATTAAGAGTATAGTTTCCAATGGTCATATTGACCAACATTTATATAACAATTGAAACCCAACAGTCTCATTTTAATTATACTTACTTCATTAATTAAAAGGATATAGTTTTTTTCAGTAACAAATAAAATAACACAAAAAAATTAGGAAAAAAACATTATTCAAAAGTTCGGGTCATTATAATGCTGGGCAGGATGCATGGTTACTTCTAAAGGTGTGAGGTTGGACATAAGGATAGAGGATCTCACATGGTTTTAAAAACCATGCAATTAAGGGTGAAAACCCATGCAGGTATGTTTGAAATTTTTGACAGTGGGTTGAGACACAGTTTGCGCATGGTTAGTTAAACTATACATGAAAACTGTGTGAGTTTCCCCTTGCTACAACAGTGGGTGCACGGTTTGTCCAACCATGCAACCAAACCGTTCGACCCAGGAATTATTGGAAAATTACCAAAATTTTCCTAATTAATCTATTATTTCAACCTAATTTACTTCTTCTTTCATGTTGTCATCCTTGATCTTTTGAGAGTTCCCCCTTTCCACCTAACCTAAGAAGTGGGAGACCTCCTTTGTACATGCTTTAAAACTAGATCTGTTGGAAGAATCAGATCTATCTAGGGAATATCTCTATTACTTTTGTGTCATTCCTCATTTGGTTTGGTATTGGCTATGCATTTTAGGTACAAGCTAATATGTCCCAATTTTAGGTTCTTTGTTCGTTCTTCATTTTTCTACGGATCTTAGTTGAATCAGGAGCTGATACTGGATGATCAATATACTATAGACCTATGGTAGGTGGTATCAAACTTTTCCCTTAAATTAGAAGTGATTATATTTAAGCCGTTGTGCTGTGCGCCCAATTATCAAAGTGATGCCCTTGAAATGGAATTTAATCATTTCTTAAAGTGGATAAACATGACCTATGTAATTAATGAGAACCATTTATAGTTGATTAAAGGTTGTTGAACTTGAATTGGAACCACCCCTTGGGTGTGTTATATATTTAAATGGACCACCATGGGAGTATTTTTAATTGGTTAACCCTTGAGGTGTACATTTGACCATTGTTATGGGATGAAAATTGATGAATTTAATTGATTAATTGAATTATAATATGAATTGTGAGTTAAATTGATTAAAGGAAGGGTATATAATGACCATGACTCTAGGTTATTTTTATATAATTGATTTATTAAGCTTGAATTTATTCTTATAATGAAATTCCCATGTGAGATAATTAGGAGGCTAATCCCTCTAAGATTAGCCATTCCTTGAGACACCTTCTAAGGTGAAGTTAAATTGAATTGATCATGGTGATAACCTTGACATGATTAAATTATATTGATCGAATGTTTACTATATTCCTTGGGAGACACATGGGTTCTTATATGAATTCTAGGTATAAACTCATTTGACTACTGGCTTGCTTACGCCTGAGTGACACTTGGACTCCCTAGTGTATTTACAAGGACAGACTCATGGGGGTATACTGTTATATGCCCAAGTGATACTTGGAATCTTTATGGAATTATAAGGATGGACTCATAGGGTACTTGATCATATACTCTATGGGTGACACTTGGGCCCCCTTAGTAGACCTATGAGGATGGACTTAGTGAGAAGTGATGTTACACCACACATAGAGCGATACTAGGATTTCTACGAGGAATGTTTGGATGGTCTTGTAGAGTGATGGTTTATGTTACGCCTAGAGAGTTACCTAGATTCCAAATGAGAAATTACAAGTATGGGGTCAGGCTCTAAATTGAATAATTAATGAAATTATTTATAAGATGTTTCTGCCAAGACAAAGAACAAGATTGGATTCAGTTAAAAACTTAAAATATATTGATGGCCTGGTTAGAAATTTTTTATCACATCCTTACAGGGGACACTAGGATAAGTGCTAGGTTTCGATACTTACTTATTAAATGAAACTGAATTATTAAATGAAATTGATTATAAATTGACACAAGATTTAATGTTTATTCAAAGACATTCTATCTAAGTCCGAAGCAGGTAGTGGAGGACGAGTATCCATGGGAACCTGGGCCTTTATAGGTTGTTTAATTTAAAAACTTCCCTTACATATTCTATGATAGCCTCTACACTGTTATTATTATATATTCATTGACTAGATTTCACTATACCTTTGGGTGGTTTCCTACTATGATTGTATCTCACACCCTATTTGGGATTCCATTGGGTACCCGAAAAAACTTTATAGATACATGTATGGATAAGAGAAAGTTCCCTACTACAGGTTTCTGATTTCTTCTTTGGAGCAGGAGAGCACAGGGCTGAGCTGAGGCTCGTGATGCTGGTTGTGATAGTTTTTAGTCTTTTTGGTATTTTGTTACATTTATTTTACACCTGCTATGTATATCTATTTTGGATGTTTTGTATAGACATGACATGTATCATCATCATCTATATATGAGATCACTTCTGAAATTATTTATATATTCCTATCTTGTTTACTTATCATCTGTCTAATTGATTTACTGCTTCCACAATTGACTGTTATTGATATTACACTATGGTAAACTCTGGTAATGAGGGAAAAATATTCCCACACACACATATTAGGTCCTCACTTCTAGTCGATAGCCTCTAGAGTTTTAGGAGATACACTTGAGGCCATGTGGCCAACTAGGCTCGAGGCACCTTTTAGTGGCATCTGGGTCCGGGACATTACAAATTGGTACGAGAGCTTCTTTATCTAGTTTATTATTTGGAAACAATAGATAGGGATAGTAAGGGATATGACTTTGGTAACAAGATATTCCTGGGAGTAGCTAACTCGCATATAGGAAAAATATAAATTTCCTCGAATGAAACTATTATTTTATGGATTTTTTATATTAAAATTGATTTGATTTTACTATTGGGTGATAAAATTGAAATGTGATGTTATTATTATTATGATTGTGGGTTATATTTTTTTTTAAATTGATGATATGAATGTATTTTATCCCATTCATCATTTTAGGCACTTTACATGAATCACATTCCATGCATTATTCCATGCCATATAGGATGCATTACTGATTGCATGTTCTTGTGATATGTTCCATGATAGTTATACCTGCTATTGTGATAGACATTCTAGAATGTGTTATGATATGGATTAAGTAGACATTATATTTTGGTTCATGAGGATTATAGGCCCTTATGGATTAGAAATTGGTGAATCATTTAGTTCAACCCTTTTAAAAGAATTTTGATATATGGAAGTGAATATATGAATAAAATGGAAACTAAAATTGTTATAGCATAGAAATTGACCCAGACCCGACCTTAGTTGTGGGAAGTAGGAAGTATATCTTGTTTTTATATGATTTTTACAATGCCTAGACCTGACTCAAAGAGTATGCAGAGGGGTGTGTTCTTATATGAGAAGGCTTGTACCTATTATAATTAAATATTTTCACTTTTAGATACAAAATTTGACATCATTATTGATCTGAGGCATGCACTTGGAATTTGTAGAGGTATGCCACCATGAAAAAATCTAGTCATATGCCAGGAGGGTGGAGACGAACATAATATGGAGGTGGTGGGCCATGGGATATCAGTGAATCCTCCAGTAGTGTTAGTCACAACACCAGTAGTTGTGCCGAACACAGATGCTGAGGCATAATCCCGTGAATGCTTTATACATTTCTTGTAGACCGTTCAGGAAGCACCACAACCTACCCTGACTATGGAAGAGTTGTTGTGTGAGTTCCAATAGCATCATATTCCCATGTTTTCAAGGGATGGTGGATCATAGTGTAACAACCCAAACTTTTTGAATAATAATTTTTTTATGAAAATGTGTGTTATATTATTTTTTACTAAAAAAAAACTATATCCCCTTATTAATTAAGTGAGTATAATTGAAATGAGACCTTTGGGTTTAGACTGTTATATGACCATTGGTTAATATGAATGTTGGAAACTATACTCATAATGTTAATATTAATAATTATAAATAGAAATGATAATGGTTAATTAACGCAGAAAGAAGAGTTGATGACCTCATCTAGAAGAATCAGGCCGTACAAATCCCATTTTTCAGAGCTTGGGAATGAGGTAGCATTAGTAAGATTTTCTTTGGACCAAGCCCAAGCTGATCTTCAACATGTTAAGCTTAAACAAAACTACCTACAAGAGAAGATCAAGTTAGTAGAGATTACCACTCAGGTAATTTTATCTGAGCCTCCCCAAGAGTACATCACTATTTCACACCTTACTCTTAGGTCCTATGCGGGTGTTATAAGGGGTTATGTAACCAGACCTTATTTACTTTTTGTAATCCCTTTGTATAAATAAAATTTTTATTTCATCATTTCCATTTTAAGAATAGCTTTGCTTAATAAAATATATGTTGAATTGAGACAAATTTGATAAATTGATTTTAGAAGTAAAAAATTGCTCTTTTTAGAGTTTTCTCACTTAGAAAATAATTATGGTAAAATAAACATAATTTTTTAATTTGAAATGTCAAAATTAACCTCAGATGAATTTTTAGAAGTTTTCCAAGAAGTTTCATTTTTTAATGAATAGTATTTTTTTTTGATGAATAGTATTAGATGAATAGTGTTTTCTTGATGAATAGTATTTTATGAATAGTGTTTTTGATGAATAGTAAAAAATATTTTATTATTAAATAACTTTTTTTTGTGAAATGATTTTCGAAAAATGGACATACACAATTGCTATCAGGGAGACATTTAGAGTCTAATAAGATCAAATTAATTTTTTTGGTGAATAGTAACTTGACCCTTTGGAATAGTAATTTTACCCTTATTAATGGTAATTTGACCAGTGGAATAGTAACCTCACCGAAGGACATATAAATATATTTTATTCATCTTAAATGGTAATGTGATATAATTATATCATAGTATAAGTAAATAAATGTTTTAAAAATTATCAGTTAAGTATTAGTATTTTATTTATTTAGTTAAATTTAAAACAAAAATTGATTTTTATAAAATGGAGTTCATTTTTTTAATTATACACGTTGAAAAATCGTTATGTTGAATTTTTGGGATTTTTCTGAAATAGTTGAATTTTCAATGTATAGTAAAAATACAGTTTTGGGTTTTCAGTATGTTTAATGACATCATAACTATTTCATAATGATGTAATGAGTAAGATAAGATGCTGTTATAATATTATTGATTAAAATATGATATTATGTGTCCCAAGTGGACAATACCATGGGCAAGACCATGGTTTTTCAAATACCACTAATGAGGTGTCCATTGAAATTAATAAAATATTCCCTCACTTTTTCTATAAATACCCAACCATTAATTCGTTTCCTTTCATTCCAAAATAATTCTCCACAAATTTATACTAGTTATACCTCCTAAGGAGTCCTCCCAAGGTGTCCTAAATCCCCCAAAGTTCCGATCTTAGAGTTTTAGAAGTTACTCTACAAGGTAAGGGAATTACCAACTTATCTTTTCCATTAAAGTTCTCTTTTTATACAGTATGTCTTAAAAATTTACATACCATGTTCTTATTTACATTTTATTATATTCCTATAATGTATTATGAGTCTTTTATGAATGGGTGACCCCTATCCCCTCTCTTTATAATGTTTTATAAAACCGTGTTTCATACCCGTTATGCTGCAGAATCTTCGTCTCAAAATCCTTCTCTTTTTCTCAAGAATTTCTTTTATTTTATTTATATGAATACCAAAAATTCTTTAAATTCCAATGGGTATTAATAAATAAATAAAAATTATTTATTATATTCTAGAATTTACATACATAAAACCCTCATTCCATTTTCGTGGGTTATAAATGACATAATGATCATGTTTTTAAGAACTTTTTAAAAATGCCATGATTTCGATATGAAACCCATTTATTTTATTCTATTTGGGTTATTTATGAAATTATTGATTATGATATATGTGGATTACATGAAAATAAATACATATTAAGGGTGTGCCCTGATAGCACTCTAATGCATTGGGTAAAGAAATTAATCTCTAGAGATGACAAGTTTAATGATACTCTAGTGAATAACCTTGGTAATTTTTATGACACCTTGGGGATGGACCTTGGTGATATGCTTATGAATGTCTCAAATAAATTTTGTAGCCAAATTTTCAAGTTATAATTCATGTTATTTTTATTATGATATGCCTCCTTTTCCATTTCTCATGTCTTTATGTATTTCATAAAGTTCTTATTTATATCACAAGTAAACTATTTCTCTTGTTTTCCCTTACTAGGCCTTATGCTCACCTTCTCATTTGATGTATGTCTCCAGGTTATGTGATGAAATAATTGAACTTAGGATGAACATATGATGAATCCTTAAAAGTATATTAGAATAATTTTTTATGTTTTCATGGATTATATACCTTATTTCCAAGACACTAAACTTTAAAGATCCTCTTTTTGTAAAATGTAATGAAAAGTTATGTAATAAAAAGGAGGGATTCCATAGTTGTCATCAAAGGATAGTTTAGTTATTTTTGGAAATTAGGATATAAAAAATTTAGGAATAACCCTATAGAAAATTTAAATATAGGAAAAATTCTTGGAATTTTGGTGAAATATTAAGTGGTTTCCAAATAAATAAGTCCATGACTAGATACGAACAAGTGGATGTGGCTCTGGAACAGATGTACCTAGGGGTAAAACCCAAAAACACTACTTTGAGCTAGATTAGAATGGTAACTAGTTCACGACAAAGGGACTTGCTGCACTCTTAGTTTGACACTCCCAGGGGATATTTTTGGTTAATCACAATATTTTTACGAACCATTATGAAGGATTTATTGAAAATGTAATTTTTGATAATGAATAATGTGTCTAAGAATGATGTTTTAATACATAAAAATCCTTTAGAGTTATAATATTATTAAATGAAAAAAGTTTCTCACTAAGGTTTTTTTCTTTTAGAAAATGTTGGAAAATAGGAGGATCCGTGCAAATGGTGACCGCAATGGACCATGTGCTGACAAACCTTTGATGGAATCCGGAATAGAAGCTTTCATGAGAATGATGAATAAAATGACTCAAGTTATGGGAAATAACTTGAATCAAGCTGAGAGAAAATTTTTACCAAGAAGGTAACAACATTCCGCTGAGTCCTTTATGTGTCAATGATCACTAATGTTCAGTGGATCTACTGACCCATTGATTATGAAATAGTGGATAAGATCTATAAAAAAGATCTTTTCCATACTTTATATTTTTGAACAAGAGAAAGTCACCTTGGCTATTTACCACTTAGAGAGAGAAGCTGATCAGTGGTGGGTGTTTATTAAAAAAACAAGTCCAAGAGGAGATATTGAAGCTATGGAGTGGGAAGAGTTCAGAGAGATTTTATTCAATAATTATTTCCCTTATTCGATGAGGAAAAAAATGGATAAGGAATTTCTCGAGATGAAACAGAAGGAGAACAAATTTGTTGGAAGCTATGAGATGAAATTCAAAAGACTTTCCCGTTACACCTCAATCTTTGTCATGGATCCTAATGGAAAGGTTGATATATTCTTTGGTGGACTAAGTCCTCATATGTGGAAGAATCTAGCCAACCAATACTATGATAGCTATGAGGAGATCGCGCGAAGTGCTATGAAAGTCGAACTGAAGTTCGGTGAGATGTAGTGGTCTCACAAATCCAATGAAAAGAAGAGATCAATGGATCCAATATTGGGGAAGATATTTGATTAGGGAAGATGAGGAAATAAAGTACAACTTCCCACGTGTAATAAATGTGGGAATAAGAATTCAGGGAACTTCCTGCTCAGGAGAGAGAAGTGTTACAAGTGTGGAAGAGATGGAAATATCACTCGAAATTTTCAGTGAGGTGAAGCCTCAACTTCCCAACACTAACGATAGAAGAAAGATGATGCATCCCCTACTTGAATTCCAATGATTCAAGTTTGGATAGCTTGGGAACTTTTCCAATCACTTTATGAATCTGATGGAAGTGGAGGGGAGTCACCATCAGCCTCATCATAGGCCAAGGGAGCAAGGTCATGATTTTTATATCATGATGGCTAAAGTTGAAGCTCCAAATAATGTAGTGGTAGGTACTCTTGTTATTCTCTCAAAGCTAGAAAGTACTTTGTTTGATTCTAGTTCTATGCATTCCTTTATTTCCTCCAAGTTTGAAAAAAATATAGAATCAATCCCTGAATTCTAAAAGAAGTGTTATTAGTCAAGACTCCTGGTGGGATCATCTAAGCATCAATAGTGTTTTGAAACTCTAGTATTTACTTTAGTGAGAAAAATCTTATCGCAAATCTAGAAGTAATTCCTATGTTGGAATTCGACATTATACTAGGTATAGACTGACTCTCAAAGTATAGTGCTAATATCAAATGTAGAAGTAAGGAAATATCAATATTCTTGAATAAAAAACCTATAATTATCTTCCAAGGAGATATATATTGACCAGATATTTGTCTAGAATCACCTCCTATATCCTTCTTTATGGAGTTGATCGGTGAAAAAGAAGAAGTAAATGAGAGTATAAGGATAGATAATTCCCCCATAATCTAGGAATACATTTACCTATTTACCTAGGAGTTACCCAGACCTCCCCCAGAAAGAGAGGTAGATTTATCCATTGAAATCATGCCTGGTTCCAAGCCAATTTCAAAAACCCCATATAGAATGAAGAATGTGGAGTTTGAGGAATTAAGGAATAAACTCAAAGATATTTTGGATAATGGGTTTTTCCTTCCAAGTGTGTCTCCTTGGGTAGCACCTGTTCTCTTTGTGAAGAAGAAGGATGAATCAATGCAGTTATGCATTGATTATAGAGAACTAAATGGGATCATAGTAAAGAACAAGTTCCCTCTTCTAAGAATTGATGATTTATTTGACCAGCTTCATGGGGCTCAGTTATTATCTAAGATTGATCTTTTATCTGGTTATCGTCAATTAAGGGTGAATAAAGAATACATTCCAAAGACCACCTTACAATAAAGATATATACATTATGAGTTTGTTTTTATTCCCTTCATATTGACTAATGCACCTACTATTTTTTTAGATTTAATGAATAGAGTCTTTAAGGACTAACTTGGTAACTTTTTCGTAGTTTTTATTAATGATATTATGATATATTCCAAAATTTAGGAGGATCATGAAATCATATAAGGGTTATATTACAAACTATAAGGAAGGAGAGGTTATTTGGAAAGTTTAGCAAGCGTGACTTTTGGTTACAAAAAGTTTCTTTCTTGGGGAACATTGTAACCAATGAAGGAATATCAATTGACCCTATAATGAAAAAGGTTGTGGAGGAGTGGCCTCAGCATACAAAAATAATTGAGATTCATAGTTCCCTTAGTTTAACAGGATATTATAGGAGGTTTGTGAATTTTTTTTCACGAATTTCTAATCTATTAACCAATTTAACTCGAAAAAGGGGTCAAGTTCATCTAGACAAAGGAGTGTGAGGAAAGTTTCTAAGAGATGAAGAAAATATTGGTTACTGCACCTGTGTTAACTTTTCCATCAACTAGAGAAAGATTCTTTATTTTTAGAGATGCATCTCTGAAAGGGCTTGGGTGAGTCCTCATGAAAAATGACAAAGTTATTACTTATTCATTTTGATAGTTTAATCCTAATAAGAATAATTATCCTATGCATGATCTTGATCTGGATGCAGTTGTTTTTTCTATAAAGATATGGAGGCACTATCCTTATGGGGAGAAGTGTGATATATACATAGACCATAAAAGTTTTAAGTATATTTTCACACAAAAGGAATTTAACATGAGATAGAGAAGATGGTTGAAACTTATTAAAGACTATGATTGTTCAATTCATTATCATCCCAGAAGAGAAAAAAAAGTTGCTGATGCATTAAGTATGAAAGATCATGTTGTTCTAGAAATGATGAGTATTAAAGGAGATCCCTTGATCAAAGAACCATTGAAAATGGACATGGGAATTGTAAGGGAAGGGACATCATAAACCCTATCCCAAATGATTTCTCAACCATCATTACTAGAGAAGATCAAAAAATATGAGAAAGAAGATCCTTTGTTATAGAATAAGTTTGAGGATGTGAAGGATAAGAAGTTTCTTGAGTTCAATATTGATCAAGAAGGTGTACTAAAATTTTGTACAAGACTATGTGTTCCATATATTCTGGAAATAAATAAGGAGTTGATGGATGAATCTCATATCTCTGCATTCTCTATAAATCCTAGAAGCAAGAAAATGTATAGGGACCTTCGTGATCATTATTGGCAGGATAATATGAAAATGGATATTACTGACTACACTACAAGGTGCCTGGTATGTCAACAAGTGAAGGAAGAGTGACAACTTCCTAAAGGGGTATTACAACCACTACCCATACTAGCATGGAAGTGGGACAATATCACTATAGACTTTGTCACTGGTCTCCCAAGAACTTCTAAAGGAAACAATACGATATGAGTTATAGTGGACCGTCTCACCAGGACTGTCCATTTTATCTCTATTTGGGAAGATTTCTCTCTTGATCAACTTGCTAAGATTTAAGTGAAGGAAGTGGTAATACTGCATGGAGTTCTACTTTCTATCGTATCTGCTCGTGATCCAAGGTTCACATCAAAATTATAGAAAAGTCTTCAACATGATATGTGTACTAAATTGAATTCCAGTATGGCCTATCACCCCCAAAATGATGACCAATCTGAAAGGACTATTTAGACACTCGAGGGCATGCTGAGAACATTCTCAATGGAATTTAAAGGTGGATGAGATCAACATATCCCATTAGTTGAGTTCTCTTACAACAACAACTTTCATTCGAGCATTTAAATGGCACCCTGTGAAGCTCTATATGGGAAGTGATGTATAACTCCTACTTGTTGGGTTGAATCTGGTGAGAGAAAGCTTATTGGGACTGATCTTGTGCAAGAGATGATAGAAAAGATTCATGCCATCCATCAAGACATTAAGGCTTCTCATAGTCAGTAAAAGAGCTATGCCGACAACCATTGAAGGGACTTGGACTTTGATGTTTGTGACAAAGTATTTCTTTGAATTTCACCTTGGAAGAGTCACAAGGTTTGGGTAGAAAGGGAAGCTCAACCCTAGGTACATTGTCCCCTATAAAATCCTTGATCGTGTAGGAGCAGTGGCATATCGTCTTGAACTTCCTCCAAATATAGCTCAAGTTCATGATGTATTCCATGTATCCCTCTTGAGGAAGTACATACCTGACCCTTCATATGTACTGAATCCAGAGGTGGTACAATTAGAACACAACCTCTCTTATAAGGAGCATCCGGTGGAGATATTGGATCATAGAGACAAGGTTCGATGCAACAAGACTACCCACCTTGTTAAAGTGTTGTGGAGGAAAAAAAATATGAAGAATCCATGTGGGAACTATAGGAGACTATGAAGCAGAAATACCCTCACCTTTTCAAAACTGAGAGAACAAGTGGAAATTTTAGGGATGGAATTTCTTAAGGGGGGAAGAATGTAACAACTCAAATTTTTTGAATAATAATTATTTCCTGAAAATGTGTGTTATATTATTTTGTACTCAACAAAACTACATCATTTTATTAATTAATTGAGTATAATTGAAATGAGACCTTTGGGTTTTGACTGTTATATGACCGTTGGTCAATATGACCATTGTAAACTACACTCTTAACATTAAGATTAGTGATTAGAAATAGAAATGATAATGGTTAATTAATGAATAAAGAAGAGTCAATGGCCTCATCTAGAAGACTTAGGCTGTACGAAGCCCATTTTTCAGAGCTTGGAAAGGAGGTAGCATTACTAGGATTTTCTTTGGACCAAGACCAAGTTGAGATTCAACATGTTAAGTGTAGCGACTCGGGTTTTTGGATCTGTCAGACTTTGGAACATTTCTATGAATAATTCCAGAGCTAGGCGCGAAGACGGCCTGCGATTCCGAGGCCCGATGTGCCCAGAATTAATTTTATAAAAATGTTAAGTATTTTTATACTATGCACGTGGCGGGGGTGTGATATCTCCTAAACGGTAGCTCAGAATGGGAATCTGAGGGCACTGTTGCGTCTGGAACGTTCCGTTTACCCTAGGCGGGGTGTAAACTTTGTGGGCGCGGGCCTGCGGTGAGAAACGCCACCAGGGGCGTTTCCGTAAATAAGTAGCAAGTCAGTGGGCGAGCGTCGGCTCGAATAACTTCTAAACGAAGTCTCGGATGGAAAATCTGAGACCGCCGTTGCGTTCAGAACGGTGCGTTTACCCTAGGGGTGACCTTACTTTTGTTCGCATCGGGCGTCGGGTCCGAGGCGGGTTTGGCGCCGGCGGGCCGCTGATATAAATATCAGCGCCCCCCCTTTTAACCGTTCTTCGCCGTTCTTCACCTCCACTCTGCCGAATCGAGCCAACGGAGCGCCCACGAGCTCAGAATTCGGCGGCGGACGTTCCAGGAGCGCGCAGCGGAAGCTCGGAAGCGCGTATCTGAGGCAGAACGTCGGCGTTTCGCCCGCTATGTAGGCGGTTTGAGTTTTAACCCCCGATCCAGTTTTTACTGCATTTTTCTGTAAATTGAAGCCGTTGCAGTATAGATCGGGTCCCGAGGGTCGCGTAGACGCCTCCAGATCGCAAAACGGACCACCGGGGTGCCCCCGGAGGTCCGCGGAAGTTCCGCCGGCACGGCGGCCCGCGGCGGAGCCGCGGTGGCGCGCGGCGGAGCGCCGCCGGTCCAGGCCGGCCGGACCGGCCGGTCGGGGCCGGTCCGGCCTCTCTTCGCATACGGGGGTCTTTAAACCCCCGTATCTTGCACTCCGGGAGTCGGATTCGCGCGCCATTTGCGGCGACGTGACCCTGACGACGAGGCGAACCCTCCGGTGTGGGTTCGAGGGTTTAAAGGTTCGGGATCGTGGCCCGGGAGCTAGAAACGTCGTAAAAAAATAATATTATTTTATTATTTTACGACTTCGGGCCTTTGTAACTTCTACCCGGAGCGTCCGATTGACGTGCCGTCTATGGCGTTGAGACCCTGATGGTACGACGGACTTTTTGAGATGGTTTCCGGGTGTTGGGTCTGCGAATGGGGTGCGGGCCCCACGAGGCCGGGTTTTGGCGTTTGCGGAGAAACGCAACTTTTGCACCAGGAGTCCGATTTTGGCGGATGAATAGTCGATCCTGTGTGTTTTTCCGAGAGGATCGCAATGGTGCGTTCCGTTCGATGAGTTTCGGAATCCAGGCGTGGGCCCCAATCGAGCTGGCCTTCAGTGAATAGTACCTTTTTCACCGGGTGTCCGTTTTGGACGAGCGAGTAGTCGATTCCGCTTGTTTTTCCGAGGGGATCGCCGTGGTGTGATCCGCTCGATGGGTTTCGGGATCGTTGTGTGGGCCCCGCACGAGCTAGCTACGGTGAATAGTGCCTTTTTCACCGGTGCTCTGTTTCGGGCGAGTAAACAGCCTATCCTGCGTGTTTTTCTGCGTGGAACGCGATGGTGGCCTCGGTTTTGGCCTAGGAGGTGCGCAGTGTGGCGATGTGGCGGGTCGCTCGGGTTAGCGACGTTTGGACCAGCAGTGGTTGAGGGTTCTCCCTTGGTTCGTTCCCACGAGGGTTCGTGTGGCATCAAAACCTTCGTATGGGTTTGTGATCCTCTCGATGGGATGTTGAAACTGTTAGAGTTGTGGTATCCCTCCGGTGGGCCCGGAGTGGATCCTCTAGCATCTTTACCTAGAACGGGTTCTTGGTATCGCTGTGACCGCTTAATTACGGGCGGCGATCCCCTATCTAGCAGGTTAACCCCGTAGGGTTTGTGGCATCATCAGACATATGATCCCCTATGCGGTGGGTCGTGCACAGTAGGGTTGTGGCATCGTCGGGCTTACGATCCCCTACTCAGCACGTTGTTTATGGTAGAGTTGCGGTATCGTTGGTTATACGATCCCCTACTCAGCGCGTGGTTTCGGTAGGGTTGCGACATCGTCGGTTCGATCCCCTACATCGCGAATTATACCAGATAGGGTTCCGGTATCGTCGTGACCATCTTTATATGGATGATGATCCTCTATCTGAGTGTGGAGCTTCTGTCGAGTGCCAGATCGGGTTGTGGTATCCCCCAGCGGATCCTGGGTGTGATCCCCTATCTGTGAGAACTACGTATGCCAGATCGGGTTGTGGTATCCCCCAGCGGATCCTGGGTGTGATCCCCTATCTGTGAGAACTACGTATGCCAGATCGGGTTGTGGTTTCCCCTAGCGGACCCTAGCGGCGATCCCCTCTCTGAGGAGTTTGGTGGTTATGTTGCTACAGTGAGGTTTCCTCAGAGATGCTATCCGACGAGCGTGGTCTCTCGGGTGAGCGTCTGTGATGTTTGCGAGTATCCCGATGGAGTGTATCTCTCGGATGAGTGTCATCTAGTATGACAGTGTTCGTGGTGTACTCTCCTGGTTGTGGTCAGTTGTTGGTGATGAGGTCGGTACCTCTTGTGGCCTTGTGGCGTGAGCTGTGTATATCTGGATTGTTCAAGGTGTATGTATGGGCATACACCTGAGCTGAGCTAAGCTGACTTGTTGTGTTTAGCCGAGGATGGTCACGAGATGGAGTTTCTCTCTCGTCTGGGTTCCCTCTGGCTGGGTTGAGCGGACTGTTGCCTTTCAGTTGCTCCCTTGGGTTTTGGGTTTTTGGGGTGCCTACTGAGTATGTATATACTCACCCCTGCACGGGCTTTTCCCGCACATGTTTGTGTCTTGTGCAGACCACATGCCTTTTGACGGAGTCCCAGGAGGACCCGGAGCAGGCTGAGCTTAGTGAGCGAGTTGACCGGGGTGTTTACCGAAGCTGTGCCGAGGGAGATTTCCGGCGGGTGTTTGTGGCAGCGTACCCCTTCTTCAGAGCAGGTTGGACGCGCTTTGTAGTTTTCTTTTGGTGGGCCATGTTTTGCCCTTGTACTTTTGCTGTTGCACTCTGGTTTGGGATAGATTGTATGCATGCATTTACTTTCCAGTTTCTTTATCTCTGCACTGTTTCATGGAGGTGTTTGTGGGTGCGTGTGTACAGGTACCTTAGGCTAATGCCTCCCATGTGTGTGATAGCCTACTCGGCGCTGGTCGCCATCCCCTGGCCTATTGGAGGCGGGCTTGGGGAGTCGCGGCTCGAGCCCCGTTGGGTCGGGTCGTGACATTAAGCTTGAACGAAACTACATATGGGAGAAGTTCAAGTTAGTGGATATTACCACTCGAGCGATGTTATTCGAGACTCCCCAAGAGTCCATCACAATTTCAAAACTTACTCTTAGATCATATGCGGGTGTTATAAGGGGTTATGTAACTAGGAATTAGTTACTTTGTGTAATCCCTTTGTATAAATAAATTTTTTATTCCATCATTTCCATTGTAAGAATAGCTTTTCTTAAAAATTTATATTTTGAATTGAGACAAATTTGAAAAATTGATTTTAGAAGTAAAAAATTTCACTTTTTAGAGATTTCTCATACTTAGAAAATTATTATTGTAAAATAAACATCATTTTTGAATTTCAAATGTCAAAATTAATCTGGGCTGAATTTTTAGAAGTTTTCCAAGAAGTTTCAATTTTTGATGAATAGTATTTTTTGATGAATAGTATTGGATGAATAGTGTTTTATTGATTATTAGTATTTTATGAATGGTAAAAAAATATTTAATTATTAAATAACTTTTTTTGTGAAATGATTTTTGAAAAATAGACATACACAGTTACGATCAAGGAGATATTTAGAGTCTAATAGGATCAACTTAATTTTTTTAGTGAATAGTAACTAAACCCTTTAGAATAGTAATTTTACCATTATGAATGTTAATTTGAACAGTGGAATAGTAACCTCACCTAAGGAAGTATAAATATATTTTAGTCATCTTAAATGGTAATGTGATATAATTATATCATAGTATAAATAAATAAATGTTTTAAAAATTATTAGTTAAGTATTAGTATTTTATTTATCTAATTAAATTTAAGATTAAATTTATTTTTATAAAATGGTGTTTATTTTTTAATTCTAAACATCGAAAAATGGTTAGAGTGAATTTTTGGTATTTTTCTGAAACAGTTTAATTTTTGATGAATAGTAAAAATACAGTTTTGGGTTTTCGGTATGTTTAATGACCTCATAACTATGTCATAATGATGTAATGAGTAATATAACACACTGTTAGAATATTATGGATTAAAATATTATATGAGGTATCCCAAGTGTCCAATACCATGGGCAAATTCCACGGGCAAGCCCATGGTTTTGCAAATACCACTAATGAGGTGTCCTTTGAAATTAATAAAATATTCCCTCAATTTTTCTATAAATAACCACCCATTACTTCATTTAATTTCATTAAAAAATAATTATTTACAAATTTATGCTAGTTATACTTCCCAAGGAGTCCTCTTAAGGTGTCCTCAGGACCCCAAAGTCCCGATCTTAGAGTTTTAGAAGTTACTCTACAAGGTAAGGGAAT
Organism: Viscum album; assembly: GCA_963277665.1. Classification (NCBI taxonomy): domain Eukaryota; kingdom Viridiplantae; phylum Streptophyta; class Magnoliopsida; order Santalales; family Viscaceae; genus Viscum; species Viscum album. The sequence continues at coordinate 191,871,722 of OY728151.1, read as the reverse complement.
TCCCAACTTCTCTTTTCCATTCAGGTTCTCTTTTATGTGGCATGTATTCCAAATTTTTATACCATGTTCTTATTTACATTTTATTCTTTACCTCTACTTTATTATGAGTATTTTATCAATATGTGACCCTTATCTCCTCTCTTTTTAATGTTTTATAAAACCATGTTTCATACCCGTTATGTTGCAGAATTTTCGTCTCAAAATATCTCTCTTTTTCTCAAGGAATTATTTTATTTTATTTATATGAATACCCAAAACTCTTTCATTTCCATGGGTATTAATCAAGACATAAAAATGATTTATTTTATTCTGTAATTTTAATACATAAGACTTTAATTCCATTTTTTTGGGTTATAAATGACATAATGATCATGTTTTTATGCACTTTTTAAAAATGCCATGATTTTGATTTGAAAACCATTTATTTTATTCTATTTAGATTATTTATGAAATATTTTATTATGATATATTTGTCTCACATGAATATAAAGACATATTAAGGGTGAACCCTGATAGCACTCCAATGTATTGGGTAAAGAAATTAATCTCTAGAGATGATAAGTTTTATGATACCTTGGGTGAATAACCTTGGTAATTTTTATGACACCTTGGGGATGGAACTTGGTGATATGATTATGAATGTATAAATTAAATTTTGTAGCCACATTTTAAATTTATTATTCATGTTATTTTTATTATGATATTCCTATTTTTCTATTACTCATGTCTTTATGTATTTCATCAAGTTCTTATTAATATCACAAGTAAAGTGTTTCCCTTGTTTTCCCTTACTGGGCCTTCTGATCACCCTCTCTTTTGATGTATGTCCCCAGGTTATGAGATGCAGTAATTGAACTTAGGATGAACCTATGAAGAATCCTTATAAGTGGATTATAATAATGTTTTATGTTTTCATGGATTATGTACCTTATTTCTAAGACACTAAAATTTAAAGATCCTCTGTTTGTAAAATATAATGAAAAGTTATGTAATAAAAAGGTAGGATTCCATACACATGCTGAATATCCATGGCTAGAGGCCATGATATATATCTTCAATCATCTTGAGGTGCCTCCCTAGAAGAGGGTAAATCTCCCCACTTATATGATGATTTATTTTTCCAAGATATGGTGGGATGTCATTACTCAGATGGATCATTATTGGGAGATGGATTGAAGGGATTTTCATAGGTCCTTCTATGAATAATTATATCCTAAGATGCCAAGGGATGATAGAGCTCGAGATTTCATGTAATTAGAGTAAAGAACATTATCATTTATGGATTATTAATTTTGTTTTATTTATCTCCAGTGCTTCACACCTATTCTAATGGGTGATGAGATATCTAAATATAGACGATTCGAGGATGGTATCAAGTATGACATCTGATTATAGGTCAAGGAATTTTGGCTGAATACAATTTCTAGAATAGTGAATCAGGAGCTTATCATGGAGTGTAACCTAATAGGGGTTGGGGGTGTGAGATAAGGAAACTTGACATTTAGATTTGGTACTACATCAACTGGTAGTATGATGCATCATCTACAACTTCCATGTGGTTATATTAGTATCCAAAGAATATACTCAGGTAGCCAGGTGAGGTGACACTAGTGAAATAGACCAAGACATATGAGACATCAGTGTATGAGAGACCCAGTTGAGTGATGATCATGCAATAAGATGGATCATCCACAACACTTGTTTAGAACTTTTCCTCCAACAAACATTGAGATAGGGTCTACACCAACTCCACATGTGGGAGTAGGTTCAAAATCTTCTCATTAGGAAGGGAGATGGAGTATAGCTGACCGATCAGGATGAGGTGGTGGTCGTGGCCATGGCAGTCAGACCCCAAATTTACAACGATAACAGAGTGGATCTGCTTAGGGTAGCTGGGCTGTATCATAGGTCTGCAGATTAGTCTAGATATATAGAGTGAAAACTACACCTGATGAGAATAATCTCAAACTATCTACTGTGAGATGTACTATTCTAGTAGTATCTAATTTAGAATAGATCTTCTCATATATTTATATCTGTGACTATTGTGGAGAACATTGGGATCAGTGTTTAGAATTATGATGGGTTTATGACACTTGATACTTCGTTGGGGATTAGAATAGAGGATGTACGTTAGTGAATGGAGTTTCCCTTGAGGTTAGTGGGTGTAACTTCATATGGGAACGATTTTTCCTCAAGATGATATGTTTCTACATCATTCTATGTATGGAATGGTTGGTTCCCTTTCATGATTTTGTTTATTTCTATCACTGAAGGGTGACCTTCACATCAACAGAGGGTAGGGAGTTTATTAAAAAGAGTGAATGGGATGTCCAAGCAAGTTAATATGGACCCGAGCATCATGGGATGGATGGGATGACAACCCATATTGCAAGTTTATATTTGGATGACCAGGGAATACATCAAATAAATTTCCCTCCAATGGGTGATTGTTTTAGGGATGTTTTCCTAGAAAACTTTATAGGATTACCTCCAGCGAGAGAGGTAGAGTTCTTCATCGAGCTAGTGATGGGAGCAACACCCATATCCATTCCTCCTTACTGGATGGATACTACTAATATGAAAGATATCAAGAGGTAACTAGAGGATCTAGAGGCAAAGGGGTTTATCTGAACTGGTACTTATCCATGGGGTTTGTAAATATTTTTTGTGAAAAAGATCAATTATACCCTTAGGATATACATGGATTATTACTATAAATTGAACCAGATGATGGTTAAGAACCAGTATCATCTACCACAGATAGATGATCTCTTTGACCATCTCTAAGGATCTCATGTATTCTCAAATATTTATTTGAGATTTTTTTATCACCAGGTGCATGTTATACCATCATATATAACTTGCACATATTTTCATAGTAGGTATGGTATATATGAGTATTTGGTAATGCTGTTCGGTATCATGAACATGCCATTAGTTCTTATGGCACTGATGAACTGAGTTTTCCATCCTTATCTGGATTCATTTGTCATGGTATTCATGGATGATATCTTGGAGTATTCTCACAATCAACATGATCATTCAAAACATCTTGATATTGTATTGGATACACTGAGAGAGCATAATTTTTATGCTAATATCACAAAGTGACACTTCTAGATGGATTAGATTTATAACCTGGGTCATATTATCTCAGAGACAATATTATCAATTGACCCAGTGAAGGTGAGAGCTATAGTTTTCTGGTAGAAACCCAATAATTTCTTTGAGGTATGATGTTTCTTGGGGATGAATAGATATTACATGAATTTCATATAGGAATTCTCATGCCTAGTAGTGCTATTCACAGGCTTGACTAAGAAGGGTGTGGAATTTTTATGGTCATATTCATGAGAATCATCCTTTCAAGAGATGAAAGGGAGATTGACTTCAATAATGATATTGATTTTTATAGAGCCAGGAAGGAGTTACACTATTTACTATGATGCATCCGGTATCATGATAGGAGATATTCTTATGTAAGGGGATAGAGTTATAGCGTACAAGTCTCAATAGTTGAGGAAACATGAGAGGAGTTACCAAATGCATGATCTTAAGTTATCTTCAGTTGTTCATGCATTTCACTATTGGAGACATTACTTACTTGGAGTGTTTTTTGGTATTCACGAACCACAAAAGCATCAAGTACATATTTACACATTATGATATGAATTTGAGATAATGAAGGTGAGTTCAATACCTAAAGTATTTTGATTTTGAGATTTACTACACATTTGCGAAGAGAAATGCAGTGGATGATGCACTAATAAGGACTCAGATATAGGCAGTCCAACATGCTAGTAGCGAGTGACAGCTGATGGTTTTGTTCTCTGAGATGAACTTCGAGGTGCAAGAACGTCCAGGGAAGAATTTTATTTATTCATTAGATGTTACCTATAACCTTATGAATAGAGTGAGGATGAGTCATCTATATAATTTTGAGGAATTATTCCTATGAGAGTGTGTGGAAGGTGAGGACCCTCCTCCTAGTTGGACTGTATATAGGATGCAATTCTTCAATACATAGTTGCATATGGGTTTCAAAAAAAATGCGCGTGAGGAGATGATGATAGTATTTCATGATTTATCTAGGGAATTTCACCTTTACATCACCAAGATGTATCAATATTTACATATCTGATACTGGTGGCTAGGTATAAAAAGATATGTAGTTTATTTTTTCATGATATGTTCCACCTGTCAGTAGGTGAAGGCGGAATGCTAATGACCAGCCAGAATTTTACAATAGCTTCCCATTCCTGAGTGGAAATGGGAGGAAATCGTGATGAATTTTGTGACTGGGTTACTTAGTTAGACTCAACATAATGATATTGTATGGGTTGTATTTGACAAGATCAAAAAGGTTTCTCATTTCCTACCTATCAAGGAAAACTTTTTATTTGATGATCTTATGAGGTTTTATATACATGAGATAATATGAATTCATGGATATCATTTTAGACAGGGATGACCAGTTTAATTTATAGTTTTGGAAAGGGATATAGAGGGTGTTAGGTATATAGGTACTTCTGAGTATAACATATCACCCTCAGACTGATAGACAGTCAGAGCGCATGATACATGTTCTTGAGGACATTATGAGAGCATACATCTTGGGTTTTAGGGGATCTTGGGAGAGGAATATACCCATGGTTTAATTTTAATACAATAATAGATTCCAAGATACTACACAGATGGAACCTTATGAGGATTTTTATAGTTGGACATGCTGATCACCCCTATATAGGTTAGATGTAGGAGAGGAAGCTATGCTTGGACCTCATCTTGTATAAAAGACTACAAAGTATGTTAAGTTGTTTTGAAAGTGGATGGATACTCTTTTTTATCGACATAAATCTTACATTGATAACTGATGATGAACTATAGAGTTAAAGATTAGAGATCAGGTCTTTTTATGTGTTGCACTGAGGTTGGGACACATGAGGATCAAGAGACAGGGTAAAAGTTCATCATTATATGTTGAGCCGGTATCCTATTGGTTGGAGTTACCTCAGAGGTACTGATCCATTAATGGATTCTTATATGTATCTCAGCTGTGCCATTATAATTTAGACCCATCTCATGCTTTTTAGCCCAAGGAGGTTAAGTTACAGGTAAATGCATCCTTTGAGGAGCATCCTATTCATATTGTGGATCATATCATGAAGGTAATTTGAGGCCAGTCAGTTCCTTTAGTACATGTTCTATAGTAGCATGTCCATGTATAAGAAGAGACTTGGGAGTGGGAGGCCAATGTATGAGGAAAGTGGCTGGAGTTATTATTTGGAAATTCTTGACCACCCTTGGGAGGGAAATTCATGGACAGATTGCTTTAAGGGGAAAGTTTGTAAGAACCCAATTATTTCTTGAGGTATGAATCCTTTTCTTTCCATAAATTTTCAATTTAAATGTTTAATTATGACCTAATGTAAATTACCATTGAGGTTGTAGAGGTATTAGGGTGTCTTGGGATTTTTTAGAGCCCTAAACCCAGCTCTTGGGGTGAAAAAGGCATGGTGCACAATTAATAGAAACTATGCGGGGAAGGACACACAATTAATTATAACTATGTGAGGATGGAAAATGGGTTGGAGGAGATCACACAGTTTAAAAAACCATACGATTCATTGAAAACACCCATGTGGGTATGTTTTCCATTTTTGATAGTGATTTGAGACACGTTTTGCACATGGGCTATTAAACCATGCATGAAAACCCTATGAGTTTCCCCTTCCAATAGCAGTGGGCGCACATTTGGCACACAGTTTTTCTAACCATGCGAACAAACCATGTGACCTAGGAATTATTAGGAAATTACCTAAATTCCCCTAATTATTCTATTATTTCAACCTAATTTCTTTCTTCTTTCACATTGGAAGCTTGGATCTTTTGAGATATCCTCCTTGACTCATAACCTTAGAATTGGGAGATATCCTATGTTTGAGATCAAAAACTAGATATTTTAGAAGCATCATATTAATATCAGTAAGATCTCTATTCCTTTTGTTCCATTCCTCATTTTTTTGGTATTGGATGCACTATTTAGGTGCAAGATAATATTCCCTAGTTTTAGGTTATTCATTAGTTCTTCATTTCCCTCATGATCTAAGTTGAATCAGAAGATGATACTAGACAAGGAATATACTATGGACCTATGGCAGGTGGTATCATGTTTTCCACTTAAATTAAAAGAGTTTATATTTAATCCGTTGTTCCGCACACCCAATTATTGAAGTGCCACCCTTGAAATGGAATTTAACCATCATTTAAAATTGATAACCATGACCTATGTAATTAACGAGACTCATTGATAGTTGATTAAAGGTTGTTGAACTTGAATTTAAATCACCCATTGGGTGTGTTATATATTTAAATGGACCACCATGGGTGGATTTTGAATTGGTTCACCCTTGAGGTGTTACTTTTACCCTTATTACGGGATTTCAATTGATGAATTGAATTGTAATATGAATTGCGAGTTAAATTGATTAAAGTAAGGGTATGGAATGACCATGAACCTAGGATATTTCCATGTAATTGATTGATTAAGCTTGAATTTATTCATATAATGAAATTAACATGTGAAATAATTAAGAGTCCAAGCCTTCTAAGATTATCCATGCCTTGATCTACCATCAGAGGTGAAGTTAAATTGAATTGATCATGATGATGAACTTGACATGATTAAATGATATTGAGTGAATGTTTACCATATTACTTGGGTAAAAAATGGGTTATTATATGAAATCCATGAAAAAACTCATTTGGTTACTTCCTTGATTACGTCTGAGTGACACTTTGACTACCTAGTGAACTGCCAAGGAAGGACTCATGGGGGATTAATGTTATATTCCCAAGTGATACTTGGACTCTTTATGGAATGAAAAGGATGAACTCAGAGGGAAGTTGATCATATAAGCCATGTATGACACTTGGGACCCCTCATCCAACCACCAAGGACAAACTCAGTGAGTGGTGATGTTACACCACACCTAGAGTAGCACCATAATTTCCATGAGGAATTCCTAGGATGGGCTTGTAGGGTGATGTTTTATGTTATTCTTGGAGTGATAACTAGATTCCAAATGAGGAATTCCAAGGACAATCTCAAGTTATGAATTGAATAATTAATGAAATTATTTATACAAAATTTCTACCAATCCAAATCACAATCTTGGATTAGATCAAAGACTTGTACTATATTGATGGCCTAGTTAGGAGCCTTTTGATCACATCCTTACATGGGATACTAGGTTAAGTTCTAGGTCCCAAGACATAATTTTTAAATGAAACTAAATGATTAAATGAAATTTATTATAAATTGATAAATGATTGATTATTTATTTAGATACATTGCGGTTAAGGATGAATAATGTAGCAAAGGATAGGTGTCCATGGGAACCCAAGCCTTTATGAATCATTTACTTTCATCATGTCCCTTAAATATTATATTACTACCTGCACACTGTTATTATTATATATTCACTGACTGGATAGAACTAAAACTTTGGGTGTTTTAATATTGGTATTTTATCTCACACCCTATTTAGGCCACCTTTGGGTACCCTAACAGACTTTATGGATGCATGTATGGATAAGGGAAAGTTACTTGCTATAGGTTTTTGATTTATGCTTAAGATCATGAGGGAAAATGATCAAGATGAATCCCATGATGATGGATGTGATAGTTTTTAGTCCTTTTGGTATTTTATTACATGTATTGTACACCTTATATGTATAAATATTTTGGATTTTTTATATAGACATGATACGTATCATCATCATCATCATCTATATATGAAATCACTTCTGAAATTATTTATATATTCCTGTCTTGTTTACTTATCATCAATCTAATTGATTTATTACTTCCGTTATTGACTATTATTGATATTATGTTGTGGTACACTTTGGTAATGAGGGTGTAGTCTTCCAATGGACAAACCCTAGGTCCTTGATACTAGTTAGAATCCTCTGGTGTTTAGGGAGATGCGCTTGAGTCCATGTGGCCAATTAGGCTTTAGGCATCTTTTAGTGGTATCCAGGTCCGAGACATTACAAGGATACTTGTAATCAATTTTAGTCCATTGAAAAGAATATTTTGGATGGTGTAGGTTCCCATATTTAATTATTGTATCTGTATGAAATGTCAATTGTATCATGGTTTTCTGACATACATACATTTTTCTAAACCAAGGAATTATAGGAAATAACCATACATATTTCTAAGGGCTTGATTCATTTTTCTTGTATCTATCCATGTTAGACTTAGGTAATTTTATGAGTGATTCATGGTCCTTATGAAATGATATGAAATAATTTGTACAAGCATATATTTTTTATAGATCATTCCAATTGAAAGTAGCATTCATTCAACATCATATGTTCAACATGGTAGTTTATTTTATTTTTTTAGCAAATCATTTAGGAGACCAAGTAGTTATGTAATACTAGTGTCACTCCATCCACTACTAGATTTTAAATTATATAACTTTAATACTACTGACAATTTTGTGTATTTAGTATAATCAATATACAATAGTCTATTAGCACAACTATTTAACTTATGAAACAACTTTGTACAATCACAATGGCCATCTTCAATTTCTATTTTCATATCTTCCATGCGATATCCACCATCATTTATAATGGTATTCATATCAAATGATCCAGAAACCGAAGTATCATCCTAATCTATGTGCACGTTTAGTTTTTCCCCATGTTTAATCCAAAATTTATAGCTCTGATCTATTCCATGAAAAATTAAATGTTCTTCCAAATATTTTGAACTAATTTGTCTTGAATAACCACAATGTAAACACAAATAAAGGATTTGAGAAGGGTTGTATGCATTCTCTATTGAAAAATTGATGAACTCTTTAACACCATATTTATACAATTTTATCAAAAAATTATCATGCATCCATTTTTGATTCATATCCATCCTAATGGGTTCATAAACTATTCATTTTGTATAATAAATAAATAAATACACATAATATATTCATTATAAAAGGTGAAAGTTATAGATAATTATAATAAGGGAAACCCAACATTTGATTGTTTCATATAATTTTAGTATGCTTTGAAGAAAATAGGAAATTTAATTTAAGAAAATAATTACTTAACTATGGTAGGTTTTATCCTTTGAATTCATCCAAAGGTGAAAGTTATAGACAATTTTTATCCTTATCAGCTTCATCTCCTGAACAGTTATTATTGTAGTTTTTTGTTTGAGAATCATCATCCATATCTTTTGGACATGCACCTATGTTACTTGAAATACTCTAAGAAGTAGTCATACATGGGATGACTACTACTCAGAGTAGTTTAAGAAACATAAAATATATGGGGATTAGTCTCAAGTTACTAATTTCAATAATAATTATTTAGGATATGAAGCTTATGAGGATGAAATTTGTACTCCATTGTGTTTTATAAAAGGTGAAATACATCCCATTTGTGAGAATTACACCATTGATACTAGTTATTAACTCATGGCTTATTGAAGGTGAGATTTTGGGGGAATACATGTTCTTGTCTGTGATTCAAGGGGTCTCGGTAGGGACTTGTTATGATATATGAATCCATGGGGCCTCTATTTTTTTCAAAAGGTTGGGGCCGAAGCCTCAATTTATTATTAAAGTAAATACCTCTTTTAACTGGGTAGAGGGAGACCCATTAAGTCTTTCTTAAATCCCCTAAACAAATGAAAATATAATATAGGCAATTAAAGAGTAATAAGAAACCCAAATATGATAAACATGAATAATAAAACATCATTTCATCAACTAGAAGATATAAAAATGTATTGATAAAACATTTTAATAATTAAAGAGTTATTTCATATACATAGATGGTAATCATAGATTCCTAGAGGTGGAACCAATACATGTAGACCTAAAATGATGAAAACTTAAAAATATTTTATAATAATTATTACAACATTTATAGAATTTGATAACCTCCATTCTATTTTTTGGAACAAGTGATGTAACAATCTAAGGAATTATTTCATTTAATATTAATGGTATATCAAATATCACTAATCTTCATAACTTCTCTTAATAAATATTTTAACCTTAATAACTAATATTTTATTTAATGAAGACACTTATAGGATTTGTAAATATTCTAGGGTTCTTGAATATGCCTCTTTATAACCATTCTCATTAAGAATAATATATAATAATAAAATGAAACATTAGTCATAAAAATAAATAAATTAATACAACCAAATAAAAATATAAAAAATCGGTCACATTATAATGGATCAATATTAAATTTGGATTAATTCAAAAATAATATACATATAAATAGTAGTAAATGAAGCATATATAATCTTGAAAAAATCCAAAACATCCCGTGAGGTAACTCTAGACATACTTGGGTTGGAACCACCTATAAGAACGATGATGAGTTCCTATATTTATAACCTACTAGAGACCCAAAACTATCCTAACTTGTTGGAATCACATATGGACTTTGATATAAGTGGGGACCCATAAAATATAATTGGGACTACATTGTAACTATCTCTCATCCCTTACTAAGATGCATACGATCTCTGTCATGATAATAATGGGAGGTATGGTCATCTTTTTAAAAAACATATCAATCGATAATAAACATAACTCAAACATGTCTATTCAAACATCCTTCCAACACATATCAATATGATCTATATATTTAAAATAAAAAAACCTTACCTCATCAAAAATAATATAGACAACTTCCATAGATGGTGATAAATTTTTATAAAAACCATTTCATGGTACCAATAAGGCCACAACACTTGATATTACTACTAATTTTCAATTTTTTTTTCTTTCGATGTTATTAAAAATAAAAAATTGAGAATCAAAGTAATTTTAAAAATTACAAACATGCATAAAAGTGATAATTTTAAAAAACAAACATTAATTGTCTCTCTTGGAATGCATTTTTGAAACCAAGGCAAAAAATCATCGTATGCTTTATTTAATGAATCCTATATATATTTTATATGACTACATACTTACATATATACATGAAATAATGTGTTCACACACACATATATATACATATTTCAAAATGAATATATATATGGATGTTCATATAAGATATTAAGAAAAAAAACAAAGAGATAAAATTCAAGACACTTAACATAAAATAAAAATATCATTGCAATACCATTGAATCTTTAAAATAAAAAACCCAAACAAACCACACCTCAACTTCAAAAAATAATTACATGAAATCAATTTTGATTTATTAAATAAAAACCATGGGTGGAATTTTAACAAACACTTTGTGCGTGTTATTTACATGGAAGTAAGTTCAAAACATTTAAACTTAATATGCTATAAGGATGAAATCAATGTGTGGAATTATTAATATTCTACAAGGTAGTAAGAAAATCCCTTAAAGGGAAAATAAAAACCCAAAATCACAGAAACCCCCAATTTTAAATTCATTAAAGAAGGGAAATCAGTGATGGATAATGAATAGAAAGAGATAATGAATAAAAAAATGTAAATAGATATCACTAAATAAGAAATCAATGAGTGAGGAGGAGAAAATAACATACCTGGATTGAAGATTTGAATCATCTGATAGAAATCAGAGGTATCACCAAAATTGGAATTCATTCAATCTTTGGATTTGTTCGACCCTTGAATTATTCAAGCCATAGATTAGAGCATTGGAATTGTTTGAGCCTTGATTCGAGCTTCGATTTGATGAGGAAGAGCGCCGACAACATGTGACTTATATAGAAAGCTTTAGATATCGTGATTGGTTCATGACTGGTTAGGGTTCTTTAAATAAACTAGGACACTTTTATTATTTTTTCCAAAAAATCACCGATAAAGATCCCTTTTATCGGCACTAATTGCTTAATCTCTCATAAAGGATTTATAATTATAATTATAAATATTATTTTGTAAATATATTTATATAATTATATATATATATTTAATAAATATATATAAATATAAATATTGTAAATATATTCATCATTTAAATATATTTATTATAATTTTATAATTACTTAAATATATAATTATTTATTTATAATTATATAAATAATTTTTGAAAAAATAATATTTATATATTTATATCATTATATATATTTATATAATTATATATATATATATATATTTAATAAATATATATAAACATAAATATTGTAAATATATTCACTATTTAAATAAATATATTATAATTTTATAATTATTTGAAAATATATAATTATTTATTTATAATTATATAAATAATATCCATTTATTTATAATTATAAATATATAAATGTATAAATATAGTAAATAAAAATTTATAAATATTTATTTACAAGTATATTTTTAACATTATTAATGAATATTTAATCTTAAGTACATGTATGTTAAAAATGAGTGAAATTGAATAATAAAAAATGAGTACACTTTAACAATATTGAAAAAATGGATAAATTTTATTAATTAAATATAATTTATTAAAAAAATATGGATATATATTGAGTAAATAATTAAAATATTAAAAAAAGTTAAACAAATAAAAAAATAAATAATATAAAATAATTAAATTTTGAAAAAAATAAAAAATAAAAAATAAAAAATAAAAAATATTAAAAATGAATTAATACCTAACTATAATAAAATTAAAAATAAATAAATAAAATTTACTGAATAAAGACATGATATATTAAATGTATAATGTTATAATGAAAATTTAAAATGTATATTGAAATTTGAATAAATTACATAAATATTAGGTGTATGTGTTTCTATATAATATTTTATTAATTACGTAAATATTTGTGTGTGTGTGTGTTGTATATAAAAATGAATTAATTATGTATGTATGTGAAATCAATATAATACACATTTGATATATGTTAAATTGAAAAATTAAATGATATTAAATTATGTCCATTACTTGATGTAATTAGTCAGTATTTTTAATTCATATTATTTTTTAATTATAAACAATTATTCACTAATATATGACTTATTTAATGTAAGGAATAAATATTTTGTATTATATAAATCATATATATATATATGTTAATTTATATCTATATTTAATATATACTATTTATTAATATTATCAATATTTATTTAATTAATAAAATGTTTAATATTTTTCTTAATTTACTTATTTTTAAATTTTAAATTTTAAATTATTTCATATTACATATATCTATATATTTAATATATAATATTTATTATTATTTATAATTTATATATAGTATATTAAATTTATTCATTTTTATTAATAATTATTAAATTAATAAAATTGTTAATATTTTTTAATAAACTCATTTATATTTTTTTATTTAATTATTTCATTTTATTCAGGACCTTTATCATCATTAAAAAATCTCTAATAAATGATTCCTTTATTAGCACTAAAAATAAATTGCTAATAAAGGGTATCATTTATCAGTGTTAAAGAAAAGCGCTGAAAAAGGGTAGCATTTATTAGTACTAACAAAACATTGATAAAAGGTACCCTTTATCAATGCTTATTTTAGAACTGATAAAGGGAACCTTTATTAGTGATTTTTTATAGCATCGATAAAGGACAACACTGTTAAAATCTTGTTTTGTAGTAGTGACCGTCTCACCCTGGCGATGTCGTCGCCTATTATGGAAGGCACAAAACGAGATAGACCTGTGAAATTCTCTATATAATTCATAATGGATGTATATCCCTACTTTAAGTTCATGAACTCATAGTCTTGATTCTCCCTCAAGGTCTCTAGGATAAAATGCTTGAATAACCTGGGCTCGAAATCCTTTCAAGCCAGTCCCTCATGCCTACCACCCTTCACTTGTACATCCCACCAATGCTTTGCTGATCCTCAGAGTATATATATAGCGAGCTTAAACTTCGGACCTGGGGGTGTCTCAAGTTGATCAAAAATCATCTGTACTGACTTGATCCAGTTCTCAACTACCTGTGGTCCACCCTCACCCAGAAATAATGGTTGGTGCTGAGACTGGAACTCCCACATCAGATATTCCATAGACGACTCAACTCCTTGAGCTCCCCTATCAACACCCTACATGAAACAATCCAATCTCTCCCTAATCTTCTCATCTTACCATGACCCAAAATCTTCCATCTACTATGGATTCCCTTCCTATACCAAAGCTTGTATATGTGGATCATGATCATCCCAACCCTTAGGGGACTCATTCTGTGCATGATCTAGTGGCATCATATCTTCATCTTCCGAACACTCCATTGGAATCCATCTAGGTGGAATCACGATGAATACCAAACACTATGGTAAAATATCCATAAAAGTAATATATATCATAGTTAGGGAAATATGTAACATGAAGCACATCTCACTACCCTTATAGTTCCCTATCGCACCCATGTCACATGACATCCGTCCGCATGCCCCCTTACCTACCCATATGAGAGAAAAATATCACATATCATTCAACCTCATGTTCCCCTACCTACCCATATCAGAGTCATGTATCACATATCATGTATAAAAATATATCATAAATATGGGATAAGTGAGTAGAATTCCACCAAAAAGTCTATTTAGGAAAACACTATTTAGTTTTTTGTTGACACTTTAAATGACTCAACCCTTATCATTACCCCTTTCCAACCATATTAGAGTCAGGACCATATATACTATATAAACATATAAACTCATACCGATCTCATAAAGAACCATATACCTGGGCTGGATGAGTAGAATTCCACCAAAAATGATTTATAGTAAAATACTACTTAACTTTTTTTGATACTGTAAACAACCAAACCCCTCTTAGCGCATTCTAGGTTCCTAATGAAAATAAAAAGTATACATACACATCATATGAGCCTAAGTGACTACCATGATGTATAAATAATCCCCTTTATATACCAGGCCAAGGGTCATAATAAAATAACCAATAACATCAAAACCAAGTGAACCACTTGAGGTGGAAATCAATCAACTATAAAAGCATAAAGCATAAAATCAATTTTCCACCCCTAACAACTTGGTTCATCCACCATGCACAGGTCTTCAGGAACCCAAACATGAGCTCTACACCCAGTACTGAATACATCCTTATCTTCAGTCTACCATATCCCAAATAGTAAGACAAAAAAGGAAAATAAACTCCTCTAATACCATTTGTATCACCTCGACCTAGTTTTCCACTTAATCTATACCATGGGATAGTTGGACACTAGGCCTTAGGTGTTCCTACCCATATACCAATGGCTAACAATTAATAGTGAGGGTTTAATTAGGTGATAGTGTGGAGACTATACCCTATGGTTATGATAATAATAATTGTCCATATATATATAAAATAAAGGAAGAAGGACCATAACAATAGAAACAACAAATGAATCTCACCAGAAGAATAATAAACAAAAACAATAATATCAAATCCAAAGCCATCATACCATTTTCATATGAATACATGACAATTAAGGTCATATAATATAGATAATAAAGGTATCCTATGACCTACTAGAAGAGTACATATATATAAAATCCCCAAAAAAGGCCCAACTTGATGCAGAGGAACCACCTGGTCCACTACCATCCATCCCATGAAAAAGTGATACATCCCTAATCATTAAACTCCATATCCTAAGTTTGATCCCTTACATGATATCAAACCATAAAATCTACAAATGTCCCGAGGCCCCTGTGTAGGTTGTGAGTATGAACTCAGTAGGACACCACTAATGTGTTCTTGTCTTACATCCATAATTATACAAGTGTATACTTACATTCTCAAATAGAATAAACTCACAAATAAAAATAAATAACCCTCTCCACTTGCACTGAACAACCATAGGTGAGAATTTAACTTCTTTACCCAACACTGATAGATCCCTGAATATATTCCCCCAAATATATATATTTACAGACATTACATGTCTGTAAAGATATATTTGCAGGGTCAAGGACCCGTGGCGTAGTGCCCTACCATCCCCTAAAGAATATCATACTTAGAAAGCCCTCAGGATACTCCCATAAATATATCACTAGTACATAATTCTATATAAAAAATGATTTACACCAATCAAGTATCTGACATCTTAAATACATTCCCATCAATATGTACTAGTCCCCTCAAACCTACATTCAGAAAGTCACCATTGGCTCAATAGCCTAATGTCTCAAGGCATGACGATATCCATCCTCCAATGTATAATAAATCACCATCAGCTCAAAAACCCAACATCCTGAGGAATTATGATATATATACTCTAATAATCCTTTCCCATCAGACTCAAATACAATGGTGAGCCTCAACCCCTAATCTATGGCCTGAACACCATCTCTTGATGGTCCATTACCACCAACCATGGATTTCTACGACATTCAATTCCTCTATAATTAATGGTTAACACCATCCCCTAAGCCATAATATCTATGGAGGCATCCAACCAAAACAAGTGGTCAACAACACCTCAACTGAGTCCTATCTATGTGCAAAAAATTCTAATGGAAATGTCAGCTAACAACGATGTGCGAAAATCACCAACATGTTCCTAAGACATAATGACTGACAAATTAATTTCCACATGAGACTATGTCACCAAAGTCTAACAGTCAACACCATCCCAAGTACCAAAATCCATGCCCCCAACCTTATGAATTTGCTGCCTCAATCCTGATGACCATGTCACCTCAACCTAGTGATCACCACCCCCCATGTATTTTATACCACACCCTTAGCCTGAAAAACCATGTCATCTCAGTCCTAGTGATATAAAATCAATACCTTAGGCCATTCCCATCAAGTTCCCAAGGAATTCATACAATCATAGAAAATTTATTTTAAATAATTTAAATAATTGGAATAAACTTCCAAACAAAATACAATCCCCATACTAGGCTTATCATAATTAAATTACCAGGGCATTCCCAAGGGAATCCCATAACATTAGTTAATAAATTTAAAAGAATGAATTATTTTGTTAATGGTTTCACATGAAAAAAATGTGTGTATTTAAAAAATAACCCCATTACTCCCATAAAATCAAGGAGAAATCTAAACACCACCTACCTTATACTCCTAGGTGGTTGCTTTTTGAATATCAACCTCTAATTCAAGCCGTATTGAGAGAAATCAGAGTTTCAGAAAACAAACCTAAAAATAGAGAAAAAAGATTAAAAATATATATATTTATATATAGTGAGTTAAATGAATAAAATAAGCTAAAATAATTAAGGCCTTACCAAGATTAATCCAATTCATTTGATGGATCTTGATTCGGAGTTTGATTGAAGATGAAGGCTTAAATCCTATAAGAGGGAAGAAGGAGAGCTCCACTACCTAGGAGAGGTGATGCGTGTGAGAGAAAAGAAAAGAGTAATATCCCTCTTAAATAAATATAGGGGAAATGATAATTTTTACTCTTTAAAAATCCACATAGTTACCACAAAGTTTGGAAAAACATATACCCATTGTGCATTGATCATTGCCCAAGAGGATAGATACCCCGCACGGTTTAAAAAAACCATGTGCCAACCGTGTGGGTGAATATGAATACATAAAATACATAAAACAATTTTATAGAAAGGGTTTAATTGTTAAAATAAAATATTCCCCTTGAAAAATAGGCCGAATAGTTTTTACCGTATTATTAGACAGACAAAGCGCCAACTGTGTGCCTTTTTCTATTTTTCCCAAAACCAGGCCTTCAAATCCTGACACTTACGAAACCCATTAAAACTCTCAAGGAACTAACAAAGGCTTAAAATACATATAAAACAACAACTTTTAGTATTCAAACTCTTATATTTGAGCTCTAAATTACAAAAAGATATTGGTCCCACCACCAAACTTAGGAAAAATTCAAAAAGGTTGGGAATTTCAGCCCATCCAAAAACATAGGACATTACATCATGTTTCAATTTCCATAATTCATGTTGGAAATGGAATGGTAAAATTTATGTGAATCATCACTTAAGAAATATTTTTTTGACTATGTATTCCCATTTAGTGATACTATATTTATGGCTTTCTTATTCTCCTTAAGAATCCTAATGTAATTCTTGATGAACACACCACAAGAATTCAAGATCTTTATCTAGTTTGGGTATGATCGCATGATAGTGAGGGTTTCCATGAACTCTCATGTAATAGTACATTGATATTATATCACTATTATTACTTAAAATTCCTTATATCTGAGTCACTGATGTACACTATCACCTAACCAATGCTAATAGTGCCATATGGTGAATGTAGTGGTGAAATAATAATTTTATCAAGGGATAATTCCATCCTTGAAAAAAGATCATGAATTTTTTTTGGGGACTAAGGACATAAAGGTCAATTTTATGTTGATATTATAATAGGGGGAAGGTGAACCCATCTTAACATCAAACTACTTCAGAAGTATCTCTCTAGAGAAAAGAAATTCATACCTTTCTTACCTCAAGGAAGTGGATTTCCACCATGTCCAAACAACCACATGTGAGTTTCTAAGGAGGTTTATTCACCATGATCATCATCACCGATGTGTGAACAAAATTATATAGATTTCTATAGAGGAATCTATTCCTATCCCTGTCATCCAGACTAGGGAGCCCAGAAAGAGAGCCCGTTAGGGACAACCAACCACTACAACTCAAAAGCGAGTCCATGTCCCATCTATTTCCAATACTCCTGAGGCTCATCGACATATTGACACTAAGAATATCATGGTGTTTGAAAAAATCAATAATTTTTCCTAGTTTAAATTTACTAATAGTATTAACCATAAGTTTTTCCAAATAGGAGTATGATAGCCCCATGTGTGTTGTTAATTCTCAAAGGGTTACCGAATTTAGAAATTTATAAACATAAAACAAACAAAGCACTAAAATATAGGGCAATATAGGAATTTAAAGTATGAGGTAGAACCCATAGAGATAGGGTTTGATAAAATATTAATTAAATAAAATAAACCTAAACTATTTTAGGAATGAGATCTAACTATTTCATTGATATAAGATATTGTGACTGATTTGGATTTTAAGAAAATGGAAAAATGTGCTCGAAAATTACAAATCTAGGTGCATGATTGATTAGGTTATAAAATAATTGTAAATCCATCATAGGTTTCAAAATTGGGTTAGTTGAATTCAATGGTCAAGGTAGACAACCCCAAAATCACCAACAACCCCTTTTCACAATGGTCATGTTACTTCGAGTATTCGGTGATTTGGTAACTCAAAACCATATTTAAACATTAAAAAAATCCACCCAATTTCTATGGTTTGAATAATTCTCTAGTCAATGCATTGAAAATACCACTCCCTCATCTATCATGCAATGGTCATGAATGATATAACAAATAAGAGATTTGAGAAATTAGGGTTGTGGAAAAATACCCAAATGAATGGAATTTAAAAATAAAATACCATATTACAATCAATCTCCCATTATTATAATCGCTTCATACATGGTCTAACCCCTCATGATGGTCATGTGGGGGTAGGAAAATAAAGATCCTATTTGATGCATCACGGTAGAGGTGGTCCTTGATCCCAACAGTGATGACTCTCTGAATGAATCTATTGAGCAGATCCTTGGCCTCTATTTATAGATCTCCTTGGTGCTCGGGTAATAATGAAGTAAATTAAAGATTAGTAAAAAGGTGATCCTGGTAAAGTCCTGGGTGTTAAATTGTGTCAAAAATCAAAGATATGATGAATATGGATGTAAAAATCCCATCTCAACTTTTTTACATGATGTGGAATGATTACACATCCCATTTTCTTTTAATTTATAGGAGTCATGAATTTAAAAAAAACTCTTCCAAAAACATATCCCAAAAATACCCACATTGTGTAAATGGAATACAAAACATGTAAATTCCATTATCTAATTTTTTAGCTTTGCTGCATCCTAAAAAATCCGGTGTCATAGCATGAAGTGTCTTTAAGATCTATTTTCCATACATTTTTGTTCCTTTTTCATAAATATGTTTTTCCTACCATAAAAAAGAGATCAAAATCATTCACAAATTGGAAATATTAATCATTTAAATACATAAATTGATTCATTAAAATACAAAAAAATATATGCATTAAATACAACTATCAGAGTACTAAAAAATTATTTTTCACTTGGGGAAAGGGGTGTTTGGAATTTTTTGGTTTAAAATATTAAAAAAAAATCAATAAATCTATGATTTTGAAAGAAATATGATGAATAAAGCGATGGGTTTAGGGTAGTATTTACAATTTAAATGATATCATAGTATTTAAAACACATTACTTATCTTCCTATTAATTTATAAATGAAATATTCCTCAATTTATTCATTAGTCAACCTTGGTTGAAGTTTATTATAGAGATTGGTCTAATAGTGATTACTGCTTGGTCTACCCCCTTCTTATGTGTGTGAAAAGTTAGTAAAACACTCCTAGACTACCAAGTAAATACCCAATTAGGTATCAATGTTCCTAGGAAATTTAGAAGTAATGAAATTACTCCACACATGTGCCAACAATTTCTATACAACCACCATCCTTCAAGACAGGATGCACTAGGTAGAGGGAGATTATAAATTATCAATATAAGTAGTAAAAAATTGAAAATTTAAAAACCATAAACACATTTGTATTAAAAATATTAAACACCCACTAAAAACAGAAATCAAACAACATAATATATTTTTATACATTAAGTTTAATATTTTAGAATTACAATGGATCTCCTCCCCTTCCCAAATCACTCATAATTTCCTACTCTATTTGAAGGTTAACCAAGATGGATGAGTGAGGGGAGACATTAAAAAACTAAGTAAAGAAGAGAATAAAATAGAAATTATAAATTATGAGCAAAAAAAATAGCACCAACCATCGATCTTGAACCTTCCAGCTAGATTTGGACTCACTTTACTTTTCAAGATATCATGTTTCCATATTCTTTATCTATGGTCAAAATTATGAGATTATTGCATCTTCAAATTTAGAATATACGTAACTTTTATTGTATTATTTGAATCTCCATGAAATACACTTCCATTTATAATTTATTTATGCTAGATAAATATATCAATTATGGAATTTGATTAACTTTATTTGATGTATTCTATATGATATAAGATGTTTGGATTGGATGGATACTGATTGTAACCTTGAAGATTTAGTTTGGAGTATGGTTTTTCTTCACTACTTTCACTATAGAATGCAAAATTTTTCTAAGGCATAAGATCTATATGTATCGATGTATAGTTCATCGGCACTCTACATCAGTCCCTTTTACAAATTCATCTCCTCTATCAACTCTACATAGAAGGTAGAAACTCTTTATTGTTGGAACATACTATATGTCAGAACTCTAAATCGGTCCATTTTCCAAATTCTTCTCTTATAATAACTCTATATTGATTGATTGTATTGTATGTCAACACCTAGTATCAAAATTTCATAATGGTAGGAACTTTTCATCTCTATTATACAACTCTACATTGACTAAGTAGAGTTTATTCCCATTTCCATTTTCACTTTTCACAAAGAATTTATAGACTTCTCCAAAGCACTTCAAACTTCTTCAAAACTTTAGAATTAACCTTAAAAAACCCATAGCATAAGAAATAAAAATAAATCCATTCATTTTATTCTAAAAATTAAATAAAACAATTAATTATATAATTTTGGCTATTTAAATAATATTTTCCAAACATAGAAAAATGATACTTTATTCACAAAACTTCCAAAAAATTAATAAATTTCAAAATACGAGGGAATAAAATGGATTTAATATTAAAAAAATATAATGATTTTATCCTATATCAATCCCCCACACTTAATCCTTATAATCCTAGATAAGTGAACTCCAAAAATATTACCCATGAAAAATTCAAACACTATCCAATGAAAGTTACATTTTTCTACACCATGGTTCTCAAATTATCATGACACATTAATTATATTGATTTAATTTTATTAATTAATTAAATTTAATCAATTTTCATTTATTTTATCCTCTCACACAAATTTATACCTACCTTCTATGGAATATCTCACTCCACACTCAAGTATGAATTTCAAGTAAAGATCTTATCATTCCAATATCATGAAATTATCTCTTTAAAATTGATGA
Organism: Viscum album; assembly: GCA_963277665.1. Classification (NCBI taxonomy): domain Eukaryota; kingdom Viridiplantae; phylum Streptophyta; class Magnoliopsida; order Santalales; family Viscaceae; genus Viscum; species Viscum album. Next base: position 191,849,656 of record OY728151.1, on the reverse strand, counting down.
ATGTATTAATATTAACCAAATTATTCAATTATTTTTCAATATTATGAGGTTTTTCATGGTTTTATGAGGATAAATTTTGGTGATTTTTATTGAGAAGAGTGATAGGTATATTAGGAATTTTAACTCCGTGTTGAAGTAAAATGAAAAAATTTCAGTTTCATTCAAGAATAACATTCTACTTCTATACTTATCCATAGATTAATATATATTCCTTTGAGTTTCTTATAGGAAAAATCATACTCTTGTAATTTCATTAGTAGTAAAAATTCCCCATCTCGGTTTCCTTTAGTAGGTTTTGATTTATTCTCTATCTCTACATATCTTTGGTTTTTCTATTTATGGTAGAGAGACTTTGTATTTTCTACATTAGGGGTGAGATATATATTTCCCCATATAGGAAGTATCATAATTTCATTCTGATGTGTTCCATGTTTATTATTATAATAGTTCTAGTGATTCTTTTAAAACAGATCAACTAAATTCAGCATTTTCACAATAGATTGTAGCGATCATTCAAATTCAACTATCCTTTAAACTCCTCATCAACATCTTAGGTAGTCCACCTTAATGTACTTCCTCACCAGTGATACGTATATTCCCTCTTTCCCCCATTTGTTTCATTGTTTCACCTTGAATTTAGATCCATTTCCATCCTTTATATTCTATAATTCTTATACATATTTGAGTTTTTAAAGATAAATAGGGTTTTTTTTTCTACTTCAAATAGTGGTATAATTCCATTCCTAACCTCGATTGATGTATAGGAAAAAATTCCATCATCCATTGATTTATTTTTCTCACAAAACAATAACACAAAAGTTTCATCAATTTCCTTCTTCAAAATAAGAAGATTTTTTAGAACAACTTCTTTCAACTCACTTCCTACCTCCCACACTTGAATTTAACCTAGGTCATGCATAAACTTATAGAGAAAGGTAATAAGTTTTTTTTCTTATATTGTGGTTTCTTAACAAGGGAATTAATGGTTTTTAAGGGATAAAAGGTTCAATTGTCAAGGTTGGAAAAAAATTAAAGTTCATTGAAAAAGGGTCTTGAAAATAAAAACAATTCTTCAATATTGTATAACATAGATTAATTGAATGATCCTAGGTTTTAACTAGATTACTCATCAAATTATGGTTATTCAAACATGATTTGGTTATCTCAATAAAAATTCCATTATGAATAATATTTAAAATTTGGTTCAGAATTCTCTTAGGTAAGTGATTAAAATGTAAGATAATATCTCATGACATGAGTCTCAAAATTTAGTGGTCCATACATAAATTTACCTCATATATAATTTTAAAAAAATTTCATTTCAGTATTCATAAATGGAGAGTCAATGGATCAAATTAGTTCCTCAACCTTAAAATAGATTCAAAGTTTGTAAGTACATTTAAATTAATCTCAAGAGGTTTCAAAAAAATACTAAAAATTGAAAAAGAAATATATAATTTTTTTGAAAATGAAACACATTTAGAAAATGAAAAACAAAATTCAGTAGTCCTAAACTATAATGGTTCATTCCCCCACACTCAAATGATTGAATTTAATCAATTAATTAAAGCATAATTAACATGTAATAATATTTTTGATGGAATCACATCAACAAGTGAATGTTAAGTAGAGTTATAACCTGGTAGATTTCATTGATAAATATGTTATAGGAGTGTGATATTATCCAATGTTTATTGGGGAAAATCTCCATATAATTTTTTCATCATGTTCCCATTAACAGTAAATAGTTCCACATTTCCCTCCTCTACAACTTGTACAACATCAAAAGGATATACATTAGTAATTATAAATGGACCTTCCAATATAGAATGAAGTTTATCTGACATCATCTTGAATCTTGATTTTTATAATATAACCTGGTCACCTGTATGGAAATAATTATATTTTATGATCTTTTCGTGAGCCACTCTAGTCCTATCTTTGAAAATTTTAGTATTTTTAAAGGCTTATATTTTAATTTCCTCCAATTCCTTAAACTATAGATTTATCTATTTTCAAAATCTTTCTAGACTCAAACTCATCACTCTCACTTCCCAATATGATTTGTGTTCTATCTATATAGGTAGGTGACAAATATTCCCCAAAATAATTCTACAATGGCTCATTCCAATGGGTGTTTTGTAGGATATCTAATAAGCCTATATTGTGCCTTTAAACCATTATATCTTTTTCTTATTGGCTGGTTTAACATTTTTCTTCAAAATACCATTGATCTACCTACTGAACACTTACACTTATCAATTTTTGTGTGGGTATATGGGTGTTGATGTCTTATAATGCACTATATATATCCTAATTGAAGTCTCTATTCCATTGTTGTATAAATGAGTCCCTTGATTATTAATGATTTATCTTGTAATTCAAAACTTACAAAAGATGTGAGTCCTGAAAAAATCACACACAATATTAGGATCATCTATTTTGGCGGCCTTAGCTTCAACCCATTTTGAAATATAATCCATAACAATCAGGATTTAAGAATTTCCAAAATCAATAGGAAAAGGTCCCATAAAATCTATTCCCCATACTTATTTTTTTATAAAATCTTATTGGATTTTGGGGAATTTATTATCTTCTTGAAATGTTTCTAGGGAATTGATTTTTTTTACATTTTTTAGAAAACTATTATTCAACTTTAACAAAATTAGGCTAATAAATTACAAATTCTAAATTTTATTACTATCCTTTGTGGTACAAAGTAGACCCCATAGGATAGAGTGTTAAATAAGTCAGAAATATATTGTATTTCAATTTCAGATAAACATCACCTTATCACTCAATCATTATAGATTTTATACATGTATGGATATTCCCTAATGTAAAATTTTGATTCATATTTTAATATTTGATTTTTTTTGGGATTTAGGTGGGATGGGATTTGAGAGGTTACTAGATAATTTACCATACAAACATAACATGAAACTTTTCCTTAAATCAAGTACAAATATTATCCTAGAATGTGGTCATTAACTAGTTCTTGGTCTATAATTTCAACTTCAATAGTGTTGGAAAGTCTTCTCAAGTGATCAACCACTTGTTTCTCAACTCCTTTCTTTTCATTATTTTCCAAATTAAACTCCCATATCAGTAAAATACATCTAACTAGCCGGAATTTTGATTCATCCTATTCATCAAGTATCTAAGGGATACATGATCAAAGAAAAATTTAACTTTATTTCCAAGAAATAATGATATGAATTTATCTAAGGAAAATTAAACTACTAAAAACTTATTTTCAGTGGTGGTGTAGTTGAGTTTGGAAGAATCCAATGTTTTGAAAGCATAAAAAATGGTTTGGTATTTTCCCTCAATTTTTTGTAATATATTTTTTCAAACAACTTGGTTGGAAGAATCATGAAGTAGTTCAAAGGATACTCCTAGTTTGGTGGATGCATCACTAGTGGGGTGATCAATATACTCTTCATGTTTTCAAAATCTATCATGTAATCAACATTAAAATAAAATTTAGTATCTTTCAAAAGTATCCTATAGAGGGGAAATGAAATCTTTTTGAAATCCTTGATAAACCTTATGCAAAACCTTGAATTTCTTAGAAAAGGTCTAATATGTTTTAGACAAGTTGGGTAAAGTAAATAATTTACAACTTTAATTTTTTATTTATCCACCTTAATGATTTTTTGTGAAATAAAATTCCTAAAAACTATTCAAAATTCCACCATAAAATCAAAATTTTAAAAATTATCATTTTTTTCAATGTAAGTTTCCAAATAATTTTCCATATTTTCAATAAATGATCAAATGATTCTCCAAAGATAGTAAATTAATCTAAAAATACCTCGATATAATATTTAATTTGATCAAAATTGATACTTAAAATAAAACTCTAAAATGTACCTAGGGAATTATACAATACAAATGGAATTATTTTTTCAAAAAATAATCCAAAGGGATAGGTAAAGGTTTTATTATCCCGGTCCTCTAGGGAAATTTGTACCAATAAATAACCTAAGAATCCATCTAAGAAATACAAGTGAGTTTTATATACTAATATCTCTAACATCTTACCAATAAAAGGAATGGATAAGTGATATTTTCTAGTGATATGATTTAATTTCTTATAGTGTATAAAAACTCTCCAACTCTTCTGAATTCTCATAGGTATTAACTCATATTAGTTATTCCTCAGAATTCCGAAGTATGTTTTCTTAGGAAACAAGTGAATGGGGATGACCCATTATGAGTTTCAAATAGGTTAGAATATTTCAAATTCTATCAACATTTCTATTTCATTTTTCTCTATGTCCATCATGGTTGGATTTTCCATTTTCTAGGGTTTCCCAATAGGCCCATAATTCTCCTCAAGTAAGATTCCGTGCATACAATTTTTTGATTTTATGCTTGGGATATATCATAACATCTAAATTATTTCTTGTACATTTTATTTAAAAAGTTCAATCAATTCATGTTCTTGGTTTATGTAAAGGTTATTAGAAATGACCATTCATAGTTTTTCTACTCCTATCAAGTACACATACTTAAAATAACTGGGAAACAGTCTTAATTATAGATTTTGTGGTTTCTCTAATTATGAAACTAAATTGGGTTCCTCACTTTCATATATTTGATTTCCTAGACAAATATTACATATAAAATACTTCATTGTATAATAAAAAATCAAACCTATCAAATAATTTATAATTTACCGCTTTCTCTAATATAAAAATAGATTCTCTAGAATCCTAGAAAAATTCATTATACATGGGATTTTAAATAATTAAATGTTTTTATAAGGATTAAAATTAATGTAATATACCTTTATATTCAAAAGGTTTAGCCTCTTCAATGTGTTAAAGTGTAAGAAGTTAATATTCCTCTGATGGATGCCTCATGGAGTAAAAAATGTTGAAGTGGATAGTGTTTTCTACAAATTACATAGTGAGGGTTCCTTCATAACCTTGATAATTATATTGTATTTATTTAATAATGGTCCCCAAAGATAATAGGATAGTGGTATAAAACTATCACTTCCTCCATTTTGAGTACATAAAATTCAATAGGGAAATTAATTTTTTCACTCTCACTAGCACATCCTCCAAAACCCCTACTAGAAAATTAGTGGATCTATATTCTAGTTATACCCCCAATATTTTTGGATTAAATTATTCTCTATGTAAATATGAAAACATAGAGTGATGCATAACATTAATTGATGCACCTAAATCACAGAAAACATCATAAAAATTTATCGAACCAATGGTAGAAGGGATAGAAATGTCTCTAGATATTAACACTTTGTTGGAATTAGTGGTGTAATTAAAGATGATAAACTCCTTACCAAGTTAAATATTTCATTAAATTAAAGTAAACTCATTTTAGTGTAAATATCCTTGAGAAAACTTGTATACTTTAAACAATTTTTGAGAGCCTCTAGAAGGGGTATATTGATCTCAACTTTATGGAAAGTATCAAAATTTTTTTATTGAAGTTATTCCTCATAGATCTCCTTGAACTGGATCATTATTAATGGTAAGGGGAGTTGTAGGTCTTTCTTCTCAATTTTTAACTCAGTAGGGGTGCTCTTTATTCTTTCTTCTTGATCCAAAATTATTTTCCTCTTTATTATTTTCTTCTTCCCTGGACTATTTTTTTGGAATCTATCCAGAATTTAAAGTTTATCTTTCTTCAATTTAAAGATATTTTGGTTCATGTTCAGGGTTGGTTGGTGGTTAAAGTTATTTTCTAATTTTAGTTTTCATGATGTTGACATTATCCTTTGGATTCAGGAATCATTGGGTCAATAATTTTCACATATTTTTGGAATAAATTTCCACTAATCTACTGAATTTTTCTTTATGTTACTTAACCTTATTCCTAAGATCTTAAACATTAGGTCCTTGATGTTACTATAAAATTGGTGGTTCACTGGTTTAATGTTTTTCAAAATATTTCTTTTATTATAATTTAGGGGGATATTGATAGACTGGTTGGTTGTAATACTTCTTGTAAAGCTGTTGGAATGGCAGTGAGTTCTAAAATTGGTGATTTTGTTTTTGTTAATAGGTATGTTGTTGGTAATGATTTTGAAAATGTGTTCTAGACTAGTTATATTTATTTCCAAAGACATATTTTTCTTGAAAATTATCTCTCTATTCTTAGTTTCTTTTAGGAATTTCCTTGGCTAAAATACTACTACACAACTCTCCATTCCCTATACTCTAGCAAACTGGTTAAGGAAATGGGTAGGATATAAACATAAAATACATACCTTAGATGATGGTTGCTATTCACTTGTATTTTTAAATACATTTATATTATCAATCTAGTTATCTCTTTAAGTTTATATTCCAACAAAGGTGACAAATCAAATGATATCACCTCATGTATTCCCCCTATAATAGTACCTCATGTGCCAAACTATTGTGAGTTTTGTGAAATATTTTTTAATCATCCTTTTGTCTTTTTTTGAATATTTTTATATAATATATCCTATAGATAATTAATTCAATAATTTTATGTCATTATTCAATAGTCTTTGGTATAAGAAGACTAGAAATTAGCGCCCCACTAGAAGTTGATGTGGTAAACCAACACAGAACTTATTAAACCTTTACTAATTATTAGATATAGTCTCTATAGAAGCTTTCCTGATGGAATATATCTATTTACATAGTGTTGAACTTTTATAGGTAGGAAAAAATAATCATAATAAACATCTTTTCATGTCATTCTAGTTATGAACTTCACCCATTTTTATACAACCATTCTTTGGAAGCTTCTTATAGTGAAAGGAGAATTCCCTTCACTTTGATTTCTCTTAAACCACTTCTCTTGGATATGATATGGATCAGAACAATGTGAATTAATTGATATTATTATTTGGGTATTCAAATTATAGGCCATGAAATTTTGGAAACAATTATATTATAACATATATCAATTCAAAGTTAGTTTGTAGAGAAGGTATGAATATTTGTTTTTTAGTATTTTCAGAACGTGGTGCACATAGATCTCTTAATGTTAGATTTGTGTTTCCTACCATGGTGTTAGGATCAAATTTTATACTAAAGTATTCACCAAGTACTATTAGATCTATTTATTTAAAACTTGTTTTCATATTCAAGTTCCTTTTTTTATTAAATTTATTTAAATTTTAGGGTAAAAAGAGAAAAGTTGTTCAGTAGAATATTTGGTCATGAAATTTCGGGTTAGTGATTTAAAACTGGATTCCTGATAATGGTATTGATTTTAACACTAATCCATCATGGTATATGGAAAAAATAAATATTTTTACTAGGTTAAATGTATTAATAGTGGTAAGAATTGGTTGTCTTTAGAGATAAGTGCTTAAAAATCAATTATCACTTAGGGAAAATGGGTGTTTTTGAAATTGTTTGGTTTAAGAGCAATGAAAAATTAATGAATCAATGATATTGATGGTGAGATTATGAATAAAGTGATGAGTTTATGTTTGAATTTCTAGTTTCAACTCTATCATAGTCCTTAAACCAAATTTACTTCTCTTCCTATTAATTAATAATTGAAAGATTCCTTAATTGATTTATCAATAAATTATGGTTGAAGTTTATTATGGAGATTGATCTAAAAATAATTACTACTTGGTCAACACCCTTCCCATGTGTGTAAAAATTTATTTAAACACTCATATACTACTAAGGAAATACCCAATTGAGTTTTGGTGTTTCAAGGAAATTAAGAAATAACTAACACCATGAACATGCCAACAATTTCCATACAATCACCATCTAATACAACCAATTACTTGGAGGCAAGATGCACTATGTAGAGAGAGATTATAAATTTTCAACCAAAATAGTAAAAAATAGACAAGTTAAAAACCTTAAACATAATTGTATTAATAGTATTAAATAGCCACTTAAAACCTAAATCAATCATCATAATAGAGTTTTATTAATTATGTGAAATAATCAAGAATTATAATAAATAACCTTACCTCCCCCAATCACTCAAAAATTTATCCTCTAGTTGAAGGGTAATATAGATGAATAAGGTAGGATAAGAAATTAAAAAAATAAGTAATAAAGAAAATAAAACAAAAATAGTAAATCAAAAGAAGAAAACTGTGGAAAAAATCTTCAATCCTAAACCTCCAAAATGGCTTTAGCATCATGTTTCTTTTAATAGATCTTATTTCAATATTCTTAGGTCATGGTCAAAATTTCAATATTATTGCATCTTTGAATCTTGAATATCCTTCTATTTCATCATGGTATTCGAATCTCTAAGAAATGCATGAATTAAATCTTGATTTTTCTTATTTTAGTTAAAAATATAAATTATAGAATTTTATTAATTTTATTGGATGTATTCTATATGGAAGATGGTAGTTGGATTATATGGATATTGATGTGGTATCCTGAAGCTTTAAGTAGGAGTGAATGTGTTATTAATTAGTTTTAATAAAAAATTCCAAATTTCTCTAAGGCATGACCTCTACATGGAATCCCAAAAAATATACATGGATTGATTTAGATTTAATAGGAACTATACATCAATCCATTTACCAAATTAATATCCTCCATAAACTCTACATGGAAGGAAAAAACTCTATATCACAGGAAGGAACTATAATTTGGTACTCTATATCAGTCCCTTTCCCAAATTTAGATCTTCTAGCAACCCTACATGGATCGATTATACACTAAATTAACACCCAATATATAAATTTTATAAAGGAATTAAATCTTCATTATTGGAAGAAAAATTATGTTAGAACTCTATGTAAATCATGTAGAGTTCATTCCCTTTTCCATTTGTTTCTTTTCACACAGAACTTCAATACTTCTCAAAAGCACTTAAAAACATTAAAAACTTCATAATTCACCTTAAAAACATTATAAATAAATAAATTAAAGTCAATCCATTAATTTGATTCTAAAAATATAATACAATAATTAATTATACAATTTTGGATATTTAAACAATATTTTCTAAAATTAGTAAAATAGTACTTTAATTCAAAAACTTAAAAAAACAAAATGAATTTTCCAATATGAAAGAAAATAAAAAATTGAATACTAAAAATATATAATGAATTTATTACCTATGTTACATATCTTGATATACACCTAGGTGAAATACAAGATCACCTTTTTTTAGAAGCTTTAGAAATCATAAAAGTTATCCTTGGTGAATACTTCAACACATCACTCACCAATGTGGAAAGAAATTGAACCAAATAGAGGTTATAATAGTGTCATCCTCACACATATGGAAGTTGAAAAAGCATGGTATTATGAAGAAAGGAGAGTAGTAGCTACTTCTACAACTTCCTAGGGCCACCATAGTTCATAGGGTTGGGGGGATTTTTTACCCTCACTGTTATCTCTAGTAACAAAAATTGGGAATAAATATAACTAAATTATATTTTAAGACTAGATGATGTGAAATATGGTGTATAAATCTTATTTTATCATCAATTCATGACTTAATCAGCCAACCATGATCCTAATTCTCTCTATATCTTCTATTGTAACACTTTTTATTTCTATACTTCATAGGTTTTGACACATTTGATAGATTTGAGACAAAGAGAAAGAGGATTCCATAAGGATTATAGAATAATTATAGAATGATATGGATATCACATACCTATTATTGGGATAATGAGCAACATCCCACCAAATGAGAGGACGAGCATTGTCCCACAAAATTGAAGAATAAGAATCATCCCACCAAATTGGTGAACATGCACTATCCCACCGAATGAGATAATGGGAACCATCCCACTAAATGTGATACTATTATAATAATCACCAGCTCACATTAGTCAATAATATTTGAGTGATGAACATGTAGACTGAGAATTTTTTTTATAAAATGGGACCCTCTATTTCGATTAATATTGTATTGGTCAGGTATGAACAATTTTTACCTAGTACTGATGAGTGAATTCTTGATAGATACAATCATAAAAATCTAAAATATTATGAGGATAAATAGTTTTTCCCATAATATACTCCTATAATTGGTGAATATGAGTTGGTTGATACTATACCTACCTTTAAAGAGTGTGTCTTTAACCTTATTGATGCCTTAAAACACAATATTGATATTCCATGCATCCAATATCAATAATAAATCCAATCACTAGGGTAAAAAATGATACTACCATCATCAAACACTCATATTTACATTAGGAAAGGAAATGGTGTCATGATATATTCTACCCATCATCCCTTATAGGTTTACAAGGCCATCTCCATTGAAGAAAAAATTACTCACTACAATGATAAAATGGAAATATCTAGAAAATAATTACAGATTTTCTTCAAGGAACTTTTTATATGGTGAAATGCCAACATCCCATGGTATAAGTCTTTTTTACAGTGAATTAATCCATACCATATATATCGGGGAACATTCATATTATTCACCCCTTCATTGGGAACAATCCGAAAAATCATTCCACCTTGGTGATTTCCATGAAATCCCCAAGATAGTCATAGTTATCCAGTCTAGGGATGGCACCATTGATGTCTTGATCATAAATTGTATCAAAATTTACTCCCAAATTTGTTGATATTAAGGCACCACCTCTTAGATCCTAGATTTTAAACCATGAACCCATGCTAATAAAGGAATATGCGTCACATAAGGGGAGTAATGTTATCTCCCATATCTCAATGATAGATAAGGAGAGTCACATTCCTTTAAATGATAATAAGTATTAGATTATTTCATATTTACCTTGGGGATAAATCTTATTATTCTTCCAAGGATCAAGAGACCAAAATAGGTGTATTTGAGAGACCATTCCAATTACTACCCCTACCATCAATTGTGAGGACATACAATCAAGAGGTGATTGATAATTAGGGATTAGATTTAGAAGAAAATAAACGATGGGATAATGGATCTTGTGATATCTAAATCTATGATTTGGTCATGTTAACACCATAAGAACAACACACACGGTGTGAGAAATAATATAGGCTGGACATATCTTATTAATAGATGAAACAAGGTTTATTATTTTTGGATGGAGTATGTGGATTAACATTTCACATATTCAGTAGAGTATAAACTTTCAGTTCTTTTGAGGATCAAGAGACCCATGGAGGAAGTTATGTGAGATCATCCTGATTATTTTCCATACATCCAAATTTTGAGACATATGATAAAATAATTATTTATCTTTAAAGATTTTATCCAAAGGTAAATAGAAAATGGTATAATAGAGTTATAGGATCTCTAGACTCATGCATAATGTATACGATTCATTCTCACTCTAATAGAAGAGAATAATACTTGAAGTGACACATTAAATGAATAATTTCATTTCTAAAAGGATTTAAACTTCATAAAAAAAGTCCATTATACATGAATATAAATTTCTTAAAAACAATCCTCATTATATGACCTTAAACTACATGTAAATCTAGAGTGATTGTGGAATTATATTAAACTTCACAACTTCTATTCCATCCCACACAACTTCAAACTGTTCAAAGTGATCCATCCCATATAACCCTAAACTACTTGGATAAGTCTATTCTATTTGATATAAAATCAAAATATCCACATGTAAGAGCTCAATATACATTATAGTTTTCTTTACTTAGGAATTTTATGGTTATAACTACACTGATCAACCTAATTGTTTTGGTTCACATAACCTATGATAGAAAATTATCCCATTAGAAAAACTAAGTATGGCTTGATTCCAATTATAAAGGGATACATTATGACACCTGAATTTATAATCCTTCACTCAATAAAAAATTTACTTCACATTATTGGTCCAAGAATCATGACCTTAAACTATGTTCACTTTTCCTTGAGGTTTTCTATATTAGCATCAAGCTCTCAATTTACATTGGGTTTTCCTTATGCATGTTTCTATATAGACTTCCTCAACACATGGTCAAAGATGCATGATCTTAAATTTTAGTCACTTTATTTTGGTCCAAATCACAATACCTTAAATTCATAATAAAATATATACAAGTTATTGTTAGGTAGAAAACCTATAAAGAGTGGCCTGACAAAAATTCAAGTCTCTACTTACTAAACCATCCACTTTATTGGATTATAAAAAAATCAGAGTTCAAAATTTAAAATGAAAAAATATTTTAGGGAAGGAAAAGTTTCCTTATAAATAGTTAATCTATTCTCACTAAACCTCCATGATCTAGGAAAAACTTATAGTAGATATTCTTTACCTCAAAAAGTGAGCTTCAATTGTTCCATGGAGATTATCATTCATGGAAAAAATATTTATTCACATTGAGAATGCCATCCATTTTAGATGATTATTAACTCAATTAATTTCATGTTATATCACTTATCCCTAATAATGTGTTCAATATATGGTGGAATAACCATTAGGGTGCTCTAACACTTCTTGAATACCCTTTTATCCATAAATATTTTTCATACCTTTGATGTTCGAATTATCACCAATCTAATTCCTTGAGTAGATATACTCCTCTTGGAAATCCATAACATTGATAAAATCCTCTTGTTTCCCCATTTTATATAAATTGGTAATAGGTTTCTTGATTAATATGAATGGATCCCCCTTTGAATGGTGAATATCATAGTTTTTTTTGAGTTTCTAAGTAACCCCTAGGGAATGTTTTTAGTCTTAAAGGAAAGGCCCCCCTTAACCCCATGTTCTATTTCTAGACAATATGAGAGTGGTACCTCCATTACTGATGATACTCCCCATACACACACTCATGGTTCTGGTTCTAAAAACACATTCTTTACACATAGGATTTGATTCCAAGTTAGACAACCCAATTCAAGCTTATATATATTTCTATAATTTAAACATTATATCTCATAATTGATTTCACACTTAAATAACCCAAAAGTTTAGTTTCCTTGAATACTAGATATATGAAATTTTTATTATGAAAATTTATACATAATATCACTATACTAGATCCAATTTTATACATCTCTTAGGTTATACTCATATTTATAACTAGGGGAAAGGAAAATGTAAGAAAGGGGTGATCTCAAAAACTCAGTAAGGTAAAAGTATATCAACATGTTATAAAGGGTTGGAGCATAAGAATATGTGAAAACATGAGAATGAGATAAATCTATGATTAAAAAGGGAATGTACCAATAAGATTTATTTATATAATCTCAAATTATCAAACATATACCATGAAAAAAGAGTGAATAATCATGAGTTAATAATCACATGCCATGGAGTATATCAAAGGAATATAACATAGAAATGTGGAATAAACATAATAATATGAAATCATAACATAGTTAACTAGACATCACTACCCATTTCACATAAAATAGAGGAGTAAATATCATCACCTACTCCCCATAACATAGTGGAGTAGGCATCACTACCCGATTCCTACAATATAGTGGAACAAGGATCATTTCCCAATGCCTATAGTGGAGAAAACATCAATACTTGATTCCCATAATTATATCATGAGATATAAAACATTAACCAATGAATTATAGGGATATATAGGACCCCAAACATAAAATAATGATAATATATACACATGTGTGCCACATAAAATCAATCATATATCATACCATGAAGAACCCATGAAAATAATATAGGGTTCTTAACATTTCCAAATGGTATCACATAAAATGACCTCAAGGGTTAGATCGATTGATACAAAAATGAAATCACCAAAAAGAAGTGTTTCATAAGGGAATTTTGAGGTTGATTTATTGAACATATCTTCATGGGAGGTAATTCTCTTAGAGATAAAGTGGGAAATAGAATTGAAATATAGAAAGAGATCTCAGAAAACATTTCTTATCATTTTCATAAAATATAAAGTTACAAGTCACTTTCAAAGATATCATTTTGAAGAAGGTAATATGATTTTTTTAAAACAACACTTTGAAAGAAATAAAAATAATAGATCCTTTAAAAAGAAATAAATGTTTTCTAAAATAAATGTGCAGTAGAAGATAAAATATATGATTTTGGAAGGAAAATAATTTTTAATATTTTAAAATACATTTTTTGAAACCACATCATAAAATTAATAATAAAAATTTTGTTTAAAAATAGATAAATAGATATAAGAATATAACATGATTTAAAAAAATGGTTTTAAAAAGAAGAAGGATTATTTTTTTGTAAATAAATAATATTTACATGGTGGATAAATAACCATCACATAGAATCATTATTATTCTTAACAATGATATATTTTTATAAATAAAGAAGTGCATAAAATAAAAACAATTTATATAAAAATTATTTGAAAAGGATTTCATTATAAATGAATTTAAATCCCCCAAAACACAATATTAAGTAGAATATAATTCAATAATAATGTATAATGTACCCTATAAGAATAAGGTTAAAGAATAATGTTCATAACTCAATGAATGAAAATTGTATTAACAAAAACCCTTATAACTTTGGCAAATTTTTAATCAAAGGAAATTGAAATATATAACTTGAAATATATTTTTAAATATAATGAATATAAATATAATCATGATATAATATTCAAAATGGTTAGTATATAAACCATATAACCTAAATTAGTTGAACAATATGAAACATATCACAAAGAAGAAAATTTTGAGATGAGAAAAACCCTTACCTTGGATTCTTTCTTAGAAGTACATGATAAAATATATTATATAATAAAAATAAATATCTTAATAACTTATTTAAAAGCATTATTAATATATATTAACTTTTAAAATATTATTTTATAATCATTAAGTAAACATATATTAGTTATTTATAGTTAATTTTCATTACCAGATGTTAATAATTTCATTTGTTTTATAAAAGTTTTGTAATAGAGATATTGGTTATCATTTATTGATAAAAATTTAATCATTAAAATATTATTAAAGGAAATTTAATAGGAAATTTATAATGTTTTATTAAGTTTAAAGTTAATTCCATTGGAGTTTTAGTTACGATTCTTAAAGATAAAACTCGTAATGGGCATGTTTTGAAAATGTTTAATGAATAAAAGGCGATATCTTAATAATGAGTTTAATATTAATATTAACATTATAGAACCCAAAAAAAATTATTTACTTATTAATATAATATATTAAGAGTAATTTAGTTTCTATAACCATCCATGATAAAAATTTATAGATTCGTTCATGTAGGTGGTCAAAACGACTCAAATAAGAACATGCTATAATCAATGGATGAGTATCATTATGAAGTGATTGTAATTTTAAAATTAAAATATTTAAAAATACATTGAAATAAAAATTTTACAATAATTTATTCATACAAATTTTTATTTAATAAAAACTATGGGAATGGTTTTTGAGAATGTGATCCATGATGAGCTTGTTTTGGGTAATTTTTCTGATATCAACGAATTGATTTATAATGGTATTTAATTTTTATTTCATCCTTTCAGAAATATATTCATAAAACGTATTAATACTTAATATCATATATATTAATCAAGTATATTTTATAAATATCCATGTAATTCAGCGATGAAAAAATAAATGCTTCATTCATGAAGAAGGTGGTTCACACATAACACAAGCGACGTTTTCATTTTTCAAATGGTTGAGAGGAAGGTAGAAAATGGTTATTACGTAAACATAATAAAATTTAAGTATATTTATGATACTAATTTAATTATTTTATCAATATTATAAAATATTTTTCAGATTTATAAGAATAAATAAAGGAATAAAAATTAAAAATGAGTGATTAATAGTTTTTACCTCACCCAGGACAACTGTTTGTGCCTTTTTAGAATGGTCTTTTTGTAAGACCAGAACATCTAAAAATTGGGTAAGAGAGTTTTGAATGGGTTTTGGTAGAGTAATTTAATGGTAAGAGTATTTAGGTTTGTGTATAATTGGGGTGGTGAAATGAACCTTTTATAAGTGAGAGAGGTGACACTTTTATAAATACTCATAACTTGATATTAAAGTCATGTCACTTTAAAAGGAAAGTGGATCAAAAAGTAAATAATAATGAAGATAAAATGTGTAATGGTTTATACACCTCTCATATTTACAAATAAGGTATATGTTTTGAGATATTTTATGACTTCCCCCTTAATTTAATATTTTACCCAAATTTTCTTTTACTCTGATAACTCATTTTTTTAACTCACTAACATATTTTTATAAATAAAAAAGAAATTAGACTTATTAAATAATTTGGATATTCTGATTCCAAATCTGAAAACTATTTTATAATATTAAATTTCTAAAATTGATAAAAAATAATTCTAAAACAATAAATATATAATGCATAAAAACATTTTTAGAGAAAAATATAACTTAGTTTCCAAAATGTCAAATATAGGTTAATAATTTAAACATAATATTATTTAATGTATAATTGTACATATTAAATACATATTTTTTCATGAATAATGATTCATAAAATTTTCACTCATGCTTATATCCTAATGATATCATAAAATCACAGTATTTAAAAAAACATATTTTGTATTATTCACCTAAACATCAATATTTTAAAAAAAATCTCAAAAAATAATCATAATATAATATTATCACAATGAGTCAAGATATTAATTCCATTTTTAAAAATTTAAATTCTAAAATTTAGGAAATTAATTTTTATATTGGAACATAAAATATAATGAAAAAATATTTTTAATCAGAAAATATTAACTATTTTAATTATTATTTCCTATCAATTAAAAATTAAATTAGTTTCAGTATATTATTCATATAAAAAATATATTTTATCATTATTTAACCATAATATATTTAGTTTATAAATAAAATGAATAGCGTATATTTTTTTTTGTAAAATATATTTTTAAGAAAAAAATGAATTGATTCTTATTACTTGTATGGTAATAAATATTGGATATATGTGAATTTATTTTATTATAAATGGATAAATTTATTTAAAATAATTATTTATCAGTGATTAATTTTTTTGAGTTTAAAATACCCAACCCTTTTAGAAAAATAGTTCTTTGAAAAATATCAATTTTATTAAATGATCTTACCCTAAAAAGAATTAAAATTAACTATTTATATATTAATCATTTAATTTTATCAATATATTGATATGAAAATTTTCCTTTTAATTTATCTTATCATTCATTAATAATAATATTTTTAATCCATAAAAATATTTTACAGTAAATATTTTAATTAAATATTATAATTTTTCTTATTTCTTTATTTGTTATTTCTAAAATATATTATTTAAATTTGTTACTAAAAATTAAAAAATTAAATATAATAATTAGATATATTCATATTAAATTACTATATCTTAAATGACCATATTTCTAATGACTATATTCCCAGCATCCATATTTATGATTTTCATATTTAATTCCTATATATAAACTTACTAAAATCATTCATTACATTCTCAATTTTTAACACTTATTATTCATTATTTAGGATAATTATTTTTAACTTTCATTATTTTGATTCTCATTGTAGGTTTAGTTCCACTAATAGTGATTATCAAGGGTGAAGATGATCCACATGATTTTTTAGTTTTGAAGATATTATTCATTTCTATTTATTATACCCTTTTAATTTATGAAATTTTAATAGATTTAATCTACCATGGTATGTAATACATAGTTTTATGTAATTAAATTGTAATGTTTTATCTCAATAAAATGTATTTTGATTCATTTTAGTTCAGTGTTTCTTGTGAAGTAAGCTTTTAAATATAATATTTATTTAAAGGAAATTTTATAAAAAATATTCGTGTGTTACACTCCCCCTTAAATAAATTTCATCCTTGAAATTTTAATTATCAATTTATAATAAAAATATATAAGGGTAAAAATAATATATACATGAATCAATATACAATTTATAGTGAGATATCAACCTTAATATCTTGGGTAAGACTAAAAAATTCATCTTTTCCCTCATAATAGGCACATATTTAGTTTATTAACCATTTTTTCCTAATATGCCTCCTTAGATTTCTATAAGTATTATGAGTTTCTAGATAAATACCTCTCATAAATTTATTCTCATAATCTTGTTTCCAATCAAACACTAAAACCAAAATAGTTATGATATTATCTAATAAATTCAGATTAAATATTCATATGAATATGAAAAATCAATCCAAAAATGTCTTATCCTATGACACCTTAATTTAAACCTATGATACTTTTGGTTCAACTATGATATTATTGGACTGATATATAAATCATTCAATTTAA
Source organism: Viscum album (assembly GCA_963277665.1). Classification (NCBI taxonomy): domain Eukaryota; kingdom Viridiplantae; phylum Streptophyta; class Magnoliopsida; order Santalales; family Viscaceae; genus Viscum; species Viscum album. The sequence goes on along the minus strand of OY728151.1, from coordinate 191,831,501 downwards.
CCTAGGTTTTACATGGTCATTTTCCTATTAGGTTCTATAACCTCACTAGTTATATATTACATTATCAAATTCCATACTAAATCATTCATAATGGTTTGTAAAGGGAATGTGAATCAACCAAATAATATCCCATAATACTGTCAAAATAGGTGTGAAATTAGTCCCACTTACCTTGAACTGAGTGAAGATAAAGTTAATACTCAACCAACCCTATTTAGGGTTATTGTCCCCAGCTTCATCTATTCCAGATCCTTTATCCAGTTGTTTGTATCCAGATAAAGATTCCATTACTAGGAAACCACACACTCTATACCCTACCATAATTTCAGGATGTTTTCCTTTATTTAGGATTTTCCCTAACGTTTTAAATAATTTTATATAGTCTCAATACCTATAAATAACTAAACAAATACCCAAAAATAACTAAAATAATCCCCCAAAATAACTACATCCTGCTCTAATACAAACTCAGGCACCCATGACCTATACTCCCAGATACGATGCTAAAAACACATTCTTTAAAAATATTATTTGATACCAAGTGAGATGGCTCAAGAAATATACATATATTTATGGAATATAAAAATTACATCTCACAAATGGTCACATAATCTCAGTACCCAAATCTTTAGTGTCTTCAAAGATTAGTTATAAAACATTTTTATTGTCAACATTTATTCATAATCTCACCATATTAGATCCCCTTATAGATATCTTCTATTTTATACTAATCTTTATAACATAATAAATGGAAAACATAATAAAGGGGTAGGATCAAATGCTCATTAAGGGAAAAATTTATTAACGAGTAATAAAGGGTTAGAGCATAAGCATACGTGAAAATATGATAATGAGAGAAATATATGATTAAAAAGGAAAAGGAAAAAAAATATTTATCCATGTAACCTCAAATGATTAAACATGTACCATGGATTAAGAGTGTGGAATCATGCAACAATTATAACATGCCACAGAGAATATCAAAATCATATAACATATAAATATGGAATACACATAAGTATATAAAATAATAACATGGTGGGCCATTCATTACTACCCATTTCCCATAACATAGTAGAGAAGTAAACAACAACCAATTCCCATAACAGAGTGGACCAATAAACATTACCTAATTACCATAACATAATGGATCATGCATCATTTTATGATTATTGTAGTAGAGTGTAAATCAATACTCAATTACTATAATTATCCTATAAGTTATTTAACCTTAAAAAATGTATTATAGGAAATATAAGAGCTTAAATATCTCATAATGATAATAATTACACATGCATGACACATAAAATAATTCATATATCATACCATGAAGAAACCATAGAAATAATATGAATTTCTTAACATTTCTGAGTGGTATCTCATAAAATTACCTCAAGGGTAATATCGGTTGATACCAAAAATATAATCACCCAGAAGAAGTATTTCAATAGGAAATTTAGAATGAGATTTATGAAAATTATCTCAATAGGATCTAGATAGATTATAGATAGTGAAATGTAAAAATAATTGATAGAAAACATTTCTTATCATTTTTATAAAAGATGAAGTTAAGAGTCACTTTCAAAGAGATCATTTTGAAGAATGTAACAAGGAAACCATTTTTAAAAATTGCTTTAAAATAAATCCCAATAATGGAGCCTTGAAAAGTACACAAATTTTTTCTAGTAAAAAATTAGATTGGAAGATAAAATATATGATCCTGAAAGGAAAATCCTTTTTAATATTTTAAAATACCTCTATTGAAACCTATATCGTAAAAAATATAATAAAACATTATTTTAAAAAGAGGTAAATAAAAATAAGAAAATCACTTGAGATAATACATATTTGTGTTTTAAAATAATATTCAAAGAATTTTTGGGAATAAATAACCTGTAAATTAGAGGATAAATAACCATCAAAGAGGATGATAATTATTCTTAACAACAATGTATTTTTATAAAGAGATAAGTTTATCAAAGAATAAGAATTGATGTAATAATCCTTTAAAAATGAGTTCATGAGAAATAAATATAAATCCTCAGAAATATGATATGAATTTAAATATAATTATACAATAAGGTATAATTTACCAAAATTATAATAATAAAGTTCAAGAAAAATGATCATAACTCAATGAATGAAAATTGAGTTAACAAAAAATCTTACGATTTTAGTAAAATTTAATTGAATGATCTTGAAAGAGATAAGTTCAAATAAATATTTAAATATAATGAATATAAATAGAATAATTATATAATATTTAAAATGGTAAGTATATAAACCATATAAAATAAAATTGGTGCATAATATGAAACATGTCTTAAAGAAGGAAATTTTGAGACTGGAAAACCATTACCTTGGATTTCTACTTGGTTAGACATTCTTTAAAATCCTATATAATTTACAAAAACATCTTAGTCTGTTAGTTTATAACTTTTTTAATATCTATTACCTTTTATAAACTTTATTTATAGTCATTCACTATATATATATATTATTTAGTTATAGTTTATTTTCATCATCAGATATTAATAATTATATTCTTTTTGCACATGTTTCATAAAAATGATGTTGGTTATTATTTATTAATACAAAGTTAATCATTAATATATTATTAAAGTTATTTTAATAAGAGTTTAAAAATGTTTTATGAAGTTAAAATTTTGTTCCATTAGAGTTTTAGGTACTATTCTTAAAAATGAAACCCATTACGGGCGTGTTTTACAAAATTTTAATGAATAAAAGGTATTATCTTAGTAATTAGTTAGATATTAATATTATCATTACATAAAATAAAATTATTTACTAATTAATATCATATAATACTAATAATTAAGTTTCTATAACCATCTATAATAAAAATTTATAGCATTGTTCTTGTAGGTGGTTAAATCGACCCAAACAAGAACATGCTATAATAAATGGATGAGTATGATTAGAAAAGATATTGAAATCATTATGTTTCAATTATTTATTCATCCAAATTTTTATTTTATGTAAACTATGGGCATAGTTTTTGAGAATGAGATCCATGGAAATCTTGTTTTTGATAATTTACCAATATTAGGAGATTACTTTATAATGATTGTTAGCATTTTCGTAATCCTTTTAGAGACGTATTCATGAAATATATTTCATATTGATATCATATATATTCATAAAATATATTTTAAAAATATACATATAAGGCGGTTATGAAAAATGAAATGCATCATTCATGGAGACAACAGTCCATACGTAACACGAGCGGTGTTTTTATTTTTAAATTATTGATAGGATGCTAGAAAATGGTTATTCCATCAGTATAATAACATTTAATTATAATTATGTTAATTATTTAATTATTTTATCATTTTTATAATATAATTTTAGGATTTATGAGAATAAATAAAGTTATATAAATGAAAAAGGGATGATTAGGAGTTTCTACCTTAACCCTTAGGAAAAATCCTTAAGCCTTATTAGAATAGTATTTTATAAATAATTGTACAATTAAAACTTAAAAAAGAATTTTTTAAGGGGTTTTTATAGATTTTGGTCTATTTAAGAATCATTAGGTGTGTATAGAAGTGGGATGATGAAATACTCCTTTTATAAGTGTGAGGGGTGTCACATTGAAAAATACTCATAACTTTATATTAAAGTCATGTCCCCTTCAAAGGAAAGTGGCTCAAAAATTGGACAATAATGGAGAGTGGATGATTATTTTTTGATAAAACCTCATACAAAAAAATAAGCGATAAAGTTTAATATATTTCAGGCCTTTTACCATTATTTTAACTTTTTACCTGAATTTAATTTTATCACGGCAACTCATTTTTTACCTCGATAAATTATTTTTATAGCTAAAAATAAAGTTGAAATTATTATATATTTTGAATATTATAATTCTAAATATTAATTTTTTAATGTTAAATTTCTAAAATTGATAAAAATTAATTCAAAAATAATAAATGTATAACATATAAAAATATTTACCTTAGGTTCCAAAATGTCAAACATAGGTCTCTAATTTTAACAAAATATTTTTAAATTTATAATTTTAATCATTAAATACATATTTTATCAAAAAGAGGTTTCATAATTTTTTAAGTCATGCTTATGTTCTAACGATGTCATAAAATTCATGGTATTTCTAAAAAAACTATATTATGTACTATTCACCTAAAAATTAATCTTTCCAAAAAACTATAAAAAATTTATCTTAATAAATTATTGTTATTATAATTATAATAATTATTTTCATTTTTTAAAATTCAAATTCTATGATTTAGCTATTTAATTTTTAGATGGACCCATAAAATGTAATGTAAAGCTATTTTTTATAGGAAAATATTAGATGTTCTTATTCTTATTTCATATACATTAAAAATTAAATTAGCGTTAATATATTATTCATATCAAAAATATTTTTATCATCATTTAAAAATAATATATTTAGTTTCTTAAAAAAATTCCTTTCTTCTAAAAAGCTAATTTTCAATAAAATGTTTTTTTAAGCATAAAATAAATTTATTCTTAGTACTTTCTTATTAATAAACATTATATGAATTTTAATTTGTTTTCTTGTAAATATTATCAATATATTTAATTTATATCATTATTTAGTTGTGATTAATTTTATTAAGATAAAAATACACAACACTTTTAGAAAAACAGTTCTTTGAAAAATATCCATTTTATTAAATAACCTTAAACAAAATAGAATTAAAATTAATTATTTATATTTTAATCATTCAATTTTTCTAATATATTGTTATTAAAATAATTATTTTTTAATTTTATCATATAATTCTTTAATAATAATATTTTTAATCCATATTTTTTAAAAATAATAAAATATTTTAATTAAATATTATATATATATATTTGTTTCATTAGTTTTATTTTTAAAATAAATTATTTAAAATTGTTACTAATAATAAAGAACTTTGGTATACCTATTGGATACATGTAAATTAAACAACTATATCTCCAATGACCATATTCTCAATGACCATATTTCCAATGACCATATTTATAAGGGTTAAATTTCATTCCAATATATTGACTTACTAAAACCATTCATTCCACACTTATTAAATTAAAATCCCCTTTCCTTTTTTAGGATAATTATTTCCCATTTCATTATTTTCATTCTCATTACACATTTAGTTCGACTAGTGGTGATACTCATGGGTGGAGATTATCAAGGGGATCTATTAGTTTTAAAGATATTATTCATTTCTATTTATACCCCCTTTTAATTTATGCACTTTTAATGGATGCAACCAACCATGGTATATACTGAATTATTTTATGTACTTTTATTTAATTTTTTATCTCAATAAAATGTATCTCAGGTTATTTTATTTTGGATTTGCATGTGAAGAAATCTATTAAACATAATATTTATTTAAAGGAAAATTCATATAAAATATCAGGGTGTTACAAATAATGGTTGAATAATACCCACATTTATCCCTTTACCATTTACTTAAAACATTATTTTGTTATTATTGAAACTTTATATAACTTAACTATTTCAGTAGATTTAAGTACCCTCGATGTTACACCCTTAAAAATCCATTTTATTTTATTTTTTAGATAATACCTCTTTTTAATTGGGTTGAGAGGGAACCATTACATGGATCAAAAGCCCCATAATCATGAAGTACATATATTATATGGTCTAAATTCTCTCAGGAACCAAGATCTATTTTTGTATCATTCCCTCTTTCCATCCTATCATCTACTAGCTCGATTTCCTGACCATGAATTTTCTGCCTATTATCTCTACCCCATACCAAGGCTCAAGGTGTGCTCTCAAATATATTCATTACTGCTAGTGAATGGTAAAAAAGATGATAATTCTGCCTCTTACTTCACCTTTTACCTCCATGCTACACACTTTTTCATCACAACCACTTTAAAATTAAGAGTATTTCATCCTATTCCTGTACCCTTTAATATCTGGGTATGCATCCTTTATGAAGAACCAAATTACTTTATTTGAGATATTCCTCTTGGAAGACCAAATTCCCTAAGTCAAGATACTCATATTAATAATCTCAAAGACTTTTTTTGAGACCCACCTCATGAAAAATTCTTATATATCACATTTCCCTCATAACATAACCCTAAACTATATAAAATATGGTCTATCCTACAAGACAATAAATTTCATAGAGTGTCATATTTTATATGACTTTATTCCCTTATGCATGAGTCAGATATATAAAGAGTTACTAGTATATTGGTTTACCAGTACATGTAATATTTTATTTGATAACTCTATACTAATATGAAACCATTATTTTTATCTTATTCATAATCCCGATATGCAAAAATATTCTTTATTAAGAACCATGTGTATCTTTATTTCTATTATCATAGGATATGTAGGAATGTCCAAATATCTTATCCTGGATCCATCTATAAATTATAATTTCATTCCACCCCTACTAACTAATATTTCATCCTATAAATTTAGGATGTTTTTTTTCTATATTATTATTGTTATAGGATATCAAAATTCTTTATTTTATTATTCCTCTTGGTAAAAAAAAATTATTGAGTCAACTATTCCTCTTGGTGTCCCAAATAACTTTAGTCAGAAATCTTCTCTTGGTGAACCTCCTCTCATTGGTAAGTTAGCTCCAAAAGCCTACTACATTTCTAGGACATACATAAAAGTTCCCTAAATTACCTTATAATTATATTTTTTATTCTAAATGAATCCAATTCAAATATGAGGTATTTTTTTGGCATCAGAAAATATATCCCATATAATTTTCCATGGAATCCATGTTATAGTCCTTATTTGGAAAACACAAGTCAAGTGTGGGTAGAGAAGTATTTTTTTATATGAAGAAGACACAAATGGGACATCTATGTACTACATGACTACTCACAAACCCAGGGGTGTGTTGTACCCCAACCACTTAGATGTGTTTGAATGTTTAAAAACACATTTTATTTATCTAACCATTCCATTTCATGATATTTTAGTATTTGTACTTGATAATGAATATAGGTTGTCAATGGACCTAATGAATACAAAAAAATAAGTATGGAGGTCCACTTTGAAGACCCTCACAGGGAAATAGCACCGACTACCTGGTATAAGACCATCGACTGACTAGTAGAACAAAAATAAAATCTATATACATTTAGTGAGCTCACTAGTTACCTGGTGGAGTGTCACCATGAAGCCAATGGAACTAGATAAAACCATTCAATCTATTAGAAGTACACAAAATACCTGGTGGCACTCACTGACTAGACAATAAGTCATGAGAAGAACTAATGATCTATAATAATACCACAAGTCAACCCCAATAATTAGGTAGCTATCCAATGGTGTCATGATAACAGGTCAAGGTATGTATTGATTATGGTTCCACTTGCCTTAAATCGACCTTCAATGATTCCTATGATTCATTTACACCCAAGGAACATGAAGGGACATATATAAGCTACATATAGATCCACATGGAGGCTTGTAAATAATATATGAATGATGTTTGATGCAATAAACCTACAAATATTCCCAATTACTAAATTTATAACTCCATTCCATCATAATAGGGATTCTTTTTTACTGTATTATTATAATCTTATTCTCTCTATTCTATAATTTATATCTACCTCCCTTAGTCTTTTTATTCTTTCTTATCAAGATATTATAGACCTTTCTTGAATGGGGTTGTACAAAGAAAACCATTACATATTCCGTCCTCTATTGGGTTCTCACAACCACTAATGTGAGGGACTATTGGGTTTCTTTTCAATACCATTAAAAGAAAAAGTTTATTTTTATAAACCCTTAAGAAATTGAATTTAAATACATAGAGGATTATAATTTAGCTATTGTTGAACTCCCATATCAAATCGTGTTCCTTTTATTTTATTTTATTTCCACATATTTTACATTTTTAATATATTTCATTTAATTAATCAATTAATATTTAATCATAGCAATCACTTAATTTATTAACTTATATAATCAATATATCACTTTTTTAATATATAATTTCCACTATGATTATTATTTTGAATTCCACATATGTTTATCAATTATATTAGGCTTACTTTGATTATTTTAGTTCATTTCTCAATTTTTTAATCACAATGATTCTTTAAGTTTTAATTTTTAAAGGGTAATTCACCCCTGTCTTTCCATATTATTTAGACCAACAATTGGTATAATATGATACCTTGTTTTAAATATTCTATTTAGCCTTTTTTTTCAAAATTCATTTTGAAAATATCAATCGATTTGAAGGCATGATATTTAAAATATGGATTCTACCTCAAACACCCAAGGTGACCCCAAAGGACAATCCATGGGGTTTTCCCCTTTATTTTATGGAAAAAACTGTGGTTATTGTAAATATTTCATGTCTACTTGTCATAGAAGTATTGTTCACCTATTTGGAAAATTTTTATGCATAGTTATACACCTATTAAAGAATCCGAGGATAAATGGACTCTTAATACAATTGAAAAATTTAAAATTGAAGGAAAATCTATGAATTCTCTTCATTTTGGTTTATATAATAATGAATTTAATAAAACTTTCACACCTAAATTTTCTCATGATATTTGAAATTACTTAAATTTAATCATGAAGGAACCAATAAAGTTAAATATACTAAACTTGATATGTGTTGACAAGTTTTTAAAAGTTTTATTATGCATCCTAATAAATATATCATGAATATGTTTACTAATTTTACTAAAATATATAATGAAATAAATTCTTTTTGTCATAGAATTACTATATAAAATATTGTGAAGAAAATATTTTAGTTCTTATTGAGTACTTGGGCACCCTACAATCCAATAATCAAAATATGTAAAGAACATGGTTTTTGAAGAACTCATTGCTTCCCTCATGGCCTATGAGATCACTATAAAATGAAAATAAAAAAAATAAACTAATGAGTTCAAGGAAGTTATGAAGATAATTTCCTTTAAAGAAATCAATGATGACTCATCTGGAAGTGACACTAAAATTTCAAAACTTTCAAAGAAAGTGATCAAATACATGAAGTGGGAGAAATACTTTCAACTTGACTAAAGAGATAGCGATTGAAAATAACCCCAGGTAACTTTCTATATTTACAAAAAAAGGGACACATCAAACTGAAGTGCCCCATATAAAAAAATAATATGAAATAAAATAATGATGGAAATAAATATCTCAAAGTTCATACTTGGAGTGTATGTGATAATTCCCTATCCTTTTATGAATCAAGTGATGATAGTGCCAAATGTATCATGGCCCAAAAAAAAGTGATGAGGATAGTTCTTCCACTTCTAATTCTTCCACCACTTATTTTTCTTCTATTCATTTAAAATATAAAGATATTAAATATGATAGAGATCAACTATCAGATGATTTTTCTAAACTTAAAATAATTTTAAAAGATATCAAAAATAAATATAATCAAATTTTTCTTGAAAATAATAAAATTTATAACAAAAATAAAGAGTTATGTTAGAAATTAAAATATTAAATAATCGTTGAAAGGATAGAATAAAACATTAAGGATCTCAAGAATTTGATTGCTAAATTCACCCAAGGTTAGAAAAATTTAAATAAAATATTGGGTTATCAATTACATGTAAAAAATAATTTTAGTTTTGGTTTTACAAATAAAGTAAGCACCTTAAAAAATACTACTACTTTTGTAAGTGGATTCTCTCAAGATATATTTTTTCAATTATTATAGAAAAACATGAATCTTATTTATGAATGTGATTGTAAAAATGATAATTATGGTAGGGATAAATTAATAAACCTCAATTATATATTTTTAGGAATTATTAAGGAAAATATTATGTTAAACATGTATGGATTAAAAAATCACTTTTAGTTAACACATGTGGACTAAAATTTTGGGTACCAAAAGCATTAGTTTTATGATCATTTTATAGAAAAGTTGTCTCGAGAGAAAACTCAATGGAACTACTTTTTTACTTGGATAGAAGGTTCTTGATATACTTGTGTGACAAATACTCCGAGTTTAACTCAAGAAGTAAGATTATTGAAATTGGTACTATCAGTTTTTCAAATTCTACCTTTATTAAAGATGTTTTATTTCTGTTTTAAATATATTTGAACATCATGCATGAATTTATCTCTCATAACCCCTCACATTAGAATATATTTATTTTATTAAGGGGGATATTGGTATGGATCTTTTATGTCATTAATATTTGGGACAATGTAAATCCTGAAAAAGATGATTTTTATCGTTTCCTTTATTTTGAAAATATTTTCAAAATTCAAGTTGATCATTTATTTTATTCACTTTATTATTTGAAATGGATATTTTTTTTGAATAATTTATTTTTATAAAATCCTTACATATAAATTATTCTATCAATTTTTATTAAAAATATCAATTTATTTTTTCTCTATGCATTTAATTCATTTTTATTTAAAAATTTAATTCTATCATCAATTGAATTATGCTTTTATAAATTGAAACCAATTTAGAATATTGTGATCTTTATTATATAAATATTTTGAAATTTATTTATTGAACTTAATGATAAATATCTATTTTTATTATATTACCCCCACTCTCTTTTTTTGAATCTAAATCATCGATTTGTTCTCTTATTTTTCATCTCTCTTTGAGTATTAAGATGACACTCCATCTAAGGGGGAACTACCACTTTGATGGAAATCATCTTTATCATTGTTTAAATATATTATCCTCATTATGATATTTAGTTATCCTTGTTATAATTTTTTTAACATGAACTATCCATCTTAATCATTATTTAATAATATCTTTTTTATATGTGCTCTACCCCTTGTTATGAGTACAATATTTGCCTAAATCCTTATAATTGTGATTATTTATTAAATTATTTTTTCTATATTCTTTATCCATCTAAAATTTTGTGTGTGTTTATTTTTGATAAAAGGAGAATGTTTTGGTTTATACTAAGGGGGAAATGGAAGATTGATTTTACTCAAGGTTTTCATTATCTTATCATTGAAACTCCTCTTATATATAGATTTTTTTGTAAAATTTTCTTATTTAAAATTATTTTTTACCCTTACTTAATATCTTGATTTTTTATCCTCACTTAATCTTTGTAAATATTGAGTTATCTAAAATTCATTAAATTTCTCTCTCTCAAAGATTCTTTTATTATATATTCTTTTGTATCTATCAAACTTTTAGGGGGGGGGGTATTTACTTTGTTATTGGATATAATTTGTTTTGAATCTATTTTATATTATTATTTTTATCTTAACTCCTTTATGAGTTGTTTTTTTATAATGGAAATGTTTTAATTATAATCATTAATTTTGATAAAGTGAGTATGATTTTCCTGGAAAAGGAATCCCTGTATGGATACAAACAGGTGGATGTGGTTTTAGTGTAGATTAAACTAGAGGCATTAACCTTTAAAATGGATGGTTTAGTATTAGACCAATATTCACCTTAATAAAAAGTAATAGGCCCTTACCACAAAACTACTTTGAAACTCCCATGGGATTTTTTTAGATAATTCACATAACCTTTAAAAGTTAGGTTAAACTGCATTTAAAAATATATTACCTATTATCTCTATAATTTATTAGAAAATATATTATCTATTATCTCTTTAATTTAATTCAAAATATATCAAATCTTGAATTTATTTAAAAATTACGTAAAATTTATTTATTTTAAAATCTTATTTTAAATTCCATTATGGAATATTAAAATTATTTTTCAAAATTAATTTAATTTTTTTTAACTTTTCTTAAGTCTTTTCTCTTTATTTTGAAAATTATTTCTCAATTTTAAAGTGAATTTTTTAAATAATTTATGATATTTATTTTAACTCTTGAATTTAATTATTTTAGTACTCCCTATATTTTTAATTCATCAATTAATTGGGAGATTATCTTCTTAATTCTAAAATGTTCTTTCTCGAAACAACCAATTTAAATCTTGATCAATTAAAAAAATTATAATTAATAGTTTTATTTCAATCTTGAACATACTTTTTATCTACTTTTAAATGAAAGCATTGCAATTTGTTCTATAATTTAAAATTATATGTTTGTTTTTCTATTTTTAGAAAATTAAAAGGCTTATTAGGTTTTTTAGAATCTTAAATTCCATTTTTACCTCTCTCAAAGGATAATTAATTAAGAGTAATGTAATTAATTTATATTTATTATTTTTAAACCCCAAAAGTAGATCTTATATGCTTCTATAGGAAACACTCTTTTTATTCAAAAGTTTGAGATTATTGAAAATAATTTTATTCTTCAATTTATGGTTTCATTTCAAGTCTCTACCAAAGTTTTTAACATGGGATACAAAGTTTTAATATTCATTTTGTCTCTCTTATACAATATATATCTTTATATTAAACTTTATTTATTTTTTATTTCATATTTCTTTAACCCTTTTTATATGTTATTTTTAATAATAAAAAATTGTGGAAATTTTTGGTAAAGTTATGGGTTTAGTTATTTAATTTTTTATGTGTTCTTGGAAATATCTCCAAATTATGACTTTTTTTAAATCATTTTTTACATAGAAATTGTTTTAAAATTGTATTGGGTTCAATCCTTTTAAAATATTTTTTTAGTCTTTTGACTATTGAAATTTTTTTTATCATCTCACTTGAAATTAATAATTAAACATTGAAATTAATTTTAAAAATTTATTTTTTATATTCCAAGTGTTTTTGATCATCAAAAAGGGGGATATTATTATACCTCAATCTCTTTTATTTTTTTAATGATCACAAACACCTTTTATTGATATAACCATCACATTTTATGATATTTTAGTATTTATGTTTGAGTATGAAGATAGGTTGTCATACCAAACAAATGCATCAAAAAAAAACATGAAAGGAACACTTTGAAGAAACTCACTGGGAAAACCACTGCCTACTTGATATAAGATCACCTACCAACTAGTAAAATAAAGAAAAATATTTATACCATTAAGGATCTCACTAGATACCTAGTATAGTGTCACCAGACAACTGGTGGCACTAGAAAGAACCAACATAGGTACTAGAAGTCCACTGGATCCTCAATGAAGCTCATCTGCTAGCCGGTGAGGTATGGGAAGAATTAGTAAGCTACAGTAAGTCCACAAGACACCTAATTTCATTAGGTTACTAGCTAATGGATTTGAGATAGTAGGTTAAAACATGCATTGATTATTGTCCCACTTGCCTTGAATCAACCTCCAATGACTTCTATGACTCATTTTCAACCCATGTACCATTATGGGACATATGGAGGCTATAAATAGACTCATAGGGAGGCTTGGAAATCATTCATGAATGTTTTTTCGATGAAATTGACCTATATATCTGCCTTATAACTAAACTTATGACTTTGTTCCATATTAAGATAAAGTCTATATAGTTTATTATTATAATGTTATTCTCTCTTTTATAATTTTTCTCTATTTATATTATCCTTATTTTTCATTATTATCAAGATATTAGAGATTATACCTCAATGGATTTGTAAAAATAAAACCTCATCTTATTTCCTTTTGTGTTAGGTGATCATAACCACTAAAGTGAGGGACTATTAGGTTTCTTATCAAATCTATTAAAAGGAAATGGTTTCTCTATAATTTATGTTTCTTTCTTTATTCCATTCAATATCAAGGGTCTCTCGGTTTCTTGATTTATTCTTGTAAAAATAAAGTTCCAATCTTTCTAGGTTGGATTTAATTTATAAATCCTCAAGAAATTTATGTGGGATATGTAGGGGATCATAATTGAGCTATTATAAAATTTCATTTTTAAATTGTGTGCCTTGTCTTTTATTTAATTTTCATATATTTTAATCTATTTTATTAAATTATTAAATTAAACTTTAATCATATCAATAAATTAATTTCCTAAGTTATATAAATTAATCCATAACTCATTTAATAACTCATTTATATTATTATTATTATTTTAAATTTCAAACATGCTTATCAATTATATTTCACTTACTTTTATTATTTTAGTTTATCTATCAATTTCATAATTACATTGATTATTTTATTTTTAATTTTTAAAATTAAATTCACCCCTCTTTCCATATTACTCTGACTTATATGGTGAAGAACCTTTAAAATTTTTTCCTAGTCCGATGACATAATGGTGAGAACCTCCCATCAGGAGTAGGCCATATATTTTATCCATTTTTTATGAAAAGATTATAAAAAATAGTATATTCTAGATTCTTTTTTCCTTGAAAAACACCTTATATATGAAAAAATTATAGTTAGTGGTGTATTACATTTTTAAATATTAGATTTGAATGCTTTTAGAGCCAAAACGAACACCCATATAAAAATTTATGACCATTTGAAGTTGAAATTTTGTCAAAGAATTGTGTTGAAGTCCAACATTATGCACAAATTCATAGACCAAACCTTGTACACTAAGCTTCGTATGACCGGACTATAAGGCCCCGGCCTTAAACCTTACATAATCTTGAGTTATCACAAGATTACACATTGAGGATCTTTTCAGGTTTAGAGTTTTAGAGAATTAGGACATAATTATTACATCTCAAAGATTACAAAGTAGACACATCTACTCAGCTTCCATTTTTTTCACAAAATAAAAACTCTTGAACAAAAGAGTCATGTCTAGTTCCTTGTTTTTGGACAGCTTGACATTTATTGTTCCATCCTTGACCCTATTCAACTTTAGGTCCTGTGAAAAACATTTATAAAACTTGGGATGAGCATAAAAAGCTCAGTAAGGGTTATAGAAATATGGAAGGGAAACATGAGTTCATATATACATAAGGATGAAATCATACTTTACCCATAAAACATAGGCACTTTAACTTACCTCATAAAATCACGAATAAATCATAGAAATCATAAGACATAAAGGTATCTTGAGGCATTCATAACATTCTTACGTAGGGAGTAACCCTCTTGGTTACGTTTGGAATACCCATCACAGTATATTCCCTAAATCTCTTCGGAGAAACCTTAACGTTTCACTCCTTCGCGTTACCCAATGCATTGGAGAGCTATATCGGGCTCACCCGCCCTTAGTTTATCACGGAACCAACCGTTTTCATAACAATGCCCAAGAACCATAACATAAACGTATCACATAAAACATGCATAAAGGAAACAAAACATTTCCACATTTCAATCATAATATTACATTTTAGTATTTTGAAATAATGAATCCATACAAAAAGAAACCATTTCCAAAACAATTTAAAACATTTAATAAGGAGAATTTTGAATCAAAGTGTCCCATACCACCTTGAAGATTTTAACATTTTAAACCATTAATATCCATATAAATAAATCCTTAAAACCATTTTGAAAACATGGATATTAATAAGAACAAATCATTAAAACATTTAAAACGATATTTTGGTTAAAGGGTTTTTACCAAAATTAGAGACACTTGAATACAATAATTGAGGAATAACATTTAATCAGAACCTTATAATATCATGAGAATAAATGGATTCATGATATAATATTCCAAAGGACAGTATATACACCATATAAGAGTGAATTGGGGCATAACAACAATAAAGTCTCAATAGAGATGTAAAATGTGATGAAATCCCTTATAAAGAAGGTATCCTTAAATTAAGGATAAATCAATCTCAAAATTATGTGTGACAAATATAAATACACCAAATATAATTGGATATTAAGTGTAAAACAATAAAAGGTCATTCAAACATATTAAAAGTATGACATATTCAATAACTACATGTTGAACCCAAAGAAATCGAAATTGGGTTAAAAAGTTCCCTTGGTAAAATTCGACAGCCTAACGACGTCACTTCAAAAATTCAGAAAATGAGTTGATGAGAGATAAAAAGGGAATCTCATCACTTGGACATAAAATTTACATCAATCAGGATATAGAAGAACATATCACAACATAATAGTATGTGAATTAAAAGACATAACAAACTAAGTCTTTTAAAATGAGGAGGGTGAAAGGTTCCCTTACCGACTTGGGTAACTTTCGAAAAGTACACCCCATTGAAGAAGTGTCATAAAATGAATATGTAAATTCCCATAAATGGAATTATATTAAAAAATTAGTGTAATAATGGGCATTACATAAACCACTCAAAGGAAATTGTGGCAAATGTAGCATAAATCTCACTGGTATAAAAGTGAGATGAAAAATCCCTTACGAAAACTCGGAAGCCTAACGGCGCCACTTAAAACTTCCAAAAATGGATTGATGAGATAAAATAGGGTATCTCATAACATTACAATAAAATGTACAGAAAGAGGAATATAAAATAACATCCCCCATCATAACAAAGAGGAGCTTAAAAGAAGTGACATAAAGGGGAGTACTTAATGAGAAAGAGAGAGGTTAGATCTCTTACGAAAATTCGGAAGCCTAACCGTGCCACTCAAAAATTCCAAAATGGATTGATGAGAGATAATAGGGTCTCTCATCATATGAACATAAAAATTACAGTAAGATTAATATAAAAGAAAATCCCAATAACAAGTAAGATGAGCTTAGAAGGAATGACATAAAAGAGCGTACTTAAAAAGAAAGAGAGGAGTAGGATCCCTTACCTCGGGTCCGACTTGACTCGATCGTTCTTTAACGTCCTGAATAATAAACTTGAGTTAATTTATACTTGCTTAAGAACCTTTTAAAAGTTCATTATTCCTTTTATATCAATTATTGGCATGTTATAAACATTATTTAATCATTTAAGTTAATAATGTTTGTTTTGTCGATATTTGGTTCTTAAGTCAAAAATAGACTTCTTACACTTACATGTTATTAATTTGGTCAAAGGTTCATTATATCCAGAATTATATTAATGATTTGGATAACATATATATCATATATATTCAGCATATACATGTATTTATAATATTACATCACATTTAGAGGTAAGAAATGAAATGCACCGTTCATGGAGACGGTAAGCCGTACGTACGCATGAACGCTACTTCCATTTCTATTTAGTATTTATGGAATGGAATCATGATGATATAAGAGTATATTATAATTCCAGTATAATAAAATATATAATATCATTAACTTTTTCCTTTACACATCCCACATATGGTATTAACGAATCAAATCACTTTCAGGGGGCGGTAGTCCGCACTTCCTAAAATGAAGATATCGTGTTTACCCATAATGGAAACAATAATGGTATGACATAAATAAAAAATACAGAAGCTTAAGGAAAGAATAAACATATTATATATCATATATAAAAATAGTGACATCATAATGTCCACCTTTGAAGGTGTTAAATGAGTATTGAAGAATCATCGTTTCGGGAGGCAGAATTTCGCCATCCACGGAAACCGTATGTTCTTTAACCATTTGATGTAGTTGTGTGAGAGGGTAGCTCGAATAAATCTTATAACAACATCCTAGTATATTTAAGATACTGGTGTTGTTACAAAATAAGTAAATAAAAAGAGTTTAGGGGGTTGGAGAAGCAAAATAAAACAAATAAACATGAGAGAATGAATTACCTTTAAAAGTGTAACTCCTTTTGATTTGAGCCTAAAGGCTTCCTTTGAAAGGATTATGCCCAAAGGGAATCCTATAGTATGAGGATAGGGATGTGGAGAGAGTAAATGGGCAGGGTATGGCCGAGACAAAGGCTTGATGAGTGTGTGAAATGAGGTAGAGGTGGGGGCCTTTTATAAGAGGAGAGGAGGGGCACTTTTGGAAATCATGAAACTATTATTTTATTTTCAAAAGTGTTTCGAATTTCTAAGGTCCCAAATTGATATATTTCTAAGATAAGATGATAAGGCTTCTAAATATTCCCATACAATAGTTTTTGGACAAGTGTACGTCTTAGAGTTTATATTATCATTTCATTTTATTTAAACTATTCATTAATGAGGTCATCGTGGCATCATCATGATGTCGTAATTAAATTAATTTATTTAATATCTAAAAATTATAAAAAAATACTATAATGTAGGAAATATTTTTATCTTTATAATTAATATTTATAGTCAAAATTTAGACTTGTGTAACCCCACTTAAAAACTGTTTTAGTAAAACAACTCATGTTTGTGTCAATTTAATTTTAACATTAAATAAATATATATTAATGTAATTTTCCAACCAAAGTGGCTCCATGGGGTCCCCAAGTTGACCCATGGGTTTTATGGGTCGGCCATGACTCATCCAATAGGGTTAGGACAAGTGTCATGGTGTTTTCATATTTTTATAATATCATTTTTACCTTAAATTACACTAATTACCTCTAATCGCGATTAATGAAAAAAAGTTACTATTCACCAAAAAATTATTTTCATCCCATTGAACCACATTTAAATACTAATTACAACCATGTATGTCGGATTTTCAAAATTCAATACACATTAGTGGTAAACTTTCATTTAACTGAAAAATCAGTTTGCTTGATTACCACTTAGTGGTTTCACTATTCATCAAAAATTGGAGTTTTTCAGAAAATTACCAAAAATTCAACCTAATCTATATTTGATATTCTGAATTCAAAAATGATGTCTATTTTATAAAATTCATAACATATAAGTCACATTAATTAATTTAATAATTAATTCCCGCTGTCAGATCAAATAGCGTGTTTTTATGAAATAATAAGTATCAAACGATTGACACTGGTTTAAGTCTGATTTCAAAGTGAAATTAATTCCAAAGACCACTATTAGATTTAACGGTAAAAATATATTCTAATTTAACTTTAAAATAAATTCAAAAGATAATCTAATCATATAAATAAATTAGATTAAAAAGAGGTTTTGAATTAAAATACAACATTTTACACTATTCATTTAAAAAAAATGAACTTTATCGGAAAGATACCAAAAATTTACACAAAGTAAATTTTGATGTCCCAATTCTTAAGAAGAGTTTTATTTGGTCCAATTGAATGTATAAGAGTGAACAAAACTATATTTAATGATGGTTCGCCATCAAAAGGCGATAAGTGACCCTTTAGTGAAAACCAGGACATATACGCCTAAAATAGAATTCTTTCCATATTTTTAGCCTTTATCTTTTATTGGATAAATGTAAAAACATTTAAAAACATTTATAATCATATTTTAGTTATTTCTATCCATTCCCGCCAATACAACGGCTACATGTTAACTACCATATAAAATAATATTATTTTATTATTAGAGTGCAACGTAAGATTCCCAAGAAACTCGTTGTTGCGTGTTGGGTATGCCATCGAGCATAGCGTCCCCTTTAAAGTAATATTAATATTTTATTAACAAATATGGATAAATATAAAAATTTCATATTCTTTATTTACCTGGGGTGTCACATCCTTCCCCCCTTTTGGAAATTGCGTCCTCGCAATTTTTAAAATTGAGCTTGGAAACATCCTTGAACGTCGCACATCGGAACAAGAGTCGGTAAAACAATCACTTTAAAAGAAAGAAAGAGGAGTACAGAGGTCACCCGAGTTAACCCATACTAGGATTCCATGTAAGAAAACATGGACATGGAAGAAAAAACAAAGGGTCATGTTCTGAGGGAGAGTGATAGTAAACATGTCTAGGAGAAAGTTAACCATAAAAAAAATCACAAACTTGTGATGGGTTAAACGGTATTTGATTCCCCTGTAGGAAAAGTTAATAATTTTTTTTTTGTTTTAATTTACTTTTTATTGGGGAATTTATTCATAAGAAAACATAATCACTTATCATGTGGACTTTCAACTTTTATTAGATTCCTTACACAAACTCATATTTTCCCCAAACGACGAGTATTTAGGAAGACTTGTTCGCATTAAGAGTAATATAATAAAATTCTTGAGAATCACCTAATCCACAAAAGAGAACTATATAAATCCCATGTCTTTAGGCTTTAACCAAAACCAAAACAAAAAAGGTTAGTACAAGGTCAGATAATCCAGAAAAGGATAACCCATTAAAAATAAAATCTATGCTTAATCTCCAAAATTTGTCCAACAAAACCCAAAGTTCAACGAGGACCATTCTATAATCAATTTGTCCATAAAATTATTCAAAATAAACCAAACTAATATTGAAACCCAAATATTTGAAGGATTTAGTCACATAGTCTTCCAAGTTAAATCGCAACATTTATCTCCAAACAACATCAGTTGCTCCTAAAGTCTCGTATTGAAAAGTAATTAACCTAATCACATATCCTCCATGATAGGTTAATAATTTTCATAAATAACCCAAAATCAACTTACTCTTAATTCATAAAATCATATAACTAAAAAGAATCAGTCAAACTAACCAGGGACTTCACGTAGTCCAGTGGTAGGCGATAAATACCAGTTGCACTTTTTTTGTGGGTTCGATTCCCGCAGCTTTGTCCGATGCGACAGGTTGTGACACGGTCTGCATGTTGTCCTTTTTATAAAACTCCAAAAATAACCCTAACATGTTTTAACCTCAATAGTTTCCTTATACCTTTAATTTTCATCCAAATTCATTATGATCTCAACACCTTAATTCTTAAAGTCTTATTTCACCACCATAAGATAAAATAAAATGATTCCCAAAATGAATAACATCATACCTTGATCATGGCGTCCACTCGGTTTCATCGTAATCTTGCTCACATAGGTAGAAGTCCCATGCATTACAACAATGATTTAGAGATCCTTCAAAATCATTTGCTTCCTCCATCCAAATACACCTCGTGCAACATGGTTCATATGGGTGTTCACAGAAAAACAGTTTTGGAAAATAATCATGTATGACATATAATTCCAAAACATCTGATAAAACATGATTTCTAAAAAATAGTCGGACCGAAATTGAGTTGAAACTTTCTATCATTGGTCCTTTTAAAATACCATAAGTATGTGATATGAGACTATATTTTAAAAGCAAATATAAATAGGTTGCGCAAGGGTCTCCTTCCTTAGCACCATTTTTAAAATCATAATATGCTTCAAATTATTGTGATAAGGTAAAATATTTGAACATACCTTGATAATATTTACCTCTCTTGAAAACATGAGAGTATTGTGAAAATAGTATTTTTCTAAAAACAACCCATGATCCATGATGATAAAGAGGTATAGCGGAGGTGTTTGATATCTCAAACAAATGCTTGCAAGTGAGTTGTATGCTAGAAAAAGTTTCACAATCATCTGAAGATGACTTTGCAATAATTATTACAAGCATGTCATCAGGAAGAGATAGGAATGTCGTTTGAGATCCTCCTCCTTCCATTCGTAACCAACTTTACTTGACCTGAATTTTTTTTAAAACAAGGATTTAACTGAAATAATAGTTATAGGGACTAATCATGTGCCTCACAAAAACTCCTAATCCCTAAAGTTGTCTAAACCGACCTTTGATACCAACTATAAGGCCCCAGCCTTAAACCATACATAATCTTGAGTTATCACAAGATTACACGTTGAGGATCTTTTCAGGTTTAGAATTTTAGAGAATTAGGACATAATTATTACATCTCAAAGATTACAAAGTAGACACATCTACTCAGCTTCCATTTTTTTCACAAAATAAAAACTCTTGAACAAAAGAGTCATGTCTAGTTCCTTGTTTTTGGACATCTTGACATTTCTTGATCCCATCCTTGACCCTATTCAACTTTAGGTCCTGTGAAAAACATTTCAAAAACTTGGGATGAGCATAAAAAGCTCAGTAAGGGTTATAGAAATATGGAAGGGAAACATGAGTTCATATATACATAAGGATGAAATCATACTTTACCCATAAAACATAGGCACTTTAACTTACCTCATAAAATCATGAATAAATCATAGAAATCATAAGACATAAAGGTATCTTGAGGCATTCATAACATTCTTACGTAGGGAGTAACCCTCTTGGTTACGTTTGGAATACCCATCATAGTATATTCCCTAAATCTCTTCGGAGAAACCTTAACGTTTCACTCCTTCGTGTTACCCAATGCATTGGAGAGCTATATCGGGCTCACCCGCCCTTAGTTTATCACGGAACCACCCGTTTTCATAACAATTCCCAAGAACCATAACATAAACGTATCACATAAAACATGCATAAAGGAAACAAAACATTTCCACATTTCAATCACAATATTACATTTTAGTATTTTGAAATAATGAATCCATACAAAAAGAAACCATTTCCAAAACCATTTAAAACATTTAATAAGGAGAATTTTGAATCAAAGTGTCCCATACCACCTTGAATCTTTTAAAATTTTAAACCATTAATATCCATATAAATAAATCCTTAAAACCATTTTGAAAACATGGATATTAATAAGAACAAATCATTAAAACATTTAAAGCAATATTTTGGTTAAAGGGTTTTTACCAAAATTAGAGACACTTGAATACAATAATTGAGGAATAACATTTAATCAGAACCTTATAATATCATGAGAATAAATGGATTCATGATATAATATTTCAAAGGATAGTATATACACCATATAAGAGTGAATTTGTGCATAACAACAATGAAGTCTCAATAGAGATGTAAAATGTGATGAAATCCCTTATAAAGAAGGTATCCTTAAATTAAGGATAAATCAATCTCAAAATTATGTGTGACAAATATAAATACACCCAATATAATTGGATATTAAGTGTAAAACAATAAAAGGTCATTCAAACATATTCAAAGGATGACATATTCAATAACTACATATTGAACCCAAAGAAATCGAAATTGGGTTAAAAAGTTCCCTTGGTAAAATTCGACAGCCTAACGGCGTCACTTAAAAAATTCAGAAAATGAGTTGATGAGAGATAAAAAGGGAATCTCATCACTTGGACATAAAATTTACATCAATCAGGATATAGAAGAACATATCACAACATAATAGTATGTTAATTAAAAGACATAACAAATGAAGTCTTTTAAAATGAGGAGGGTGAAAGGTTCCCTTACCGACTTGGGTAACTTTCGAAAAGTACACCCCATTGAAGAAGTGTCATACAATGAATATGTAAATGCCCATAAATGGAATTATATTAAAAAAGGAGTGTAATAATGGGAAGTACATAAACCACTCAAAGGAAATTGGGGCAAATGTAGCATAAATCTCACGGGTATAAAAGTGAGATGGAAAATCCCTTACGAAAACTCGGCAGCCTAACGGCGCCACTTAAAACTTCCAAAAATGGATTGATGAGATCAAATAGGGTATCTCATCACATTACAATAAAATGTACAGCAAGAGGAATATAAAATAACATCCCCCATCATAACAAATAGGAGCTTAAAAGAAGTGACATAAAGGGGAGTACTTAATGAGAAAGAGAGAGGTTAGATCTCTTACGAAAATTCGGCAGCCTAACGGCGCCACTCAAAACTTCTAAAATGGATTGATGAGAGAGAATAGGGTCTCTCATCATATGAACATAAAAATTACAGTAAGAGTAATATAAAAGAACATCCCAATAACAAGTAAGATGAGCTTAGAAGGAATGACATAAAAGAGTGTACTTAAAAAGAAAGAGAGGAGTATGATCCCTTACCTCGGGTCCGACTTGACTCGATCATTCTATAACGTCCTGAATAATAAACTTGAGTTAATTTATACTTGCTTAAGAACCTTTTCCAAGTTCATTATTCCTTTTATATCAATTATTGACATGTTATAAACATTATTTAATCATTTAAGTTAATAATTTTTGTTTTTTTGATATTTGGTTCTTAAGTCAAAAATAGACTTCTTACACTTACATGTTGTTAATTTGGTCAAAGGTTCGTTATATCCAGAATGATATTAATGATTTGGATAACATATATATCATATATATTCAGCATATACATGTATTTATAATATTACATCACATTTAGAGGTAAGAAATGAAATGCACCGTTCATGGAGACGGTAAGCCGTACGTACGCATGAACGCTACTTCCATTTCTATTTAGTATTTATGGAATGGAATCATAATGATATAAGAGTATATTATAATTCCAGTATAATAACATATATAATATCATTAACTTTATCCTTTACACATCCCACATATGGTATTAACGAATCAAATCACTTTCAGGGGGCGGTAGTCCGCACTTCCTAAAATGAAGATATCGTGTTTACCCATAATGGAAACAATAATGGTATGCCATAAATGAAAAATACAGAAGCTTAAGGAAAGAATAAACATATTATATATCATATATAAAAATAGTGACATCATAATGGCCACCTTTGAATGTGTTAAATGAGTATTGAACAATCATCGTTTCGGGAGGCAGAATTTCGCCATCCACGGAAACCGTATGTTCTTTAACCATTTGATGTAGTTGTGTGAGAGGGTAGCTCGAATAAATCTTATAAAAACGTCCTAGTATATTTAAGATATTGGTGTTGTTACAAAAGAAGTAAATAAAAAGAGTTTAGGGGGTTGGAGAAGCAAAATAAAACAAATAAACATGAGAGAATGAATTACCATTAAAAGTGTAACTCCTTTTGATTTGAACCTAAAGGCTTCCTTTGAAAGGATTCTGCCCAAAGGGAATCATATAGGATGAGTAGAGGGATGTGGAGAGAGTAAATGGGCAGGGTATGGCCGAGCCAAATGCTTGAGGAGTGTGTGAAATGAGGTAGAGGTGGGGGCCTTTTATAAGAGGAGAGGAGGGGCACTTTTGGAAATCATGAAACTATTATTTTATTTTCAAAAGTGTTTCGAATTTCTAAGGTCCCACATTGATATATTTCGAAGATAATATGATAAGGATTCGAAATATTCCCATACAATAGTTTTTGGACAAGTGTAGGTCTTAGATTTTATATTATTGTTTCATTTTATTTAAACTGTTCATTAATGAGGTCATCGTTGCATCATCATGATGTCATAATTAAATTAATTTATTTAATATATAAAAATTATAAAAAAATACTATAATGTATGAAATATTTTTATCTTTCTAATTAATATTTATAGTCAAAATTTTGACTTGTGTAACCCCACTTAAAAACTGTTTTAGTAAAACAACTCATGTTTGTGTCAATTTAATTTTAACATTAAATAAATATATATTAATGTCATTTTCCAACCAAAGTGGATCCATGGGGTCCCCAAGTTGACCCATGGGTTTTATTGGTCGTCCATGACTCATCCAATAGGGGTAGGACAAGTGTCATGGTGTTTTCATATTTTTATAATATCATTTTTACCTTAAATTACACTAATTACCTCTAATCGCGATTAATGAAAAAAAGTTACTATTCACCAAAAAATTATTTTCATCCCATTGAACCACATTTTACATAATAATGACAACCATGTATGTCGGATTTTCAAAATTCAATACACATTAGTGGTAAACTTTCATTTAACTGAAAAATCAGTTTGCTTGATTACCACTTCGTGGTTTCACTATTCATCAAAAATTGGAGTTTTTCAGAAAATTACCAAAAATTCAACCTAAGATATATTTGATATTCCGAATTCAAAAATGATGTCTATTTTATAAAATTCATAACATATAAGTCACATTAATTAATTTAATAATTAATTCCCGCTGTCAGATCAAATAGCGTGTTTTTATGAAACAATAAGTATCAAAAGATTGACACTGGTTTAAGTCTGATTTCAAAGTGAAATTAATTCCAACGACCACTATTGGATTTAATGGTAAAAATATATTCTAATTTCACTTTAAAACCAATTCAAAAGATAATCTAATCATATAAATAAATTATATTAAAAATAGGTTTTGAATTAAAATACAACATTTTACACTATTCATTAAAAAAAATGAACTTTATCGGAAAGATACCAAAAATTTACACAAAGTAAATTTTGATGTCCCAATTCTTAAGAAGAGTTTTATTTGGTCCAATTGAATGTATAACGTTGAACAAAACTATATTTAATGACGGTTCGCCATCAAAAGGCGATAAGTGACCCTTTAGTGAAAACCAGGGCATATACGCCTAAAATCGAATTCTTTCCATATTTTTAGCCTTTATCTTTTATTGGATAAATGTAAAAACATTTAAAAACATTTATAATCATATTTTAGTTATTTATATCCATTCCAGCCAATACAACGGCTACATGTTAACTACCATATAAAATAATATTATTTTATTATTAGAGTGCAACGTAAGATTCCCAAGAAACTCGTTGTTGTGTGTTGGGTACACCATCGAGCATAGCGTCCCCTTTAAAGTCATATTAATATTTTATTCACAAATATGTATAAATATAAAAATTTCATATTCTTTATTTACCTGGGGTGTTACACGGACTCACACACTCATATCCACACTCATCGTTACATGCTATAGCTATGTAATTAGATATGTGCTGAACTCAATGTACCCTAGCTCTTCATGACATACCTTGAACACTAACACACATACCTAGGATGAGAAATTCCTATAAAAGGACATACCGACCCCTATTATCATGAGAAAAATATAATTGTGAACATTTGGTATCATAGAGTTTCTTCCAGCATGCCCAAGTCTCCCTTGGACCATAAAAGGTGACTTTCAAATACAAATATAAGGAGGGAGATAAAAACTCTCACCATGAAATTTATATTAGATTTATACACTAGGAATTGAACACCTTGAGAACTAACCATAGTGGTGCCACCAATTGGACACCACTTCACCCAGGTCAGAAATCTGGGCACTAAATATCTAAGCACTAATACACTTGAGTGCCGAGATACTTTGGCACCAATTCTCCTAGGCCCAACAATGGAGATCCTTCACCCACCCCATATAATTAGGGTGACACTTCACCCTTGTCCCCATAACTGGGTAAAAAACTCTACAAGTCCCACAACTTTTTTCTACTTCACCTAGGTCCCATACCTGGGAGCCATTTCACTCTAGTCTTATACTGGGCACCCATTTTTTTTATTCCTGTATTAGAGAACCACTTCACCTAGGTCACATACATGAGTGCCACTTTACCTAGATACTACACCTGGGTACCTTTTTTTCCCTAGTATCACACAATGGGAACCTACCTACCTAAGGATATAACTTGGTGTAAGACCCAAAACCTACCTTCACCCAAGTCACGTTACAGGTTAAACCTATATGGTACTCTTACTAGGAATAATCCCTAATCATAATTTCTCTTATTTAGTTACCAATAGACATGATGAATAAAAAAGGTCTCCAATTCTTAATCTCCACTTAGACTTTTGTTTTCAACCTTATTATGACACATGATTCCTTACCACATAGTGTTAAACTGCATAGTCACAAGTCCCATAATAAGTGTAATCCCCAACCCATCCTCACCAGTCCATATTATATATGAACCCCATATTCCTTCCTTATCCAAATACTAAGAAACAGGAGATGGATGCCCATATATAGTACTAATACAAGGTGTAATCCTGAATCATACACTCCCCTATCCATATACCAACAAACAATATAAACCCAAAAGGGTCACATCGACATAAGTCCCACACAAACCATTTCTAGGAACCTTTCACCTAGTAGTCCATTCTGCATGACTTTAAACTAATTGTAAGTGGTTATGGATGAATGAATCTAAAAGGAAACACTATGTGTAACACCTTGACTTCGGTATCCATGATTCGATTGTTATTTTAAAACATTGGCACAAAATAAAAGATATAACATTATAAAGGATTGAATAGATTATAATACTTGGGGGATTAGATATATTCCTAATTCTCACATTACATCTGAAAACATGAAATATAATTTAATAATTCTTGTGATAATTTTATTATTTTATTAGTTATTCTAAAAAATCCCAGAATTCATTCATATATTCATTATTCATATATAGGAGAAAGGAAAACATAATAAAGGGTGAGCTCATATTCTCAGTAAGGTAAAACATACAATAGAAACTATCATAAAATAAATAAAACATGAATAATATGGCTAAGATAATCAATAAATCAAATATGGAATATAAAGAATACTATAAAAGGGGACTAAAACCATGGATAAAATAAAAAAATAAACAATCACATGGATAACAATTTTTTCATAATGATAGAATTCATAATTATAGAAATTATAATCTTACTATTGAGACCCTCTTCCAAGACAACATACATAAACAAGTAAGGCATACACCAAATACCCAAACTAGTTTGTCTCGTGAGACCTACTAATACATGGAGGGGATATAATGATCCCCACCAATTATTAATTCCAATGGATTCATTATGTGAAATGGGTGAATAAAAATTTGATACATAATCAATATAAACATTCATATTGAAAAACTAGCATATAAATGTTAATATTTTCCCTAATTAATAAATATAACATGATAAATATCCATATAGAGTAGTATGGTGGACAATATAAAAAGATTATATCCCTATTAAACCATAATATCTACTAAATAATTTTAACATAGATTAAAATATTTTAAAAATATCATTGAAAGATTTCTCAAGGAAAATACCCTTTTTATTTTAAAATCACTTATATTAAAATCTAAAATTTTCCAAAATATTAAGAAAACATTTTATTTGAAAATAATTTTGGAAACTTGAAAATGAAGCTTCAAATCATTGAGTGGTTGTGAGTATGGGAATTTTTTTCATGCCGTGTATTCTAAAACAAACATTCCTTTCACATTTTCTGTATAAAGTTAAAAGTACATCATTCAAAAAATGATAATAAGATTCCTTTTAAACCATTTTTAAAAAAGGAAATAATGGGTAAAAATGAATTTAATATATTATATGATAATATTAAAAACATTCTTGAAAATATTTTTAGAAATCATGGACATGGAAAAAAATAAATTTCGACCAAAGAGAGAAATAAAGTCAGTTTTCCTTAAAAATATTCATTCAGTATCTTGAGTACTTAAAGAGAATAAAATTAAATGGAAAATTTTAATTTATATAAATAACTATATGATAATAAAATATATTTAATTTAATATAGAAAGGTAAAATAATTCCCCCTATAGAGACTTAGACATAAACAATCCTGAATAATGATGAGATTGGGAAATAAACCATTACCTTTGGTCTGAATTGATTTGTAGAGCTTTTAGACTCATGTATAATAAATTTAAATTTATTATTATTATATAATAGAACTATATAAATACTTATAATATCATATATGATCAACTTATGACATTTCAATACCCATTTGTTAATAATTCATTTTAAAAAATTCCATTTCTAAGTGTTATCTGTTTCATTTTTCACATATGTTTCAATTTGGTAGTTTCAGTACTTGCATATTTATCATAGTTACATAATATATAGGATGTTAATAATGACATATTTCACACAAAAACCTAGTTTTTTTCTTTTATTCTTTTATTGGTGTTGTATATTTTATTTGAGCTTTGAGCTGAGTTCTCAGTCAGATTTTTTGAGTTTTAGAGGTTTTAGGTGTTTTTTCCTTGTGCATGGTTGGTGTGCACGGTTTTAGGGAAAACCATGTGGTTGGTTAAGTAATATGGTGTTTTTAGTTTAGTTTGTTCTTACATGATTTTTATATCATGGACTGATCACATTTTGGTCAAACCATGCGAGGCAAAGGAGAAACTGTGCGACTCTTGGGTGGTGTCTGGGACAAGGAGCATGAATTCCACATAGTTATGATAAAACATAAAAAAATTATGTAGAAGAATATTTAAATTTATCATAGTAAAATTTAATTATTGGTTCATGGTTTCCCAAACCATGTGACCAGACCATACATGTATCCTCCTCTTCCAGTAGGGTGTGCACAGTTGGTTCGCAGTTTGGAAAACCATGCAACCAAACTGTGTGACCTACCTAGTTTCTTTATAAAAATTAAAATTCCCATCTTTCACTTCTAATTTTTAACCCCAATTGTCCTCCCTCCCCTCATTATCAACCTATATGCATTAAGGGGGATCCCAATCTCTTACCCCTTGGCTCTTCCTCCTCCTTTGGTCCTCCCTCAAGCATCCAAGGTGAGTTCTTCTTGGTTTTTGGGTGTTTTCCCTCCTCTTATCTTATCCCTCTCTTGGTTATTGGTTATTATTATCTTGTTTATATATTGGTCAAACCCTAGAGTGAAGTTTGGGTAATTTTGGTCATTTTTATTGATTTTAGGGTGTACTATTTGCTCCTTGAACTTTGTTCTTCCTCCCATGGGAGTTTCATTACGTTCACACACCATTGAAATAGGTGTCTCCATATATTTTATTTACATAACATTTTATTTATGATTTATCTTTCAAAATTAATTCATAAATATGTTTATCATATTTTTATGTAGTTTTATGAATTATTGTGGTGTTTTCATGTTGTAAAATTGGTGAAAATGGGTTTTCAATGGTTTTCGATGATTTTTATTACATATATATACAAAGTGTTTGGTAAATTACTATTGGTCATTTAAAATGGAATTGGGTATTTTTGGATTTTTTTTATCCCAGGTAGGTTTTTTATAATTTGGGTTTCCTTGAGAATTGAGATTTGTGTGTGGTTGCAATGCCTCATTGTGGTTTAGTTCTCATTTGTGGATGTTGTGTTTGGTAGTAATGAAAGTTGTGTTTATTTAAATTATTTTGGGGTATTTTTATGGTTTAACATAGAAGTTTTATTGGATGTAAGAATATCCCTATTTTTATGGGGTTCATGTATGGATATGCACACACATGATAATGAAATTCTATAAAAGAAAATGTCTATCCAGAAACTTATTTTTAAAATTCTCTTCTTAATTTTATTCTAATACTCTATTCCATACTATAAATGGTTATTAAAAACCCCCAGTGTTATTTGAATGGTTATATGGTTTCTAAATGACTCAAAGTGGTTCCAAATGTGTTTTCCAAAGCTTTACCAATTTGGCACCTTAGAATGCAGTTTGAAAAACTAAATGATATAAAGGTACATTTGACATATTTTGAGAATTTTGTATGTTTTAATTTTGTATTGGAAATGTTTTTGGAAGTATATTTGGATTTGAAATGTTAAAGGACTAGTTGTTACTTTTTTATTTTTTGGAAATTGGATTTAAAATCATGTTACGTATAGGACCAATTTCTAACTTTGATTAATTCTATACATGATGGGAACAATATGGTCATCCTTCTGATGAGAGGGTATTCACATTGGTGGTTTTAGAGTGCGGTAAAGGCATTCATGGTGTCATCGTAAGCTATGTTCAACTCCACACATGATATGAACTCCTAATTATACATTATACTCTTATCATGGGATTTTTGGGCTTCATATAGAGGTTCGAGTGATTATTTCTTGCTAATAACGATTAGATGAATTAGTACCCCATGGATAGAGGATAGGCTAGGTGTGATTTTCCACTGGTGAGGCTAGTTTAGAGTATCCAAGTTGGTTATTGATTATAGAGCTGTACCATATGTTGGTAAGTGAGTATGGACCGAGTACATCTTGGGATTTATTCTAGAGATGTTTAAGAAATTCCCATGATTAAATATTTGTATGTTCCTATTTTAATTCTATATTAACTTGGTTATTTTATCTACTAGTATTTATTTTCACCTATACTATTTTATTACTTTTTGGAATATATCATTTGATTCTTGAAGTCTCTGTTTAGTCTTGACTTCCTCTTATTGTGTATTTCACCTGGGTTGGTTTTTCTTCTTGAAGTCTGGTTTTTAATTAGGATTTTGAAATAGAAACCTATATTATGAAGGAAAATGTGTGGTTGATTTCAAAATAAATTTTATGGAAACTGTGTTTGGTTATTTAAAATTTTAAAAACCATATTTTCAAAATTCATTTCAAAGTAGTGTGTATGGACTATTTCAATAAAGGAAATGTATGGATTCTATGGAGCTTAACTAATTCGCTATTTATACTCACACCCTACTTGTGCCACTTGGCATCGGTAGACCCAAGATATTTTGAAGGTTCATGTTCCATTTAGATTTTCCTATGAAGTAGACTAGTATTATGGTTGGTGGTGACCTATAGGTCACATGGAGATCATGTTGGTCCTGATTTGATTTTTCAGTTCTATTTTGGTAGTTTCAATTTTTGTTCATCTGTTGTTTTATCTACTTTCTGTTATATATTTATTTATGTATAGTTATTATTGATTTATGATGAATACTCTAATTTTATCCTTTTATATTGGTTTATTTTGTGCTAAATCATTCCCACTTAGTTTATCTTTGATGTATGACACTAGTTTCTAGCCCAGGAGGATCGGGAATGTCACGAACCAAATCAATCGCCACCAAAAATGGCACCAAACCTAGCCCGTGACAAGGCCCAAAGGGAGTTTCCGATCCCCACGGGCTGGCACAAGTGCCCGGGTATCATAAAATGAAAATTGGGAACGATTTACCCGAGTTTATAAACATAAAACAACAAAAGAATCCAATGAAACAAATCTGGATTTTTCAAACCAAACAATCTTTTACAAAAAATTCAGAACTGAATTACATGGATTAAAACAACTCAAAAGGTCTATACCAAAGGTACAAATCCAAATAAGGACATCCCAAGAACCCTCATAGCAAGGGGCACCACCCTCAAGCCACCTCCACAAGACTTCACCACCAAGGACCTGCTAGAAACCCGAACCACTGGAACAAAAAAACTGTACCCAACCTGCGACAACAAAGACAACCATGTCTACTTACACCCAAGGGTGTAAGTAGGGAGTGAGCCAATTCCCAATAGGATAACACCACTAAGAGATTCCATGTGATAAACATTTAAAGACGAAAAACATGCAAGTTTTCAAAAACATGAAGAGCTAGTTACAATTTCTAAAAGATACAACTTTGAATAAAAACAGTTTTCAAGTGGGATATCATTAAGAATAAACACTTTTAAAAATAATGTCAACACTACATAATTTTCCAGCCAACTATACCGTATGCCGACGGTAATTACAAAGTAAATAATTAGCACAAGAAATAGGAAGTAACCCCTAGGCACTAGCTAGATGTGGGTCCTAGGTACCTCGTATCTCGGTGAGAGTAACCATCACAAATATCCATTCTCGTGCATGATCCACTAGTAGGGAACATACCCATAACCTAGTGGTCCCCAATAATAATCATAATAGTTTAGTTAGAGTTGTAAGCGTCAATCTTGCTAAGTGAAACTGAGGCCAAACCCCACGAATTCACTAGCATACTAGTACACGTCCACCCACCTAGATACCCAGGTTTTCCCCTTGTGCTCAAAAAAGTTCAACAAGTCAAGAAATATACATTGAACATGAAAATATCATTTCCACATCACAAATTCACCAAACATCCCATATGTATACCACACAAGTCACAAAAATCCATTTTTTCATTCAAAATGATTTTGAAATCCGAATCACACCAAAATAGCCCACAACACGTTTCACATTTCTTCAACACTTCCAAAAAACCATTAAACAATTTTATAAAACAATTATAAGATATTTAAACTCATATAACAGCCCACACACATGTAATATATCACTTCTTTCATAATCAAAAATTCAATTTTTCACATCACACTCACACAAAACACTCCACATCACTTTCACATCACTTTCACTCCTCAATATCCCCTTCAAAAAATTTAATAAAATATTTCCAGGATGATAAATATCACATAACAACATTTTCACAAATGAAATGGACCTTTTAAAAATATACTCCTACCAAAATAGTTTGCTGATATAGTTTCACCTATTACACCATTCAAAACATTCATAAAACAATTATAAAGAGTATACCGAAACTTTGCACATAAAATCCATTTCAAAAACCTCTTTTTAAGCCAAAATCACACCAAGACCCTACCAAAACAGAATTGGCAGCCCAATCAACATGTAATAATCCACTTTAAAATGTTATATAATCACCTTGAATAATATCACAAAAGATACCCATGAGAACACACAAATCCATAAAACACTTTCAAGGAGTATAACAAGGTTATACAAATAAAACCATTCAAATACACCCCCTTTTTAGGCCCACATGGAACTATATCATTGCCCAACCATAATTGGAAGCCCCTTTCAACAACTAATAAACCACTTCTACATTTTACAAAACTACCACAAAAGATAACACATGAAATACATTTGAAAAATACACACTTCAAGCAAAAATGTAACTTTAAAAACAAATGCTTCACTATTTCTACCAAAAATGGTTTTCTCATAATGCACAGCACATAAGGAACATGTAAAATTATTTAATCAAGCAAACTAACTCATCATTAAATGTTTATCCACAGAATCACCTACCGAATGTGTCGAAACCCTCAAATATTGGGGCGAAACATCAACCGCATGACTGCCGCACCTCAAGGAAGTTAAAAGAAACCTAAAACCTCAATATTTCACCCAAAAAACAGTAATTTAGAACCTATTCACGAAACCTAACTTCTGGAATTTTTTATAATTCAATAATTAGGGAAGAAACCCTAAACAATTTGAAAGAGGAAAGAAATAGACTCACCTACTTGAAGTATCCTGAATTAATCACTCCAAAAACAATAGTTTCTGAAATTTAAAACATCCAAAATTCAGGGATTCTTCTAACAAGATATAGGATGTAATTTGGGAACTTAAATGGAGGGAAAAGAGTAAGAATTGAGAGAGTTAATAAGGGATGAAGTTACCTCTTAAATTCTGGCCGATTTGAGACACCCTATGAAAATCAGCCCTAATTCTCGATATCAAAGAGATCCAAGGAGGGGGGGAAGGAAATGGGAGCGCGCCTGGGTTTCTTAGGGTCTAGTGGGAGGTGGAATCACCGAAAAAACGCAAATAGTGAAGGAGATATAAAAAATTTAAAAATTATTGTTAATGCAGGAAATGGGCCTTTGGGCAGGCCCAATATCTTAAATAAAAACTCATATCCACCATGATTATGGATTTATAAAGGCTCCAAATTTATATTTTGGTGTTAATAGATCAGATGAGACCATTTAGGAATTGGAATGAAGGAAAAATATTAAAAAATGAAAAAGTTATAAAGGAAACAAATTTATTTTTAAATTTGGAATTGGGCTCACGGTTTGGCCCAATTCATGAAAACTCATCTATTTCTCCATAAAACCTTTGGAAACCATCCAAAAAAAGAATTAAAGGAAAATAAATGAAATTTAACTTCAAAATAATTCATTTATGTGACAATTCTCCCCACCATGAAAACTTTCCATCCCCGGAAAGCTACAGAAAGGCCATATACGAAAGCCAAACCGAACTGATAAACCAAGATCTACTCCCTTTCCAGGTTTCGCCCCCAAAGGCCAAAACACCTCCATTGATCAATTAAGGAAGGAATAATTCACAACAAAATCATACACCACTTTCCTGAAACAATCAATCACATTCAGTCTTTATCCCAAAGGAAAACACCTCAAACACTATCAGAACAAGACTCAAGCAATTCACTCAAACGAACAACAACATCGAACAAGGTTACACATACCTTGCTATAACTAAACCATTGGGCACTCTCCAATCTCAATGGTTACTCAAGGAAGATTTAGGTAGATTGATAGATCCGAATGAGACTACCTACCACCAATCCTTGACCATGGATAAATCTAAGTTATTGGTACGGGGAAAAAAATAGGCTCCCCACCATAAGAACCAACAATCTTAATCGACCAGCATGGGCCGGTACAGAAAGAACCCAAAATATAAAGTGTTGGGACAACCACATGGTTAGTCTGCATGGTTTGGGAAACCATGAACTAACAGTGGAGATTCTTCTATCTACATGGTTTTTTGGGGCATGGTCACTACTAACCAAGTGCAAACCGTGTGGTCAATCTGTCTAGCCAAACTTCATACCTTTCTCTAAAGACTCAATGGAAACCAAAGAGGGAGGGAATAACATTGTGTGATGACATGGGTACAAGACCCTCCACCTATTTCCACCGAACGGGAACAACAGAAGAAATATGATGACACCATAGGTTTAAACTTTTCTTATCTTTCATATTGAGGATAGGACTTTGCACAAGGGTTTAAATGACACTGGGGTTTCCCCTGACTACGCGCCAGCTTCTCTCCGGGACCTATGGCTGGAGATCAAAATATTGAAGCATCTTCGGCCTCACAGTTTGGCTTTGGAAACCACCTGAATGAGAATTCTTCTTTCGTTGCAAAAAAAAAACTACACCACAATCCCCCCGATATGTTTTTTCCAAGACATAACACATTCCAAACTCACTTTACCCTAAATAGATATTTCACTGAAACAAGGGATTAGAAGATGTACACACATCACACCTTGTTTGTTCGGGTGAGAAACAATAGAAGTAAAGAACACTTATACTCACCTTCCTCTAAAATGGAATATTTTTTTTATGTTTTTTTTTCAAGGGAGACATTCTCCCAACACAATAGAGACTCTCAGATGATTGCCCAACTTTAACCTTTACAGTCAATCAAGCACATGACATCACGAGGAATCACCGAACATGACCATTGCGACTGATATAAACAATTAATAGAGAGGGAACTTGTACAACATCCCAAAACAACACACAATTCTAGAAAGTGGCCATAATATCCTCTCATGAGCAGATTTCCCACACTAGTAGTTTAACATGAACTCCTTCTTCGAAGAGACTATGAAGGACCGAGAGTTCCTCTTAGACACTATCCAAATACTCATCCATGCTAACAACCCCAGAACACTTCCACCTTCGAAAAATTAGGAAACTTAAGAGGCTAAGGTCACTTTCAACCATCCATAATCAATCTCCCACTACAAGAGGATACACAAAACCAATAAAGGAAAGGGTGTATACTCAATCTAAAAAGCTCAAGAAATAGATTCCTTATATTGATCAACTGGAGGATTTTCCAATGGAGAAACAATCTGGGTTGCGCTTCAGTTATGCATTAACCTTTAATGGGGGCGTACCTTATCCAATGAGAGAACCCAAGGACCCAACCAATCTGGTCCATTGGTCAGAACAAGCCATAAACCAGCTCCAAACACATGAAGGGAACTATCGTAAAGGCATCCCAAAATATTTTTCAAAAGAGACCACTAACCGTCCCTACAACACAGCTTACCGACCAAACACAAACCCAAAACACAGTTCAAACAGAAGGGGTTCTTGGAATCAAAACATCCCACAACATAAACATTTTCAAAAACCCATAATACAAAACATATAAAAATATTCATCAAGACATCATGTTTTTCTTTAAAAGTAATTCTTTGAGAACAAATAGTTTAGCAGTAAGCATATCCACCAATGGGACCCCATGGGCCTCACACATGCATGTTTTTGTGCCACAACATACACCCTCCTCATATCCATCCCGACACTCATCCAGTCATGCCATCAACCATCCATCATCCCATATAACCCCATGAATGTGGTCACTAATGGAAATACCAAAGGTTAAAACAAAAAATTCTTCCCACTTTTCAAAACCAAAACGGTCAACCAACACATCCTTTTTTTCTCATAACTTCTAACCATGAGATCAAAATCCCAACTCAAATCTTACAAAAAATTTCAGAAAGTCACAAACATTTAGAAAATAACTCACTTTCAAGATATTCACATCAATTTCAAAACATCTCATCCCATTAAAACACACTCTGATTGTTTAGAAAACTCTATTGGAAACACTTTTCAAAACCAACTTCAATATAGTTACTGCTTTCAAAGAGGTGTAAGCACACCATTTTACATTTCAAAACAATTCTGAAAATTAAGTTCCACCATTTCATAAACAAAACCATTCCCTCTTTATTTGAAAATCATTTCACAAAAACATTACACTTCTTAAAACCAAAGTGCTAAGGTTTCAAAACCTAAGCACAAAACAATGCAAGAGGAAACTAGTTTCAGTGGGTGACTTGGAAATATGGTTGGCAACCATATTCCAATCACTTCACTATCACAGAGAGTGTTCTATGGAATATCCATGGCTCCACATGGCTTTCCAGGCCTTGCGAGCTCACTAGGACCATTAACCCAACTCTCTTTTCATTTCCCTTAATCATCATCGAACCAAGAAAACCGAAGGACTTAGATAAATCCCAACTTCTCTTGGAAACTTGAATCCCATTATGAGGTGTGGTGATCAGGAACACTACCCATAACTAGAATTCCATGTCCCAACAATCCTAACTCTAGACTATCCTGACTCTTCCCCAAATAACATGACCCAAAGAGTTAACCTGAACCTCCTCTGATACCATTTTGTCACGAACCGAATCGATCGCCACCAAAAATGGCACCAAACCCAGCCCGTGACAAGGCCCAAAGGGCGTTCCCGATCCCCACAGGCTGGCACAAGTTCCTGGGTATCATAAAATGAAAATTGGGAACGATTTACCCGAGTTTATAAACATAAAACAACAAAAGAATCCAATGAAACAAATCTGGATTTTTCAAACCAAACAATATTTTACAAAAAATTCAGAACTGAATTACATGGCTTAAAACAACTCAAAAGTTCTATACCAAAGGTACAAATCCAAATAAGGATAGCCCAAGAACCCTCATAGCAAGGGGAACCACCCTCAAGCCACCTCCACAAGACTTCACCACCAAGGACCTGCTAGAAACCCGAACCACTGGAACAAAAAAACTGTACCCAACCTGCGACAACAAAGACAACCATGTCTACTTACACCCAAGGGTGTAAGTAGGGTGTGATCCAATTCCCAGTAGGATACCACCACTAAGAGATTCCATGTGATAAACATTTAAAGAAGAAAAGCATGCAAGTTTTCAAAAACATGAAGAGCTAGTTACAATTTCTAAAAGATGCAACTTTGAATAAAAACAGTTTTCAAGTGGGCTATCATTAAGAATCAACACTTTTAAAAATAATGTCAACACTACTGAATTTTCCATCCAAATATACCGTATGCCGACGGTAAGTACAAAGTAAATAATGAGCACAAGAAATAGGAAGTAACCCCTAGGCACTAGCTAGCTGTGGGTCCCAGGTACCTCGTATCTCGGTGAGAGTAACCATCACAAATATCCATTCTCGTGCACGAGCCACTAGTAGGGAACATAACCATAACCTAGTGGTCCCCAATCATCATCATCATAGTTTAGTTAGAGTTGTAAGCATCAATCTTGCTAAGTGAAACTGAGGCCAAACCCCACGGATTCACTAGCATACTAGTACACGTCCACCCACCTAGATACCCAGGTTTTCCCCTTGTGCTCAAACAAGTTCAACAAGTCAAGAAATATACATTGAACATGAAAATATCATTTCCACATCACAAATTCACCAAACAGCCCATATGTATACCACACAAGTCACAAAAATCCATTTTTTCATTCAAAATGATTTTGAAATCCGAATCACACCAAAATAGCCCACAACACGTTTCACATTTCTTCAACACTTCCAAAAAACCATTAAAAAATTTTATAAAACAATTATAAGATATTTAAACTCATATAACAGCCCACACACATGGAATATAACACTTCTTTCATAATCAAAAATTCAATTTTTCACATCACACTCACACAAAACACTCCACATCACTTTCACATCACTTTCACTCCTCAATATCGCCTTCAAAAAATTTAATAAAATATTTATAGGATGATAAATATCACATAACAACATTTTCACAAATGAAATGGACCTTTTAAAAATATACTCCTACCAAAATAGTTTTCTGATATAGTTTCACCTATTACACAACCCAATAAACCATTCAAAACATTCATAAAACAATTATAAAGAGTATACCGAAACTTTGCACATAAAATCCATTTCAAAAACCTATTTTTAAGCCAAAAGCACACCAAGACCCTACCAAAACAGAATTGGCAGCCCAATCAACATGTAATAATCCACTTTCAAATGTTATATAATCACATTGAATAATATCACAAAAGATACCCATGAGAACACACAAATCCATAAAACACTTTCAAGGAGTATAACAAGGTTATACAAATAAAACCATTCAAATACACCCCCTTTTTAGGCCAACATGGAACTATATCATTTCCCAACCATAATTGGCAGACCCTTTCAACAACTAATAAACCACTTCTACATTTTACAAAACTACCACAAAAGATAACACATGAAATACATTTGAAAAATACACACTTCAAGCAAAAATGTAACTTTAAAAACAAATGCTTCACTATTGCTACCAAAAATGGTTTTCTCATAATTCAAAGCACATAAGGAACATGTAAAATTATTTAATCAAGCAAACTAACTCATCATTAAATGGTTATCCACGGAATCACCTACCGAATGTGTCGAAACCCTCAAATATTGGGGCGAAACATCAACCGCATGACCGCCGCACCTCAAGGAAGTTAAAAGAAACCTAAAACCTCAATATTTCACCCAAAAAACAGTAATTTAGAACCTATGCACGAACCCTAACTTCTGGAATTTTTTATAATTCAATAATTAGGGAAGAAACCCTAAGCAATTTGAAAGAGGAAAGAAATAGACTCACCTACTTGAAGTATCCTGAATTAATCACTCCAAAATAAATAGTTTCTGAAATTGAAAACAGACAAAATTCAAGTATTCTTCGAACAAGATATAGGAGGTAATTTGGGAACTGAAATGGAGGGAAAAGAGTAAGAATTGAGAGAGTTAAGAAGGGATGTAGTTACCTCTTCAATTCTGGCCGATTTGAGACACCCTATGAAAAGCATCCCTAATTCGCGATATCAAAGAGCTCCAAGGAGGGGGGGAAGGCAATGGGAGCGCTCCTGGATTTCTTAGGGTAGAGTGGGAGGTGGAATCACCGAAAAAACGCAAATAGTGAAGGAGATATAAAAAATTTAAAAATTATTTTTAATGCAGGAAATGAGCCTTCAGGCAGACCCAATATCTTAAATAAAAACTCATATCCACCATGATTATGGATTTATAAAGGTTCCAAATTTATATTTTGGTGTTAATAGGTCAGAGGAGACCATTTAGGAATTAGAATTAAGGAAAAATATTAAAAAATGAAAAAGTTATAAAGGAAACAAATTTTATTTTTAAATCTGGAATTGGGCTCACGGTTTGGCCCAATTCATGAAAACTCATCTATTTCTCCATAAAACCTTTGGAAACCATCCAAAACAAAGAATTAAAGGAAAATAAATGAAATTTAACTTCAAAATAAGTCATGTATGTGACAGGGAATGCCTCTCAGGCCTTATTATAGGCCAACTTAGATGACTAGTTCAGATTTAACCTGGGTTGGTTTATGAAAAAAAGGTATCATTGGAGCCCTTAATTATTTTGAGTGTCGGTTAGTTTTTAAATATGATTATCAGGAATTGGGAGGTAGGTGTGGGAAGAGAGTATTTAACTTTTACTCATCCCAAGCCTTAAGTTACCAGGGGTAGTCTAAGACTTGAGTCATTTGTTTTGGATTTTTGGGTTTATGTCATTGGTGATTGTTTAGGTTTTTTGGTTTGGGAAATGAAAATAGAAGTGAACTAGTGCTACATGATGATCTTGCATGGAGTAGTGACCCATGTTTATCCCGATTTCACGGTTCAAGATGCTTCCAGTGGTTGGTTCTTTCTTGGAGAATGGTCTCTTAAACCATACCTCTAGGTTATTCATAGCCACTAGTTCCCTATTTTAGGATTTTTGGTCGATGTGAGTTATGTTTTGGTTTGATTTTGGTTGGGGTTATTGGGTTTCAAATGAAAAAT
Organism: Viscum album; assembly: GCA_963277665.1. Classification (NCBI taxonomy): domain Eukaryota; kingdom Viridiplantae; phylum Streptophyta; class Magnoliopsida; order Santalales; family Viscaceae; genus Viscum; species Viscum album. Next base: position 191,789,961 of record OY728151.1, on the reverse strand, counting down.
GGTATTTAAAAAAAAAGGTTTTCAAAATAAAAATTATTTTTGGGACATGATTTTGTTTTAAAAATGGGACTTGGTGTTGAAATTGTATTTGAAAATTAGTTTTGGTATTTTGAGAAAGTGGCCATAGAGTGAAATGGTTTGAAATTTGGAATAGAAATGGTGGTTTTTGAAAAATTATTTTGGTTTTTTTTGCGATGTTTGGTTCATGAGAATGAATTATGGTTTTTAATGTCTTTTTTGTTTGAATTTTGGGTTGATGTTGATTCCGATTTGGGTTGTTGTGTTTATTTTTTTATTTATATTATGCCGCCTAGAAAGACCCAGAAGATTTATAAGGATTTTATTCTAGTCGTTGGCCCTACCCAGACTTCTAGTGGGGTGGTAGAGTCTAGATTTTCTCAGTTGATTACATTTTTACATGGTGATCGAGATCCATTAGAGGCTATGAAGTGTCTTGGGAAGGTTGAATGTGTTTTTAAGTCTTTAGGAACTCTCAAATTTGTGAGGTTGTGATCTGTGTTGAGTTTATTTGAGGGTTTGAGTTTGAATATATGGAAGGTGATCATCCCATCATCGATGCAAGTTTGAATTTCTTGGGAAGTGTTTAAGAACACTTTTATCTGATGGTTTTTACCTGAGGAGGTAAATGAGAGGAAAGTGGTAGAGCTCTTGGATGTTTAACAAGGCCAACAAACAGTTAAGACCTATATTAATCACCTTATGGATATGGTTTATTTTTCTATAGGGATAACATTGGAGGATTAGATTAAAGCTCATATATTATTCTAGGGTCTTCATCTGGATATTAAGGAGCATGTTCTCTCATCCAGGGAAGTTCTGTATAGGAAGCATGTGGATGAGGCATTTCTAGATGAGTTAGTTCCTAGAACGTGTACTATAATAGTTTTCAATTAAGTTTCTATTAGAACTCATGAACTTTCCCTATCTAGAGAAAGGTGTATAACTGAGGAGAATATTCCTAAAGAGTCTACTTTATTAGTTTTCACTTCTTGTTTGTCAGATCATTTTCTCATGTGCTTCTAGTGTGGTCAATTTGGGCATTCGAAGCCATCTTACTGTAATCCTCCCAAGGATTTTCGATGCTATGGCTATTTGGGCCATCTAGAGAAGTTATGTAAGTCATTTTGCTAGCAGAGGAAGACACAAATTGGGGTTACCAGCTCCTGACTATGGGGAATAATATGCTTCTAGGCACCAGGGCTCTAACCATAAGCCCCAGAGTAAAGCTTTTTTACATAGTCAATAATTTTTGGGTGTGAAAGTACTGAAGAATATTTTTTTACAATGTTATATTGGGGATATATTATGTTTCCTTGTTGTAGTATTCTTTGTTTCTGTAAGTTCCCTTTTGTTAATAAAAGCTTGGTAGTATCAATTTCATGTAGTTCAGATGGTTCTATCTTGTGGATGCGAATCTTTGATTGGTTGTATTTCTTGTGGTTTGGTCTTGGTTTTGGGTTATTATCATTTTGGATATTCTCACGTTCTATGGAAATTAATAATTTTGGTTTGGTTGGGTTTTTGGTTTGAGTTCCTTTCTTTGGGGATCCCTTGTGTTGGGGTTTTGGTCTATGCTAGGAGATCCAATATTGGTATGTGTTGGTTGGCCCGTTCTAGTCAATTTTTAAATGTTTGGGAGACCCACCATGTGTTTTCTTATGGTTTTACCTAGTAATGGTTGGGTGTGACTTGTGGAGTATAGAGTTCACATTGAGGTTTGTGGTTTCATTTTGGTTCATTAAGTTTTAGGTTTGAGTTTTGTTCTTTATCTGGATTGGTGACTTTCTGAGGGAATATTTTTTTTGTGGTGGTGAGAATTATCGCACCCGAACATTGTTTTTTATTTTATTTTATTCTTTTCTTAATTTTTTATATTTTGGTTTAGGGTTGGGTAAATTTCTTGATGATATTTTTTGAGTTTTGGAGGTTTTGGGTGGTTTTTGGCCTTGTGCACGGTTGGTGCACACGATTTGAGGGTAAACTGAGAAGAAAGTTAAAGAAGAGGGTGTTTCTAGTTTAGTTTTTTCTTTCATGATTTTCCTATCATGTTTTGAGAAAATTTTGGTTAAAACTATTCAAGGTAAAATAAAAACCATGTGGCTCATGGGTAGTGTTTAGGAGAAGGAGCATAGATTGTGCATGATTAGAAGAAACCATGCGAAAAGCATGTGAGAGCCTCTATAATTTTAAGAGATGAAAATTTCATAGTTGGAACATGCCTTCCCAAATAATATTAACATCTCATGTGGTTATACTCATCTTCTAGTCTGGTGTGCATGGTTGGTACATGTTTTGAAAAACCATGTGGTCAAACCGTGTGACCTACCTAGTTTATTTTTTTTAATTCCCATCTTTCCCCTCTTATGTTTTAACTCCAATATTCCTCCATCCCTTGTTTCTTTACCTAGATAGAGAAAGGGGTATACTGATATCTCCCCCTTGGTTATTCCTCCTCCTTTGGTCCTCCCTCAAGCTTCCAAGTTGAGTTATTCTTGGTTTTTGGGTGTTTTCCATCCTCTTCTATTCTCCCTCTCTTTGTTCATGGTCCTTCACGAATTGGTTCCCTAGAGTGAGGTTAGATAATGTTGGTGTTCTCTAGAGTGAGGTTGGATAATGTTGGTCGTTTTACTTGATGTTAGGGTGTGTAGTTTATTCATTGGAATTTGTTCTTCCTCCTTTGAGATTTTTGTTGCATTCACATGTCGTTGAGGTAGGTGTCTCTATCAATTTTCTTTATAGAACATTCTATTGATGTTTGATCTTTTTGAATTAATTTATAAATATGTTTCTTATAATTTTGGTGTGGTTGTATAAATTTTTGTGGTGTTTTCAGGTTGTAAAATTGGTAAAAATGGATTTTCAAGGGATTTATATGGTTTTTTCTCATATATATATATATATATGTATAAAAATTGTTTGATAAAATTTATATTAGTACTTTAAAATGTAATTGGGTATTTTTGGATTTTTTTGGCCTAGTTAGGGTTTTGGTAAATTTTTTCCTTAAGAATTGATCTTTGTGTATGGTTATAATGCCTCATTGTGGTTTAGTTTTCATGAGTGGTTTTTGTGTTTTGTAGTAATGGAAGTAGTGATTATTTAAATTGGGTTTGGGGTATTTTTATGGTTTACCATAGAAGTTCCATTAGATGTGTTCATATCTCTATGTGCACGGGGTGCATATATGGATAGACACACATATGATAATGGAGTTCTATAAAAGAAAATATTTATCCCGAAATCGATTTTCAAAATGAACTTCTTCATTTTATTCTCCTATACTATATCCTCAAAATGATTCTTTAAAACCCCCAATTTTCTTTAAATGGTTCTTTGGTTTCTAAATGAATCAATGTGGTTCCAAATGTATTTTCCAAATATTTTCCCATTTGGAACCTTGGAATTTAGTTTGGTAACTAAATGATATAAATGCCCATTTGGTATATTTTGAGCATATTGTATGTTTTCAACTTATTCTTGGAAATGGTTTTGGAAATGGATTTGGATTTGAAATGTTAAGTCCTATTTGAAACTTTGTGTTATTTTATAAATTGGATTTAAATTCATGTCACGTGTAGGTCGAGTTAGAAACTTTGATTGATTATATGTATGATGGGAACCCTATTGTTGTCCTTCTGATGATATTTTATTCTAATAGGCAGTGTTAGAGTATGGGAAAGGCATTCATAATGGCATCATAAGCTGTGTTCAACACCATTCATGAGATAACCCTGTTTTGTCCCTGAATTCCACGTGGTTCTGGAATGAATTTTTTTGGTGTTGGTGGGATAACCTTCACATCAGGAACATACAACCACATACCTTTAAGGATATTTCCGATGGGGTTTATCCATTGAATAAAAAACACCCAATGATTCTCATATCTGTGATGAATCATGGACTTACTTTCCATAGGCAGGTGCTCGTTGAGAAACATGGCCATCAATGCTTAATAACTCACATTGGTCAAGATAATGGGAGTTCAATATCATCACACCTTTTTTGTAAGAATTATTTCCTACTTAGGTATCCTCTTAAATATTTAATATATGTTCATGAATCCTTAATTAACTACCAAGTATGAATTGGGTCAACCTTGAGTTAACAATCAATTATTATCGTGCACGGAAATTAGAATCATATGTATATATCTGAGGTTATTCATCAATGGATATATATGTATGTATATGAGGTTATCAATTAATCGTACCCTTTTATAAACTAATTAGAGATTATTTTGTCATTTATTATCATGATGTTGGTTTTAAGCCATGAATTAGGGAGCTCTGGAGTTTATCATCATCCTGGGAGACATGAGCTGTTTGGATGTTAGGATCAGAACTATGAGATGAGATTCCTACATATCCTCATGAAAATAATAAAAACCTATGTAGTTCAGTTAAACTAAATAGGACACAACATACCTTTTAAGGTCACGTGAAAAGGAGAAAACTGTATAATTTATCATCACGCAACAAATACATCTTGGAAGAATGTGCCTAATCAAAGTTTGGTGTGGGACTTATTCTAAAGAATCCTAAGGAACTAGGAAGGGATATGGGATCCCATGCCAAATATAACCCTAGTGGGAATGTATCCTAGAGAGAATAGGGTTGATTTGAGGTATTGGGTTTAAACCTTAGGGAGGATTTCTATATATCTCATTCGAATAGAAATCAAATCCCATATAGTTCAGTTTTACCAAAGATTACACCTAAGGAGGATAACCTTATGATTTAGGTCTTTGAGGAATGTCACAATTCATGGTGATTTGTAGGAATTATTAGGGCTTATACCTAAGAAGGATACCATTTATTTTTTTTCTTATTACACTTGAAATGATTCCCATAGGTATGGGATCATGTGGATATCATGACCATCACCAAACTCTAAGCCCATAAGAGTCATTCTTGGTGTGAGAAACAAGAGGAAGTAGAAGATCCAAGAAACCACACAATCTAAACTATCCACCAGTGGATGAGGCCAAAACCCAAAAGTATAGGGAAAGAGAGTGGGCTCTGACACCTATTCCCTCCCATAGTTGTACCCTAGACCCAAAGGGAGAGAGAAAGGGCTTTAAAGTGACCATATCACCTCTTATTTTGGTAACTAGGATAATAACATATGATGATATATCTGGATACAACCAATGGGTATGGATAAGGAGGAATGAATGAGGTAGGAGAGGCCCTATAAGAAAGGATGGGTGATTACTCCAATAAGGATGCCTTATACTAGTTCTTGGTGAAGAAAGGAGGATACAACATTAACACTCAAAGGGAAAATAAATTGTGATCCTCTACCTCCCAATTTGGAACTGGAGTTCCCTAGTCCTCGATATGATGAGGGAAGGGAAAGTCCATGGACCTCATATATGAGATTATGAAAACCCTTACACCAACCCTAGGGTTGGGGTCCTCATGACTGTGGGAATGAATATATTCATGTACCCTAAGGACCCTAACCATAAGGTAAGACAAGTGTGGGACACCTCTACCCATAGTAATGCATATCCAAATGGGGGACATGTTGGTGTGCCTCTTGGGATGGTTTTTCAAGTCTTAAGGCTTAAGTGGAGGCTTTGATCTGGTCCCTCTTAGATGAGGGATCCAAACAAATAAGGGACCTACCATTGATGGATTGAAATAGGGATTTAGAGGTGGTAACACAAGTAAAGGTTGGGTGAGCCAAGAAGGTCTCGCATAGGATAGGCCTGGGTGGACCGGAAGGGCTTCACGTAGGTATGCCTGCATGATCTAAAGGTGTTTTAGTGATAGACCACCTAGAAAAAAAACACGAGTGAGGATTTTATCTATGATCCAAGGGCCTCCTCAGGTTTTCCTAGAAGGATATTACACATTCCACCTATTTGAGAAGGGTTCTTCAATGTCGTGCTTCTAAAGTAGGGGGAATGTATTTCTCATATAAGCGTCTTGTATTTCATACCCTAAAGGGATTTTAATTCAAATATCCCCTTCATTACCTCTTATATAATGATATAGATAGATACCTAAAAGGTTTCTGAGGGCCTGGGTGAAGGACTAGGGTGATCAGAGCTTCAAGGATTCTTTGTAAATTTCTATCATGCAAATGAGGATACCCAAGGTCCTATTTATAGGAATATATGGTATCCTAGGTGAAAGTGTTGGATCACATAGGTATGTCGCGTAGGATAATGAATAGGTTTGACCTGAATGGTGCTACTGGGTGACCTAGCTATCTAGGTCTATGTAGCATCACTGGATGTGTAGGTTAACCCTACAGACCAACACTGCTTTGGGGGGACATTTGCGAAGGGGATTTGGTGAAGGATGTAAAACTTATAATTATTCTATTCTCTTAATTTTCTTATACTTAAGGTACTTTCCTTTAATAAAATTTCATCCATTTTATGAAATAGAGTGTCAACCCCCCTTGAGATTAGATCTGATTAAAAGAAGAGGGTCTAATCCTAAGGTAAATGGATGAAAAGGCCCTGGGTCGCATATGTCATCTCTGTGGGTAATCTGAACAGGCCATTCCATAAGTGGGGAATGCACAATATATGCACATAGGGGATTATACATATATAAATAGATCCTATTATCTTAGTGTAATATCTTCCTACTTCTACACCGCTAGTCTCATCGTGCTAGTATTCTGCGTAGACCTTCCTCTTAAGCTTCACTTTCTAAACTCCATTCACACAGATAAGGTATATACCTACCAGTGCGACTCGTATTTATGGGAGAGGGAATTACATGTGGTTACTTGGGTAGGGGACAATGTGAGGTCACTTGCGTGGGGTATTTCATAAGGTCACTAGCATGGGTAACCTGTACGGGTTCATGCCTTTGCCAAATTTTCAAGTTTCTGAAATTTTCTCCCAAAACTGAGAATTTTTTTAATGAAAATATTGGTGTTTCCTTGTAGATTTTATTTAAACTAAAAATATTAGAGTCTCTGATGAACAGTAGTGAAACTACATTAGGGAGATGATATACACCATCAGACCAGATTACTACGACGTACGTGATACTACTCTACCGGACTTGTCAAATCATCTGAAGAAGAATCATTGTGAGTAGCCTAAGAGAAGATATCTGCCATTATATTTACATGGTCATATGAAGGAGGTATTCATTTTAGAGATGAAAAATTATACCCCTCTTTCCTAGTTTCAAGATTTCAGGAACTTCACTACTTCTAATATCTTTAACATGGGCACATACATTAATATAGGAACTTCATCCATGACTTGTGTCATGCATCACAAGAAGTGTGCTCTGTATTTGAAGGAACACATTCCTGAATCAAATATACAATTTTACTTATCCTTATTCTATGATTCTAATACATATTGGATAAAGGGTTGGAGGGAAGACTAGGACCTCCACTAGGGAGGGGGTGTAAGACCCAAATGGATATGAGTATACTAGATGCACATGACCTATACTAATTTCAAAACTGAGTTAAAAGTGGTGGTAATTTATGAATACATATGGGTGGCCCAGAAATACATATACAATAATCTTAATTCCATTCCCAAACTTCTAATATTATTAAGGCTATAAATGAATTCTTTCCATTTGATTCACTAAGAAGTCAGTATCAGACTGTGAGACGTCTACAAGATCTTAGGGGCTCCAATACTTTAAGAGATTTATGGAAAATTCATCCCACCAAAAGTGATGTGGAAAGAAGATGAAATTATTCTAGTTTTGGATCATGATCTATCAAAGATATCTCAAGACATTAAGAATGAATAACCCCTCCTAAGGGGTGATATCCATCCCAAAGCATGGATGAGTACTTTTCTAGATCCAAAGGGGAATGGATACACCTATAAACATCCCATGGGGTTTCCCAAGATGGATAAGCAAGAAATTATTGTTAAATTATGTTCTACCATATAAAAATGTGAATACAATCAATGGGGGTACAAAACCTAGTCAAATTTACTTGAAAATAATCATCTTTTAGGTTTCTTAGCCACGTGTCTAAGTGTCTACATGCTGCCTATCCATGAATCCAAAAGTGGTGTGAGTATGGGGACATTTATTATTGTGGACAAGATGGTAGAGAGGAAGAACATAAGGTTTGAATCCCTTATCTTGGAAAATATTCACTGATGTCTTCTACATATTCATGTAGGAAGTCCCATTTTTGAATCACAGGGCCATTCTAGGTACTGTGGAGATAGTTCATATCCCACTTCAGCTCCTATGCCATGTTAAGTGGATTTTAGATTCCTGAGGGTCAATTTTGATCCTTTTTTTCAGGATGTTTCTGGTATTCATCCATTTTACCTGAAGCCTAGAATGACCTTGAAGAATATGAATCTATTAAAAGAGTTTAACTTCTTTCCATACGGTGATCCACATACTGGGATGTTCACTAATGATGTAAAAGATAGAGAAAAGATGATATCATACATTATTTCCTTTAGATATGGAGTTCTAGTGGCTTGAATCGATGGAGTGTTTATATGTAAATCCTATTATCCATATAGATTTGAACACCATTTCAAGTGCTTGCAACAAATAATTGTATCTCCTTTGGTGAACGTTCAGTCAGAAAGGCACCCAAAGGTGGCCCGATAGATGTGGTTGATCACATGTGTGAAGATAACTTAAATGGTAATTAACCTTCCTCTAATGAGAACATCCACTAGGTTGACCTCCTGGTATACCGAGTCTTGGATTTAATCATACCCCCATGGAGTGTAAGAAAAATATGTCCCTCGATTTGGGGAAGTAAAAACTTTTGAGCATGGAAAGAGAGGTAGAAAGGATCATCCCCCTCTATAAGGTGCTTTATCCCTACTAGAGGGTGCTTCATATTCTTAAGAGGTTGTTGATGATGAGATCCCAAACTCACCCAAATGACCCTATTCTTGGTATATTTCACCCATCAGGATCAAAAGCGATATGAAAGCTAAGGTCAGGCTTAGGTAGTCCAATAGTCACTGTCAAGAGGAGACCCGAGTTAAATTTTCCTATCCTTAATCCATGATAGAGAGAGTTAGGAAGCCTTTGAAACCAAAGGTTATTAAATTATCTTCTCAGTAGACCAGAATAGCCTCAAAATATCTGCAATTAGAGTTAGTTTAATTTTGACAGAGGACGCCTTCTGATGTCGGGGAAATGTGGTTTCTCTTTCATGCTAGGATGAAGATTCCATAAATTGGAGATGTTTGAGCCCTATAAAATATTTATTTTGATTAAAATTATAATTAGTTGGGAATTTATATCTAAGAAAAATATATTCTTATTTATGAAACATTCAATCGAATTCCTACTAAGAGATGGGTGGATGACATGTTAAAATGGGATGTCACTGAAGGGGTTGACCACCCATTTTCTGAGGAATGGGAAGACTATGTTGATCCCAATGATGCAAATTATCCTTCTCTTGTTTCCTATTTTTTTCTTAATTTATTTTATTTTGAACAAAGTATTATCAAGGGATAGTTTACCCTAATTTTCAATAATAAAAGGGGAAATTGGATAAGATTCCCTTACTGAAATATGGCCCGACTGGCACCCAAATCAAAACTGATGAATTGTATCCTAAGATAGGAAAGATACCCCTAGAAAGTATCCAATAGAGAATGAGATGGTGGTAGAATATCTAATGCTTCCTATGATTCCTATTTTTGAGGAGGTTGGTGCTATCCTCCCTCTGTCAAAAAATAAAGAGCGATGAAGAATGAAGTCTTTGGATAAATGCCTCATCCATGATGTTAAGTCTTCAAAACATCATTTATAATTTATTTATCAATAAAAAATGATTAATCATGTATGTGGTTGTAGTATATAATTTTCTCTCCCATCTTAAGATTTTTGGAGATGATCCTATGAGAACTAAAGAGGATGCTCCAGACAAGATGTGGGTTCCTGTTGGGGAGTTAGATCCTTTGGCAGAAGAAGTGTCAAGGGTTGAGGTCACATTACCTTTTCTTGTCATTGATAATACCACTGTAGATAGGAATTATGAATCTAGTATGGTCAAGTGTACATAATAAGGAATTATACATCAACTACTAACATTTATTTCTTATGATATTTCAGATTCATATCATACATTGGAGGACCTTGCGACGATTGGTGCTAACCCTAAAGTTGTCTTTGAGGAAGCTTTTAGGGGTATCAAGTCATCATAAGTGGGTACTATTTTGGGTCTTTATCCTAATTCATCAGGTGTACCCCTCGGGTGAGACTACCATGGGTCTTGGGGCATTAATAGTTTCTATGATAAATTGTGACCAAACATTTGAATACATTATAGAACATATTAATATTCCCAACTCTTTAGATGATTTTGAGGAATTTAATAAGGAATTTTATGAAGACGAGTATTTATCTTCATTTAACTAATTTTTATGACTAATGTATTAACCATTACTACTTGAATTATGTAGCTTTATCTTTGGGAAATGTTACAGTAATGATGTGTGAACAAGGTGTCAAAGCCCATCCCACTCCCACTATTTAGGGAGCATTGAATAAATGGGATCTCAAAGTAGGGAATCTTCATGAGCTTATTTTTGAGAGCTCTGGGTAGACTTAGGAGGATACCCCTCATTAGGAGATTCTAGCTAAAACTGCTAAGGTTGGGAATTTCAGAGAGGAATCCACCCAAGCCACTAAACCATCACTTGGTGAGTGTCGCAAACTGATTTAATTATCCCTTTATTCTTCCATTTGTTATAATTTTGAGGATAAAAATCATTCTTATCCATTGTAAAGTTCCATAAACTTCTATGGACAATCCTAAGGGGGAATCTTCCATGACATTTCATCCAACATCAGAGAGAAAATTCATTACTATCCTAGAGGAAGTGGGACAGGATGCCTCACTGAGTATGCTAATCCTAAAATACATTTCTCTCTCTGATAGTGGATCCAATTAGGTTTTGAGACACAAAACTCCCTTTGTATCACACATCATGCTTCCTAGTGGGACATATGGAAGATAATCTATGATATTCCTTTTAAAGACCTACCTTCATGAATCCATCAACTTCCATTCCTGTTTTGAATACTAGGATATGGTGGATTTGATTACCTTTTTATTCATTCCACCATGAAGAAGATCATTTGAAGATGGGATAAGGACCATGAAATACAATAGAAACTTATAAAGGCAAAGCTTCTTATTAAAACTATTGATCTCCAAGTTGCATTATCCTAATAGGAGGCCAACCACACCAAGAAATTGGTGGAATGTAGGGAATAGATCAATGAGAAGACCATTAAAATATCACACCTTCAACAAGAACTAGATTTCTCTCATGGGGATATCATAAAACTTCATTATTTACAAGAAGGATCTCAGACTGAGGGGTCAAATTTCACTAGAAACATAGTGAAGGAACTTCTCCTAGATGAGGAGACTGATGCTGTTTAGTTGGTTGAGCTTTGATAGGCTATTAATGGGGATCAAGAGTTCGTCCAACAAATGAAGAGTTATGTTTATGGTATTTTTTAAAGTATAATGGAGAGACTCCAATTTGTTTATGCTCCTATGATTTTTTAATCTCATAAATGAAAAATATTTTATTTCCAATCATCCATGTCTTCATCCCTATTATTCTTTTGTGATTATAACATAACACTAAATCTTTACATCAACGAGTCATAATCAAAGGGATAGGGATGGGGCGATGCTCTATTTTTTTCCTAATCAATGAGGCCTAGAAAGCGTAGTTTTAATATTTCTAGTATCATATGGACAACCATACAAACTTTGCATCTTTTGTTTTATCACCCTAATTTTTTCCTAATTTTAATGAAAAAGACATAGTGGGCGAGACTTGGATTTTTCTTTGGACACCCTTTGTAAGTTTTCAGCATAACAAGTTTTGTGCCTTTTATCTTTTAATTGCCCAATTCATTCCTAAAACATGTAGATAATAGGTCTAGCGAGTTGAGACTCAACTTTTACCCATGGTTCCCTTTATGGGTTTTTAACCTAGAAAGTATTGTGCCTCTTTATATTAACAGTTTAAAGTTGTGAAAGCTCGACTAAAAAAGAATGGTGTTTTAGGTTTAAGATCTTTGACCATGAGTTTTGGAATGATGAAATAAACAAAGTGTGTTAACAAAGAATGTACTGACACTCTTCAGATATCAAAATGGGGATTTTGAGTCACTATTTTTTGATTCTCATATCTAAAACATGATACGAGACAAGTATGAGAGAAATGGGTGTGCATCGAGTTTGGAAAGCTGTTTCCAGCATGATATTATTAGGGCTAGTGGGAATAGAGGATGTCTCTCTTGAGGTTTAATGTGATACTGTTTGAAAAACCTTTTTTGTGTGATACTTTATACAATGTTTATTGTGGTGTGTTACAACATAGTCAAATAATGGAATCCTCTAGATGAAAATCCCTAAGATTTTGTGGGAGACTTATGAAAATCTCACTAGGGAATGTTATAACATAGTCAAATATAGGTGTCCTCAGTAATTCCCAAATTCTACTACAAATGGATGGGGTGGTTTTGAAGATATGGATTTCTAAATACCATAGATGGTTATTTTCCAAGGGAAGGTATCTGAGAACAAAGAGAGTATCTATATTGTTATTTTCCATGAATTATAGACCACTCATACAAAAATTTGTATTGTGTGAAGGAGGAAAAAATATGTTAAATAAAAAACTTCAGGAAGGAAAGTCCCCTTTCATACAAGGGTTTAGTGTCATGTAGTTTAATGTTCTGCGTCCAAGACATGGAACATGAATTTTAACATCTTACATCAAGGAAATTATTGTACATTTTAACATTTCATGACTAAAAAATTATTCCATATAGTTTAATGTCATACAAAAAGGAAATTGTGGGATATAATTTAAGTTTGTTTAGATTTAAATGAAATATTATTATTTGGCTATTCCATGGTGACTGAATTGAGAATGTTTCACCATCCTCAGGCATGAAGAGGGAAAATTCATAAGTTATAATATGGGATATTATGAATATGAGAAGTGATATGGGATGTGTATGAAAGAAATAAAAATGTGTTAGGTTTTTATAGAGATAAAAGATGCTTCTCCTAAATACAAATTACACCGCTAGTTGACAAACCTGTTTTATGGGTGACTTTATGAAAAGACAACTGGGGCATGTTAAAACATATTCAAACAACGAAATCCTCTAATTGACTGAACCATTTTGTGGGAGAATTTATGAAAATACAACTTGGGCATGTTACATTATAGTCAAGACATAGGTTTCCTTGAGTATTATTCATTTTATTTCCAATGAACAATTAAAGATTATGGACGTTTGGTTTTCCCTGGACATAGAGTTTGGTTTGTGTAAAGAAAGTGTCCGAGTACAGAAAGAGAAATCCATACTAGAATCACATAGGAATGGAGGGAAATGTTTCCTTACATAGGTATGACCCATATGTAGGAAATTTGGTTCCTATAGTTTTAGGTCATATGACTAGGTCCATGGTATTTATGGAAACAATGAGTAGTATGAGGCTCATCGGACCAAGGTTGTTCCGTTATACTTCATACATGAGGGAGGAAATTATAAACCATGATCTTGGGATTCTTGGTCTAGGAGAGGTGACATGGGATGAAAATGTCATTGGGGATTACAAATATAGAAGAGGCTTCTCCTAAAGATGATTATGCCTTCTATTGACAAACCCATTTGGTGGGCGACTTTATGCATACCCAATTGGGGAGTGTTACAACATAGTCAAACTGAGACATCCTCTAGTTAATTAGAACAGTTGGTGGATGAATTTATGTAAATACAAATTGGGTGTACTGTATCATAGTCAAGATAGAGGAGCCCTCAGGTATTAAACATTCCATCACCAATAGCTGGAGGAAGCTAATGAAGATCCGACATTTTCTGAGATTAAGAGTATGAAATGTGGAAGGAATAAGTCCAAGGATAATGGAATCATTTGGACTAAAATTTTTCATTAAGAGTCCCTTTGTATAGATATTAATCATATATAGGAGGGAAAATATATGTTTCCTTGGTGGACCCCTGAATGAGGGGACCCAAATTAAGGTCTCCTACATGGATTTTTGTTTATATGAAGGGGGAGGGGAAATTTTTCTATACCCCATGGATAAGACTAGTACATGAAGTATAGGCATTAATAAAAATCTTATTGAAGTGAAAATAAAGGCACATGTAGTTATTGAGGGATCATGAAGTTTAAAGTCACATAATAAGGATATCGACTATCCAGTTTAATGTCTTGTAGTAAGGATGAAGGTGACTTGAAGTGAAAAATGAATATTATGGATGGGCCAGGGTATAGGACCCAATAATTACTACATATCTTGTTGGATCAATAATCAAGACATATTTAGTTCCTAAAGAACTATATAGTTTAAATTCATAATTTCAAAGACATATGGTGTTCCTTTAAGGTCTTGAAAATAGGACCATGATAACCCGATGTGAATCAATATTCCTCACTTATATAGGGAACATTTTTTTACCAAAAATACTAAGCCCACATGAGATATGCTCGGTGGGAGAAACAAGGAGTGTAAAAGGAATATTCAACCACACAAAGGTTATAAAAATGAAGGATATGTGAACTTAGATTTTTTGGTGGTTGGACCCAGATATGAGATCTAGGTGTCACTAAGTATCTCATTATAATGAGAATCAAGTCATATGTAGTTTTGGAATCCCATGTAGTTTAAATTCATGTAGTAAGGATAAAGGTTAAATTACATGAAAGAGGGGAAATGTTGTGGTTGGACCCAATAATATAAATATGGGCATAAATATGTATCCAATAATAGAAATAATCAATCCAAATGTAGTTCTTGAAAAGTTATCTATGAAGGTCTGACCCGTACACAGAGAGGGTATTTTATTGCAGATGAACCCAGGATTGAAGATTCGAGAATCACTATATATCTCATTAGAATGAGAATCAATCCATATATAATTATTGAATAAATGTGTGGTAAGGGTACCATCACCGAATATTGTGATCATCTCAAACATGGATTGAAATGTTATATAGTTTTACATCATGCAACAAGGATGTAAACCATGCAATTTTACATCATGTGGAAATTAAATTTCCCTATAGTTTAACATATTGTGATTAGGAAGTTGTTCTAGGTTGTTTAATGTCAAAAAATAAGGAAATTAGTGAAATTAAGTTTATATTCTTTCAACATGGACAAAATTTCATGACTTTTAAGGTCATGAGACAAAGATCAATTACATATTTTAACATCGTGAGATTGATACATTTCACTCTTTTGTCACATGAATTAATTTTTGAGAAACCTTTCATTAGTAGAGGCTGAAAAGATCTCTCTATACATTGATATTAGAGAATAATACCCATTAGATTCGAGGTTGTGTATGGAGTAAGTTCCCTCCCATTTTGGATCATGATTTGGAGGATTCTTCCCTAGTATCATCAGAGTTTTGAGGACCAATACTAGTTTTACTTGGAGTAATGAATGGAGGAGGACCTTATTATTAAAATATTGTGCTATCTAGTTTTTATGGACTTCAAAGAGATGCAAGATATGAAATATTTTTTCATTGAGTCACTCCAATTTATCCAGTAATTTATGTTATTATGCATCTATGGATAACTGATCACATATAGAAATACAGGGAGAGGGAAATTGGACCTCAATGGGATTGTATTCTTCTATCCCATACACAAGTGAATACGAGGTTTCCCAGGTGGTGGTATTAGTTTTAGTCTGATAGGAACATAAGGAATTCATGATCATGTCACGAAAAGACTTTTTTTTATCTTTTTCCACAATTTTATAGAGCATATTTTATAGTGTCTTATTAAATTATTATATCTTTCCATTATCGTTGCATGATAGTAGGAAAAAAAGTTGAATTTGATACCATAATTCTGATACAACTTCTCCAACTCCACATAATATAAATTAGTGACATTTTCCATTAATATTGTATGAGGGACAACAAATTTGGTAATGATATTTTTTTTCACAAAGATGATGATGTTTTCTTCATGACTTCTTTGAGGGGTATCACCTCAACCCATTTGGAGAAGAAGTAGGTAGAAATTAAGATGAAATTTAATTGATTGGATGTGGATAGAGGATATATTCCTATGAAGTCCATTACCATTATGGAAAATGGACAGGAGTATATATCCATGTGTAGGAACTCTGGGGGTTGATGGATGAATTTTGTGTACACATGATAGAAATATAACTTAGTGAAATCTGTGTAGTCCTACGTCATAGTGGGCCAATAGTTTCCAAGCCTTCATATTTGACGAGAGAGCTTAAATCCTAACTAATGGGAACCATATGATTTTATGTGTAATTATTTCATGATATCCACAATATCTTATCCATAAATGTACCTGAGAAGTTCTCCATAAAATCCTCATTTATAGAGGACTTTTAGTGATTTATTTTGTCATAAATATTGAAGTTGGATTCTCATCACCAGATTTTCTCTTTTCGAGATATGTATAATAGAAGTAATCCATTTTAAAGATAATTAATTATGGGAATCATCCACCTAGTGGTAGAACCATATGGTTTGGGGAAAATAATGATTTCATCAATCTCTTCTATGTAGACATAAGCAAAAGGTGATTCCATCCGACAATGCGAAATTATAATGATCGTTTCATCGTAATTTGGATCTTTCAAATCCATAGTTACATTTTACAATGCATATTCTTTGGAATTTTATGACCATGGGTTGTAATTCAATGTTGGATCCAAGGGGAACTATACCATTAACCATAATATATAGTCATGTATGTGGATTAGATATTATTTTTTGATGGAATAATCCCCTTTGATATATTTTATTACCAACTATAAATCACATTTCAACTCTAGGTATTCCACTAGTATCTGTATTTTCAGTTCTAGTCCTGCAATGAGGACCTGATATTCAGCCTCATTGTTTGTACAACTGTCTGATAATAAGGAGTAATGAAAAAATTAATTTTTTGGATAGATGATAATGATATCTAACCCTAATTTGTTGATCTTAGGGTCTTCAATTTTCTTCCCTATTGGGATCTTAGATGCATCGTTGAAATAATTTTTTCACATATGGGGTCCATCTTGAATATAAAATATCTCTTCATATAAAAATTAAGTATTTAACAATGTTATTTTGGTGGAAAGGTGTTCTGCAAGAAAATATTCCAAGGCCTAGCCTTTCATTGCTTTCTAAGGCATGAACTATATTTCAAACTACTACAGAATAATCATCCACCATGCTAAAAGTCCTATCAATATAGGAGGAATGAGTAAATATTTGAGAGATTATTATGAGAGACCCAATGGAACTCGTGGTAATATAAGTAGTACCTCAATTTCTTAACTAAAAATATTAACACCAAACAATTATTTTCGATATTTGAATAATGAGTCTCAACATTTATCATAGTTCAAATGAGATAATAAAGGCTATTTTCATTCCAAAAATTTTTATTTTATGTAAGGAAATCATATAGTGATCACTCTAATGTTTTCACATATAGAATAAGTAGATTTCCCTCAACAGAAAGCATTATCACTGGTGGGATGAAGAGATATTTCATAATCTTGTCAAATGATTCCTGAAAGTCAATGGTCTATTGGCATGTGACCCCATTCTTCATCAACTTGGTAAAGGGTAAACACTTGATTGTGAGGTTTTAATTAAAGATACGGATGTAGGCCAAGTTCCCTTGAAGTCTACTCAACTCTTTGAGGTTTTAATGAGGTGAAAAGATAAGGATAAACTTTTCTTTCTCATAGTCAACTTCGATTCCATGATAGGATCAATGCATCCATGATTTAAAACTTAGACAGAACTAGGGTTAAATAATTTAAAATTTTATACTTTTGGTCTAAAGGCCTATGTTTGATAGCATGAGGATACACTTTTATAAGCACTTTTGGAACTAAAGTTCTTGATGTAGGTAGGTTGGCTCTTGGAACAAGAGTTGAGGGCACTTATATCCTTAGTGTATTTGGTCAACTAGGTATTCTTGAGGGGAATCCCTTAGGTCTTACTCCTCTTCTTATTTCTTTTGATCCTCCTCCTCATTCTAAGGGGAAGTAGGTAATGAAGTGATCTCTCCATATTCAATATGGGAGTCGATATTTTGATGAAATTTGGAAGATGAAGCAGCTATTTATAACCCAAATGATGATAAAAGGTCCATTTGAAGATCCAAAGGAGAGAAAAGTGATAAATAATGAACATATTCATCTTATCTTAGTGTTGTAGCATCCACTTCTTACCCAGATGATGAGGCATATACTTATTGAATTATAGGGAGTATAAAGAAGGCATTTCCCACTAGGATTTCATCACCATCTAGAGAGTTGATAACCTTTCCAATGCTATTGGGTTTAGGTGTTATGAATGATAATATAGAAATATTTGAATATTCTCTTGAACTTGGACCCATAATTTCAATCTTATTGAAAAGAAACACATATTCTACACTGATCTACTTGAATAGATTATCCAGGGTCATTTCCAAACCATTTGGAGAATTTATTTAAGCAACATCTCCAATTATGGGATACTTCCATTCACTATGATATAATCCTATATCAATATATTGTGATTTGTAAGATTTAAATAGGGCTTTATCACTATATAATTTCCCAATTTTACCTTTAATGAAATAATTGAGGCATTGGTGGTATGATGAGGAAATAACCATATGTTTATGTAACCACAACCTCCCCAGTAGAACATTGAAAGTCATATATTTACAAACAATTAGAAATTATGATCCAAACATGTGATCCCTAAACTGAGTTCTGATCTTGATTTAATTGAGAGAATTATTTTTTATCTTTTCATAACCATGTAATGTTAGATCATAGGGTGAAAAGTGAGACTTTTTTAATCTAGTTGATGAAGTGTTCAGACTAGAATTAGTTTGACACCTGATCCTTTTTCAATGATGACTTATCAGATATCAACACCATTTATCCTACTATATACATACAAAGGTATGAAACGTCCTTGTATAATGGTATCTTTTTTAGTTCTGTGAATGGGATGACCATGTGGTATTCTGTAGGATCTATCTTTACATGATCTACCTTAGTGGAAAAAAACTTCAACCATGAAATCTTCATGAGTTTACAAAGCCTCTATGACTACTTCCTTAATTTATTTTGATAGGATCAATGCATCCATGATTTAAAACTTAGACAGAACTAGGGTTAAATAATTTAAAATTTTATACTTCTGGTCTAAAGGCCTATGTTTGATAGCATGAGGATACACTTTTATAAGCACTTTTGGAACTAAAGTTCTTGATGTAGGTAGGTTGGCTCTTGGAACAAGAGTTGAGGGCACTTATATCCTTAGTGTATTTGGTCAACTAGGTATTTTTGTGCACTAATGTTGATTGGGTAATGGAATCTTCTATAGTCAATCTTATATAATGATCAAGTCATGGAAAGTTATGGAGTGTGTGGGATATCTTTCTTGCTCTTTCTTAGCTCTCTAGAGGGATATCCCATGAGTTTCAGCTATGGAGACGATATGAGCAGGGATGTGGCTAGAATATTTCTTTCTGGAATGACCACTTCTTCCCCAATATCCTTGGATCTAGATGCCTCTTTTCAAAATTCCCCAACTGTATGTAAGGAATTAAGGTTCGTATCCACTATCATCTTATGAGAAGGGATCCATAAAGTGAATGACATTGATGTAAACAAAAATTAACACCTCATCTGATAAGGACTCTGTCTAGTTGGTCAAATATTATGGTACCATTTTGAGGGGTGAGAACTATTCTTTGGGGACTAAAGGAATGAATCCTGCTAGATTATAAGACAAATTTTTCCTCGGAATAATATCATCTTCATAAATTTTCTTCTTTCTCTTCCGTCCACGTTGCTTCTTAGAAGACTGAATTTCAAAGGACTGCAACACTGAAGGAATCAGTTATGTCTTAGAAAACTGGGTAACAATTGGTTATTTAAAATGTGTTGAGAGTATAATATTATTCTGGTTGATCATCTTATATCCATATAATTACTGAATTTTTTCATGCCTCTACTATTAAATTCCTTCCATTCACCCTATTCCTCTAGATCTATGGTAGAAATGCATGCTACTTGAACAGGTGGTTTACCCAACTTCATCTATCTAGAGTCAACCATTTTTTGTAGGATTTATTTGAAAATGAAACATTTCTGGATGGTGTTTACCAATGTTAAATTGAAGGGGAGATAGTTTTTTATATCTTGATCATCATCCTAGCTGGGCTTCTTAGGATTTGAAAGCTTGATCAAGTTTTTTTCCAACCCTGAGATGAAGTACCTAAGGAATTGTTTATTTAGAAAAGAATAAACCTTATTCTTTATCTCCTAAAAATATTTTCACCACTTCTCCATTTGATTATCCTAATAAGGCATTAATTTTTTCTAACATTTAGGATGGGGGACCACATGATATGGTGTAAGCTTTGGATCTAGAGTGGGTGCAGGGGTTTTATTAAGTGAAATAGTGGCAGCCTATGCTTTCCCCATTCTCTTTACTTGAGTTGATGGAATTTATTAGGACTTAGAATTGGTTCATTTGATAGAGTATTTCACTATTTAGGAAATTTCATTAAGGTCTCAAAACTATCCTTTTTATTTCACAGGAATGATTGGTGTATAAAAATATTAGTGAATATTCTCTAAATAGGTGGGCAACAAATATTCTTGGGGAATCTATAGGTTAAAAGAGTATGTCAACCCTTTCCACCAAGAAATAAAATCCTATACCCTATCATCTCCCATTTTTTTCCAATTTAAGAGGTCAAGGAATGTAATCTTCTACAATGTTGAGCTAAATTGGAAGAAAAACTTATGATGGAGATATTACCATCCGGTAATTGACTGAAACCGTATGCTTGTATAACATACAAAGGATAGTCCCTACAATGATTACATGAAGAACCTGAGTTTCACTATCTCCTATTGCTCAGTGGTCCCTATAATGGGGTCATAGGGAGATATAAAATGTGTCAAATGCTACTCTGAGTCCCCCAAACTATTGATAATTGGAAATGTAGAGTTCCCAAATTTTAGTGGGGGAAGAGTTAGATCAACCCATTCAGGATAAGTCTTCTTTTTCAGATTTACCAGCACATGGTGTTCCTCTATATCTTACAATCAAGATATTACCAACTCAATAGTATTTATGATCCCTTGAGTAATGTATGGTTGAGTAGGATCTTGAATAGGGGTAGTAACAGGTAGGGATAATTCAAGTGGTCCTGTTGGTATCTGTCATGGGTAACCTATAGGTGTAGTCCTGTAAGGATACTCCAAGACTTATTCTAGTTGTGTACCCAATATAGGAAAATCCTAATCTTCTATTATGGGATCCAAAAATATTAGTTTTTGGTACCCCACATTAAGAAGATGTTCTGGCTCTATTTTAGTTACTATGATGAAACCTATTTGTTGAGGTGTTCCAATTGGAAGTGTAAGTTGAGGATCTTATTATAGAACATATCTATCAGGAATTCTACATCAGAGTAGTTTTTCATCTAGTGTTCTCAATTCCTTAATCTCTTCCCATTACTGAGAAAATATTTCCTCAAGTGTAAGGGGTTAAATCTATTTAAGAGGTAGGTGAGGTGAAACCATAATGTTACCCTTTTCTTTTTCGGGTTCTATTTGAGGAGGTAATAAGGGAGTAGTTGGAGGAATTCCCAAATTCAAGGTAGGCCTCTAGTTATGAGTACACATACCTCCTTCAATAATTTTGGTATATATCATATTATTAACTAAAAAATCCTCTTCTATCTCATATGGATTGGCCTCATGTTCTGTAGGATCTTTACGGGGGGTGTTAATGAAATTCACCAATGCATAATGAATTACAAGATCTCCATAAGTATATTTATGAGACCTCCTTTTCTTTCATTCTCCACGAGGTATTGTCCTTTCCTTCACTAGTTATCTTAGAATTATTTTATGGATGATAATCTGAAGGAAATATCCAGAAAGTTTGGTCATGCATGTACCTAATGGGTAAACCAAATCATGGGATATGATGATCTAGGAAGATTTATTTTTCAATGTTCCTCCTAATTGAGAGAATATTAAATTCCACTAAGGAGATTGTTTAGGTGAAAAATCCTTGAGACCTATGGGATGGGGCTGTTCCCACTCCATTAACACAACTATTTGAGCCTATTTTTCTAACCAATAAGGTTGTGTTAAAAAATCCCCCATCCTTGTGGGATAGGTTCACTCCTGGATTGCCGTGGCTGCTACTACCATGACTGACTTCCTTATTTTACATAGTTTTTTGAACATGGGATGTGCGCATCATTCAGTTTTCACCTGAAACCCATTCTTACAAATACATTTGCACTATCTATAACATTTATGCTATCTGATGATTTATTCCCCTTAAGAAGTAGGATCTATTGATACCTTCAGATGTTTGATGCAAAAGTATTTCAATAGATTTCTCTCTTCTGGGATGATTTTAGTGTCAGGTCTAATTTTTGTTGAGTATATTTTCTATTGTGAATAGATTCTTTTTTTGAAGCTATCCTAAAGTAATGACATTTCATGATGTCATCTTTAAAAGACTTTTATGATTAAGGAGTGTGGTGAAATGAAAAACTCTATGTTCACCCCATCCTCTAATATGAACACTGGATGCGGTATCTACGATCATATAAGGAAATTATTTTAATGTGAAGAGACATTCATGCTGATTGGATCCTTTCTGATTTCCCAATTTTGGATGTCATGCAGCTAGGAGATCCTCTAAGTCTATTTGTAAGTGTGCCCATTATATTACCATGACATGATTTTGATACTCTTAATAAGTTAATACCTTTGGTTTCAAGTGACGAAGAGTTTTACATATATTATGGTGGATTTCTTGTACATAATCTTTAAAAAATGCCTCTATAATTCTGAACTAATGAGTGTCCAATGGACAGAACATAACAGGTATGTCATTTTTGGATAACTGTTTTCTTATGTTTAACATATCCTCTTCATGTTTTTCTATAGGTTCCTCGACCTGGTCCAACCAAAGTGGACACTTTCCTTCCACTTTTTTGTAAACAATGAGATTGGCGGGGAATTACTCTATCATATTGGAAGAAAGGCAATCTAAGGGTGGTTCAGAGAATGACCATCACCTTGGGCTATCTTTTGGATGAGAAATGAGTTCACTTATCTGTGATAAAGAATTATACATGAATAGACATTCTTTCCCAAGTTCCTCATGATGGGAGGTCTTTATCATCATTAGATCACCAATGGGAGGACATTCTTGATGAATTGAAACACTACTATAGAGATAAATTTCATAGAAACTGCCATACTGAGGAATACTACCATTGTGGATTGATGTCTGACTTCAAGGATAATTCTTGTAGTACATATCCTATGGAGGACCTTTAGGATGGGCGATAGAAAGGGGAAGACCCACATGCAGTTTTATCTTCTAGACATGCAGAAGGATTTCATGACTCTTATTAGGAGATTACATCTCAAGATCGATTAGATTATGGTCATGAATAAATCCTTCATGGTGAAGTGTCTAAGGTGGACCTTTAGAATTACTGCTACTACCCCCATTATTGGGTAAAAGGATATTAGGATTCTGAGTTTCCATAGATAAATTTTTGAAGTCTTTAAGAACTCAAACATTAATAAAAGTATGATTTTAAGTTAGATGTTTACTCTCCAGTCATATCTGACGAGGATTATTTTTAGATGCCTTATTGCGAGCAACTGGGACACTTACTGGGGAAAGTAGTTTTTAGGTATGGAAGCTTGTTTGACTAGCTCCCATGTTGTTGCCATAATTTTCCAATAGGATTCTAGAACTTTTTTAGGGGTTTATACCTACCTTAGAGTGACCATTAGAATATTCCGATAACTTCCAGTTGGAATGAGGTTATGGACCTGATCCGGTTGTCTGTATATCACAAGGAAGTTTTCCCAATGAACCTCCTTGACTAGAGCATATGTATGTTTCTACTTCAGAGTGACATGTTTATGAGTCACTAAATTTTTAGGGGTTTGTTTTTTTATACACCTCTCTTCCACTATTTTCATAGTTATGATATCCAGGAAAGCTTATATGATGTTGGAAGGAATTTATGTTTTCCCCTTCACTATTTCCAGTACGTACTTTGTGACTTCAGCAGCTGGAACATTGATATATTCCCATTACATGGATAGATCAGGGGTATACAAATGCTCCTATCCTCCATTCCCTGCTAGTGGATATTGAAAGTATGCAGGTGTGGGGGAAGAGAGTTGGATCTTTCCTATATTCATTGTTAGGAAATTTCAACTAACTTATCCAGGTGTTTCTAGATGAGGATAATAGTATTCTTGAAAAGTGTGGGTTGGTGTGTACACCTCACAATTTTCCATCTAATTTGACTAGAAATATTCATTGGAAACCACCAGATGAGGCTATTGGAGGGCTTGATTAATTTGGGTAGGTGTTTGTGACTAACCCCAACTTTTTGCCAAATTTGAATGGCGAGCTTCCTTTGATGCTTCTAGACGAGTCTACTGATCAGCTAGATTAGTGTGGGTAGGTGTTTGTTCCTGCTCATAGTTTTCTACCAAATTTTATTAGTGGGATTCTTAGGAGGGGAAAAAGTTGTGACCTTCTTCCCTATTATTTGGTTTCTACCCCCAATGGGTCTTCTTACATTTTTGGGTCTAGATGACCTAGGTTAGATCCTTGAGGAAAACACCCTCATCATGTTGAGGGTTCACTATCATGTGGTGTTGGCGATGGAGATTGATAGTAGTATCCATTTGAGAGGACGCTTGTGTCTTCTAGATGAGGAAATTGGTGGAATCTTGGCTTACCTTTCTAAGATAAGGGAGGAGCTAGTTGTTGCATTCTGGGGATAAGCTTCTAAAACAGTTAGAGATGATGATCGGTACTATCTACCTATGGGATAAATGATGTCACTAAGAGGACAACCAATGGGGCTATATAAGATGGAGGGCTTTTTGGGAATCCTCTAGGGTTAGGATGGTACCATTCTAGTGGTACTCCCATACCAGTGCATTGGAGACCTAGCATTGAATATGTCGAGTTGGTGATGGTTTCCTCTACTTAGATGAGAACCCAACATGATCGGTAGCCATGTAATATGTCTGTGCGATCTGGTGTGATGCAATTTTTATTGAATGGAGATATTTTTATAAGTGCCTGAAATAAAGGTGATGATCAAAAATAAGAAAACCATGTCAAATAATTTTTTCAATAAATGAACACATGTACAATTGATTATCTTGATTGGCCCTATTTTAATTTTAGGAACAAAAGGGGCCTAATAGGTAGGTGAAAATATTATATTAGTTAAGTATTTACATTGGTTTCACCATTTTAGTTTTGTCAATGAATGTTACATGGGGATAGAATGGAATATTTTGGTGTTGTTGGGAAAAAATTCACATCAAGAACATACACCCATATCCCTTTTGGGCAGTTTCTAATGTGATTTATTTGTTGAACTAGAAACACCCAACGATTCTCATATCCATGATAACTTATGAACCTACTTTCCAAAGGCAGGCGCTCATTGATAAAATTGAAAAATGATACTTAAGATATCACATTGGTTGAGAGAATGGGAGGTTGAGATCATCACACCATTTTGGGTAGAATTATTTACTACACGAGGACTCTCTTAAAGATTTAACATATTTTCATGAATCCTTTATTAACACCCAAGTATTACTTGAGTTAACCATGAGTTAATAGTCAATTATTATCATGCATGGAAATTAGAATCATCTTTATGTATATGAGGTTCTTCATAAATGGAGATATCTATATGTATCCAAGGTTCTCCATCAATGGTACCCTTTTATGAACAAATTATAGATTCTTTATTTATTTATTATCACGACACTGGTTTTAACCCATGCAGTAGGGTGCTCTAGAGTTTACCATCATCCAGGGATATGGGAGATATTTGAATTTTGGTATATGACCCATGATATGAGCTTCATATATATCCTCATGAAAGGAATCAGATCCAACATAATTCTATTTCACTTAATGGGATACATTATACCTTTTAAGGTCACACGATAAGTACCAAACCTTATAGTTTAATGTATTACAACAAGGATGTCTAGGTAGAAGGAACCTAATCAATGTTTTGTGTAGGAATTATTTTAAAGAAACCCAAGTAAACTAAAAGGGATATGGGCTCCCATTTCAGATATGACCATAGTGGGAATGTATCCCAGAGAGAATATGGTTGATTTGGGGTGTTGGGTTTTGACCTTAGGGAGGATTCCTACGTATCCCATTTGTATGGGAATAAAAGACCAAATAGTTTAGTATGATAAGGAAATAATCCTTAGATATAATCCCCAATAATTCCTACAAATCACCATGAATTGAGACATTCCTCATAATACTATTTCATAAGGTCATACTCCTTAGGTGTAAGCCCCAATAAAACTAAACTATATGGGATTTGATTCCCATCCGAATGGGATACATAGGAAGTCTCCCAAAGGTCCAAAACCAACACCCCAAATCAACCATATTATCTATAGGATATATTACCAGTGGGGTCACATCTGAATTGGGAGTCCATATACCTTATAGGTTTCTTGGGCTAGTTCAGCATATTCCCACACCAAACTTTGATTTGGAAACTTCTACCTAGACGTCCTTACTACATGACGTTAAACTACACAGTTTGGTCCTTATCACATGACCTTAAATGGTATGATATGTCCCATTAAGTGGAACCTAAATATGTGGGTTTTGATTCCTTTTATGAGGATACATAGGAATCCAATCTCATGGATCCCATCCCGACATTCAAACAGCTCCCATCTCCCTGGATGATGATAAACTCTAGAGAAGCCTACCGCGTGGATTAAAAATAGCATCATGATAATAAATGAGAAAATAATATCTAATCTGTTCATAAAATGGTACCATTGATGGATAACCTTGGATATATATAGATATATCCATTGATGAAAAACCTTTGATACATACAATTAATTCTAATTTCCATGCATTCTAATAATTTATTATTAACTCAAGTTTGACCCAATTCATATTTGGGATTCAAAAACATATATTAAATCATTAAGTGAGTCATGGAGTAAGAAATAATTCCCCCCAAAAGGGTGTTATGAGATCAAATTTCCATCCTATAAACCAATGTGAGTTCTTAAGTACCATTGGCTAAGTTTCTCAATGAACGGCTACCTTTGGAAAGAAGGTCCATGATTCGTTACATATATGAGAAACATTGGGTGTTTCGGGTTTCATGAATAAACATCATTAGAAACCACCCAAAATGGACATGTTTTTTTGTGCATAATGTGAAGGTTGTCCCACCAACACCACAAAACAACATTCTATCCACACATAGAATTTAGGTATAAGAAACCTCCTCATTATCCATTATACTATCATCATGGGATTATTGGACATTATCTAGAGGGTCGAGTAATGGTTTCTTATTGATATCGATTAGAAGGATTAATACTCCCTAGATAAAGGATAGTATAGGTAGGTTTTTTCACTAGTGAGGTTAGTTTATATCATCTAGGTTGGTTATTGACCATGGAGATGCACTATACGTCATCATGTGAGTCCGAACTGAGTACATTTGGTTATTTATTCTAGATATGTTTTGGAAATACCCATTAATACATATCTATATGTTCCTATTTTACTTCTATAATACCTAATTTATTTGATCTTCTAGTATTTATTTTTACCTTTACTATTTCCTCCTTTATCCTATAGCTCATTTTATTCCCGATGCCTCTTTTTAGTCTTGATTTCTTCTGGTTGTGTATTTCACACGGGTTGGTTTTTCTTCTTGGGATTTGGTTTCTAATTGAGATTTTGAAATGGAAACCTATGTTAAGAATTAAAATATGTGTTTTATTTAAAAAGGAATTTTATGGAGACCATGTTTGGTTCTTTAAAATGTTAAATACTCTATTTTTTAAATGTATTTAAAACTAGTGTGTATGCACTATTTTGGGAAAAGAAATGTATGGATTCTATAGTTCTTACCTAATGATATGTTTCTTCTCGCACCCTACTTGTGCCACTCAAGATCGGTAGAACCTGTATTTTTTCAGGTTCAGGTTTTATTAATGTTTTCATGTGAATTAGGTTGGTATTATAGTTGGTTGTGACTTAAATGTCACATGGAGATCGTGTTGGTCTTGATTTGGTTTTTCAATTTCGTTTTAGAAGTTTCCAGTTTTGTTGAGCTATTTTTGTATCTGGTTTCTATTATATATTTATTAAAATTAAATTATTATTGTTTTATGATGAATACTGTAGAGACCCGAATCTTGACGTACATGGAAATTACATTACTTTTGAGGAATACATAGTACATAACAGAAACACACACACAAGGATCATAATAGTTTAGTGTCTTTGGAAACTCGGAATATAATCTTCTAATCATGGTGAAAGATCTTCAACATCTCCCATAAAGATCTTCCTCTTTTTTTTATACCTAAAACCTTTCTTTATATCCTGGGGAAAGGAAAACCTAAAAGGGTGAGCTCAAATTCTCAGTAAGGGTAAACAAAAGAAATATCAATCACATCATATTCATAAGAACATAACATTTTGGAAATCTTAACCTGAAAAAGAGAGCATAATTTCATAACATGGGATAAATCATAGTAGTGAAATGAAATCCCAATAATCATAACTTAAAACATGAAACTTTGTGGCATACACACATAATCATAGAGAATAATATCTTATTATTAAAGACTCATTTCCAAGACTATCTTAGTGGACAAAGTCCATTTCTGAACCGAGTGACCCTTGTTTCAGTCCTGTTTTACTGAACCGGTATAACCTACCGTTCCAGCCATGTCTATCTCATGAGATATAAAATCTTTACCCAATGCATTGGAGGGATATATAGGTCCCACCCATCTCATAATGATACCATTCTTATGTGTGCCACAAAATCATAAATCATACATCATTGCATAACCCATGTAATAAAAATGGGAATCTTAAACATCATGAAATCATAAAACAATTCATATAAGATCAAGAAATTCATAAAAATATTTCCATCACAACATAATCAAATAAATGTAATAATAGGGATGAAAATAGAACCCTTTATTATGTTAGATGGAAAATAATTTTGATAAAACACATGAACTCCATTCTTGAGGAAAATATCCTTTCTACTTCAAAAACACTTTTCCTTTCTTAACATGTCAAACAATTATAAACTAAAAGAAGTTGATTAAAAATAAACTTGATAACTTGTAAAGGAATCTTCTTGGAAATAATTTTTTAAAAATCCATTCATGCCGTATAAGTTAAAAAAAACATTCTTCGTACTTTTGTCGGAAAAGTCAAAAAGTACCTCGTACGAAAAACGACAAAAGATTCCTTTCATATCCTTTAATAAAAACTCACCGAAGGGTAAAATTGGATATAAAATATTGTAGAAGGATATAAATATTACATATTGAGGAAAAATGGATGTGGATGATAAAATACACCCCAGTAAATTCCAAAGTATAAACAATCTCGGATAAAAATGAGATTGTGATATTTCCCTTACCTTAGGTCCGATTTGCTTCGTAAGTGTCCGAACCTCCTGTATAATGATTTAAATAATGTCATTGAATTATTACAGAATCATACTCATTGTTATTATATCATATATGGTTCACTTATGACTTTATATTACCCGTTCTTTTGTAAATTCATGTTAAAGTAGCGTTTTGGGTAAAATCGTCTCATTTGTCGTTCGTGTTTTAACTTGTAATTATTCATATGATTAATTAGATCATGATTACTTAATTACAGAATATAAAACATGATTTATATATAATATATATTCATAATATACATATATATATTAAATCAGTAAATGGAAAGAAATACACCGTTCATGGAGACGGTAGGCCGTACGTACGCATGAACGTTGTTTTCGTTTCCTTATTGAGTTGAATGGAATTAAGTAGATGACATACATATATATACACATAAATCCAGTATCATTATTATGTAATATATTTCACGATTACTTATTATATGTACTTTATAATCATTCATTAATGGTTAAAGTGGAGAATGAATCTCATCACGTCGTGGAGACGGTAGTCCGTACGTACGCACGAGCGATGATATCATTATCATGATCGTGGGACTGTATTGGAGCGTATGTATACTATTTCAGAATCAATATCACTTTAAAATAATCATATATAGTTATTATTTACACCATTATACCCATCCAAGTAAGGTGGTGGTGGAAAATAGATTTCACCACAGCGTGGAGACGGTATTCCATACGTACGCACACGCGGTGATTTCATTTTCCGTAGGATGGATAGATGGTGAAATAGGGTTGTTTCATAATTATAATAACATATAAGTATATTAGTGATACTGATGTTATTACTTCATAATGAAACAACATAAGAAGAAGAAGTGGAAGAAGAAATAAAGTTGAAAGAATCGGAAATTACCTCTTCTTTGAAGCGCCTCTTTGAGATCTCATTTTAGGGCACTAAAATTGGTTTTTGAGGAAGACCATAACCTCTAGGATATTTCTAGGGAGGTGGAGAGGAGAATTTGTCAGGGTTTGGCCGATATTGAAGGCTCAAAGTTGTGCGAGGAAGAGAGGGAGGATGTTCCCTTTTATAAGGGAGGAGAGGGGTACCTTTGGAATAACTAAAACTATTATTTTATTATAAAGTCAAATTCGGTTTTAAATATCTCCAAATTGATTTATTTCGAATCTAAGGTGGGGATGTGTCGAAATAATCTCTTCCAATTTAATTTAGACAAGTTTAGGTTCCTATTTTAACCTTATCATTTAGATTTAACATTAAGTTAAATAATTTTACTTTTACCGTGTCTTCTTGTGTTCTTATACTATAAGGTTAAAAAACTTACTATAAGGATCCAAACGAACCCCAAGTTGTTTATTATTAATATATATAACCTTATCTAAGTAATTTGGCCGAACCTTATATTTTTAGGAATAAAATAAAAATTAATAATATAATATTTGTTTTAAAAACTATTTTATGTAAAATTTGACACTATTTAGTAATTTTTTTTGTGAAAGTCATAACAGAATGATTAGTTCTAAAAAAGTTAATTAAATCAATACTAACATGTCATATGAACCTAGAAAATTAGTGGAATCCATAAAAAGTCGCAAATTATATTTATTTGGGTATTTATTACATCAATTATGTCAATATTTCATTAATAAGATAATTACTGCATCATTGTTGTGTCATAAATAAATTAAATTATTTAATGTCTAAAAATTACAAATAAAATACCATTATGTAGGAAATCTTTTTATCTTTCTAATGACTATTTATAGTCGAATTTATCTTATGTATAACCCTATATTAAAAATAATTTACTTATTAAACTTTGATTTTAACTATTTTAACCCATCTTTAAATAAATTAATAATAAATGTCCCAATCTAATCCAAGTGGGCCTAAATGGTCATATTTTATTCCTATGATTTTTTTTGGTCGAATTAAACATATCCAATAGAATTAGGACATGTTTTAGGGTAATAATAATATCATTTTTACCCTTAATTACCCTATTTACTTTTAACTGCGGTAAAAAAAAGTAAAAAGTTACTATTCACCAAAAATTATTTTCATCTCATTGAACCACATTTTACTTACTGACATCAACCATGTCTCTCGGATTTTTGAAATTCCACTCACAGAAGTGGTAAAATTAAGTTTTATGAAAAGTTCATTTTTCTTAACTACCACTTAGTGGTTTCACTATTCATCAAAAAATGAAAGTTTCCAGAAAAGTATCAAAAATTAGGCCTAAGCTATATTTGATATTATGAACTCACAAATGATGTCTATTTTACCAAATTCAAAACATATCAGTTGCATTAATTAATTTAAAAATTAATTCCCGTCCTCAAAACAAATAGCGTGTTCTTAAGAGATAATAACTATCAAAAGATTGACACTTGTTTATGTCTGGTTTAAATGTGAAATTACATCCAATGAACAAAATTGTATTAAATTGTAAAAATATATTCTAAATATACTTTAAAACCACTCAAATTAATAATTTATCACTATTAATTATTTCTATTAAAAAGGTTGTTTTTAATTAAAATTTAGTAATTTTCACTATTCATCAGAAAATGAAAGTTATCCGAAAAGTACCAAAATTTCAACCTAAGCTAATTTCAATATTACGAATCCAAAAATTAATTTCATTTTGAAAAATAAAATTTACAAAATTTCAAAAAGTGGTTATTACTATTCATAACGGCTAGTTTTAATAATATTTTAATAGCATATTGTTGTTTAGTGAAACTCATTATTGCGTACTACACACGCTATCGAGGAAGGTCGCGATTGCGTGTAATGCAAGGCAAGTCAAGGATGCGTGTTGTGTAAGATCCTTTTGGTGTAGCGTACAAAACAAGACATTAATGAAATTAAAAAGAATATTTTTCATAAAATCTCGGGCTGTTACATTCTACCCCCCTTAAAATGAATTTCGCCCTCGAAATTCGTCGGGGTTATAAATGGTTTACTATTCGAAAGTTTCTTTAATAGAAACCCACATCGTAAAAAGGAATACCAAAACCAATCTTTAAAAACAAAAGTATGAAACGTAACGGTTACCCAAATAAACTAATCACTGGGTTTCCACATAGGTGAAAATATGGATATGGAAGAGAAATCTAACCATCATGTTCTGATGGAGAGTGGTAGAGAACATGGCTATGGAAAAGCCAGTAATCACAAAGCCATAAATTTGTGACGATCTAAGGTACCATCTGATTCATCAGATATAAGAGTACTAGGACACCATTTTTGGTTTTCAAGATCATTTCCCTAAAGTTGATGAAATTGGAATTAGAAGAAATACTTTCGTGATTTTGGTATAGTCTCACCGTTTGTCGTTCTTTGGACAATTTCCACTTCATCTCTTAAATAAATGAAGTTGAATTTGTCATTCGTGATGTGTTAGCAGATCATGTGATAGAATGATGAGTCATTCCATCTGTCTCAAACAAAAGGTTAGAAAAGTTATCAAAAAATACATAAGTCCATCTATAGTGAGATTAATCATATATGGTTATTAAAATGGACTTATACTTCATATATCATACTGCTTAATATAATACAACTAGTTTCTACTAAACAGGGACTTCCTGTAGGCCAGTGGTAGGCGATAAAGGCCAGTCGCACTTTGGTTGTGGGTTTGATTCCCACAACCTTTTCCGACGCGATGGGCTGTCGCCCGTCCTGCAGGTTGTCCTTTTTCTAAATCTATATTAATATAACATCCCATCAACAATATCAAAAAAACTTCTCTCCTTAAACAATACTAACTTATGTCCAAAATAATCCATTCCAATCTTTAGGCTTATCCATAATACTGCAGTCCATTCTCATAATATAGTGAAAACGATTACCAGAGATTTAATACCATCGTTGATCCCCATATATCATAAGATATGTCTTGTTGGTCACATTCCAAACATTCAAAGACCTTAATCATGTATTCTCTTGAATACCCATTGAACCTTAGTGAAAACATGAATGTAGTTAAAAGTTAACACTTTACACATACCAAAATCCTCAAAATTCTATATACTCAAACCATGATATCACTTAGTCCTTATATCAATCATGAGCTCATGAATACTATCAAACATATTAGATTATCTTTATCCCTTCATTATGTGCATATCATCTGCTTTCCAAAAATATTTCAATCACTTTTCATGGTTACCGATGCCATAAAATTATTGAAAACCACAATAGACCAAAACATAAATATTCCAATATTCCACGATACTATATACAACATTATTTTGGAATCCCATTACATAAACACTTAATCATTCCACCACATCGTTGTCATATTCAACATCGCCAATGGTGATCACATGTGACTTCCCTTTGTCCTTTTCCTTAAGTGGTTGCTCATGTCGATCATCACTAACCCTTGGATTAGGGAATTTATTAGCATAATGCCCCATTTCCTTGCACTTGAAGCATTGAAGTGTTGTTGGTGCATTCTCTGTAGTCTTTTCTTTATTCACATCATTAGAAACCCTTTTTCCATTACTTCGAAACACAGCTGCTCGATGACCTTATTTTCCACACTTAAAACATTTTCTAGTCCCTTTAAGACAATCTCCACCATGCTTCTTTACACACTTTGAGCATAAGGAAACATTCATCTTCTTTTCACCATTATTCTGAGATTTCTCCTTGAACTCCATCTTTCGTTTCTTGTCAAAACTATGAGATGGATAAGTAACACCAACTTCCATTTCTACCTTGATAGCACAACGCACAATTTCTTCATAGCTACTGAAGTCTCTTATAGCTAATGACCTTCGAAGATTTGGTTTTAAGCCACTGAAGAATTGATCAACTTTACTTTAAGGTTGGATGATAAATCCAGATGCATACCTTGCAAGCCTTGTAAAATTTGCTTCGTATATACCAACAGATTCATCATCCTTTTTCTTTAGTTCAAGAAACTCTTTCTCCATCTTTGTTCGAAGAATACGAGGGAAGTACTTATTGAAAAATAAGTTCTTGAACTCGTCCCATTCCATGGACTCAATTTCATCTCTTTGCCTCATATTCTTGATAATATTCCACCATTGATCAGCTTCACCTTCCAAACGATATACTGCTAAGATGACTTTATTATGTTCAGAACATTGAAGAACTGAAAATATCTTTTCAGTAGTACTGATCCATTGTTCAGCAACAAGTGAATCAGAAGATCCACTGAAAGAAGGTGGACGTTGCCTCATGAAGGACTCAATAGAATATTGTTCCCTTCTCTACTCATTTGGAAGTTCAGAATGATTCATAGCTTGTGTAAGTATAGCAATAAGATTTTTCACTCCATATCCCATAACATTTGTTTGTTCAGGAGGAAAATCATTGCATTGTCCATTTCATTGATCAACACGGTTCCTTCGGGTTCCATCCATCGTCTAAAACCCAAAAAGAATAGTGTGAGAGGAAAAAATAATTCTAGGGAAAACAACATAATAAAGGGTGAGTATCCTCAATATCTAACATCTTAGGTTAAATTCTATGATCGTTACCGTAGTTCTAGGACTACATCCTATACGTATACTTATCCTTAGGTACATCCCTAGACATACCTTAGAAATATCTCTAGGGATCTCACTAATGTTTTCGCATCCTAGTTTCCAAAGGTTGACTAAACCTTTCCTCTGATACTAACTGTAGAGACCCGAATCTTGACGTTCATGGACATTACATTGCTTTTTCGGAATACTTAGTACATAACAAAAACACACACACAAGGATCGTAATAGTTTAGTGTCTTTGGAAACTCGGAATTTAATCTTCTAATCATGGTGAAAGATCTTCAACATCTCCCATAAAGATCTTCCTCTTTTTTTTTTACCTAAAACCTTTCTTTATATCCTAGGGAAAAGAAAACATAAAAGGGTGAGCTCAAATTCTCAGTAAGGGTAAACAAAAGAAATATCAATCACATCATATTCAGAAGAACATAACATTTTGTAAATCTTAACCTGCAAAAGAGAGAATAATTTCATAACATGGGATAAATCATAGTAGTGAAATGAAATCCCAATAATCATAACTTAAAACATAAAACTTTGTGGCATACACACATAATCATAGAGAACCATATCTTATTAGTCAAGACTCATTTCCAAGACTATCTTAGTGGACAAAGTCCATTTCTGAACCGAGTGACCCTCGTTTCAGTCCTGTTTTACTGAACCGGTATAACCTACCGTTACAGCCATGTCTATCTCATGAGATATAAAATCATTACCCAATGCATTGGAGGGAGATATAGGTCCCACCCATCTCATAATGATACCATTCTTATGTGTTCCATAAAATCATAAATCATACATCATTGCATAACCCATGTAATAAAAATGGGAATCTTAAACATCATGACATCATAAAACAATTCATATAAGATCAAGGAATTCATAAAAATAATTCCATCACAACATAATCAAATAAATGTAATAATAGGGATGAAAACAGAACCCTTTATTATGTTAGATGGAAAATAATTTTGATAAAACACTTGAACTCCATTCTTGAGGAAAATATCCTTTCTACTTCAAAAACACTTTTCCTTTATTAACATTTCAAACAATTATAAACTAAAAGAAGTTGATTAAAAATAAAATTGATAACTTGTAATGGAATCTTCTTGGAAATAATGTTTTAAAAATCCATTCATGCCGTATAAGTTAAAAAAAATATTCTTCGTACTTCTGTCGGAAAAGTCAAAAAGTACATTGTATGAAAAACGACAAAAGATTCCTTTCATATCCTTTACTAAAAACACACCGAAGGGTAAAATTAGATATAAACTATTGTATAAGGATATAAATATTACATATTGAGGAAACATGGAAGTGGATGATAAAATACACCCCAGTAAATGCCAAAGTATAAACAATCTCGGATAAAAATGTGATTGTGATATTTCCCTTACCTTAGGTCCGATTTGCTTCGTAAGTGTCCGAAACTCCTGTATAATGATTTAAATAATGTCATTGACTTATTACAGAATCATTCTCATTGTTATTATATCATATATGGTTCACTTATGACTTTATATTACCCGTTCTTTTGTAAATTCATGTTAAAGTAGCGTTTTGGGTAAAATCATCTCATTTGTCGTTCGTGTTTTAACTTGTAATTATTCATATGATTACTTAGATCATGATTAATTAATTCCAGAATATAAAAAATTATTTATATATAATATATATTCATAATATACATATATATAATAAATCAGTAAATGGAAAGAAATACACCGTTCATGGAGACGGTAGGCCGTACGTACGCATGAACGTTGTTTTCGTTTCCTTATTGAGTTGAATGGTATTAAGTAGATGAAATACATATATATACACATAAATCCAGTATCATTAATATGTCATATATTTCATTATTACTTATTATATGTACTTTATAATCATTCATGAATGGTTAAAGTGGAGAATGAATCTCATCAAGTCGTGGAGACGGTAGTCCGTACATACGCACGAGCGATGATATCATTCTCATGATCATGTGACTGTATTGGAGTGTATGTATACTATTTCAGAATCAATATCACTTTAAAATAATCATATATAGTTATTATTTACACCATTATACCCATCCAAGTAAGGTGGTGGTGGAAAATAGATTTCACCACGGCGTGGAGACGGTATTCCTTACGTACGCACGCGCGGTGATTTCATTTTACGTAGGATGGATAGATGGTGAAATAGGGTTATTTCATACTTATAATAACATATAAGTATATGAGTGATACTGATGGTATTACTTCATAATGAAACAACATAAGAAGAAGAAGTGGAAGAAGAAATAAAGTTGAAAGAATCAGAAATTACCTCTTCTTTGAAGCCCCTCTTTGAGATCTCCTTTTAGGGAACTAAAATTGGTCTTTGAGGAAGACCAGAACCTCTAGGATATTTCTAGGGAAGTGGATAGGAGAATTTTTCAGGGGTTGTCCAAGCTTGAAGGCTCAAAGTTGTGTGAGGAAGAGAGGGAGGAGGTGCCCTTTTATAAGGGAGGAGAGGGGTACCTTTGGAATAACTAAAACTATTATTTTATTATAAAGTCAAATTAGGTTTTAAGTAGCTCCAAATTGATTTATTTAGAAGATAAGGTGGGGATGGGTCTAAATCCTCTCTTCCAATATAATTTAGACAAGTTTAGGTTCCTATTTTAACCTTATCATTTAGATTTAACATTAAATTAAATAATTTTACTTTTACCGTGTCTTCTTGTGTTCTTATACTATAAGGTTAATAAACTTACTATAAGCATCCAAACGAACCCAAAGTTGTTTATTATTAATATATATAACCTTATATAAGTCATTTGGCCAAACCTTATATTTTTAAAAATAAAATAACAATTAATAATATAATATTTGTTTTAAAAACTATTTTATGTAAATTTTGACACTATTTAGTAATTGATTTTTTTGAAAATCATAACAGAATGATTAGTTTGAAAAAAGTTAATTAAATCAATAATAACATGTCATATTAACCTAGAAAATTAGTTTAATCCCTAAAAAGGCTCAAATTATATTTATTTGGGTATTTATAAAATCAATTATGTCAATATTTCATTAATAAGATAATTACTGCATCATCGTTGTGTCATAAATAAATTAAATTATTTAATGTCTAAAAATTACAAATAAAATACCATTATGTAGGAAATCTTTTTATCTTTATAATTACTATTTATAGTCGAATTTATCTTATGTATAACCCTATATTAAAAATGATTTACTTATTAAACTTTGATTTTAACTATTTTAACCCATCTTTAAATAAATTAATAATAAATGTCCTAATCTAATCCAAGTGGGACTAAATGGTCATATTTTATTCCTAAGGTTGTTTTTGGTCGAATAACACATATAAAATAGAATTAGATAATGTGTTAGGGTAATAATAATATCGATTTTACCCTTAATTACCCTATTTACTTTTAACCGTGGTAAAAAAAAGTAAAAAGTTACTATTCACCAAAAATTATTTTCATCTCATTGAACCACATTTTACTTACTGACATCAACCGTGTCTCTAGGATTTTTGAAATTCCACTCACAGAAGCAGTAAAATTAAGTTTTATGAAAATTTCATTTTTCTTAACTACCACTTAGTGGTTTCACTATTCATCAAAAAATGAAAGTTTCCAGAAAAATACCAAAAATTAGGCCTAAGATATATTTGATATTATGAACTCAAAAATTATGTCTATTTTACCAAATTCAAAACATATCAGTTGCATTAATTAATTTAAAAATTAATTCCCGTCGTCAAAACAAATAGCGTGTTCTTTAGAGATAATAACTATCAAAAGATTGACACTTGTTTATGTCTGGTTTAAATGTGAAATTACATCCAATGAACAACATTGTATTAAATTGTAAAAATATATTCTAAATATACTTTAAAACCACTCAAATTAATAATTTATCACTATTAATTATTTCAATTAAAAAGGTTGTTTTTAATTAAAATTTAGTAATTTTCACTATTCATCAGAAAATGAAAGTTATTCGAAAAGTACCAAAATTTCAACCTAAGATAATTTCGATATTATGAATCCAAAAATGAATTCCATTTTTAAAAATGAAATTTACAAAATTTCAAAAAGTGGTTATTACTATTCATAACGGCTTGTTTTAATAATATTTTAATAGCATATTGTTGTTTAGTGAAACTCTTTATTGCGTACTACACATGCTATTGAGGAAGGTCGCGATTGCGTGTAATGCAAGAAAAGTCAAGGATGCGTGTTGTGCAAGCTCCTTTTGGTGTAGCGTACAAAACAAGACATTAATGAAATTAAAAAGAATATTTTTCATAAAATATCGGGCTGTTACAAATACTCTATTTTTATCATTTTATATTGGTTTATTTTTTGCTAAATCATTCCCACTTAGTTTATCTTTTATGCCTGATACTAGTTTCCAGCTGTGTAGGATCAGGAATGCCTTTCAGGCCTTGTTGTGGGTCAGATCAGGTGACCAGTTCAAGGTCAACTTGAGTTTTTAAATGAAAATATAAATATTATATATTCATTATATACATATTTTTAATTATACTTAAAATGTGTAGATTAAAAATGGATCACATTGCTTCATAGAGGTGGTAATTCACACGTATGCACGAGTGAAGTTATATTTTTTTAAAGAGTGGAAGGATAAGAATGTAAATGATATATTATATTTAAAGAATAATAATTATTTAATAAATATAATATATATATATATATTCATTATTTACATATTTATAACCATATAATTAAATTGGTGATGAAAATGAATTACATATCTATGTAGAGACGGTAAACAGTACGTACAGACGAATAATGTTTTTCACTTTTTATAGGATGGAAAAGAGATGTAAAATGGTTGTCCCATAATCATAATAACATATTAGTTTATTTATGGTACTGTATTTATTATTTTATTATGGTTACAATATATTTATAGGAAGTAGAAGAAGAAATAAATTTGAAAGAGTCATAAAAATGTTTACCTTATCTTAGAGAAACATCCTTTGGATTTCTTCTTAAGAAACCTAGGGTTTACATTTTGGGAGGGAAAAAACTTTATAACATATATAAGGATTTAAGGAAGTGTTTTTTTAGGATTTTGATGAGAAATATGGATCAATAGGTGTGAATAAGTGAGGAGAGGAGGTTCCCTTTTATAATTGAGGTGAGTGATACACTTCTAATTTTTCAATGTTTTAAAATATTTTTAAGTCCATTTCTGAGAAAAATGAATCCAAAATGGATCATATTAGAATTTTATAAGGTTAAGATATAAATATAACCAAAAAATTATGTTTAACCAAGTTTTTAGTTTATTTTAACCCTTATATCTTCATTTTAATCCCCAGTTAACCCTTTTGATAATTACGACAAAAATCAAAGTTTTCTACTCTTTAAGGGTTTAGAATGTTACCATAAAAGGAAACTTAACCCATAAAAAATTAAATATAGAGAATAAGATGATAAAGGTATAATTAAATTCACCCAATAATAATTAATATTAAAAATTGTGGTCTTATCACTGATTTTTAACCTAGGTTAACCGGATTTACCCTTTTACGGTGGTGAAAAATCTTTACTATATACTATGAAAAAAATTAATTTAAAATTATAAAATAATATTAATGATTATTATTAAAAATAAGGAATCTATTCTATAAAATTAAATCTCTATAAGTGGTAATTTTATAATAATATCATAGAGCATGATAAAAAATGGTTTTCTAAAAAAATTCATTTTTTAGTCTAAAAGTATTTTTATAATAATATCTAATATTATTTTGATTATTATTTAGTTATATTATTTATAAATAATAATTATATTAATTTAGGATCTAATTCAAAATATTATGGGGCTTTTTCAATGGAATTAAATGAAATTTTTACAAAAATTAATATTTTTTACTATTCACTAAAAAATCAATCTTTTTAGAAAAATCCCAAAAATTTACCCTAGTATAATTTTAGTATGAAAATTTCAAAAATGAAATTAATTTAAGAAAAGTAAATTTATAAAATTTTAGAATTTAGGTTTTAATCATATTATTACATAAAATTATGTGTATTGTGCTATTGTTTCTCTAGAAAGAAAAGATTACTATAATTGAAGCTCAGGAATTACACTATGGTCTTTATCACATGAACATAAAATGTATGATGTGCCCCATTAAGTGAAACTGAAATATTTGGGTTTTGATTACATTTATATCTATATGTAAGAAACCCCTTTCATGGGACTAACCCCAACTCCATAAAATCTATTATCTTTTTTAATAGGAGCCCAATGATT
This sequence comes from Viscum album, assembly GCA_963277665.1. Taxonomy (NCBI): domain Eukaryota; kingdom Viridiplantae; phylum Streptophyta; class Magnoliopsida; order Santalales; family Viscaceae; genus Viscum; species Viscum album. The sequence continues at coordinate 191,748,517 of OY728151.1, read as the reverse complement.
TCATGGATAGAGATAATCTTTAGAGTGACAACCTATATAGAACTAAACTATAGAGTACTAATATAATTATATCAAATAAGATATAATTCAATCTCCACATAAATTTTCGTCTTAAATGCATGTTGTCAATCAATCAATTTCTTCAGGGTATCTGATATTATTAATAGGAAGGATTGATGAACATATCCTAAATATATAAGATAGTACTGAAGTAGGAAACATAACCTTAAAAAATAAATAGATGAGATCAAACTCCCATCCTATCAGCAAATGTGTAACCCAAAGCGTCACTGGTAAATTCCCAACAACCACTTACCTTTATAAAGTTGGTCTACATTGACTCAAAACATCATTGGTGTAGGGATGTGTTAGAAAAATAATGGTAAACCTAACCACAAAATCTTTTAACCAAAAATGGTTTAGCAGAATCAGGAATCCATAATCACATTTTCAGACCCACATTGTGCATTAGAAACATGGAACAAATACTAATGTTTTCCCCAATTTCTCTTAGGGATACTTATAATTTTACATGAATATAAATAGTACCACAACCAATATATAAAGAATTTGTAAAAATAAACCCCAACTATAATTGATACACTATCACAAAACCAAAAATAATAATTAAATTATATAAATAGTTTATTATATGATAAAAAATGTCTTAAAGGGCTATACATGATATAAAAAACAACATAAAAAATCTCTCCTAGGATAGAGAAACTCCACCATGGGTATGAAAAAAGATTCCCACATATCTCACTTTCTATATAGTTCATATTTAAGGTCTATAGGACATTATTTATAAACTAAAAAGAAATTTATTAACCATTTTCATGAAAAAATTACGATATTATCATACAAGATATGTGTGTAGGGAGTGAGTGAAATATAATCATCAAGTTATCCCTAAAATATTCTCAATGATTCCCATGAATATGATAACTGTGTTAGCTTATGTGCATGTGTTTAAATATAATATGATCCTATACTAATAACATTTAATAATATAAAATAATGTACAAAATTTAAAATAACACACACACATGAAATATCTTGTGTGATTATTATTTATTAAATTTAAAAGAGAAAATACTAGTTAATTATTATTTTTATAGTAAAACAATCCATAATAAAAGGATACAACCAAAAAAATAGTTATTTTTAACCACTAAAAGAATAATTATAGGAAATAATAATCATGAATAATAATATGAGGGTTTATACCTCATGAGGACACACAGAAATCAAGTTTGAGATTGGTTTATCAAATGACAGAAACTAGTTTGACCCCTCCATATTATCTTATAGTAGAAAAACTCAGTAACGGTAAGACAAAACCCAAACCATGACCCCTTAAGCCTATCTTGGAGTATAAGAGCACAATATTGATAAGTTCATACACTATTTACTATTTATTCTATTAACCCAAATAAAAATTTCAAAATCACAATATATCTTAAAAAATATTCTTTTAAAAATATAATTAATATATAACCAAATACTATACCAATGAATAAATAAAATACCTTCAAATAATTTTACAACTCTAAACTATTTTTTTTATAAAATGAATCACTTGAAAACAATAAATCATCCTTGTAAAACTGGTGAAATAATTTTAACACATTTGATCCCAAAGTTTCACTAAACCCAGGTAGGCTAAACACAAACCTAGGAATCACAAGGTTCTAAATCCTTTAAGATGGTAAATAGAGATCAATAGATTTTGATAAATGTAGATATTAACACCCAATAGGATCTATCAAACCCTAAGAATAATATACCTAAATTAATTTGTGACCCTAAATTTAAATGATAAATTATATCCATGGATATAGTTCTATGACTAGGAAATGAGAAGTAAAGATTAAGGTAAGAGATTACAAAGTGACTAATCATTGATCCAAGGATAAAACACCTAAGTATGAAAGATAGAATATCAGTGTTTTATGGGAAGCTCAAAAATCTCTAAAATAGGTCTTAGGACCACATCCCATGTGAGAGGGGAAGATATGAAGGTTTATAGGAAGTAAAAAAGTCATTTATATAATTTAAACACACATTTTAAATGAAGAATAATTAATGTGCATGATCTAAAAATTATGTAAGTTAATATTGCAAGTGTATTTACCTAAAAAATATGGTCTACATAGTTAAGAATTCATGGTTAATGAAACACATAGAATATATACCTTAATTATGTATTTATAAGAAATTCAATATATTTAGGTTACATTATTTAATAATTGTGTACCTTACTATGACTTAGCTTAAATTCTTCCAAAATTCACATTTTTATTATAACATCTATTAAAACCCATAAAATTAATCATTATTTTCACAATTCTCACTACCATATGATTTTCCAGCCTCATAAATTCAATAAGATTCTCTTTTTTCAAAAATCATTGGTGTTTGGTTTTGTATGAAATATTCCATCTCCCATGTTTCTTATTACATTTGGTTATTCTAATATAAAACCAAAACAAATGGAATTATCCTTCCTCATAAAACACTATCTTACCAGCCAATGATTTGAATGATCTTTTCAATAAAAGTATCATCAAACTTATAGTAAATTGTATCATATTTTTTAATATTCAAAGGATCCAAGTGGTACTTTATCTTTTACAATATATGAAAAACATCATGCATAATTCCATATTAATGTGAATTTTATATATTATAATCTACTTTCTTGAATCATTTTATAATTTAAAATGGTCTAATATATTGAGAAATTAATTTTCCTCATGTTCCACATTGAAAATGACCTAATTAAGGGGACACTCTAAAAAATACTTAATAGTTGACTATAAACTATAGGGTCCATTAATGATGGTGTGAATTGGATTTTATTTAGGTATGAGCAGTAATAATTTAATTCCTAAATAATTAAATCTCATTAGTTGTTTCTTGTTCAAAACAAGGTCTTAAGAAATAATTATCAATCATCCTAAATCAATGCAATGTGATTGAAATTAATTTTCATATAATAAAGTGAATAAATCTATGTTAATTAAGGAATGATTTACATTATTATAATCATAATACATCAAGGGGAGATAAACCCCCCTGATCCACTAGTGTCCAAGACACACATTTAGATAATTTCTTCTAAGAAATCAACCATCCTTACTAAATGGACACCAGTTTGGGGATGTTAAGTCATACTTATAATAAATTGTGTTATTATATCATATTATACTCCTTTAAAAATCCTCAATGTAAAATATAAATCCCTATCTATAACATTCATTATAAGAACCCTATATAATTCCACAACTTCCTTCACACATAATGTACCAAAATCCTCTATTGAAACGATCTATGAAATTGAAATAAAATGGGTTGAATGAGTTAATTGGTTTATAGTTAACCAAATTATATCTTGTCATTTAAAAGTAATTATAATAATAATAAAAAATACAAGGTAATTTTATCCCATTTCCATGTGGTTATAGGTAAAATCCTTAATATACTATCTCATTTTAAATTCCCAGGCATGAATTAATTGTAATTAAAGCATTGAGACACAATCAAAAATATCTTAAACCTCATTTCATGCCACTAAAACTAGAACCTTATGTTATAATACATATTTTTCACTCCAATATGGATAAAATATCTCAATTGATATAGGAATTCATACCTTACTTATACAAAGGAGTATCATTATTTTTGAAATAAAGCATCAGATTTGGTGCTTCCATCCAACCATCAATGGTCTCCCCACCATTTAAAAGTTCATAAATCTCTTGAAACTGAATACCTTAATTTTTTTCCTTTTTACCTAATTCATTAGGGTATAGATAAAATTATAAGTGATAATACTATTTTTAATCTTTCTTATCCCAATTATAGGTGTAAATAAACCATCAAAATGAGAAATTTTCATTGACTATTCACCTATTTAACCACTTTATTATGAGATTATGGACTTAATTCACATTTAACATTATTCTATATCCCCAGTTTAAATTAAAGTTAAAAATAAAACTCATAAAAGTATTCAAACCACCTTATTTTTACATAAATTCATGTTTTATTTAGTAAAAGTATATTTTAAACTCTTTTAATCTATATATATGATGAATATTCCATATAATAGGTAATGAATATAAAATTTCTTAGCATGAAACCATAATGAAAAATCTAGATCACACCTAGGATAATTTATTTTATTTTACCTTAACTAAATAAGCCCATAAGCCACTAAATATCACTTTACAAAAGCATAAACCTAAATCCCACTGTTGATGTGTCACAATAACATAAATAGTTATCATTTGGATTGGGTAATATGTTAATATGGGATGATTTAAATATTTATTTTATCTTATAAAAGGTTTTTTAAAATTTATTATTCATTTTGAACATATCTACTTTATAGTTAAGAGTAGTTATATATGAAATACATTTAACAAATTTTCAAAAAATGTTAATAATAATAAGATAGTTTGAGAATAATTTTTAAAGACATTATTTATTATTTTCTAAGAAATGATGACTAAAAATTTTATAGGTTAACAAAAATCCCCTTATTTTATAAAACATGACACAAAAAATTCACCCCTCAAATAAAAAAATTATTTTCCAAGATTTGATCATATAAGTGGTGTTCATGATGGGTTTTTAAAACAATATCCATTTTCTTAATATGTTATTCCATATATTTGGAATAAAAAAACTATCATCCAAAAATATCATGAAAAAAGAGTCAATATATCTATATAATATACAGTTAATTATCTTCATGAACACCATAAGAGAAATGGTAAGCCCAAATGGAATTACCAAGAATTCATAATGACCACAGCGGCTTTGAAATTCCATATTTTAAATTTTATTCTTCTTTAACCTTACCTTTTGGTATATTAATCAAAAATTTATTTAAAAAAATCAAATTTCCCAATTGATATGGTAAAAAACTCATTAATTTTGGGAAATGTTATTTATTTAATTGTCAAATGATTTCAATTATTGTAATTGAAACCAATTTACATGATTCTATTGAAATTATTTTAAAAAAATTATATTTATCCAAGGAAGAGATCTTATAATAATAAATTTATTCTAACCTAAGTCTTCAAACTGTGCCTTTAATTCAATCAGTTTCACATGCACTATATGATTTGAAGGTAATGATATTAGGATAATCCAAAGAAATTAGTAATTGAAAAAATATACTTATATTTTTGTAGATAGTCCCAAGAAATAATTATGGAATACATTTGGTTACCTATCTACCACTAAAAAAAGTTTGGACAGAATTTACTTCAGACTTCACAAGAAAAAATTATATTAACTAACATGACATGGATCCAAAATCCAAGAAAAATAGTCTCAACATTTCTACATTCATGTCCCATTCACCTTAAAAAATATAAATTCCCTTATGAGGAGAGGTGAAGTCTACCTTTTGGTGATAAAAATAAATTTTTACCTGGTTATTTCTTAACTAGTTAGTTCCAATAATCCTAATAAATGTGCCTATCTCAAGAATTAAAAATACCTAAGATAATCCCACATTACCTATAATAATGGAACAAGATTGAAATTCAGAACATTTACCTTTCATCCTCTATATGGGTGTAAAAAATTCTATAGAATAAGACATCAATTCCATATGAAAAACCACTACTTTGGTATATATAGAAGAGTGGGACACTCTTATATCAAATAAAAAAGACACCATAGTTGAAAAAATTAATATAGTATCTTAAACATCAGAAATATTTACATCAATCTATATAAAATCCCACTTAACCAAGAAAAAATGTTCCAAATCACTTTATATTTTCAATATTACATTCTATTTAGGGGTTGATTAAGATGAATTATAAGTTATTATCTATTAAAATTCCACATTGTTCAATTTATTTGAGATATACATTTTATAGTCTTCTATGTTTTACCTAAGATCCTTGGGTCTGAGTATATCCACCCAAACTTCTTTCCCATGGTTGAGATGTGAAAAATATAATATCTCATTAAATTTACCAACATTCAACAGTGATTTCATGTATTTTGTTCTTAAGGGAAATTTATTTTAAAGTTCCTAAAAGATTCAAATTAAAGAAACATTTTTTATTTTACCCTAATGAAGGGAAGGGATTACCTAAGGAACGACCTCATGATTTACTGCTCCCCTATAAGAAGCAACTCCGCTTTCACTTATGGATACTTGATGCACTTATTTTAAAACTCATATAATGAATAATTCAACCCATATATTAGGTTCTAAACATATCAAGTTTTTCTAGTACCACTATAATTACTAACTCAAAATAACTTTTCAATCCAAATAAAAACAATTCTATCATAGTACGGGCCAAATACATATCTCAAACTACCTATATTTAAGGCCATTATTTAATAATAACTTTGGAGAAAAGTGTAAAAGATAAAAAAGAATTTAATAATCCACAAATGATATATTATCTTAATTTAGATGAATTAACTCTATTACTTTCATCATTATCAAAGTTTTAAGATAAAAGTTTTGATCGAATAAGTTTTGAAACCTCATCAAAGAGAGGTATTAATTCATACTATCTTGTACTACCATATTAAACAATAAATTAAAAATCCCATCCCTTATATAGATGAAAAAAATCATTTATATGTTTTATAAGTGTGTAAAAACTCTACAATTCAATCAATACTCTCTGTCTATACCTCAGATCACATGGTAAAGACTCACCTTGAAAAGATAGAGAGTTATTCCTTTGAAATTCTATTGCTTAATCCATATCAAGAGGAAAGCCTAACTTTTATTCCCTTATAAGAAATTATAATAAAAATAAAAATTCATTTAATAAATAATAATACATAGAAGGATCATTTAAATGAATATTCTCCTCATCCTTTTCCTAATGATTGGTCAGATCCCTTCTTAGTATTTTTTTTTCAATTCCCAAGAAAACTTATCAAAATAAAATATAAAATTGTAATTATAATATAAAATACATAAAAAACTATAAAATTAATTATATATGGTCTCTATAGTAAATTTAATGGATTTAATAAGAGTTTTTATAATACATGATTTATAAACAATACTAGAAACCCATATAATGACAAAAGAAAAATTTACTCACAACCATATTTTACAAATTTTACAAGCCCAATATGTCATTTATTTCCTAAAAAACCAAAATATTTGATCCGTAATTTACCCATATTAATTAAATTTCAATTTAATCATTAAATATTATCAATTTTTCCCATATGGTTCTCACAAAACTCCAATAAAACAAAATTCAACAAAATAAAAGAACATTTCATTATTTTTTAAAAATATGAAACCAAAATAAATTTAAAACATAAACTAAAATTAAAAATTAATAAAATAAAAAAAATCAATATATGTGTGATTAAATCCCATCCATTTCCACCATGATATATGTTGAAAATTCCCATTTAACTTATCATGGGAAAAGACACCTATAAAGATGAACTCAAATGAAAAATCCTATAGTTGATAATCCTTTTCCCGATATACCTGAACTCTTTGGTTACTCAAGATTCACTATATATATGTAGGAAATTCCTATTTATAGAATATATCTTGAGTTCTAAATATCTTATATCCATTCATTGCACTATCACCCCAATGAAAAACACAACCTATGAATTTGAAACCATTTTGTAATGCCTTGACCTATATACTTGAACCAAAGTATCATATAGATTTAAGAGAATTCCCCAATTTCTGGAGTTTTATAACAAAAATTCATGGTTAAAAAAATCATTAATGAAAAAATTACCTCAAATATAATGAAAATCCCTATACCAATGATTTACTTAAAAATTGCTTGAAGGGTCTGTATATTGGACTTTACCACAAACCAAAATATTCAAATATTTTTTTCTCAATTAATATTAATGAACACATATTTATGTTTTCTCTTATTTTTCTTATAAGTACTTGTAATTTAATAATAAGGAAAACAATACCACAATCTACATGTAATTAAAATGAAAAAAATAGACCACTAACCATAAAAAATAAATCATTATGAAAGAAAAAATAATCATCATTTAATATAAATAATATATAGTTTGATAAAAAAGAAAAAAATTCCATAAAAAATATCAAAATAATAATAATAATAATAATCTTCCATCCACTCAGGATAAAAAATTACTTTGGGTATGCAAAAAACCCACCCACATATTTCATCTCTTCTATAATTCATATGTCAATGCTATGGGCCATCATTGGTAAAAAATAACCTCTTCCCTTTACCCATGTCATGAAAAAAACATATACATTCACACATGAGGTATAAATTTAGGGGTGATTTAATTAAACCTAATTTGTTATCCCCCAAATAATCCTAATGAATCCCTTAAATTTCAATCATCAAACCTTGTATTTATGTGTTTAAATAAAATATAGTCCAAACCCATTAATATTTAATAAAATAAAAAATAAAAAATATTTAAAATAATTATCACTCTCTTTGAAACAAAAATGTGATATTTATCCATTAAATATAAATATCCATAACCAACAAAATCTTTATCCCATAAGAAAAATTCCCATAATAAAATATGTAACTAAATAACTGGTTCTTATAATAAACTCAAATAATAATGATATTTAATTAAGAGAATTAATAAGAATATGATGATTTATACATCACAAGGACACATAATGCATAATATTAAGATTATTTCATTAACTAATAAGAACTGATTTATTATCTCCAGACTATATTATATTAGATAAAAAAATATTGATATGAATGATCTCAAACCATTCCCCATCCAACCTATCACAGAGTAAAAATATTTAATAACGATAAGGCCATATGATATTTCTTATTTATTACAATATTATAAATAGAAACTTCACAATAAAACCATAGATGAAAATAATTTATTTTTGATAAATAAATTTATACACAACCAAACACCATCTCGATGAATAAATAAAAACCATTAAATGATTTTATATTTTTAAAACATTTTTTTATAAAAGGAATAAATTTAAAATAACCAAACATACTATAAAAATTTATGAAAATAATTTAACACATCTCTACCCAAAATATAACTTAATACAAACAAACTGAAAGACATAAGAAAAAATATTCATATACTCTAGGAAGGTTACTAGAGATCAATGCTGTTTTATTAATGAAGATATTAAAATATAAGATAATTTTTTCATATCTTAAGATGAAAACTCCCAAATTAATTTTATATCTAAACCTAAAATGAGAAAAAATATCCATGAATATGATCCAAATAATAAGGAAAAGAAAATACAGAGGTAAGGAAAAATATTAGGAAGTAATAAAAATTCAATCTAGGCCTCAAACACCTAAAGGAAAAATGATAAGCATAGAGATAAAATAAGATCTTAAAAATCATCCAAATAGTACATAGGGTCACAAAACCCATGGTTTGGGAGGAAATAAGGGTTTAAGAGGAGTAAAAATGTCATTTAAATAATTTAAATATATATTTTAAATAAATAATGATTAATGTACATGATTTACAAATTTTACAATTTAACCATGCAAGTGAATTTCCATTAAATCAATAGAAAACATAGTTTGGTATGCATAATTATTATACTATGTAGTCAATATTTTTTAATAATATATATATAAGGGTCTTTATATTCCTTAAAAACTATAAACCTTAACAACACATAAACTAATTTTCATCCCCAAAATTAATTTCTTGTCTAAAATTCATTGAAACCCATTGAAATAATAATTTATAAAAATTTGGGTTCCAAAATTTATTTATAAGTAATTTATCAAGTAAATTATCAATAAAATAAAGTAAAAAACAATAACCATAATATAAGGGGGAGTCATAATATCTCTTATAGTAATTATTTACCACTATTTTGATATATTTACTTTTATATTTTCATTTATTATATCCAATTTTTATTACTTTGATTCATTTTTTATTATTATATTACCATTTTAATTGATTTATTTTATTTTATAATGACTTTTTTGTTTTCTCTTGATATATATTTTTTGTCTTACTAGTTTGAGATACTATTAATTATTTCTATTATAGTCATCTTAATATATATTTTTTATTTTATACATTGAAAATAATTTTTCTCATTTATGAATCCGATACTTTTATATATACCATTTATATAACTTACTATGAATTTTGATCATCAAAAAGAGGATATGTTTTGGTTATTTTTGAAATAAAACATTCAAATCCTTTTTTTATATCCACAATAAACCTATATATTTAACTAATGAAATCAAAGAAGATATTTTTCTTTAAAATTATTAAAGTATGCGATTTTTTAGATTTATCTTATACCAAACTTCAATTTCATTAAAAGATAAAAATCACAACTAACACATAATATACTATTTACCACCTACTAGAGTTAGAATGAAAAAATAAATCTTTTGAGGAATATATCATATGTTATTGTTACTAAAAAACAATTCATCATTATATATATTTTAGAACATCACATTTCTGATCTACCAAATTCTGGAAAAAATTAGAACTATCTATACTATTCATCATATAAGCTTACTTTAGCTATAGATAATCTGTGGTTTTCACATGAAGAAAAAATAAATCAACTTTTAAATATTCATACTTGAAAAAAATCTAATTAAGCTTCCAATGATATATGATTTCAATTAAATTATTCTATAAAATTTATTTTGAATTTTCAATTCATCAATTAGTATATTTAATGAAAAATTATTAAATAAGTTCCACAACTTATACCAAGTTTTTCACTAATTTTTAAAATATTATGTTTAACATTTCAATGATCATAAAGATAAAAAAGTTTAATTCAAATGATAATATAAATGATTAATATTATTTTTTCAAATCATATATTAAACATGTTATGAACTCTCAAATAATTCCCTTGAGCTTAAATAATTCTCATATCAAGTTTTTTTATTTTAGTGTCACTAAAGAAAAATATATTTTATTTTGAAATTTCATTCACTTTTTCTTCATCCTTTGTTCCTTATTCCTCTATTTTTATTGTACTTAAAAATGGTTCAAATATTTTTTATTTTTTAACCTGCCATAAATGAACTATTTTATCTTCTTGATCATATACTTTTTGGAGAAAAAAACGCGAGCTACCATTTATTAGTTAAGTGACCACTTATTATATATAGTGCTGTATAACTATCTATGAGTTTCAGATATTATTTCCACATTGAATTAAAATCAAAGAAGTTATAGGTATAATAACATGAATATCCTTACTATACCTAATTTTATTGGAGTTTAAAAGTTTATTATCATAAACCTGCTTATCCATCACTTATTTTTTACTTAATATGAATTAATTTCCATTTTCAAAGTATTTTACACCTTAAATTTTATTATAAATCCCATATTATATATTTTTTCAACTAAAAAATATTTTTTAAATATAAAATTAAATTTAATATTATCTAGACTGTGTGAATTTATAACTTTTCAAACATGTTATTCCCTTAAATTAAAATTTTAGGTGTTTTATAAAATAATTTTTATTACTTAAATTTACACCCCCACTAAGTTTCCTTACTATAAAAACATATAGAGATTATAGCTAGGCAATAGTAAAATTGATTTCGTACTAAATTAAATTTTAGTATGATATTAACGTTACATGTTAAAAAAATTGACTTATTCTCCTAAACAATTGATATTAAAAGGATTTAAACAATAGATTTTATTTTGAAAATAAAACACAGGGAATCGATATTTAGATATGGAAATAAACGGTACCATTTATAATTTTATTCATTACCATATAATATAATTTATAATTTCATTACCATATCTAAATACCAAGTCATTTTATAAATTTAATGTCAATGGAAAAGTTGACCCTAATTTTTTATATATTAAAATTCAAACAATTAGTAAAAAACATATTTAAAATTATGATACAAATAAAACCGAGAAGAAATTTAGTTGTAGTTACAATGAGAACTCTACCTTAATTTTATTATTTATTTATGTTCTTATAAGGAATATCCATGTTTATATCCCACAACATAATTATCTGTTAAAAATATGGATATTTTCTATATACTTATGAATTTGTTATTTTTACTCTTTTCTAGCATTATCATTTATTCCAGTAATTTAAAATTATAGAATTTGATGATGTATTTATGAAAGATATAGTAAAATAGTGTTTTATATATTTAAAAACATGTTTTTTAAGTATGTGAATATAATTTCAATATTATATTTGAGTGTGAGAGTGATTTAAAGAATACTTAGAAAATTTTAAGTATTATTGTTCTATTTTGAAGGTAATAAATAAAGGACCAACAATTTTAACCTTTCATTCACTCAAGAACGCATGAAAAAATGATAATAATACAAACAAATATCTCATTAATTCATGAATTGGAAATATAAAATGAATGCGACTATTTATATCCAAAATTTGATATACATGGTAAATGTTTAGTTTTTTAAAGTACAAGGTATAAACCAATAGTTTTTACTATGATTCATAGATATATTTTTTATAATTGTTTCATATTTTATTGAAATAAAAAATATAAAACCTATAAAATTTTACTAACTTGTATCTCTCATTGAATTTTTAAAATACCTATCCTACCAAATTTGAATTTAGTGTAATTATATTTTATTTTGGAGAATCTTTCATTTTAATTAAGATTCAAATTCATCTAATAAAAATTCATGAACATTTATGATAACATTTGAGACATGATAAGAGATATTACATTTATGATTTCCCCTTACATATAAAAATATTGAACCCTACTCTCAAAAATTCAAAATGAGTTATTTTAAAGACTCTTTAATCCTTTCTATTTTTTTCACTAGATCTCAAATTAGTTGCATTATGTCTAGTTAATTAATACATTTTTTTTATCTTGAATCTCTTTCCAGTATCAATTTTACTACCCTATTCCATTTGGTAAATAATTCATCCTTTATCTTGAAAAATAGAACTAAGATAGACTGGTGAAATTAATATTATAAAAAACCACAAATGCGACCATATAAATTACATGACTTAAAGAAAATATTTCACTAAAATAAATTACCATAACCTTTAATTTTTAAAATTTTAGAGAATTATGGAAAAATAGTAGCTAAAAAAATCCATGTTCTATAAATTTAAATTTTTTCCATTATATATGAAACCACTTAATAAATAGTTAGTCTTAAAAATAACTCAAAATTTTTTCACATGATAAACTCTTATATACATTTCATACTTTTCCTATATTCACAACTTAGGGAAATGGAGATATAAGAAAGGGGTGTGATCAGATGCTCCGTAAGGGTAACCATAAACAATAACAATAAAAGATCATAAGTGAGTATATAATCAGAATATGGGTATAATCAAGATACATAATAAAATCATACCCAATAAGTTTTAGGTTATAAATCATGGAATAAATCTTAACATAAAATAATATATAAACCAAATGAGTGATTCAATAAACATGATCCATGAGATCATAACATAGTCATGAGAATAATAATAAAACTATAAAACATATTTCAAATATGGAACACAAATTATTTTATGGAACATTAATTTTATGAACCACACCATTACTTCCCTTTTCTATGGGAAAATAAATTAGTACCTATTAATACTTTATCTTATGAGATATAAACTTTAAAACAATGCATTAGAGGGAAATATAGGACCCCACCCATCATAATCCATATTTATGAGTTCCACTTGAAATTAATAACTTATGAAATCATAAATAACCCATGTAAATGAAATGGGTTTCATAAAACTTTCAAAATGAAAATAATTCTATTTTTTAGCATAAAGAACCCATATAAATAAAATGTATTTCATTAAAAACATATTAAAGAAAACATTGAAGGAAAATGGGTTTCATATGGATTAACATAAGTAAATCATTAATAATTACATCAATAATCATAACATAATAAACCTATGGAAAATAAATTGGCATCTAAATACATCAAGTAACTTTATAGGTAATACCACTCAATCAAGATATTAAAGCATATGGTATTTATATTACATAGATAAAGGGTATATGGTTAAGTCAATAATTTCCCAAAATCAATTGATATATGGAATCTAGGTGAATACCCTTCAATTAAACTAATTAAAAATAGGGTATTCACAAAGGAAAGAACGTGAGAAAAAATATTATAGTTATACACCAAAAATGATTAGGAAATATAAAGGAATTGATGAATTGTTTATCCAAAAGAAAAGGACATTACATAAGCCAATAAAAGAAATCAGTTAGATGGATACATTTTATTAATATTCTAGATCAAGTATAATACATGTAAAAGGAAAATGATTTATATAAAAAATATATTTAAGGAGTTTTAGATAAATCAATTTGGTAATAAAAAATATCCTTCATATTTTGAAATCACTTTAAGATAGATATTTTAAAAATATTAGATAAAATTATTTTGTTTTATAACATATGAAAATTAAATAAGAAAATATAATATAAATTTAAAAAGGAAGAGAAATTATTTTTTCACATTTAAACATTAAGAATATAAGACTTTCACATTTTGATGAAAACAACCCACATGAAAAACATAAAAAATTCCTTTAAAACTTTTTAAAAAGGTAAATTATTAGTATTTGACCTTAATAAATTATTTAATCATAGATAAGGAAACTTAAAAAAATCATCCAATGTATTAAAATATAAAAAATTGAGGTTATCGATAAAAAAGAAGAGATGGGGTTGGTTTCACTTACACGAGACACTTTAGGTAAAATATGAGTAAAAGGGAAATAAAATATCAAGGGAACATATAACACCCCATGAATATAAAAATTAAATTATGAGAGGTTTTATAAATAATAAAAATTTCTCAGATATATTATCTTAAAAAAACCTCTATTTGAAGATAATATCAGTAATTAAACCCTTACAGTTTGAGTAACATTTTGATAAAAAACCACTTTTAAGTTGGATATATTTTGAATAGGTGAACATTAAAAGAGGGTAAATGGAATAAATATTTAAACCCCATGAATATGGTAAAATTTATTCATTATGTATTAATAAAACCATATTAAAGGTATCATGGTACACATTAATAAATAAGTCTTAAGAAATTAAATTTGACATAAATAACCCATTACGACTTGAGTGACATTTTAATAAAAATTTCTTGAAAGAGAGGAATTTTAATTGAAATTAAAATACCATGATTGAAAGATAATTCATGAAATGATATCTCAAGTAAGTATCATATACACCAAATAAAATAAATTAGGTGCATACTATAAAATATGTCTCAAAGAGGGGAATTTGAGACGAAAAACCCTTACCTTGGTCCTGATTCATTCTGCATTTACACAAAATTTCATGAATAATTAAATTAAGTATATTAGTTACATATCCAATAACCTTATTCATAACTATAAAAATTTATACTTTTCATTTATAACCATTATATAAATATATATTATAGTAATTTTTTACCTATTTTCCCACATCAGGTGTTTAAAGTTTTAATGGTTTATACTAGTTTCATAGGGGCAGTGTAGGTATTTGTTCTTCTTCCAAAATAAATATTTCCAAAATATATAATTTTAAAATAATTTATTATTTATAAAAATTATTATGGTTAATTTTCCTTTCATGATTACTTTAGTCTTTATCCTATAATATGAAATCAACAATGTGTATTTTTAGTGATTTTTTAACTTATAAAGGATGTTTTCTTAATTATTTAGTTAAATATTGATGTATCATTTTAAAAAATAATTATATATATATATATGTCATATTATACCAATAATTAATTTTTCATAATCATACATGACATAATTTCAGGGCATTGTTTTAGTAGGTGGTCAAACCATCTGAAACATGAACATACCATGATCAATGAATTATTATATGGTGTTTTAGTTGAAATATAATTAAAAAAGTATAATAATGTTATAATTTAGTGTTTATTTTTGTGATATATTATAATTATAAAGGATTAAGTAGAATAAGTAATGTATATGAAAATATTACATAATTTGAATAAAAGATTTTCCTCTTAGTATGCCTGTTTCAAACAAGTGAATTAATGATAATATTTTATTAATCACATCATTAAAAGGTTCTACAATTTTACATAAAATAAACTTAATGATATCATAAAATTAATATTTATCCATTAAAACCATTCTCATGACTATCCATGTAAGGTTATGATGCAAATAAAAACTGAAATCAATCATCCCATAGAGACAGTAGTCCACACATACACATTTTTAAAGATATAATTTGACATAAAATATGAGTAATTAATAGTATTTTTTATAATTTAAAAATATAAAATATATTTTAAAAATAATAATTATTTATTAAATTTAATATTATGACCTGTCATGTAATGTGGTCAAATAAAATGAAACATTATGTTTTGTGGAGGTGGTAGTTTGTGCACACAAAAATTTCATTTTCTCTTTTCTTAGGAAAAAAAGGAAGGGTGGATAATGATTTTACCATCATTATAATGACATAACAATATAATATTGATAATGATGTTATAAGTTTTATATGGTAAAAATAAATTTTATAAATAACAAATGCACATAAAGAAAAGGAAAATAGGAAGAATTAATTAGAAATAGACACCTCACTACTTGGGTTATCTTCTTTGTGAGTGGAATTAAACCCTTAAAGGATGATATTTTGATAATACCAAAACCTTATTAAGGTGTATATAAATTTTTAGGAGTGTTTTGGACAAATTTTTGGACAAAATAAATGGGTTTTTGTGTGATGGTAAGTGAGGATAGAAGTATCTATTTTATAAGTGAAAAAGAGTGTCATTTTTGTAAATACCCAAAAAGATTCAATAATGAAAAGTCACACTCTAGAAAAATGGATAAAAAATTTATAAATAATAGATAGGATAAGATATATAGTCTAACCACACCTAAAAACCTGAATTAAAACATGTTTTAAACATGTTTGTCCCATTATACCTCAGGTTACTCATTTTTAACATTTTGGTTTTCACCACAGTAACCGGTTTTTACTTAGGTAATTTATCCTTTATATACCAAAATAAAATAGAAATTACTATATAATTTGGAACTAATGATTCCAAATCTGCAATCCATTTTTTTATTCAATTTTTAAAAGTGATAAAAAATAATTTTTAAATACTAAAATTGTAATGTATTAATTTTTTTTTGAAAAATACAACTTAAATTTTAAGATGTAAAATATGGGTTTATAAATTTTAAAACCATTTTTAAAATTATAAATTCACTTATAAAATACATATTTGGTCTTATAAAATGGTTTAATAAATTCCCAATTCATAATTACATACTAATAATGGCATAAAAGTCATTTTATTTGTAAAAATAGAATTTCACTATTCACAAAAAATAAATATTTCTAGAAAAATCACAAAAATTTACCTTATGATAATTTAAAAATTAAATAATAAAAAAATATTTTCTTTTTATAAAATTTAAATTATAAAATTTATATATTTATTTATTGAAATAAAATAAAAAAATTAAAGATAAACTATTTTTATTGAAAAATGAATTCTTAAACTTTAAGTGTCTTTAATATTATTTTATATAAATTTATAAATTATTGAATATTTAAATAGTAGCTTTTAAAATATAAATATTTCCTATTATAATAAAATTTTAAATGTGATCAATTTAATATATTATTGTATTATACTATACCCTTTTTTTATAACAGTTCATCAAAAGGCATGATTTTTAAAATATTAATCAAAGATAATGATAATTTTTAATTATTTTAATAGATTATTATCCTTTTATATACAAATTATTATAATATTAAGACATTTTAATATATAATGGTTTTTTAGTCGGGTTTTGTGTTAGTTAAGTATTGTGTGTGATATAAGAAATTAAAGATAATATTAATTTAAAGATACAAAATCTCAGGTTGTTACAAATAGTTTTACTTATATTATTATAATAAATTGGTAGGTTAATATTTCATGCATTTACATTAATCATTTATAGGAAATGGAATGGGACATTTCCCTGGGGATAAATTTTTCACTTCATTTTTATTGGAAACATATACTTTATCAAATCCACCCAAATCCAATCTCTAGGTTCAAGAACATACTTATATAAAACCTTGAATTATTAAATTATATATAATTCATTTATTTTTTTAATTTTAGATATAATTTTGGCATATAGATCTGGAAAAATATTATTATTTTATTTTAATTAAAAATTTAACAACCCCATTATTAAATAAAGAAAAAATATCTAATAATTTTTTTTTGAGTTGAACATATAAAAAATTCAACTAGAGAGAAGTGATAAGAAAGATACCTAAAGTAATAATATAAAATCTCTAGGTGTGATATTTTTTTATAAAAAATGTTTATAATTTTTTAAGCTATGCCACAAAAGAAAATAAAAATAGTTTTATTAGTTACTTATATTCTCCCATTTGTTTGGGGATATGTAATAAGAATGAAAAAATTTTATTTAACAATTTATTCTATAATGTTCTCCAAAAATGACTATAAAATATCACATCCATATTACTTACAATGGTTTCCATAAATATATTTGGTCTCATAATTTCTTTTGAAAAAATGATTACAATATGAACAATATCATTAATTTTATAATAGGAAATAAAATGATTCATTTTATGAATTCTATCAACAACTACATAATTTATATAGTTTGTTGACTAAGGCCAAAGAAATCCCAACACAAAATCCATAATATTAAAATTAAAAGTATCTAATGGAATATTATAGGAAAAATATAAATGATGGTGGTAAACCCTATATTTTTCATACTTACTATAGTATCCTAAGTTTTTTTATGAATGACTTATCTTATATTCTAAATTTAACTCTCATTTCAATTTCATTAGACATAGTGGTGCTTTTATTTTCTAAATTATGCTTGATCATAGTTTAATTAATCACCATGAGGAGTTTTAATTGAAAACACACAAATATAAAATTTCATGAATAATCCCCTTTTTGTGGTGAAAAAATTAGAATATATTAAAAAAAAGAGATTAAACTAAAATTATACAATTATTTTATTAATTAATATAATGTGATTCACTTAGGGGTTAATGTTTGAGTTTTTTTAGATTCAAGATCCTTAGTGGGCCTGTTTTGTTTATAAATATGCATTATTTCTCATATTATACTTATTTTATTTTAAATTTTAGTAGATAAATGAGAGGATAAGAATGAGAATATAGAAAATAATAATGATAACCAATGAAAGTAGTATTTTTGACCCCTATTTACACTTCATTCAAGTAATATAATTTACTCATTGTAATTTTATGATGTTTTTTATAATAATAATCTTTACTAGTTACTTGAGAGGTTAAAACAAGGAAACAAATCCCACACTTGATGGTCCCAATTGGGAGAAGTTTCCCCCTAAAAGGGTTAAACTATACAAAAACTAGACCAGAACATATATATCATGAAGGTCTTAAAATATCTGGGGAGGACCAATGACCCCATTAGAACCCCAATGTATAGAATAGTCCCTTTTCATGATTAGTTGTTTGAATTTTTTAAAATATTCTTGATATAGTTATCTGTTATTGTACCTACTACAATGCTTGAAATAGGATCTTATAACGATAGTGAATAGTGGTAGTCAAATTCCCTCTCCTTTTTGAGCACCACATTCAAAATCATGACCTTTATCCAAATCATGGTGCAACCACACTTCACCATCCCCTAAAAAGTGGAACCTCTACTCTCAAGGTGGAAACTATAGTTCTTGGCCACCATAAAGGAGGGGACCCAGTGGTTAAAACCATTATCTTTTTTTTATCAAGATAATACCCATCTTGGATGAATCTAATTCCAAAGAGTAACTAGATCTATAAAAACCTCATCAAGATGAGTTTATCATAGTTAGATATGGGAGAAGAGTAGAAATGAACAAATATAGTAGTGGTTCTTGGTGGTTGATATCGTAAATGGATAAGGTTAGGGGTAATTTATTTTTTAAGGAAAATAACCACTACCATATGAACACACAATCCAAATACCAAAGGTAGAAGGACCCATGACACCTGGTTATAAATAATATTAAGATAATCTCATGATTTGGATGATAGATTCCGGGTGGGATGAACCTTTATGGTCAAGTTAATTTTCTAAACCAGGCCATGAGTATGGGTCCCACCACAATATAGGCACCTTCCATGGTTTCCTAAAACTCACACCCCCAAGAAAATGATATGACATGTAGAATATGACTCATGGATCACTTAGATAACCCTATATAGTGTTCCAAATGGCCACCACATGGCCCCTTATTGCCCAAATATCAAATAAAATATATTTTGTTTTCTTGAAATCCATTTTGAATAAATAAATAGTTTATTTTATTTTTTTACCACATAAATCATTATAGAGAGGTTTTTAATGCCATCAGAGATCATTTAGAGGTTGTTTTAGGAATTTTAAAAATTTTGACATTGAATTTGATGATGGATCAATCCAAAAAAAATCTTAGGGTACCATTGTGTTAATTTTCATGAGAATAACACAAAAATGTCCTCCATTAATCCATTTAGTGATCCTAATATATAATTTTTGATAAAATGATATTTTAAAAGTGTAAATATACAAATTTAGTTCAACTATAGTTACGATGGTGATGATACAAGAGGATTTTTCAAAGGGATCCACGATATTGGGAAAGAATATAACTACCCTTAGAGATTGATTATTCAATATGAAATGTTATTTTGATAAAATTATTTTCCATGATAGAAAATATCAAACCTTTATAGATTTATTCAAGATATTAACCTTTTAGTGAGTTTTATGTACCAAGAAACACTTTATGTATAATTTTGTTCTAGATAACAAGATCGAATGTGAAATTTTACATTATAATGCTTGTATCTCTCTCATTATTTACTATGTTAGGGAAATTTTAAGGTATTTTGGTTCCATGATAAGTGGGGTATTGTACAATGGTTTATTAGGTGAAATTTATATGATAAAAAATTGTGAATAACACTAGTTTTATGTATCATTTTTTATCTTGATTAACAATAAAATATTGAAAAAAGTATCATATATTATGAGATATTAATGTTAACAAAAATTTATCCAGAAATTGATATAATGAACTATATAAATGATCCATATGGGACTCAGTTCATGTGTAATTATCCTATCGATGATGTTAAATATGAGTGCATAATATCTTTCACACTCACTGCTCTGGGTTTTTGGTAGACTAGCCATAACATTTCTACCTTTTTATGATACCCATGATTCCATTTTATTTAGTGATATATAAAATATGGGAAATTTTGGATTTTCTATATTATATGTTATTATTTTATAATATTTTTTATCCCATGACATTGGTCCCCTTCTATTGATAATATCAAAAGGAAATTATGTTCTCACTCTTTATTTTGTGACTACTATTCATATATGTGGAAAGTGGGTTCCAACATCTATTTAGGGAAATATTATAAGGGATACCATTAGATAGATAAAATGTGTTAATTTATACCCTCTCTATGTAACTAAGTGTTGGTGGTAGAATGAGTTAAGGGATTTGGTGCAGGTGTCCCCTAGATAGATATAATGCATAGAGTCCCTTATAGTGTGATATATCATTGGTATAGGTTATATACACCCCCACATATATATAAGGGGTGATTATTTTGGTGATATTGAAAATTAAATTATTTAATAAGATGGATTTATAGTCAATGACTTATAAACTTTTTATATGATATTGATTTTTAGATGATATATTGTGAGAACTTTAGGATGATATAAACTATAAATTATGGTTTTACATATATTACATTGGGTGGTATTGAGTTATGAAATTATGACTATATATTATGATTTTAAATGATTTTATTATTATATATACACAATCTTATATTTGTTATTGATCAAAACTTGGGATATTATACTAGTTCATTGTACTCACCCCAACATGGGAACTTTTACGGTGATATACTCTTGTATATATAAGTGGTTTCAATTTTAAAAGAGTATATATATGTTGTAGAGATGATGGTGTTGGTATATAGTGGTTTACTACATGATGACAATTAGATATCTCATGAAAGATGATTATTTATCTATTAATCAATGTGTTTACTTTGTATTTTAATTTATAGGTATGTTTATGGATGGTCCAATATATTTATTTGTATATGTTATTATTTTCCACTAATTATTTATCATGGTCTACATGAAGGAAAGTTCTCTATATATTCATTGATTCATGGATTTTAACTTTCCAATGTATGTCTATTGTATATGTTTTATTCCATTAGAGTTTTAGTGACATTTCATTTTATGTTTCATGGGTGAATTTCTCACATTTTGTGTGTGAGACCTCTTAGTATTAGTCACCTAACCATGTCCAAATGGAGGTATACTGGAATAGATCACTTATCGAGACCATTGGATACCTAGGTGGGGATTTATTAGGGCCAAGATATCATAATTAGGTACCAAAGTGTGTTACAATATTAGTGATGAAGTTTGGAGTAGGGAACATGTGAGTTTTCTGTTTGAGAAAGTAGGGAAATAATTCTAGAGGGAATTGAGTATAATCTCTCAGGATAGGGAACCCTGCTATAGGATATTCCAACGAATTCATTCCTAAAAAATGAATTTAATCATGTGATGACTAAATTAAATCCCAAGAGAATTGTTTTCAAGGCACTTTCAGGTTGGTACATGCATCATATAATATACATGACATATTCCTTGTGCATAATTTTTTATGATAGAGGAACTATCCTAGGATATTTATTCAAGAAATTCCAATAACATCTTCTTAATATCTCTCATTGTTAAATTGTAAAATTATTAAGAAAATGTTAATTTCCTATTAATGCGATACACTTTCTAGTGAAACTTGATTCAAGAATTGAAATACCTGATAGATTGGGTGAAAATACCTAAGAGAGTGGGGGTGAATCATGTGTTGTATAATTTATACCAATTACAAAATATTATTAATATCTTTAACCCCATTTTTTTTATGAAACTATGTTTCTGGTTATAAGAGTTGGATCATTTTAAACATAACCAAAAAATCATTCCACATGAAATAAAAGTAATTAAAATAAATATATCACACAATTTTTTTATAATGTTCATCTAGAAATACCTACTCCTTACCTTGATTTTTTATTCACCCAATTAAATATTTTCTACTAAAATCAATCACTAACTACAATTATTGGTGCTTCCCACAAATTCAAAATATCTCACCATTTATATTTTTTTTCTTCTCACAATAATTCAACAAAAACCTTATCAATATAGTGACATATTAGAATTATGATATCTCTATGTACCCTAAGTAATAAAGGTTATATGGATTCAAACCATGTGTATAAAATTATTTATTTTGGGATCATTACTAAAGTAGATCACTATGTTTGTGAATATGATTCTACATCACAAAACATAATATTATTCCTATTAATATAAGAGTCTTTGAATTCTATATGTTATTCCGGAACAATGCATGATAGTCAATATACACTATTAGTTAATTTTCACAGATCTTGAAAAAAAATGAGTTAGATTTCTCACATAAATAATTTCCTACGATCTTCTAGAATCTAGCTGCTCTTAATTATCTGAAAGGTTTAAAACCATTAAAAAAATAATTCACACCAGGTCAATCTTTCCTCAACCCTTATTCTTTATTCTTCTCACTACATCAAAAAATTGTTTAGATCTTTAAATGATGACTGGCTATTACTTCTTACTTTATCTTTGATACCCACTGAATCTTCTCTTTATAACATGATAAAAATTCCCATCTTATTATTGTCCTTTGAAAGTACCAAAATCTTCATCTAAGCTAAAGATCACCACATATACCTCCTCATAACTATCTCTATATATTTTTGTTTTTGTTTATAGGTCACATGAAGTATTTTATACATTTTGAATATATAAAATATCTATCATATTTGGTACAATGATACTTATTATATTTGTCTTACTTTTTGTATCAGGATTTTTCAACAATCCTCATTTTCTTTTGTCTTATAAACTTCTATCTCCTATATTTTTATAGAAGTTCCATTTATTTTCTACCCATTCTCTTCTTCTTCACATATCTGAACTATCATGGAACCACCTATAATAACCCCTAAATTAGGCACCCGATCCAACCCGTGACATACTCAAGGGGATTCCCCGATCCCCATGGGTTTTCAACAAGTGTATTTGGTATAAAATAAAATCAATGGGGATAATTTATCCTAATAAATAAGATTTAATAAAAATATAAAATTCTATGTAAATTCGATCATAACTAGTCCTTATGTTTGACATAAAAAAATAAAATAATAAATTTAAATAAACATAAATAGAAAGAGCATAATAAAACATAGATATTTTAAAATAAAATTTCCTTCAACTCACCTACAACTCCATCTATAAAACAACCCCTGAGATCTATCCCCCAGTCTCCACATATATATAATTCACCACCAATTAAAGAAAAGGAAAAAATTAAAGGGATTTTCAATTTGGATGATGATACCAAGACATAAAAATTAAACAAACATACTTGAATAAGGTATCCCATGTGACATAAGGTCACACTCCATCCACCAACCCCAAAAAACCACTCTATAATAAGTAAATAGAAATGATTACATGATGTGATACTCCTTTTAGTTATAAATTGAACCAGAAAGAGGTACTTGGTCTAAAAAAAACCAAGTATCATGAGTTGGGTGTGAGAATAAACAGACCAGTAGTTAATCACTATAGAGTCTATGAATTTACTTTCATAGAACAAACCACACATGCTATTTTGAAAATACAAATAGATAATAGGTTTTTAATTTATAATAAAAGATATGATCACATTTTAATCCTTTATAAAATAAATTTAAATATTATTTTAAAGGAAAACAACCACTTAAACAACATTTAAATGACTAATACCACTATTATAAAAAAACAGAATTGAAAATAACATTCCAAACCCTTTTAGGAACATATTTTTTAATGTTTTTTGGGAACAATTAAGAAAAACAAAAAAAAAGAATAATAATAACCATTAGATTCATCATAATGGTTTAATAATAGAAAAGAAACAATAAAAACTAAAGTATGAGTGAGAAAAATGGAAAAAACACGTAATCATGGTCAAAATAAAGTAAATCTAGAGTGATATAAAACCATACAATCAATAATTTAAATAAACTACCATGAAGAAAACCTATGTTATCTAAATTTATGGGCACCTGAGATCTTTATATTCACTCATTATTTAATCAGTAAACAATATAATGTGTGTGAGAAATGAAAAATGAGGACATTACTTTATCTTAGTAGGGTGGTGCCTCCCTTCCATGACACCACATCCAACCATCTGCTAAGGAGTACATGTCTTGGCCTCGGGTAGTGGTGACACCCATCTACAACACTATAGCCTTTATCAAAGTCCAAATGTTTTATTAGTGTGGAATATTCCAAAGTGATACTTAATATAGTCTTACCCTATTAGATACTTATATTCCCATGTTACATTTAAATTTTAAACATAAAAAATTCCATTCAAAATGTATTCCATCACTAAATCCAAATAATTTACATTTAACATATTCTAAACAGTCCTTTGAAGCCATTTAAGTTTTCCAACTAAGGTAAAATACTTTAAACCATCTTGATATAAATAATAAACCATCAAACCATCATTAAAAACATATCAAACATAAATCCATGGGGCTTTAATCAAGTGTTTTAATAATTTAAAAGACCATTTACTCAATTGTACAACCTAAAATTTAAATCACACTTTATAAAACACTCATATTTGAAAACCTATTTAAAAAAAATTCAAACTTCAATTTTAAATTTTAAAACTTCTTTTTAACCTTATAAACATATATAATTACACACACACATATATATAAACACCTATCAATGTACATATTCACATATTCTCATTTAAATATGAGAATATGTCTATATATACACATAAATATTTTTATAATTCCCAAGCATGACAAGTGGTATTTGAAACATTGGAATTAAATAAATAAAATAAGGATAAAATAAAGACTTAATAAAATTACCAAATCAGAAAACCCCAATTGATTAATCCCATGAAATCATGGATAAACCAAAAAAAATCCATAAAAAACCTATAATAATTTAAAATACTCAATTCCTCTTTGAAAATTACCATAGATATTTTATCAGTCAAAACATATTTTAGTCTTTAAGTCTAGACAATAAACTAGGAAAAGTCTATAAAGAACTATTTGAAAATCAATTGAAATATCTTAAAAACATTAAGAAACATGAATCTAAAATCCAATTTAACCCAAATATAATAAATAAGTTTAATGAATTATATTTTGAAACATACATGATCATGAAAAATATTAGGGAAATGAAAACGTACAAAAACACCTATATCAACCATGTGCAGATGTGTGAAGACTGTTGATTATAGAAGGAACTAGGCCTAAATAACACTCTTAATACTCTAGAAAAAAAAATTTAATTACATTAGAACCTATAAACCACCTAGGGTTAATCCTAGGGTGATCTTTAGTGAAGTATGAGGAGAAAAATAAGAAGAAGGAGTAGGAGGAAGGAAGTGGAGAAGAGAAAACCCTAAAATGGGGGAATGAAGGGAGGAGAGGAACATGTGGAGGGTCCTTTTGGCTATATCATGGGATTTGGATGAGAGGGGGAGGGATGAGAATAAAAGGGGGGATATAATTTTAGGAGGGAATTTTAGGAATTTTTAAATTT
The DNA here is from genome assembly GCA_963277665.1 of Viscum album. Lineage (NCBI taxonomy): Eukaryota > Viridiplantae > Streptophyta > Magnoliopsida > Santalales > Viscaceae > Viscum > Viscum album. Next base: position 191,721,706 of record OY728151.1, on the reverse strand, counting down.
TAAAAAACTTGGAATGATACACAATTGATGCATGGTTTATCAAATTATTTTTCGACCGTATACCCCTCACTGGGTACAATGAGGAACCCAAATGATTTAGATTTATGGTTTAGTAAACCATGCACCGATCATGTGAAACACCACAATCAATATATTGACATGGGTTCATGATTTTCGCACAATTTCTATAAACCATGCATAACCTTTGAACTTATACTAAAAATATAAACATTTAAAATTTTAAATACTTAGTCCAAAACTCAATTATGAAATTAAAAGACAATAAAATTAACAAAATAATAAAATAAATCAAGGTATGGGTGTAATAAATATCCGCACTATAAAACTTTCTACCCCTATAAAATCACTAAATTTCAAATGGATTAAGGTGATAAGGACTCTCGAGAAAAAAATAAAGAGCTTCCCAACTGATAATATCCAAGATGAACTAAAACAAATGAGATCACAAAACACTATATTACATTTAACTCTACAAGTAACACCCAAACAACTAAGGAAGGATCAAGAATATTATGGTACAAGATAGTCTTCTTATGATATAAATACTTAAATATAATGGGGGTTCCACAAGGGGAAGTATTCATAACCACCATAAAATACGACATCAACTCCCAACCAAAGTGAATCAAATAGAGAACCTAATAAAAACCAAACTCAAAATTTCTATTAAAATTACATAAAAATATCTATATCAGTTCAAAATTTTATAATTCCAAAACTTAAACCCACATGAAAACACAAAAAATATAGGGAAATAAGAGAAGCTAGAGGAAAAGGAAAAGTGAAATGAATGACTCAAAAGTATAACATAAGTTCATAGTATCCCAAGGTAATAAATGAATAAGATATTCACCTCAAAATTTCATCAAACTAATCCCAAATAAAATAATAACCTCAATAATTCTCCACAACCTTGAAACCGGAATAACCATGACACTCACCACTATCCTCTTAATCGAGTAAAAATAATAAAAACAACATAACCACTAAATATTCCTGATCAAGAATAGCATGGGATCTCATCCTGAGTCAAAGAACAAGGAATAGTACCCTAGGGTCTCTAAAATATGGCACCAACCATGACTATCCCAATAAAAATATGTACCTCACAATTCAGTGCATAAACTTGACTGGTTTAATATGTATCCCAACAACCCAAGGAAAACACCCAAGGTTTCTCCCATCACCAAAGAATTAATCCAAAAATTAACACAACCAAAGACGCTCAAATGTATCAAAATACCCATTCATCTAAAAGGTAAAATAAAACTTCAAACATCACCAGTTATGAAATTCAACTAATAAGATACCTAAGGAAGCATACCAAATAAGAATTACACCAAGACCCATAATACACAATATTTTAGACCTTTCTAGGAGGCGTACTAAAAGTAAAAAAGAAAATATATTTAAAATTAATAACATCTCAAACATAAATCATACCTATTCAAGGTCAAAACCCAACTCAAAATTTCAATAGAATAAAATAAACTAAATCCACAAACCAAATAACCCCAACAAAAAATTAAAAGTCACATCTTTTAAAAACACTCTAAAATTGCTCACTTTAATTTTGAAACATAAAAATCACACATTAAAAAAAATTTAAAATTAATAATTCCATTTATTAAAATCATTTACTCTTTTTTAAACATCAAACCATTTTTAATTCATTATTCTGAAACCCCTTCCAAAAATCCCATGTTTTACTTTTAAAATAATTTTATCTATAAAATACCTATAATCCTTATTCAAATCCCTATATTTAAATTTTAAATCATTAACATCATTTTAAAATAAAATAATAAAGACACTTTTATTAACCAAAATCCTCTTTTAAAATCTATAAACCCCACTTTTCCTTCTAAAAAAATTTTCATTATAAAATACATCTTTAGAAATTTTCAATATTAAAACCTATTTTCTTTTGATACCAACCCCTTAATTTTTTTAAAAAATATCCACTAAATATCATCAAATAAAACTAAAAATACTATAATAGGGACTAGTGGTTGTTCATAACTTGTCCACATGGTTTATAAGACCATGTTCTAGTCATGCAACATCTATTGGAAGCCACATTGAACCATACACTCAGGCTCTACATTGTTTTCTATGTCATGCGATCACATTGTGTGACACTATTTAAAATCCTATTGTCATTTCCCAAAAAATATTAATAATTTAAAAAAGATATAATAATAGAAATAAATAAATAAAATAAAATAAAAATTTAAGACTCAAATATCAACTTCCCATGGAAACTTGAGGTTTAAGATGACAAAGTGCTAGATAGACTCTTCCCATACCTACCTCTAAAGTTTTTATAGTCCTAATCCAATATAACATCACATATCAAATAATAAATGGTGATATAAAACATATGACCCTTTTTGAACCTTAGATCTAATACCATTTTTTCATAAACTAATTTAGGCCAACCCTTGAAATGAGTACTCGAACTGGCCCAAAACATGCCTATGGTGGTTGTGGTGGTGGTTGGGGGGGGGGGTCCTAGGTCCCCCTATATTAAAGATAAGTGTATTTTTCATAAATAGAAATTTTTGGGGATAAGTTCACATAGTAACTAATATTTATTTTGTGAAAAATCCATCTCGGTAACATTGTAGTGTTTTTGGGTTTATTATGTTTGTTGTAAATAAAGGTTTCCAAGGTTAGTTGTGGATTTAATGATATATATTTGACAAGATATGTTGAAAAAGATCCAAGATGAAGGAATTGATACTCTGTACGTGGTATAAAAAATTATGTATATATGGTGGTTCTGTTTCCTAGTGTTTTCCAAATTTTTGGGATCCAAAATTTAAAGGATGGATTGATCATCATGAAATTTTTATTTCCATGAATTATTCATAAAAATATGGAAAATTCATGAATTTAATGAATATTTTAGTTTCATGAAGGTATAGATATTTTCAAAGGAATTCTATGTCATGATGTCTGGGTTTCACAAAGGTGTGGAGCGTCACAGACACCCGATGGAAAGACAGTAAATCTCCATGACTATAAGAAGATTTGTGAATTGAAATATTTCACTAGTGCTTTGTGAAAATATTATTCTTCTCAAATGAGATTCAATATCTTAAAAAAACGTGGTGTAAATCTTGTAAGATTCATGAAAGGGAATAAATTCCTATAAATAGGCCTCTACCCTCTCATTTGAGTAGAGAGCTCAAAGAAAGCCTGAAAAAAATCAAAAGGCTATGAATTTGTGTAGGTAGTTTTCAATGTTTTTCCTTGTGAAAAAATTTATGAATAAAGGAAGTTCATGAAGGATATGTAAGCTAACAAAAAATTTTAATCATAGTGAAAGTATTGAGATTCACAAAGTCTAAGTAAGATTTTTGAAAATAGAGAACTTCATGAAGGCTAAGCAAGCATCATGAAAGGAAGGAGCTTCATGAAGGATAGTTGAGCTTCACGAAAGGAAGGATCTTCATGAAGTTTATCCAAGATTAAATAAAGCTATGGGGTTCATGAAGGAAGTATATTATTGTGAATAATTGGTCATTTTCATGAAGTCTATGTGTGATTTGTGAAAGTAGTTAGAATTGAGAAAGTGTTGAGAAGAGATTGACCCATAAATTTATGTCAAGATTGTATTCATCAAGTAGATGAAAGTGGAACATAATGATGCACCAAATGAGGTTTAAAATATGTTGATTCAAGTGATCAAAAGAAGATTATTCTGGAGAAGCGGTGTGCACACTTCATTTGGGAGAGCAATGAGATTTCATATTATGATTGGTTGTAAAATAAGAAGGCTATTGAGTCTAATCCAAAATTTTTATGGGCAGTGATCCTAGGAATAGATGTGATATATCCAAAAACTTATCTTGGCAGTGAGCCTTAATATATTTGGTACATCAGAACATTTTCATTTTATACTACTAGGACATATCCCAGTGAGGGTGAACCAAGTAAAATCATTTTGTCTTGTGCATGATTTCATTTCTGTTCATACATTCCTATTGGAAAGGGAGAGAAGTATATTTTTTTTAACGGTGAAAAAATTTCCAAAGGTAAAGTTTTTTTATTCTTTTATGCCCTGATTCAACCCCTCTCAAAGTATTAAACCTATTTGGGATTACAAGTGGTATTAGATCTAAAGGTTAATATCAATTTTTCCATCAGTGGTTTCAATAGAGGTTGTCAATCACAAAGGTATTCCGATATTTGATGAGAAAAATTTTCAATTATGGAGGAATAATATGAAACACTAATTTAAATCTTTAGGAATGGATGGATTGACAATTTTGATGTAGAGAATTTCTACCAGTATCAACAATTGTGATTTATCAGAACCTAACTTAAGGGAATTAGATACTGATTCCAAAGGAATTAATGCTTAGGAGGATCCCTATCTAATGAAATTTATATGAAGGTGATGTCGTGTAAGTAACCACATTCTATGTGGTAAAAGTTTCTAAATATTTATGAGGGTGACTCAAATGTAATATAAGTAAAGTTTTAGGTTCTATAGAATAAGTATGAGGATCAAAAAATACACCCTAATGAGTTTGTTGAAGCATTATTTGATTAGGTGAATGTTTTCACGGAAGAAATTCATTGTATTAGAGAAATTATTGAATATTTAATGATTATTAAGCTCATCTTGAGAATAATACCCATGGTTAAATCTAAAAGTTTCTATATTGGAAGATAAAGATCCAAAGAAGACAATTTTGGATAGCTTGAACATTAATCTTGTTTCATATGAGATGAGAAATGATAAAAATGATTCTGTGGAAAAAGGAAAGTCTAAAGAAGTGGCATTCAAGGACATTAAGAAGCTCACTGTTGAATATGGGAAGGAAGAAAAAGATACAAATGAATTCATGTCATTCCTTTAATCAAATTTAAAAATATAAAAAGGAAAGTTCAAAGGGAAAATTTCACTTACATGATTTCGATGTGAAATTTTTGAAATCTTTCTGCAAGGTGCCCTCAAATGTTTCAAGACAATGACGAGAATGAAATTGAAATTACCATGAATAAGTCTTCAGCCTACGTGAAGGGTAATAAAATTTTGAAGATAAATTTATTCAAAAATATTAATATACTTTCAAAATAAAATTAAAGTTTAGAAGAATATATGTTTAAAGAGATAAAAAACTAAAAATATCATGGAGAAAATGATATGGTGGAAGTTATAGGTATCTCCCCAAAAAGGAATAAAGTGAAATTGATGAAGAAGAAGTCGAAGGAAGAGTTTATCTTTAGGATGAATGAGAAGTTTCTATTAAGGAGATATATATTTAGAGATCCAAAAAGAAGAAAGACAACAAAGTGGTTTGTGATACAAAAAATCTTTATACAACATAAGAAAGAAGAGAAGTTCGAGATAATAAAATAAATTTAAAATATTAAGTCTTCAATTCTAGATAACTTAGAAATGATTGGTGAGTAGAAGATTAAATTTGAATAACACAAAATGTTGATCGATTGTTTGAACAACACAACAAAAGATCAAGACCAAATCATTGAAAATATTGAGGAGGAGGTGGTTAGAAATCATAGGAATGTGAAAGATCAGGAGAAACTCTTGACTCCAGTAAATAAGTTTGTAAAGGAAATATAAAATTGAAAGGTAGAGTTCAAAGTTCTATTGAATTAGAAAAAGGAAACTCAGGATAACAAAATGATAGATCAGAATAATATTGATGGTATAAGGATTGATTGAAAATAAAAAGTAGTAATGGTTGAAGTAATACCATAAGAAACTGATCTAAGATTTAAGATTGATTTGGGTATGAATCAGAACCAAAGGTTTTTGAGAACCCAAGGGAAAAATAGTATTGTAGTAGTTACACAAAGGAATGAACATCTCATTAAATGTTATTGTTTTGTAAATATGTTACACTCACAAAATTTCAGTTTTATAGACAAAAGGTAATGATGGAAATAAGACCAAAAAAGTTTTTCATATAGAGATCAATATTCCAGGTTATAATTTTATAGTCACTATTTTTGGTGTGGAATATTTAGAAACATTTAAAGATATTACTCATCAGTAATATGAAGGAATGTACTGAAGTAGACTGAATGTGGTCATAAACAGAAGGTCAATCTATCATCAAAGTAGATGAAAAATCAAAATCAATTTTTAGCACTTCAAGATGAAGATGGTCCATCATAATTTGAGTAATATCAATATTATTAATCCATACCTAGTATGAATTCAAAAACATGGATAAAAAAAGAGTTGAGTAGGTAGTGGTTATAGAGATTTACCTTAAAGCATCAAATCATTCTGGTGTATGGATCCTTGATTGTGGATGAAAATCCCATATTAAAGGTAAAAAAGATATTATTATAGGTATAAAATATTACAAGGAAGGTGTTTTAAAATTTGGAAATGATGAAGGCCTAAAGAATATTGGTTCCGAAAAGGCCAAATTTAGGTACAAAGAAATGAGACGTGCTGATGTATTAGTTTTTGAAGGTCTCTATCACAACTTTCTTAGTGTCAGTCAACTATGTGACTATTGGAATGATATAATATTCAATAAGAAGATATGTATCATGAAAAAAATATATGGTTCAGTTGTTCTACAAGAAAAAATAACAAAGGGGAATATATACCTAATGAGTAGAGAAGAATATATATTCTTTTTTATCCAGATAGGAAGAAAAATGGTTGTAGAATAAATGAATTGGGAATCTATTCCAACCATCACTGGAATATCTAGTCAAATGTAATGTAGCTCAAGATATTTCTAAGCTAACATGATCATACTCATACATGTGATTCTTTTCAATATGGGAATATTATCATAAATATGTACAAGGGAAAAGAACAAAAGTCAACCAAAGTTCTTGAATTACTGCATAAAGATGTATTCATAACTATCTCACCAAGATACGTTGATGAGAAGAGGTATTATGTTATTTTAATTAATGATTTTAGTAGGATGGTATGAGTATTTTCCATTTCCCACAAGTCTGATGTGTTAAGTTGTATAAAATTGTATCATAGGGAATATGAAAGGATGCTTGGAAAGAATATTTTGATGTTTCATATTAATAATGGTATAGAATTCTCAAATAGTCAAGTGGGAAATTATACTGAGAAACGTGGGATAAGGCATCAAGTTTCAATTGTGAAATTTTTTCAAAAAATAGAGTGGTTTAGAGGAGAAATAGGATCATAAACCACATGGGAAGAATAATTTTTATTGAAAAGAAACTACTAGAGAAATTCTTGAAGTAATTAGTCTTAAAACTGCTCTACATATCTAATAGATATCTGTTATTTCTGACGGAGGAAAATAATCCATATGATTTGTGGTATTGGAAGAAGACAACATTATAATCTTTTGAATCTTTGGAAGTAAATGTTTTATTCTTAATAAGGAGAAACACATGAAGTTTGAATCACATAGATATGAGGTTATTTTTATTGAATATTCAATAAAAATAAAAGTATGTAAATGTTTCAAAAAGAGGCTTGGAAATGTAGTTTAAAGAAATTAGGTCACTATAGCAGAGAATGAAAATAATATTCAACAATAATGAAAAAGTTCCCTAATGAAAGTGATGAGGAAGTGAGTATATAAATGGTAGTTTTAGTAGAAAATGCTGATTAATAAGAAGATAATGATTATATACAAGAGGAATTCAAATATTATATGCAAAAAACCAAATATTCAAGATAAAGTTGATAAAAAAAACATCATGGGTGATCTAGAAACACCAGTTCAAATATAAAGAATGAAGTTATTACATCAGGAATTCTTTCTATCTTAGTTAGAGCCTAAATGTTTTGATGATGAATTTAGAGATAAGAATTGGGTTTAGGCTATGAATGAATAGTTTCACCAAATTAAGAAGAATTAGACATGGGATGTTGTTTTGAGGCCAAAGGATAATAATTTCATTGAAAAAAATAGGTGTTTCACAAAAATATAAATGAATATGGAATAGTTATTCCAAAGAAATAATGATTAGGGTGCAAAGGGTACTTCTAGAAGAGACTATTGATGTTAATGAAATATTTTCACCTTTTTCGAGGCTCGAGACAATTAGATTATTCCTGGCCATAATAGTGAATAGAAGGTTAAAAGTTTTCTAGATGGAAGTCAAGTTAGTGTTTCTTAATGGGGTTCTAGAAGAAGTTTATATCAAGAAAAAATATGGTTTTATCATTCATGAATATGAGAATAAAGTTTTTTGGCTGAGAAAGGACCTATATGGGTCAAAGAAAGCACTAAGAGCATGATATTCAAGACCAGATCATTTTTTTAAGAATATTTGTTTTTAGTGTGGTGGAGTTGTTTACAATCTCTATGTTAAAAATGATAATAAACAAAAGATGATGGTGCTATTTTATGTTACTGATATAATTTTTGGTGGATCCGATGAAGCACAGTGCAAAAAATTCTCTAAATTCATAAAAAGTGAGTTTTAAATGTCAATGATTGGTTAACTGACATTTTCCTTGGTTTACATGTGACACAAGTAAGTAAGGAAAAATTTATTTCACAATACAAATATTACAAGGAGGTTATGAGAAATTTTTTAATGGATAATTCTAAGAAGATGATGAATATGGTAGCTACCCAGATGGAACTATCATGTGATAATGAAGGAAAAGTGGTTAATGTCATAGAATAAAGGAATATCATTGGAAGTTTGTTGTACTTAATAGTAACATGACCATATATTGTTTTTTACACATGTCAAGCAGCACAATATCAAAGAAATCCCAAGTAAATATACTTACTTGTATTAAAAAATAATACTTTGGTATATTAAGGGGATGTCATATTTAATTTTTCTGTACAATGAAAAATATCATCAAGGGTTATTTATCTATACATATGCTAATTGAGTTAGATCAGTAGATGATAGAAAATCAACATTAGATGGTGAATTCTATTTTGGCAGATTTTTTATTTATCTTTTAAGAAAGAAACAAGATTTCATTTCATTGAGCACCACAAAATATGAATATATTGTGGATACTCAAGATTACATGTAGTTATTGTGGATAAAGCAATAACTTGATGATATGAGAGTTAAATTAAGGACTTTGATCAGAATCCATTATGATAATTTAAGTCATATAAATCTTAGTATAAATCTAGTCCATCACTCATGGAAGAAGAAAATTGAAATAAAGTATCATTTTATCAAGTATAAGGTGGAGTATGGGATTTTGAAGTTAGAGTGTGTGCCAAAAAAAATAAAGGTTATAGAGATTCTAACGAAGGCATTTTTCCAAAGAGGAATTTGAGTGGCATAAAATGGAACTTGGAGTTCAGTTGACTCCCCACACTTGAAATAGAGTGGGTGTGGGATCCCCTATCCCTGAGGTATGATGTGTTTTTCCCTAATATGATTATGTATAATCTTTACAATGTTTTAGCCAAATAGGAGGGACCTTTGGGTTCATTGAAAAAGGGGGATAAAATATATTGATGAAGATAGGGGGAGAAGCTCATAGGGAGAGAAGTGAAATAGGGGATGTTTAAAATCTGACTATGCTAAAGATGTTCGATCAAAGATTATATATCATGATAGATGGGGTTTGTGGTGAAAGTAGTTGAATGTTTTGGAAATGAAGTGTTTCATTGATGAAATTTGCATGCTAATCTTATTTCTCATGCTAAGAATAAATCATGTGGGATTAGAGTGTGTGTTGAGTAAATATTTTATCCCTATCTGAATCGTAAGAAATGAATTATTGTAGAATATGAAAGAATCTTTAACGAGGTATCAAAATGTAAAGAGTTTTCAACCAACCCAAAGGGGGAAATTGTTTTGAAAAAACACAATATTGAAAAATCAGTTTTATAAGGTTAGCTGTGGAGTTCATGAGATATTGTTGAACAAATATGTTGAAAAATATATATGATAAAGTAATGTATTCTATGGAGGTAGTAAAAAAAATTGCGTATACATGGTGGTGCTGACCATATCACGATTCACTACTTTATTTTACCCTTACATCACTATTTTAGTTTATTTTGTATTTAAAATTAAAAATATTATATAAAATTGAACATCCCATTTGATTAAATTATTAAATTTATATCAATGTTAAAAATTTAAATTTTAATTGTTTTGGTGATTTTGTTGTAGGAGGAGGTGATTTTCTTGGATAGAGATGATCCAAAAGGAAAATGGGCCAAACTTCATGGAATCCCAAGGATATCTATCCACTATTTTGAACATTAAGATAAATATGTGCATAAAAATGGGATATAAGTTTTTGATTGGATCCAACATTTACTGGTCTATAACTAATCTCAAGAAACCCAAGCCCAATTCAGCAATCTTAGGGACCATACAAACTGATCTATCCAGGGGACCGGATCTACACGAAGTCAAATATTTGATTCTGTATTTTGGCCATATCACACATTTTATTCCTCCATTTACCACCTCCTTTTACAAGGAGACAATAAATATACTGGTATACAACTTTTTTTTTCCAACTCGAGATAAGGCCATATACTGACCCCAATCCTTGAAACAAATGGTATTTATAAATCTGGTTGCCCAAAACCACTTCCCATTTTGTATATAAATTGGCACCTTGGGAACCCCATTTGCAAGTTTGACCATAGAGTTAATTCTACAATTTTGGATTTATAGAGGATTCCTCTCATCACCTTTGAGGTTTCTTTAACTCCCTATACTCATAGGGGGATCTCTTGAAGCAAGGATCCCTTCATCAAAGCCTTCCTCTCCTTCTCATATTGTAATATTTGTGTTTGTGTAATAAACTTATTAGTTCCTCTTCTATTTATTATATATTATTATATATTATTATATTTTTTTAATTATATTATCCTTTAATAATTATATTTTGTCTGTAAATCAAGAGTATAAATTATATTGGGTTATACCCTTTCTAAACCTTTTCACATGCAATACATTTCTACGATGATTACACCGCTCATGGAAGAATAGTTCTTTTTAGTAATCGATATACCTATTAAATTATTCATTCATTTATTTTGAATCTATGAGATACTATAATTAACTTAATATGATCTATTAATTTAGTTTTTAATTTAAATTAAACTAAGAAAGCAATTGAACAATTAACAAAAAACACGTGAGGTCGAGTATTTTGTAAATTGTGAGAGTGCGATCTTAATTGGTAATAAAAAAACACATGGGATCAATTTTTAGAGTTAAAATATAATCCCTAAACTCAATTAATACTTATTTACAGAGTGGATATGTTCCCTAATTCACCACTAACCATAATATATCCTTATAATGATAATCAAAGAAGGGTGCTACGATTTCATGTTTCGAAGCAAGCCTAGGATTAAATTCATTTAATATTGTGGTTATATTAAATTCCACAGGGTTCGAGGGTTAAAAAATTAGGGTATCATAATTAAGTGGATATTAATTTAAATTATAATGATTAATTAGTAAATTAATAAGTATATTTAGATTAATTACACCTTTTAAAAATATTTTTTTTAAAAAAACATCTTCTCGTTGTGTTTTCTCAATCACATTTAAAAAACAAAAACAAAAAAATACAATCTTCTTCCAACATACTTCTACTAGATTTATATTAAGAACCCACATACTTTTAATTAGTTTTAATTTATTTTATCATCATTTTTAAAGTACATTTAATATGTTGTTTTAAATTACTTTCTCCATTGAGAGACAACATTGGTCATCTACTCAGCTACACCTAAATAACCTGAAACTGAACATCATTTGAGAGTGCCCATAACAGCACCTTTCAAATTGAAATCATTTCCAGGGAGTAAAGTATTTATTTCAACCAATTATAGGTATTTATTTTATTTTTCATTTTATTATTTTCTTCTCTTCTTTCTTTCTCCTTTATCCTTTCTCAACTTTCCTTTTCCCCTTCTTTTTCTTTTTTTTGGACCATCAACTCAAACTTATTATCTTTTTATTATGGAATACTTTTCATAATTTCATTTTTATTTGATTTATGACATGAACTAATACCAAATATATCTTAGATATTTACCTTGAGATTGAGTGTATCCTTAAGGCTTAAATCAGACAATATCAGTCTATAGGAAGTTTCAAAATTCAACTAGTTGGAGAATTACTCAAATTTGGTAACACTAAAATTGGAAAAAATTCTGAATCAGACATAAAAGAAGAACTAATAGATTAAAACAATAATAATGAACTTAATAAAACCATTTAAAAATTGGATGCACCAAATATTAACTATCAACCAAATTGTATCACATACCCAACCCTTGAATCAAACTTTGAATTGAAATCTAGGTTAATTCACTTAATTCCAAAATTTCATGGATTATCTGGTGAGGATCCAAAAAAAATTAAATGAATTTATTGTTGTTTTATCAACCCTTAAAAAAAGAAATGTCTCTGAAGATCAAATAAAACTAAGAGGATTCCCATTCTCACTTGATGGAGATGAAAAATAATATATATATTATTTACAACTTGAAGATGTAACATGTTGGGATGATTTGAATTTTTTTCTTGTAGATATTTTTCCAGAATCAAAGACCACTTCTATTCATAAGGAGATCTCAGGGATCAATCAAGATTAGGGGAGTCAATGTATGAGTATTGTGAGAAATTCAAGAAGTTGTGCACAATATTTCCACATCACCAAATCAGTAAGAAACTCCTCATCCAGTACTTCTATGAAGGCCTCACACCTATGGAGAGAAGTATGGAATATTCCATGGTTGGAGGACCATTGGTGAAAAAAAACCAGTAGCTGCACGTGCATTGATCGAAAAGATGACACAAAACTCCAAACAATTTGGCGATTGAGGTACACCACAAGTCAGGGGAGTACATCTGGTAAGTCCATATTCTATCAAAAGTCATTTAATTGATACCAAGTTTGAATAATTGAACATTATGTTGAAGCATATTTCCTTGGCTCAAAATATATCCCAACCCACTCCTATGAAAACTTGTGGAATTTTCATTGAAATAGACCACCAAACTGACTATTTCCCCTAATTAAAAGAGATATAGGACTACACTACCGTATTCTATGGGTGACCATATTAACATAAAAAACAACCACATACCCAGAATAAGTATGATTAATTTTCACCTACATACAACCAAGGGTGTAAGGATCAATCAGACATGAGGTATGGATCTGATCAATAAAAAAGAAACCCTTTTTAACAAAATTTCACCACCCTCTTCCTTACCAACAAGTTTTATAACACCCCCAAGAATATTTGAATCCTAAGAATCAACAAGTCAACAACAAGGGAATTATCAACCAAAGGTATATTCTAATATTGATTATCTTTTGAAACAAATTGTTCTTAATCAATAAAATGAGTTGAAGAGTCAAGGTTCGGAGCTGAGAGAGTTAAAGATGAAAATGAGCCATATTGCCACTGACCTCCATGAATTGGTAAGTAAGAACTCTAGAAATATTCCTTCCCAACCTACTCCAAATCTCAAGGGGAATGTCAGTGCCATATCATTGAGAAGTGGGAAGAAAAAAACTGATATATCTGCACCTACCATTCCACTGAGATTCACCTCAACCCTAGAGAATCCCCATTCCATACCAACTGATGAGAAACCAAAAGAGAAAGATAAAGGTAAGAAAACAATTAATGATTTTCCTCTTAAACCCCTTCCTTTTCTAAATAGATTTGTTCAAACCAAAAATATGGATGAATAGGTGATGCAAAAGGAGGTTTTGGACACATTCAATAATGTGGAGATAAACATCCCCCTTATTGAATCCATTAAGAAAATCCCAAGGTATGAAAAATTATTAAAAGAACTTTATACCAATCAAAGATTACTCAAGGGATATAGGATCAATCTTGTAAGGAATGTGTTAGCACTCATTACACCAAATCTTGCAATACCAAAAAAGTGAAAGGATCTGGGGACATTCACCATACCATGCACCATAGGGGAGTAACACTTTTATGATGCTTTATGTGATTTAGGTGCTTCCATAAATGTGATGCCTCACTCTGTATTATCTTATTTACAGGTTGGTGAGTTGAAGCCAATGAGGGTAGTGTTGTAGTTGGAGAATAGAGCTACAACATATCCCACAGGAGTCCTTGAGGATGTACTTGTTCATGTAAGAGACATGATCTTCCCAATATATTTCTATGTGGTTAACATGGAGGATGATCATGTAAGTTCTCATAATCCCATTATCTTAGGCAATCCCTTACTCAAAACTGAAAAAACAATCATAAATTTCCTTGAGGGTACACTCTCCATGGATTTTGAAGATGAAGTTGTAATATTTAATGTTATAGACTCCATGAACTACCCCTAACAGGACCATTCCGCTTTTGTTATCTCCCATTTGAACCAGCAAGTAAAACCTCATGGATTTTTATTTTTCTATTATTAGAGAGATAATGAGTATTGGTATTAGTTTTATGTCTAAGATCACTTCAACACCTATTTCTAATGCACAAATTTCTCTTAGATTTTATTTTTAAATGGATTCATATTCTGATCATGTTCATTCTGATTATGACATGACTGTTGAGTATGCATATGGATTTGATTAATTATTCTATGATTTTGATGATGAATATTATGATACTGATGTTCTCTATCTACATATTTCTATTCCTTCAATGTCTCTATCCATATTTCACCCCACTACATTGAAAATCAAGCCATTGGCACCAAATATCAAATACTCATACTTGTTAAGTGGTGAGAAATTACCAGTTATCATTTCTAACAATCCTTATTTTGAACATGAAGAAAAACTTTTGAATCTTTTGAGGGAGAACATTAGGGAAACTGGGTGGACCTTGGCTGACATATCAGGTATTAGCCCCTCCATTTTCATGCATAGGATTATTTTGGAGGATGGGGCTAAACTAGTTAGGCAACCACAAAGGAGACTGAATCTAACTCTTCTTAAAGTTATTAAAAAAAGAAGTTGAAAAATTACTTGAGGTAGGTATAATTTATCCCATTTAATATTACTAGTGGGTAAGTCCTATTCAGGATGGGCCTAAGAAAAGTGGTGTTACTATTTTTAGAAATGATATTGAGGAGTTATTTCCAATGAAGGTACAAAATAGTTGGCATGTGTGTATTGATTATAGGAAACTAAATCAATCCACTTGCAAGGATTATTTACCCCTCCCATTTATTGATCAAATGCTTGAGAGACTAGATAGAAATACACACTATTGTTTCTTGGATGGATTTTATGGACATTTTCAGGTTTTTATATCCCTATAGAATTAAGATAAGACAACATTCACTTATCTATTCGACACATATTCCTACCAGAGGATGCCATATTGACTTTACAATGAACCAGGTACCTTCTAAGGATGCATGGTGAGTATTTTTTCATATTTAATTGAGAACTTCATGAAGGTATTTATGGATGAATTTACAGTATATGGATCCTCATTTGATGAATGTATCTTTAGTTTGGGAAAGGTGTTGAATCATTGTATTGAGTAGAATATGGTCTTGAAATTTGAAAAGTGTCATTTCATGGTAGAGCATGTCATTGTATTAGGGAATGTAGTATCAAAACATGGGATAGAGGTTGATAGATCTAAGGTAGATATTATTTCATCCTTACCCTATCCTTCATGTGTGCATGATTTTAGATATTTTCTAAGGCATGTCAGATCTAATTAGAGTTTTATCAAAGATTTTAGTAAGATTTATCTTCCTATGTTGCGATTACCTAAAAGGGATTCTGATTTTGTGTTTGATGATTCTTTCAGGACATCCTTTGATGAGCTAAAGAAGTTTATGACCACTCCACCAATCATACAGCCGCCACGATGGGAGATTCCTTTTGAGATTATGTGTGATGCCTACAACTTCATGGTTTAAGTTTTCTTATCAGAGACAGTGGAGGGACATTAACATGTGATTTACTATGAATATATGACATAGGATTCAGTCCAATAAAACTACATAATCACAGAAAATGAGTTTCTTATTATCATACTTTCTTTAGATAAATTCTATTCATATTTATTGGGTTCTGAAGTGGTTTTTTTTCTAACCATGCAGCTCTAAGGTACCTCTTAAAGAAACCAGATGAAAATACTAGAATCATATTATGGATTATACTTCTTCAAGAATTTCATATTGAGATAAAGGAAAACAAGGGATCAGAAAACCTCATGGTGGACCACATGAATAGGATTACTCACACAATAGAGGCTGACACCTTGGACTGGGTACCACTTTAGGAAACTTTCCCTGATGATAATATTTATTCCATCTTAGGTACACATACTTGTTATGATTATTTAGTTAACTACCTTATTTCCTATGAAAATACCACAAATTTAAAGAAATATCATGTCTAAAAATTGAAGATTGAGTTTAGATTTTATGTGTGGGATGATCCCTATGAAGGAACCTAGACCACCTTGAGAGGGGGGGGGGGTGAATCAGGGTGTCAACTTTTTCTCTTATTTTCTGGATCTTGTTTCCACGTTGGTAGGAACTTGTTTAAACCTATATGATGGATATGGGTAGTAATTAGAACACACATAAGGACAACACAACACTTTTTACTTGATTCAACACTAAGGGCTACGTCCAAGGAGCATACTCTGATAGGTTTTCGGTCGTACCAAATTCCACTAATCTTCACTATCTATGGATTACAAAGGTTCGGGAATAGTCACTCTATCCCAGACTCACTGCCTTTAAAAATTTTTAGGGATAGCTCACTACTTCCCTCGGGTCACTCCCGTTGACTCCCCCTAGCTCACTACCTTAGGTGAATTCCCACTCAGTTTATAGACATGAAGGTTACTTCAACAGATAAGAATGGAAGTCTTTTTCTTCTATCTAACATTAGACATTGCTTGCATCAGAGTCCTGAATTTATGCTCTTTTGTATTCGATCTTATTCTCTTCTTAGCCAGAATCATAAAATCCTTTGTGATTTTTCAAGCAATCATCACAATTGTACTGCCCCGAATAATTCACAATCTTCAGTTGGGAACAATATGTTCTTCTTCTTCTTCTCTTCCTTTCATTCTCAATACCAACATTTAAGTTTATCAGTATACTTCCTTCTTTTTGTAAATATATGATTTTAGTTGCATGTATTTTTATTCTTCTCTTCAAAATGCACAACGAGGGTGTTACACACCAGTCGTGTGTATGCGGAACAACTTCTCTTCGTAAAACTGAATGGTTCACAATACTTCCTTCTTCGTGAAGCCGCTTCAAGAGTGCTAAACACCTATCAAAGTCTTGCGGGCCCCCCAAATTTTTCGTGCAACCTTATAGGTGGATTGACCATAAAAATAAAACCTTGGTCATAAAAATACCTTTTAGCGTGAAAAAGCCTTTTTGTGAAACTCTCCTTTTTCACACAAAACTTCCCTTTTTCGCGCAACCCTTTCTTTTTCGCAGACCACTTCTTCTTTTCAGACACCACTCTATACTTCAATTTTTCCATGTGTTAGAGCTCAGAATTTTCCCAAGTGTCAAGCCTCTTTTAATGAGAGGGGGTCACCTTATATATATAGGAGTTTTTGACCCTATGCGTAAAACTATCTCTCACTTATTTATATTACGTGCACCTTCCTTTATTTTCACACACTACCTAGATTTTTTGTGCACCTCATGACTTCCATTTTTCCTCATTCTGAACATGAAGCCTCTCTTTCACGTAAAATATCAAACCGGTATTTCTCAAGACTTCCAATTTCATACAAAAACTGTATTATTTCATGCACCGAATTCCAATTTTGTGCACATCCTGGATTATTTCGCGCACATCATGACTTTGTTGATTTTCTACTTTTTGATCCCGAGGAACCCCTTATGCATAAAACCTCAAACCCATATTTTTCACACAAAAATTTTTACGCGCACAAGTCTGATGTTCTACACACATTGCACAAACATATTCGATTTTTCACGCACCTCATGCCTTTTCTGATTTTCAGTATTTCTGATCTGAGGCATTGCTTGCGCGAAAAAACTCAACCAACTATTTCGCGCACAAAATTTTTCTGCACACATTCCAATTTTTTCTGTGCATAGCTCTAGTTTTTGGCGCACCGCTTTCCTTTTCAAAATATTGAATTGATGATCTTAAAACACCAATTGCATGAAAAATTATAAACAAAGTTCTATATTTTATGCAAAACAAATCTTCCACGCAACCTCCTTTTTTTCACACTTTGCCCACTTTTTCACACACTCCATGACTTTTCAAAATTTCGATGTTATGATCCCGAAACATCAAATGCACATAAAAACCCTCTTGAACATATCACACAACTTTCTCTACCAAAGACACATGTATTTCATCTTCCAATATTTAGGCCCAAAAATTTGGAAAACACTAGAGAACAACGCCACCTTCAATATATGCTTTGTTCATAACCTTCATGCTTCTTTTTTGTGATTTACTTCTTCAAAAACTCTTCTTCTTTCATCACAAACTCCACAACCATGATATATCTATTGATAGATCAGATTTAGAATCATCAGAGTTTCCATTGAAAGTACTATAGCTTCCCTGTCGTCCACCAGCATCTTTCCTTCTAATAAGGATTGCATCATAGGTTCTCTTGACTTATGATATTTGTGAAATACAAATTATAAAAGCATTGTCTGATTTAGATACAATGTGAAATTCATGGCCATATCATAATTCCAATACCTTACACACTCTCTCTTCTTCTTTAAACATCACTCTCTACTTCATGAAAATTATATGATTCTAATCTTTAAGAAATATCTTGCATATTTATCATGAATTCATGAAAAATTTCATGCTGTTATTCTTCAATCATCCTTAGATGGATGATACCTCGCTATTTCTCCATTTCATTAGAGTTCTTCTTGATATCCTTCATTTTTATCTTCATTGACAACAATTGAAAACAAATACAACCTTATACATAAAGTGGTTCCAACACCCTACCTACGACACATGTGTAGTGATCAAGTTATTAGGAGGTGTGTTCCTAATCATGAGATTGAGTCTATTCTACATTTACACCATAAACTTTCATGTGGAGGATACTTTGGACCCCAATGAACATCTAGGAAAGTTTTAGACTTTGGATTATATTTTCCTAGGTTATTCCATGAAGCTCATCTATTTTGTAAGTCATGATCACACTTCCAACATACGAGAAACATTTCTAGGAGACATGAGATGCCTCAACAACCCATATTATTCTGTGAGATTTTTGAAGTATGAGGAATTTATTTTATGGGTCCTTTTACAAGTTAATTTTGTTTTTTTACATTTTGGTTGCTTTTGATTATGTGAGTAAAGGGGTGGAGGCCAAGTTCAACAGGACTAATGATTCTCATATCGTAGTGGACTTTTTCAAGGCACAAATTTGTTACATGTCTAGAGTTCCAAAGGCTATCATCAGTGATTAGGGGAAACACTTTTGCAATTAGAATTTGGATTCCCTCCTTCAGAAGTATGGTGTGACACAAAAAACATCAACCTCATACCACCCCCAAACAAATGGCTAGGTTGAGTTTTCAAATCGGAAGTTGAATGTTTTTTTGGAGAAAACCATGTAGCCAAATAGGAAGGATTGGAGTAAGCACTTGGATGATGCACTTTGGTCTTATAGGATATCATACATGACACCCATCTATACGACCCCATTTAGGATTATTTTTGGGAAAGCATGTCTTCTCCCAGTAAAAGTAGATCATCAGTCATATTGGGCAATAAAAAAATGCGACATGGATTTTCCTCAAGATGGAATTCAAAGGAAGATGGAAATTCAAGAGCTTCAGGAGATTCCATTTTCATCATATGAGAACTCAAGGCTCTAAAATTAAAGATAAAAAGTAGAACATAATAGAATGATCCAACAAAGGGAGTTTCATGTTTGAGAGAAAATCCTACTCTATAGTTCATGACTAAAGATGATGCCTGATAAGTTTTATTCTAGATGTTTAGGTCCTTATATTGTATCCAATGTTTTCCGTTATGATGTAGTGGAGGTCACACAAGAGGACACTGAAATGAGATTTACAGTCAATGGGAAACATTCGAAGCAATACACTAAGGGAATTTCTACTGATTTAATGTATTTCATCACACTGCGTGAACCCATCATCACTTGAGAATATTAGGATGTTCCCAACCCTTTAACTTTTATATTATTTATCATATTTAAAATTATTCATTTCATGTGCACATATCATCTCATGGGTTTACATTAAGGAAAATACAATATTTTATGTGTGGGGGAGGGAACAACATTTTTGTATAGTTATTTAGGATTTTTATTTTTTTGGTTTTTTGTGTGTTTTCAGTTAAGTTTTCTATTAAATTTTCAAAAAAAAAAACAAAAACAAAATTCATTTAACATTCTCATGTGGAACATATAGAAAATGAATGTTTTTAAAATTCATTAGTATAATGATAATAATGAGTAAGATTTCATCATTAAGGGATGATTTTATAAAAATTTAAGTCTTTGATGATATAATTGGTTGTGTCATTATAAAATATTTTAGATTTTGACACAATTCTTTTGATATTTGTTCATGGTAAATTGTGTCGTTGATTTCTCCACATAACATTTCACTCAATCATGACTTGTGAATTTTTTCATACTCAATTTAAGGTATAATAATTTTATTTTAAAAAAACTCATGATATATCAATGGTTGATCCATATGTTTGTTTCTCTTCTGATCAGTTTCATTACTGTACTGAATTAACTTATGCGTGTGTACCTGTTATCGGACTATTGTATGCCCTAAAAAATGAAAACAATAAAATAAAATAAAAATCAAAATAAAAACAAAAATATATTGGTTGTGTATTGGTAAGTTCAAAACCCACTCTTCCTCAACCTTTTATCTTGTTATAACTATTATAATTAGTTTCCTGATAATATCAAACAAGGGTTGAGAGTTGAGTGTGAGATTTGTTCCAAGTGAAATTTTTGAAAAAAAAACAAAAAAAATAATAAATTAGGGGAGTGATGAAATGTAAAACATGTGGGAATATCTATTTCTGGAGCTTATGGTTTGAATTTCGTGAATTCTTAAGTTATTGGGTCTTGAAATTTGATTGTAAAGGAATGTAGAACATGTTTGGTGGATTAAACTAGGTAAAAAGAATTATTTTACTTGACCTGAATATACTGAATAATGGGTGGAGAGATGAAATTGTAATGGTTGTCACATAAACATATAGATAATTAGTGTCATGGTATACCCATGACTTGTTTCACTATGACTAGTGTAAATCTCACTAGATTTTGTTTTGACACAATTTATGAGAAAATGAATTTAAAATTTATCAATGTTGACCCTTGATGGGATTCTTAATTTGTCTATATTTATACTATGGATTGAGGAATATTATAATTAATATATTTTCACAATTATTTGGAATACATGATATGTGGATTTTCCTAGGAGTGCAAAAGGGTAAGTGTGGGGGTGTGATCGCTTCACAATTCACTGCTTTATTTCACCCTTACATCACTGTTTTAGCTTATTTTGTATTTAAAATTAAAAATATTATATAAAATTTCAAATCCCATTTTATTCAATTATTACATTTATATAATTTCTAAAAAGTTAAATTTTACTTGTTTTGGTGATTTTGTTGTAGGATGAGGTGATTTGGAGGGTCGAAGAAGATCCAAAAGGAAAATGGGCCAAACTGCATGGAATCCTAAGGACATATATCCATTATTTTGAACATAGTGGAAAATAAGTGAATCCAAATGGGCTCAAATTTTTTAGGATGTTCCAAAATTCATTTTTATAGAAATCATATCAAGAAACCCAATCCCAATTCGTCAATCTAAGGGTCCATTTGAACTGATCTATATAGGGGACCAAATCTGCACGAAGTCAAAGATATGGTTCTGTATTTCGGCCATATCTCATGCTGTAATCTTCCATTAGTAGTCAAATTTTACATGAAGATATTAAAGATATGGGCCTATAACTTTTCTATTTTTTTTCAATTCTATATAATACCATTTAGCCACCCAAAACTGAGAAACAATTGGTATCTCTAAATCTGCATTCCCAAAACCACTTCCCATTTTGGCTATAAATTGGAACCTTGGGCGCCCCATTTTCAAGAAATACAAAGGAGTGAAGTGATACCATTTTGGAGTTATAGATGAGTCCTCTCATTAACTTTGAGGTTCTTTAACTCTCTATACTCATAGGGGTATCTCTTTAAGCAAGGATTCCTTCATCGAAGCCTTCCTCTCCTTCTCATGTTGTAGTATTTGTGTTTGTGTAATAAACCTCTTAGTTACACTTCTATTTATTCTATATTCTTATGTTTTGTTCTTTTTTGTTCAATTATATTCTAATTTACTCATCCTATTTGGGATTTAAATCAATAGTGGAAATGAGATTTGGTTATACCCTTTCTAAACCTTTGCACATGCAATACATTTCTATGATGACTACACCACCCATGGAAGAGTAGTTAGTTTTAGTAATCGATCTACCTCTTAACTTATTCATTAATTTATTTTGAATCAATGAAATAATATAATTAACTCAATATGATATATTAATAGAGTTTTTAATTTAAATTAAACTAATCAATCAATTGAACAATTAACATAAAACACGCGAGGTCGAGTATTGTGGGAATTGTGAGAGAGCGATCTTAATCAGTAATACAAAACCACATGAGATAAATTTGTAGAGTTAAAATATAATCTCTAAAATAAATTAATAATTATTTACATAGTGGATATGTTCCTTAATTCACCACTTAATATAATATATATTTATAATGACAATCAAAGCAGGGCGCTACGATTTCATGTTCTGACGCTATCCTTGGGTTAAATTCATTTCATATTTGTGGTTAAGTTAACTTCTGTAGGGTTTGATAGTTAAAAATTAGGGGATCATAATTAAGTAGACATTAATTTAAATTATAATGATTAATAGGTAAATTAAGAAGTAGAGTTAGATCAATTACTCCTCTTAAAAATTGTTTTCTAAAAAAACATCTTCTCATTGAGTTTTCTCAATCACATTTAAAAAAAATACAATCTTATTCTAGAATATTTCTTATATATTTATAAACCTAACCCCCATAATTTTAAGTAGTGTTTATTTATTTTATCATTATTTTAAAAGTAAATTTAATATTTTGTTTTAAATTACTTCCTCTTTTGAGATATGACCTTACTCAGGCACTCTACTACACCTAAATAACCCAAAACCAAACATCATTTGAGAGTGCCCATGACAATGCCTTTAAGGTGTCATTTACCATTTTTTTCCAAATTTTTGGTGTCTAAAATTTTGAGGATGTATGAATCATTTTTAAAATTGTATTTCCATTAATACCTCATAAAAATAAGAAAAAGGCATGGATTTTATGAATATTGGAGTTTTATGAAGGTTTGGAGCTTTGAAAAGGAATCTGGTGTTGCAAAGTCTGGGTTTCATGAAGGTGTGGAGCATCACAAATGTGTGATGAAAGATAGTAAATATCCATGACTTTGAGAATTTTTGCGAATGATAAAATTTTCCTAGTGCTTCATGAAAATAGGAAGCTTCGTGAATGATATTTTGGAGCTTTATGAAAGGATAATAGAAAGCTTTGAAGATTCACGAAAGGTATGAAACACTTATAAATGGGCCTCTACCCTCTTATTTGAGTAGAGAGATCATAGAAAGCCTTATAGAAATAAAAAGTCTCTGAATTCATGTAGGTGGTTCGAAAATGTTGTTTTTATAAAAGTTTTAATGAATAAAGGATGTTCATGAAACCTATATGAGCTAACAAAAAATTTTAAGCATCACAAAAGTTTTGAGCTTCACGAAGGCTAAGTAAGCTTCATCAAAGTAATGAACTTCATGAAGTCTAAGTGTGGTTGGATAAATGAATTATCTTCATGAAGTATAGTTGATATTCATGAAAGGAATGATCTTCACGAAGCCTATGTGAGTTTTGAAAAAGTTTTGGGGTTCACAGAGGCAGTATATTACTGTGAAGAATTAGACAGTTTATTGAAGTTTGTGTGAGCTTCGTGAAGGCAGTGAGCATCATGAAGATGCTGATAAGAGATTGACTAATAAATATGTGGTATGATTGAATTCATAAATTTGATGAAATTTTAATTTAATTATGCACTAAATTAGGTGTAAAACATATTGATTCAAGTGATCAAAAGAAGATTATTTTAGAGGAGTAGTGATAACACTTCAGTTGAGAGAGAAGTGAGCTTTCATGTTGTGATTGGTTGTAAATGAGGAGGGATAGTGATCCCTCTCAGAAATTTGTAAGGGTAGTGATCCTGGGAATAGAAGTGATCTATCCTAAAACTTATTTTGGTAGTGATTCTAAATAGATTTGGTATATCATCACATTTCTGTTGTATATTCCTTATATGTGGCCCTGTGAGGGTAAATCGAGTAAAATCACTGTATCCTGAGCATGATTTTATTTCTATTACATTTCTATGGGAAAGGGAGAGAAAATTGTTTTTTTAATGAAGAAAAAAGATCTGAAGGGGCTATTTTTTTAATTTTTTATACCCCGATTCACCCCCTAGGGTATTTATCCTAGTTGAGATAGAAATTTAATAATAAGAAGAAATTATCTAGAAAATTTAAGCGACAAATTTCTATAATTAAGAATTACAAACAAAAGGAAATAATAAATTTTAAATAAAACATAAATAGAAACATTAAAATAAAATAGTGACAATGAAAAATAAAATTTCTCTCATATCACCTCTAAACTCTATCACATAAACATATCTTAAGATCCATCACGTAGTCTCTACATTTAATAGTGAAACACTAATTAAAGAAAAGGAAAACATAAAAGGGGTACCCAATTTGACTGATGATTCTATGATATAAAAATGAAATTAACATACTTGAAAAAACTATCCTATGCGACCTAAGGTCACACTCTAACAACCAACTCGAAAAATATACAATAGGAGCTGTAAAAAAACGATTCCATGAGGTGTAACTCCTCTAAGTCAGAACCTGGACCTATAAGATGCACTCATTCTATAGACATTGATTAGTTTTAGTAGGTTGTGAGAATAAAAAACCCAATAGGTAATCACTATAGATACCATGTATTTTTTTCCCAAAATAAACCACCCACACTAGTTTGAAAATAAAAATTTAAAATAGGTTTTTAATTTATAATAAAATTCAATATCACATTGTAAAATTTTATAAAATTAATTTTATTTTTCTTTTAAATGAAAATAATCACTTCAAAAAAATATCATCTTCAAATGATTTTTTTATTGAAAAACCCCATTTGAAAACCACTTTCCAAACCCTTTTTAAAACATATTTTTTTAAAGTTTATTGAAAATAATTTAAATAAGAAAACAAAAAACAAGAATAATAATAATAGTGAGACATTCCATAATGGAATAATAATAAATAAAAATCAATAAAAAATAATGTATGAGTGAATAATAGGGAGAACTAAACATGTAATAATAGATAATGTAAAGTAAATCTTGAGTGACATAAAACCATATAATCAACACATTAAATAAATAAACATGGGAAATAATTGGGTCTTATAAGTTTATGGGAACCCTAGGTCCTCATATCATCTTGAGGTCTAATAGGTCATTAATCTAACGCACATGCTGACTATTAAGGTGAACATTACTTTGGACTAATAGGGTGGTGCTTCTTGTCCATGACACCACATCTAACCATCCACTAAGGTGTACATTTCTTGGCCAAGTCGCGTGGTAACATCCATCCACAACACCATGATCGTTATCAAAGTACAAATGTTTTATTAATGTGACATAATACAAATTGAAATTTAATATAATATTTCCTTCTTAGATACCTAAAATATAATATTCCAATCCAATTTAAAACATAACACATTACATTCGAAATAATTTACATCACTAAATCCAAACTATTTCCATTTAACAAATTAAAAATAATCATTTAAAACCATTTAATTTTTCTAACCAAGGGAAAAAAATTTAAACCAATATATGATATATAATCTATTATCAAGCCATCATCAAACACATAACAAAACTAAATCTATGAGTATATAAGAAAGGGTTTCAACAATTTAGAAGACCATTTACTCAAAATACTATCTGATATTCAAATCATAATTTAGGTACACACATATTTGAAAAATTATTTAAAAACTAAATTCAAACATTAATTTTAAACTTTAAAACCTTATTTTTTACATTATACACATATGAAATTTAATAAACACACACACACACACACACACCAATCAATGAATATATTCAAATATGATCATGTGGATGTGGGTAAATGTATGTGTGTGTGTATATATATATGTATACATATGTGTATAAGACCTAAACATGACAAGAGGAAATTAGAACATCATACTTAAATAAATAACATAACGATGAAATTCATTGACCTAATAAAATTCCTAAACAAGAAAAACCACAAAGGATTTATCCATAGAACTCATTCATGACATAATAAAATTCTATAAAAAACCACCAATTTTAAAATATCCAATTACTCAATAAAAACCACCATAGATATTTTAACAGTTAAAACATAATTCATTATTTGAGTGTAAATAGTAAATAGGGAAAAGTTCATAAGTAACAATTCAGAAATCAATTGAAATATATTAAAAAACTTGATCAACATGCATATATAAATATAGATAAACCCAAATAGAATATATAATTTTAAATAATACTATTTTAAAATGCCCAAGAACATGTGACATATGTGGAAAAAGTAAAATCACATAAAAACTTAACTCAACTATGTG
Source organism: Viscum album (assembly GCA_963277665.1). Lineage (NCBI taxonomy): Eukaryota > Viridiplantae > Streptophyta > Magnoliopsida > Santalales > Viscaceae > Viscum > Viscum album. Next base: position 191,694,927 of record OY728151.1, on the reverse strand, counting down.
TAGATGCAAGGAGACTCTTGATTATAAAAGGAAGTAGGCATAAAGAACACTCCTTATACCATAATAATAATAATTGAAGCACATTATAACTGAAACCCCACCCAGGGTTCATACTAGGGTGATTCTCAATGAAGGAGGAGGATAAAAAAATAAAGGAGTAGGTCAAAGGAGGAGGAGATGAAAAAACATAACCTAAAGAGATCCTATAAGAAATCCTACTGAATATCACCTTGAAATAGAGGAGGGAAGAGAGGAAAGGCATGAAAATGAGGGTGAATCTTGGCCATGTTGTGGAATTTCTCTTAGAAGGGGAGGGGTGAGGATAAAAGGGAGTTTTATTTTTAGAAGGATAGTTTAGGAATTTTGAAAATTTTAAAAATTAGGAATGAAAAACAATTTCCAAATAGTTTTCCAAACCATGTACCAACTGTGCACCCCTCAATGAGCACATTAGGGCACCCGTATGGTTTGGAAAAATGGTTTGAGAAACCATCCACTAGACATGATAAAAAACCACTGTAAAACTATATACAAGGGTGCACAACTTACGCATAGTTTATACTAACTGTTCACAACTTGTATGTCTGTGATGAAAAATTAAAAATGTAAAATTTAAACTAGTTTTTTACCAATACTAAATGGTAAATTTAAAATCCAATAAAATAAATAAAACACTAAAATAAATTAGGTTTAAGATATGAAATAAATAAAAATTTTCCATATGTTTCTTACATGATCAACTATCATCTAATATCATTCTCAAAACATCTCTATAGAAGCTGCATGAATATTTCACTATAATAAAATAATTTATAACTATAAATATTTATGAATTCTATAAACACCCCACTTCATATTATCACTAAATTAGATCAAAATATTCTTCTCCATATATTAAAAACACATAAAATCTATTCAACTTATCTAATCATGTAAGCACCCTCATATTCATATCTAGATTGAATCACATTCGTTTTTGATATTTTAAAATATTAAATCTTGAGAAATAAATATTCATATTTTTATTCATTTCCTAATTTATCTAAATTGGATACTTTAGTTTCAGTCTCAATATATTTATTATAAACCTATCCCTACTTGATCGTTTTTATAAACAACCATCTTAAATCAAAACTTCATATGATATTTAGGACCACTTAAATAATATAATAAACATCATCAAATATAATTTTCATTAAAATTTTGAAATCATATAATCTCTTATTTTTTAGAATTTAAAAGTATCTAAAAATATCTTTTGATTTGATCTTATCATCTCTCAATTCTAAGATTAACTTCTCCAAAATTCTGTGCTTTCATCACATTTTTTTGATATTTTGGTCTATGAAAAGTAACTAAAGAATATTCAAATTAATTTTTCTCTTTAGGATATCAAATTTTAAATCTTTATATTTTAGTCCATAGAAATATAAAATTTCTCTAAGTAATGATTTTTACATATACTATTACTTATACATATGATTCTTATAAAGATTCATAAAAAACGGGGGTTCAAAACCCATTGGGCGAAGGGTACTGTAGCTGCACTGTAGCAGTGGCGGGCACTGTAGCAGCGACAAATCACTATAGCAGCGGTAGAGTACTGTATCAGTGGTGGGTACTATGCATTACTATACCAGCACAGGTATTGTAGAATTACTATTCACACAATGGGCTTTGGGCAAAAAAAATGGGCCTACGGGCCATGTAATGGGTTAAATACCCACTTGGCCTTTAGGCTATGTAATGAGTCTCCCTATACCTAGTTAAAGAGGTCTTTGATTTTATGTAATAATAAATGAGGATTCGGCCCCAACCATTAAAAAAACTGGTTACACAACTTTACATATGACGTCTTATTAAGTGGTTTATAATGTGTATAAATATAGGTTTAATGATTATAAAGAGGTAATTCATGGTTATATAGAAAATCATCCTTATGGACTTTAGTATCTCATGATTTCTTTATATAATTCATGGTTATATAGATTTGCATGATGGTTACACATGATAATATGATGGTTACATAGATGCCAGATTATTCTTTTGAACACCTTAGTTTGGATTAGATGGTGTCTATATAACACCAATTATTTATTACATAAATCATTTTTATTTAAGATGATACATACATAGATTCACTTACTTATCCAAATTTTAACCTTAAACACTAAAATACATAAATGTTCAATTATGTTTAGATTATTTTCAAATAAAATCTATACATCTAAAATCACTTAAAATAAACCTTTTAGAATATAAAAAACCACCTTCAACACTTCATCACCATTCCCAAGGACACATGAAACATTTTTACTCCTCTTGAGGTCTTAAATGTAACTCAGTAAAATTTAAATATTTGGCTTCAAAAACCTTTCTTAAATAACCTTCATCCAAAATATATTAATCACTATATTTAATAGCCTCCATGTATAACATTCCTTGGATGGTTCCTCAAACATAATGGGTTTTAAACCCCCCAATAATCTATCTTTTAAATATATCAATAAAAACTCATAAATATATTTATAACATCCTACAAATAACACTTATAAACTATATTTTATAACACTTTAATACACATAATAATTTTATTATACTTGAGGACCATCACATTCAATCATTTGATATATATCTACTATCTTGAAACTTATCTAAATAGATGTTTAAAGGAAGCAACACCACCTTCCTTTACGAAATAAGTATGGAAAAATCTCAATTTATCCCATGGGTTGAATCTCACTCTATCTCCCACTTCTATATTCATTGAAATTAATCATATTGATATTCTATATTAACAATAAAAATAATCACACACCAAAGGGAAATTCCACCCCCACATTGATTTTTTACGTACTTTAAACCTACAAATTCAAGGGATTCATGCCAATATTCTATAATATATGTATGTAAATAATCTATATGAAGATATATTTTCCTCTCTCCCTTATTGAAAAAAAATAAAAAGGAAGAAGATATTTTTCTCTCCCATTAGAGGTTCAACTTTCCATTAAATCAAAGGGGAGGTCCAATAAGGGAAAATATTTCTCCATTTAATCTTCCCCAGTTGGTTTCTTTCTTTTTCTATGATCTCTATTTCTTAAGAGATTATGTCTATTCATCTTTAGAGAAGGATTAAACCACATGTTTCTTAGAATAGAGACTTAATTAAGTCATCTATATGTCCATGTAGGCTAACCCATTAGAGAAAATAAGACTGATTTTTTCTAGAGCATCAAAGATATCTATATGAATTTCTAAAAGTGTCATTAACTTTGAAAATTTTCTCTTTGAAGAGTTTTAGAAATAATTCTAAGAAATTGTATGAACATGTACTAATCTTAAAAAACACATCAAAATATTCAAGTGAATATTATTTAACATCTCTATTTTTAGACAATCGCTGCTTCATGGTGATTAGAAAAAGAATAACCTACAATAGGGATGGGAGAGTGAGGATCATACCTCAAACATTATCCTTTTCTAGGTATATAAAAATTTACTTTTTAAATAAAAATTATTCATGTATGTAATATTTCTTTATTTTATAGCTCCCATTAAAGGGATAATATCTATACCTCTTCATCATGGAAGTCTTATTACAGAAATAATCTCCAAGAAAACTTGATATCACTAATATATGTTACCACTTTAAAATGAATACTGATTGAAATTTTATAAGACTATGATGGTTTTAATTTCTTCATAATACACTATCAATTCCATATTTAGAGATAAAATATATAAGTGTATAAATAAGGTGGTATTCCAATATCTCCTTAGTTATAAAATTTAGGATTAAAATTATTTCTCAACCCAAAAAACACTTGTGTTTGAATATCTACAGTGTCTTATCTTTTTCATACTTACTTCATTCTTAATTTTTCAAATCTATCCAGTTTTGGGTAGCATAATTTTCCCTTTTTAATCTTGCTTCTTATATATAAATATATTATAGGATTGAACTAAAAAGGAATATTCACTCTTTTCATAATGATTATGTCACAGACCAAGCTGGGTCGCCATCTGACCCGGTGCCCGACCCGGTCCGCGGCAAGGCCTGAGGGACGTTTCTGATCCCCACGGGCTGGCACAAGTTCCTGGGTATCAAAAATAAAACTTGGGAAAAATTTACTTGAATAAATGAATATAAAACAAACAACAAGCTGAATAAATTGAGACTAAAGTCAGATAACCAAACAAACCCTTACACCAAGTTCTAATTTAAAGTTTAAAACATGGACTAAAAACCTAAAAGGAACTAAAATAAATGAAAAACTAAAAACACTAACTCAAACCTCCAAGCACCATGAGGTGAAGCACCCTCAATATACATTCACCAAACCAACAGGAGGATGCTGATGACAACACAAACCACCAATGCTGTGCAGGATGCCTCATCCTGGAATGCAGAAGAAACAGAAACTACATACACCCAAGGGTGTATGTAGGGTGTAAGCTAAAATCCCAATAGGATTCCACCGAGAAGAGGTTCCACGCATAATTATCAAATGAGAAATACATTTTCAATTTAACGGAATAAAAATAAATAAGTGCTTAAATAATTTTAATGAAAATAGTTTTTAAGAGAAAAAATACTCTAAATGGAAAACAACTTAAATTAACACACACACACACACACACACACACACACACACTTTCTTAGTAACTCTAACATCACACTGTGTGCCGACGGTGAGCGAAAGAAAAATAGGATCACAATACATGGGAGAGGCCCTAAAGATACTAGCGAGAAGTGGGACCCTAGAACATCACGTCTCAGTGAGAAATGGTACAAGAACACAATAATTTACATTCTCGCACATGAGCCACTAGTAGGTAAACACATCCATAGCCTAGTGGTCTCCAAAAATCATCCAAAAGTTTAGTTAGTGTTGTAGTCGTCAATCCAGCTAAGTGAAACTGGGCCGATGCCACTTTCGTATCATTTTCACACTAGTCCTAGTCTGCTAACCTTGTACCCAGGGTTCCCGTTTGTGCTTAAGTAGTTTAGAGTTCATGTCACATGTCATAATCATATACTTAACCCAAACAAGCCACTACACATGCCAAAACCACCACATGCACACACAAAAGACATAAAAATAAATAAATAAATAATAAAACACGCACTAAAAATATCCCAAAACCAAATCTTCATCACTTACCCAACCAATTAAAAGGATTGCACAATCAAATAAAAAACTTTCACTTCCAGACACACCATTAAAAGGATTTATTGAACAATTTTCACACAAATCACATGACTTTTAACATCAAAACCTTTACACAATTTAACCAAAACAATTTTTCACCCTTAATAATTGTTTAATTAAATAATTCAAATTTTCACAAATAAATTTTAAAGACAAAACACTGATTCACACACTAGACCAACCCAAACCCTCCTACATAACCATATAGACACCTCTCCATCTCAGGAACACAATCCGCATCACACACAAAATTAAAGAAACCACCCACATAGTTAAAATTACTATTGCTATAATTAAACGAACTGCCAGAAAAATTTTCCAAACAATTTTGAAATATTCCGCACGACTTTAAATGATACAAACTCACTAAATATTAATTTATGAAAACATGCATATAGACGCTACCCCCAAAACAGCATTCTCACCCCTTGCACATACTAACAAAATAAACTACACAACTTATGAAACACTAGTAACCAGTTCGATAGGGGTTTTCAGAGCAACATACTCATTTCATGTTAACACGCTAATAAACACATTAAAACACATTGAACCTCAAGTAAAAAAATTAAATGTGCACCAAAAAAATTGATTAGTAAAAATGCTAAATTAATTAATTAATCAAATTAACTTATCAATTAATACCCATACACGCAACCACCTACCTCGGTGTGGCGAACATCAAAATTTCGGAGTGAAACCAACACCACACACCAATCTCACCACGAGCAACCTCAATTACATCCTAATTCAAGAATTGAACCAAAAGTATCACCATTGGACCAAAAGTAACATGAAACCCTCACCCCAAAATTCTACCCAAAGGAAGAAACTAACAAATGAAGTGAAACACACCTATAGAGAAGGTGCGGGAGGATGGCCGTGTTAAAAGGGGAGGTAATGAGGAAGCTGCACATGCGGTTGGATAAAAGAAGGGTGGACTGCTGGGGTGTATTTCAACTAATCATGGGAGATAAGTGTGCGGGTCTTCGGTGTGAGGATGGTCCGGGGGGTGGGTGCACCGAATGAGGCCGGTGGGGTTGTGTCAGACAGGAGAAGAAGGGCGATGGGGTGTTGCTGGATGTGAATAGGAGGGGCAGGACATTCTGGTTCGGTGTATCCAGAAGAGGAGCAGAGAGGGGTGGTTCGGTGAGGGAGGCACTGTGATGGGTGAGACGGCCAGAGAGGCGGAGTGCGGCCGGTGAGGAAGCTGGCGGGGGCGGCTTCGGATAGGAGAAGGAGGGCGGGTCGGCGGTAGACTGAAGCAGGAGGGGGTGCCGGCTGGAGGGAGCAATGGGAAAGGGGGTGCGGTGACTAGGGTTCGGAGGAGACCTCTGTAGCATGGCAGACCGAAGGGGAGGGGAGGAAAGAAAACACGACATAAGAGAGGAGGAAAAAGGGAGGGAGGAAAAAATAATAAATAAAATAAAATAAAAATGAAATAAAAATAAAGACAAATTAAAACCTAAAATAAAAACTCTAAACTAATTTAGAATATACTCATTGATAATAATAATGGTAATATTAAAAAAACATGATGTAAAATAAAATTATAACAATAACTTAAAAATAATTATTACCTCAATAAATTCTTAACAGAATTAATAATAATAGTAACAATGATAAAAGTGACATGCAGAAAATTTTATAACCTTTATAATAATTTGGTATTATATAACTAATTAAAATATTAACTAAAATAATAATAATAAGAATAATAATACCCAATAATAATAATAATAATATTAAAACAAATCTTAAATTAACTAATCATTTTTCATATTTTATTTTGCGTTTAATGTAACGCCCCGACCCCAGTTACCCAGAGTCGGTGCATTATTACATAACATTGGCATGATCATAAGAAAGATCAAATCTCGAAAGACCGATTGGTTTAGTAGCCTTGGAAAATGCCAGATATATTCATAAGTTTTACATTACATTATAAAATGAAAAACTACTACAACAACATAATGTCTCAATAGACCACACTATTATCCCCTCATAAAAATCCCTGCAGGTCATTCATAACTTACTTCTTCACATCCTGGGAAAAATAAAACATAAAAAAGGGGTGAGCTCAAATGCCCAGTAAGGATAACAATATAGCGGAAAGAATAAACATTTAAGGCAATGTATAACTAAAACAAAAGCCTTTTAAATATGAACTTTCAACATGGTATGGAATAAATAAAATGAAATAATGCCATTTAATTATTCACATGGATATTCTACTAATCGAATAATCACATGCAAAAATCAATAACCACTTTCATAATGTTGGAATGCATAATGCCAGACTATCATAACCACATAGCCAAGGCCTCGTGCCAAGACTACAAATAAGATTTTGTCAAGGCCTTGTGCCAAGACACTAGTTTGTCTCATGAGACCTACCGATGCATCGAGGAGCTATAGCGGGCTCCACCCGTCACTTATTAAGTCCAATGCATTCCCATATGAAAAGGTTTAAACATAACATAAACATTCGTATTAAAACTAGCATACGAAATGTCAATAATTTCACCATAAACTATGAATGGTATAAAAATAGCACATCCACAGTCAAACATATCACAAAACCTTCAATACAATATAGAAGTTTTGTATCATAATAAATCAACTTCAAATAATCTTAAAATCCATCAAAGGATGTTGACATAGATGAAATCAAAATTATTTTTAAAGAAGTATCTCCTTTTATTTTGAAATCATTTAAGATCCATATAAAATAAAACATTTTCTTTGAAAATATTCTTATAAGCTTGTATGGAAAGCTTCGACGATTTTATAACGGCGGAAAATAACCGCACCCGCCGTATAAGTTAAAAAAAACATTCTTACCTCAATTCTGTCGAAAAGGTTAAAAAGGACCTTGTTTTGAAAACGACGGAAAGATTCCTTTATAAACCTCTTATAAAAAGTCAAACAAGGGTATAAATGACTTAAACCCATATTCTTGTAAATAGTAAAAATGTTTTGAAATACATTTTTAAGAAACATGGATGTGGATGATAAAGAGATCCCAGTAGATTATTACGTATAAACAACCTCGGATAATGAAGAGATTGTGAAATAACCCTTACCTTGTACTTTTCCTTGGTTGGGGTAGGTTAACCTCCTGTATAATAGTGAAACAATTGTTACTAAATTATACAAGAATCATATACATTAATATGATATCATATATGATCTTTTAATATTGATTTGATAATAATATCTTAGTATTAACGCCGTTTCAGGTGTTAACTTACTCATTTTCTTTTATATGTTTTGTTACATAAGTCACGTTTGTTGTATCTTATTCATATCCAGAATGATATCAAGTCCTTAAACATCATTTTTAAATCACTAAATGATAATTTTACTTGAATGGATACGATAGATAATGAATCTCATCGCGTTCGTTGAGACGGTAGTCCGTACGTACGCACGAACGCTACTTCCATTTAATTTTTAAAAGAATCGAATACAAATGATACATAGGTATATTACTATTCCAGTATAATATAATATTTTATATATGTTACTTAAGTTCATTAACACCATCCTTTATACGTTCCATGTGTGGTATGAACGAGTCATATCATTTTAAGGGGGCGGTAGTCCGCACTTCCTCAAATGAAATTATCGTATGTATATACAACATGAAACGAATAATGGTATGAAATAAAATGGAATTACAGAAGCTTATATATAAAATATATATCATTAACATCATATTTAATTACAGTGCCATCATAATGGCCACCATGAGAGGCGGTAAGATGTATTTGAACAATGAGGCGTTAGTTTGCCATCCACAGAAACATTATGTTCATCATCCATTAGATGGAGTTATGTGTATGTGTAGTTTGAATCCTTCTTATAACAACATCCTAGTATATTGAGGATACTGGTGTTGTTACAAAAGAAAGGAAATAAAAAGAGTTTGGGGGTTGAAGAAGCAAAATAAATGAAAATAATTTAAGAGAAATCGTTACCTTTAATTTAGGTAACTCACTTTGGTTGGAACCAAAGGACTTGTTGAAATGCTTTCTGCCTAAGGGGAAGCTTCAAGGAGGAGGAGAGGGATGTGGGGAGCTTAGTTGGGCAGAGTTTGGACGAGCCAAGTGGCTTGAGAGGTGTGAGGAATGAGTAGAAGTGGTCTCCTTTTATAAGGGGGAGGAGGGGCTCTTTAGGAAAGAGTGAAAGTATTACTTTATAATATAATTATATTCGGTTTATAATGGTCCAAAAATCATTGAGGTCGAAGATAAGATGACTCATATTCTAAATAACATTAACCAATAAGAATTGGACAGGTTTTAGATAATCTTTTAATCATTATAATCTTATTTATTTAAATGATTTATTAATGAGGTAAACATTGCATCATTATTGTGTCATTAATAATTTAAATTATTTGATGTCTAAAAATTATAAATAAAATATAATTATGTAGTAAATCTTTTTAGCTTTCTAATGAATATTTATAATCGAAAATTCAACATGTATAACCCTATGTAAAAATTGTTCTTCTAAAAGATGTAAGCTTATGCCATTTTTATTTTTATTTTAACTTTATTAATATAATGTGTCCCTACCACATACAAGTGGATCCAAGGGGTCCCCAAATTGACCCAAGGATGCCCATGGTCGGGTATGTGTCCACCAATAAGGTTAGGACACGTTTTAGGGTAATTTTGTATTATTATAATATTATTTTTTAACCCTTATTTACCGGATTTACCCTTTAACCATGGTAAATAAAATATTTACCACAGTAACTATTCAAAATGTCTAAAAATAAAAGTTACATATTTACACAATTTGAACATCCTGATTCCAAATATGGAATCCATTTTTCTAAATTCAAAACACAGAAGTGGCAGAAATTAATTTAAAATTAATTCCCGCTGTCAAAACAAAAAGCGTGTTTTTAAGAGGTAATAACTATCAAAAGATTGACACTTGTTTATGTTCGGTTTAATTGTAAAATTATGTCCAATGACCAACATTATATTAAATGGTAAAAATATATTCTAAATATACTTTAAAACCACTCAAATTCACAATTTATCACTATTAATTATTTTGATTAAAAAAGTTGTTTTTAATTAAAATTTAGTAATTTTCACCATTCATCAAAATATAAAAGTTATCCGAAAAGTACCAAAATTTCACCCTAGGCTAATTTTGATATTCCGAATCTAAAAATGAAGTCCATTTTGAAATATAAAATATATATGATTTCAAAAAGTAGGTATTACTATTCACAATGGCTAGTTTAATTAGTTGTGGTGTGTGTTAGAACTCGAGGTTGCGTACAACACACGCTATCGCATTATTCGAAGGGAAACGTACCGTAGAAGCTTGGGGTGTTACATTCTCCCCTCCTTCAAATAATTGCGTCCTCGCAATTTCTAGGGTATTACTGCATAAAAAGACTCGGGTGGTTTTTCATCATAAGTTCCTCGGGTTCCCACGTTGCCTCTTCCATCTTATGATTTCTCCACAAAACTTTTACCAGACGCGTCGTCCGGTTTCTCAGTACTTGTTCTCTCGTATCAAGAATATTGACGGGCTCTTCGCAATAAGACAAATCGGGTTCCAGTTCTAATTCCTCATAGGTGAGTACATGCGTTGGGTCAGGCATGTATTTTCTCAACAGAGATACGTGGAACACATCGTGAACTTTGGAGAGACTTGGCGGCATTGCCAATCGGTAAGCTACAACCCCAATTCGTTCTAGAATTTCGAAAGGTCCGATGTACCTGGGACTCAATTTACCTTTCTTACCAAAACGTATGACTCCCTTCCATGGAGATACCTTTAGGAAAACATGATCACCGACTTGAAATTCCAAATCCTTCCTTCGATTATCGGCATAGCTCTTCTGCCTACTTTGAGCTGCTTTGATGTGATTTTGGATTACTTTCACCTTTTCCACCATTTCCTCCACCAGTTCTGGGCCTACAAGTTTTCTTTCACCAACGTCATCCCAACAGGTTGGTGTACGACATCTCTTTCCGTATAACGCTTCATATGGTGCCATCTGAATACTCGAATGGAAGCTATTGTTATAGGAAAATTCTACCAGAGGTAAATATTGATCCCACATACCCTGAAAGTCAAGTGAGCAAGATCTCAACATGTCTTCTAAGGTTTGAATAGTCCGTTCTGATTGTCCGTCTGTCTGAGGGTGGTAAGCAGTGCTCAAATGAAGTTCAGTATCCAGGGATTTCTGAAGACTTTTCCAAAATCTTGAAGTAAAATGGGGGTCACGATCAGAAACAATCGATAGGGGTACTCCATGAAGTCTCACAACTTCATTAATATATAGTCTTGCTAGACGTTCCAGGGGTAGATCTTCTCTTATAGCAAGAAAATGTGCTGACTTGGTAAGACGATCAACAATCACCCATATTGCATCATTCCTTCTAGGAGTCTTTGGTAGCCCCATGACAAAGTCCATCGTAACATTGTCCCATTTCCACTCTGGTATGGGAAGAGGTTGCATGACTCCTCCAGGCTGTTGCCTTCCAGCTTTCACTTGTTGACAAACCATACATCTTGACACAAAATCAGCAATCTCCCTCTTCATGTTGTCCCACCAAAAATGTTCCTTCAAATCTCTATACATTTTGGTGCTCCCAGGGTGTATAGAGAAATTGGAACTATGAGCATCATCCAGCAATTCCCTTTTTAGATCAGGTATATTGGGAACACAAAGTCTCTTCCCGAATTTCAAAATTCCATCTTCATACACAAAGTCTCTCAATCTCCCATCATTCACAGCTTTAATCTTCTTCTGAAATTCTTCATCATCATTCTGAGAACTCTTAATCCTTTCTAGTAAAGATGGTTTGGCAACCATTTGAAAAAGCATTGATGTTTCACCTTCCCTGGTTATTCCCATGTCCATCTTCACTAGATCCATGAAAATTGGATCCCTTTCAATTCTCATCATGTTCAGAACTCCATGGTATTTTCTGCTCAAAGCATCTGCTACTTTGTTTGCTTTCCCCGGGTGGTAGTGTATCGTGCAATCATAATCCTTGAGTAATTCAAGCCATCTCCTTTGCCTCATGTTGAGTTCTTTTTGTGAGAAAATATACTTCAAACTCTTGTGATCAGTATAAATCTCACATTTTTCACCATAGAGGTAGTGCCTCCATATCTTCAAAGCAAAGATCACTACTGCTAACTCGAGATCATGAGTAGGATAGTTTTGTTCATGAATTTTCAAATGTCGTGATGCATAGGCAATAACTCTATCATTTTTCATAAGGACACAGCCAAGTCCTTTCTTCGATGCATCACTATAAATAACGAACCCATAATTCCCCGATGGTAAAGTCAATATAGGAGCATTGACTAATCTTCTCTTCAGTTCTTCGAAACATTCTTCACACTCTTTTGTCCAAACAAATTTAACCCCTTTACGTGTGAGCTTCGTTAATGGGTTAGCCAATCAGGCAAAATTCTGGACGAAACGTCGATAATAACCTGCCAAACCAATAAAACTGCGTACCTAAGTTATACTCGTAGGTGCTGGCCATTCTTGGATTGCTTTGGTCTTAGAAGGATCAACAGAGATTCCATCTTTAGAGACAATATGGCCAAGAAAAGAAATCTCCTGAAGCCAGAATTCGCACTTGCTAAACTTCCCATATAATTCATGCCTCCTCAGAGTCTTCAAGATAATGCGCAAGTGATTTTCATGATCTTCGTAGGTTTTGGAGTATACCAAGATATCATCAATAAATACCACCAAAAATTCATCGAGATACTCCTTGAAAACTCTATTCATCAGATCCATGAACACAGAGGGTGCATTAGTCAATCCAAACGGCATTACAGTAAACTCGTAATGCCCGTACCTGGTTCGAAATGCTGTCTTCGGAATGTCTTCCTTCTTCACACACAACTGATGGTATCCAGATCGAAGGTCAATCTTTGAAAAGTATTGAGCTCCATGCAGTTGGTCAAATAAATCATCAATACGAGGTAGGGGATACTTGTTCTTTATTGTTATAGCATTGATCTCCCTGTAGTCGATACATAACCTCATAGATCCATATTTATTTTTAACAAAAAGAACAGGGGCTCCCCATGGAGAAACACTAGGGCGAATAAATCCCTTATTACTCAATTCCTCTAGTTGTTTCTTTAGTTCGACTAACTCTACAATGGCCATTCTATAAGGGGTCTTCGATATAGGCCTTGATCCAGGAATCAAATCAATAGAAAACTCAACTTCTCGTTCTAAAGGATGTCCAGGTAAATCTTCCGGAAATACATCTACAAATTCTTTCACAACAGGTACATCCTCTATTTGAACATTCCTTTCCTCACCGACAATTATTTCATTCTCTTCCTCCCCAATAATTGAATTAAGTTGAGCTGTTGGGGGTGGATCTAAATAAGAATTAGGTGGTGACGATTCTGCTCTAAAAATAAGGTGCTCCTTATCATTATCATCAAGAATCGTAACCTCTTTCTTCTTACAATAAATCTTCGCATCATAGTCCGAAAGCCAGTCCATACCGAGGATTATATCAAACTCAATCATAGGTATGACGATGAAATCAGCAGATAAAGAAAATTTATGTGCTCTAATGGGGACTGATTCACAAAACTTTGTTGCAACGATACTTCCCTTAGGAGTTTTAATAGACAACTCCCTTATTAAATCAAATTGGAAATATCTAATTTTCTTAGAAAACTGGGAAGATATGAAACAATGCGATGATCCAGAATCAAATAATACATTTGCTAAACTTGAGGAAACCATTAAATTACCTGCCACCACGTCTTTCGGAGCTTCTACCTCAGCAGTAGTGATAGCATAAGCCTGGCCTTGATCCCTTGGCCTTTTCTGAGGTAAGTTCTCCTGACGCTTAGGGCATGCATTTGCATAATGCCCCATCTCCCTGCAATTGTAGCACTGAACGTTGGTAGCTTCCTTCTTCCCCTTGCAATCATGAGTTTGGTGGCCTTTTTCACCACACTTGTAACAGACTCCCATTCCCTTCAAGCAAGTACCAGGATGTTTCTTCCCGCATTTACCACAAGATGGATATTCAACCTTTCCCTTCTTCCCCTTATTTCCATTCCCAGATTGATCAGCAGGTCTCTTCTTCTCTTGCTTTGCTTTAAAGTCATAAGGCTTAGAGAATTCCTTTTCGGTCTTGATAGCACATGAGACAATGTCTTCGTACGATGAAAAGGATTGTGAGACTAATGCTCGACGGAGAAATGGTTTTAACCCATCAAAGAAACGATCAATCTTACTTCTTGGGTTGCGAATATAATCTCCAGCATACCTCGCTAACCTTGTAAAGTTAGCCTCATACTTTGTGACATTATCATCCTCCTTTTGTCTCAGACTCAGAAATTGCCTTTCCATATCTGCTCGATGGTCGCGAGGAAAGTATTTTTCTAAAAACAGATCTTTGAACTCCCTCCATTCCATGTTTGATACTTCATCATCTTCCTTCATGTTTTGAATCAATGACCACCATTGATCAGCATCTCCAGTGAGGCGGTAAACTGCCATGGTAACTTTTTCCCTTTCACTACTCCCCAAAGCCTGAAATATTTTCTCTAGGGAAAATATCCATTGCTCAGCTACTAAGGGATTTGTACTCCCATTGAACGTTGGTGGTTGTTGTCTCATGAATCGATCTAACATTGATCCTCCACGCTGCGGATCAGGGTGCTCCATACGGGTAAGGTTATTATTCATAACCTGAGTAAGTTGTCCCAGTACGGTGATTAGCTGATCAGCACCAGTTGCATCACCAGCCCCACTATAATTATCTTGAGCAGGAGGGAAATCCCTACATGGAGTGCGTGCATTTATACAGTTTCCATTTCTTCCACTAGGCGCCATTTCTAAACAATGGCATAAACTAGATCAGTTTATAAATCAAAATACATAATCCCATACTTATAAAACACTTAGCATAAATTGAACTATTTATGGATATAATCCATAATCATAAAAATGTTTTCTTTGAGGAAGTATATACTCATAAACCCTTCATAATGATTTGTAAAGATAGTGAGAGTTATCCTAAGCATATCCCCCGGGAGTGTCGTAACCAAGAGTGCAGCAAGGCCCGTTGTCGTGCACCAGTTCCCGTTCGAGTCTAGCTCAAAGCGGTGTTTTCGGGTTTTACCCCTAGGTACATCTGTGCCAGAGCCGCCTCTACCTGCTCGTATCCAGACAGGGATGTATTGCTCGGAAAACTCACAAAATCTCTACAATACCAAAATTCTAGGACGTTCTTCTACACTAATCCTCAAAGTTCATCTTAGGTCTACGTGCTCTAATCAGAGTTTATCTAAATCTAGCTTCCAAGGTTTGTACTAAACTTCCTCTGATACCAACTGTAACGCCCCGACCCCAGTTACCCAGAGTCGGTGCATTATTACATAACATTGGCATGATCATAAGAAAGATCAAATCTCGAAAGACCGATTGGTTTAGTAGCCTTGGAAAATGCCAGATATATTCATAAGTTTTACATTACATTATAAAATGAAAAACTACTACAACAACATAATGTCTCAATAGACCACACTATTATCCCCTCATAAAAATCCCTGCAGGTCATTCATAACTTACTTCTTCACATCCTGGGAAAAATAAAACATAAAAAAGGGGTGAGCTCAAATGCCCAGTAAGGATAACAATATAGCGGAAAGAATAAACATTTAAGGCAATGTATAACTAAAACAAAAGCCTTTTAAATATGAACTTTCAACATGGTATGGAATAAATAAAATGAAATAATGCCATTTAATTATTCACATGGATATTCTACTAATCGAATAATCACATGCAAAAATCAATAACCACTTTCATAATGTTGGAATGCATAATGCCAGACTATCATAACCACATAGCCAAGGCCTCGTGCCAATACTACAAATAAGATTTTGTCAAGGCCTTGTGCCAAGACACTAGTTTGTCTCATGAGACCTACCGATGCATCGAGGAGCTATAGCGGGCTCCACCCGTCACTTATTAAGTCCAATGCATTCCCATATGAAAAGGTTTAAACATAACATAAACATTCGTATTAAAACTAGCATACGAAATGTCAATAATTTCACCATAAACTATGAATGGTATAAAAATAGCACATCCACAGTCAAACATATCACAAAACCTTCAATACAATATAGAAGTTTTGTATCATAATAAATCAACTTCAAATAATCTTAAAATCCATCAAAGGATGTTGACATAGATGAAATCAAAATTATTTTTAAAGAAGTATCTCCTTTTATTTTGAAATCATTTAAGATCCATATAAAATAAAACATTTTCTTTGAAAATATTCTTATAAGCTTGTATGGAAAGCTTCGACGATTTTATAACGGCGGAAAATAACCGCACCCGCCGTATAAGTTAAAAAAAACATTCTTACCTCAATTCTGTCGAAAAGGTTAAAAAGGACCTTGTTTTGAAAACGACGGAAAGATTCCTTTATAAACCTCTTATAAAAAGTCAAACAAGGGTATAAATGACTTAAACCCATATTCTTGTAAATAGTAAAAATGTTTTGAAATACATTTTTAAGAAACATGGATGTGGATGATAAAGAGATCCCAGTAGATTATTACGTATAAACAACCTCGGATAATGAAGAGATTGTGAAATAACCCTTACCTTGTACTTTTCCTTGGTTGGGGTAGGTTAACCTCCTGTATAATAGTGAAACAATTGTTACTAAATTATACAAGAATCATATACATTAATATGATATCATATATGATCTTTTAATATTGATTTGATAATAATATCTTAGTATTAACGCCGTTTCGGGTGTTAACTTACTCATTTTCTTTTATATGTTTTGTTACATAAGTCACGTTTGTTGTATCTTATTCATATCCAGAATGATATCAAGTCCTTAAACATCATTTTTAAATCACTAAATGATAATTTTACTTGAATGGATACGATAGAGAATGAATCTCATCGCGTTCGTGGAGACGGTAGTCCGTACGTACGCACGAACGCTACTTCCATTTAATTTTTAAAAGAATCGAATACAAATGATACATAGGTATATTACTATTCCAGTATAATATAATATTTTATATATGTTACTTAAGTTCATTAACACCATCCTTTATACGTTCCATGTGTGGTATGAACGAGTCATATCATTTTAAGGGGGCGGTAGTCCGCACTTCCTCAAATGAAATTATCGTATGTATATACAACATGAAACGAATAATGGTATGAAATAAAATGGAATTACAGAAGCTTATATATAAAATATATATCATTAACATCATATTTAATTACAGTGCCATCATAATGGCCACCATGAGAGGCGGTAAGATGTATTTGAACAATGAGGCGTTAGTTTGCCATCCACAGAAACATTATGTTCATCATCCATTAGATGGAGTTGTGTGTATGTGTAGTTTGAATCCTTCTTATAACAACATCCTAGTATATTGAGGATACTGGTGTTGTTACAAAAGAAAGGAAATAAAAAGAGTTTGGGGGTTGAAGAAGCAAAATAAATGAAAATAATTTAAGAGAAATCGTTACCTTTAATTTAGGTAACTCACTTTGGTTGGAACCAAATGACTTGTTGAAATGCTTTCTGCCTAAAGGGAAGCTTCAAGGAGGAGGAGAGGGATGTGGGGAGCTTATTTGGGCAGAGTTTGGACGAGCCAAGTGGCTTGAGAGGTGTGAGGAATGAGTAGAAGTGGTCTCCTTTTATAAGGGGGAGGAGGGGCTCTTTAGGAAAGAGTGAAAGTATTACTTTATAATATAATTATATTCGGTTTATAATGGTCCAAAAATCATTGAGGTCGAAGATAAGATGACTCATATTCTAAATAACATCAACCAATAAGAATTGGACAGGTTTTATATAATATTTTAATCATTATAATCTTATTTATTTAAATAATTTATTAATGAGGTAAACATTGCATCATTATTGTGTCATTAATAATTTAAATTATTTGATGTCTAAAAATTATAAATAAAATATCATTATGTAGGAAATCTTTTTAGCTTTCTAATGAATATTTATAATCTAAAATTCAACATGTATAACCCTATGTAAAAATTTTTCTTCTAAAAGATGTAAGCTTATGCCATTTTTATTTTTATTTTAACTTTATTAATATAATGTGTCCCTACCACATACAAGTGGATCCAAGGGGTCCCCAAATTGACACAAGGATGCCCATGGTCGGGTATGTGTCCACCAATAAGGTTAGGACACGTTTTAGGGTAATTTTGTATTATTATAATATTATTTTTTAACCCTTATTTACCGGATTTACCCTTTAACCATGGTAAATAAAATATTTACCACAGTAACTATTCAAAATGTCTAAAAATAAAAGTTACCTATTTACACAATTTGAACATCCTGATTCCAAATATGGAATCCATTTTTCTAAATTCAAAACACAGAAGTGGGAGAAATTAATTTAAAATTAATTCCCGCTGTCAAAACAAAAAGCGTGTTTTTAAGAGGTAATAACTATCAAAAGATTGACACTTGTTTATGTTCGGTTTAATTGTAAAATTATGTCCAATGACCAACATTATATTAAATGGTAAAAATATATTCTAAATATACTTTAAAACCACTCAAATTCACAATTTATCACTATTAATTATTTTGATTAAAAAAGTTGTTTTTAATTAAAATTTAGTAATTTTCACTATTCATCAAAATATAAAAGTTATCCGAAAAGTACCAAAATTTCACCCTAGGCTAATTTTGATATTCCGAATCTAAAAATGAAGTCCATTTTGAAATATAAAATATATATGATTTCAAAAAGTAGGTATTACTATTCACAATGGCTAGTTTAATTAGTTGTGGTGTGTGTTAGAACTCGAGGTTGCGTACAACACACGCTATCGCATTATTCGAAGGGAAACGTACCGTAGAAGCTTGGGGTGTTACATTTAAAGTATTATTCAACTCGTTAATTAATTGATTAACTACATACCGGGTAGGTCGCATGAACATTTGACGAAGCCATGCGGCTCCACCCATTCCTTTCCCATTCACCGAACACTACCAATCCAAAACACTCAATTATTATCAAAATGAAAAAACTCAAGTTAGGTCGGCAATGTGCATGGGGTCGTGTGCAAGGTCGCACACCCAAATAATAACACATTTTACAATAAAACATCATCTAATTATGATTGGGCGCTACACACGGTCGTGCGCACAGGCTCACACCCGTATAAGATCCTAAATTTCTTTTAAAAAGGAACCGGTTCAAACCACAACTCAAAAATAAGACCCAAAATAATTAAATTGGATTGAAGCATCGGTTGGGGTGTGACAATTCTCCCCACCATGACAATTTCTGCCCCCAGAAAGTCCCAAAAGACTAGGTCAACCAAGGGTTCCAAGTGAGACCACGAAGACACCTAAAAGAAAACCTCAATCACCCGAAGATCGGGCATTCAAAACACCCATGACCTGAAACTTCAAAGAACTCAAAGCCTGAATCACTACGAAAAATAACCAATCCAAGGAACTCACCTCCAACACAACTACAACATGGAACACCCTGACTCTTAACTTAGGGATCACTAGGGTCACTCGAGATCTCCAAGAACACTCATCAACTGACCCACTATCCGAGCTAACCAATTTGCATGAGCGAGGTCGGGAGGAGCAAAGGCAAGGGGTTGATCCGCCAAGCACACTTTGAAAACAAAGTCTTCCACAAGCTCGTCCCATGGTGGTCTCCCCACCATATTAGGGTCTCGTCAAACATTGGTTCTTCAAACCCAAACTACTCACCAACCTAGACAGACATATAACATTGGCTTGACCATCCAAGCTCCCTAAGTTTAACCAACACAAGAGGGGGGCATAGGCTAGACCCGCACTAGGTCTCCCCACCATTTTAAAATTTCCTAACACCATGACACCCACGTGGGTATTCCCAGTTTACTTTGAGCAATACAGACTAAACTTTTCATCATGAACCCACCAACACAGGTCGACCTGCACTGATTATTCCGACAGTGGAAAACACTACCCTTCATGAGATGGTTTTGATAGAAAAACCCCATAACCTAGTGACAAAATGGATAGATGCGTGTCAATTGAACAAGACATAAGCATATCTAAAACAAGTACAATTTCGATCCATTACTAACCATGAGAAGGTTCAAAGAACACGCCCGCCGATTTTGAAAGAATACTAATTCTTTAGACCTCTTTAAGACCCAAGAGGAACTCCCATAAATTAAGACCACAACAAAGATACAAGGCCTTCAGAGATGGTATCACAATAGTGAAATTTATGTTGTCCCCGTCCCAACATTGCGGAGTTAAGTTGGACCAAGCCCGTCCCACGTATGACGAGTTTTCACTACGCGCAATCTTCACCCCAAGACCTATGGTTGGGGCCCTCATGTCTGAAGCATCTACCACCTCATAGTAATAAGTTCACCACCTCTGACTGGAACTTCCTATGCTAGAAAAGCTACCTACATACTTCTCCTTATGTCCCACATGACCACTCTATTAACATACCAACTGAGAATTGCAGCGAACGACTTATAGTGTCTGACTGACCACACTAGAGATAGGAGGTTGAGCGGTCTGTCAAATGCACGATGAAAACTAACGAAAGGGGAAATCCAAGAATAGATCCTTTTAGTTCATACTCCTCAATGGATGAGGTACCCTCACTTACCACAGTATGAACAAGACCAAAAATTATTATGAGCTTTGAACTGATTGTTTGACACAACCTCTGGGGAACATGAAACTAGTTCATCATAAAGGTCGACATACCTCCTTCTCCGCCTGTTGGTTGGTTTATCACCTATGAGATCCACCAATTTATCTCTCCTTCACTTCCTTAGGTACAACCGCGAAATGAGGCTAGTCTTTAGGATCTCTCATGACATCCTCATTTGCAATGAAAATGGAATGATCACCATTCACTAGTTTAGTCCCGCTCCACCAGATGTACTCAAGATAATCATACATCTGCACAACATTTAGAGTTTATCTAAAACTAGAGACACTCCTAAATTTGAAAAGAATTAAAAAATATCCAATCGACCTTGACATCCATAAATAGTTGACAAAATCGAGCAGAACCCAACTCTGCCACTCCACTGAGAGTCTGGGATGAGCTAAGAACTGAGAGACTTGCTGGAAACCCATGGGACATTTCTAGGTCATATCTCGAACAAGAAACAAAAAACAATGTTTTAAAAATACAAACACATCACAAAAGAACATCCAAATTCTAGAAACAAATCCAATAATTTCAATTTAAAACATCATTTCATTTTTAAAGAAAAACACTCACTTGAAAAACCAAGCATAATACATTAAAACCCAACAAATCTTTTGAACTCATCACTTTCACTCCGGACTCAAAACCATTTTCCAATTTCCAAAACCATTTAATCACAAAAAACCCAATTTAGAGAAAACCCCACATTTTAGGAAATAATAAGCAGCTTTAAAAATCAATCACTCGCCACTGATATTCCTAGATGCCTCACAGATATGCATTTTTTTGCCACTCACACACCCATCCACATGATCCCCCAGCTATCCATTAATCATGTCCACATGCACATGCGATCACCCATAGGAATGCCACTGGAAAGAAACAAGGCTACTCCACTTTCAAAACAAAACATTCTCAATATCCGAAATGACCATTTTTTTTCCTTCCAAAACCATTTCAAAAATTCAAGGCAAATTTCTAGAATGATTCCCATTTCTAAAACAACCCATTTCAATTTCAGATAACCCAAGACATTATTTTAGGAATTCAATTTTTAACAAATCAAACACCAAATTTCTAAAAACATGGTCCAAGAGAAACGCAACCCAAATATCATGCCGACCACATAACAAAATAAAATAAGAGAAGCACCAAAGTCCACTTCCCTTTTTAAAGGAAAACAATTATCACCAATCCCAAAACTAAAGCAAGACATCAAAAACATTAAAGCACCTGGGAGGAGGACTAGTGGTCGTGTCTAACCCAGCTACATGGTTTAGAAAACCATGCCCTTGGCAAGCACCAACCACTATGAGTGTTGAAATGTACTCTTAGGCATCAGATGGGTCGCTACTCTATTTGAGACCGTGCACAATATCGGTTTAATCCGACTGTCATCCCCCATCCATACAAACCAAATTCAAAAACTTAAATCTTGGACTACCCCTGGTTACTCGAGGATCGGAAAGAGAAAGAGTTCACGACTCTCTTCCCGTACCTACCAATCGAGTACCGAAAATCCTATCTCCGATCTACCTGACACCCCAAATAACAAGAACAAACCCTCCTTTGATACCATTTTTTCATGAACCAAGCCGGGTCTCCATCCGACCCGGTCCGCGGCAAGGCCCGAGGGGCGTTCCCGATCCCCATGGGCTGGCACAAGTACCTGGGTATCAAAAATAAAACTTGGGAATGATTTACCCGAATAAATGAATATAAATAAAACAATAAGCTGAATAAATTTAGACTAAAGTCAGACAACCAAACAGACCCTTACACCAAGTTCAGATTTAAATTTTACAACTTGGACTAAAAACCCAAAAGGAATGACAACAAAGGAAAAACTAAAAACACCAAACTCAAAACTACAAGAACCATGAGGTGTAGCACCATAAAGATACATTCACCAAACTAACACGAGGACGCTGCTGACAACACGAACCACCAATACTGTGCATGATGCTGCAACCTAGAATGCAGAAGAAACAGAAATTACATACACCCAAGGGTGTATGTAGGGTGTAAGATAAAATCCCAGTAGGATGCCACCGAGAAAAGCTTCCATGCATAATTATTAAATGAAAAATACATTTGCAATTTAATGAAATAAAAATAAATAAGTGCTTAAATAATTTTAATGAAAATAGTTTTTAAGGGAAAACTACTCTAAATGGAAAACAACTTAAATTAACACACACACACACACACACTTTCTTGGTAACTCCAATGTCACACCGTGTGCCGACGATGAGAGCAAGCAAAATAGGAGCACAATACATGGGAGAGTCCCTAAAGAAACTAGCGAGAAGTGGGACCCTAGAACATCACGTCTCCGTTAGAAATGGTACAGGAACACAATAATATACATTCTCGTGCATGATCCACTAGTAGGGAAACACATCCATAACCTAGTGGTCTCCAAACATCATCCAAAAGTTTAGTTAGTGTTGTAGTCATCAATCCAGCTAAGTGAAACCGGGACGATGCCACTTTCGTATCACTAGCACACTAGTCTTAGTCCACCCACCTAGTACCCAGGCTTCCCGTTTGTGCTCATGTAGTTCAGAGTTCATGTCACATTTCATAATCATATACTCAACCCAAAAAGCCACTACAC
This sequence comes from Viscum album, assembly GCA_963277665.1. Taxonomy (NCBI): domain Eukaryota; kingdom Viridiplantae; phylum Streptophyta; class Magnoliopsida; order Santalales; family Viscaceae; genus Viscum; species Viscum album. Next base: position 191,671,326 of record OY728151.1, on the reverse strand, counting down.
ATGCCAAAACCAGCATGTTCACACACAAAAGCGATAAAAAATAAATAAATAAATAATAATATGCACACTAAAAATATCCCAAAACCAAATCTACATCACTTACACAACCAATTAAAATGTCTGCACAATCAAATAAAACACTTTCACTACCAGAAAAACCATGAAAAGTATTTATTGAACAATTTTCACACACGTCGCATGACTTTAAGCATCAAAACATTTACACAATTTAACCAAAACAATTTTTCACCCTTAATAATTGTTTAATAAAACAATTCAAATTTTCACAAATAAATTTTAAAGAAAAAACACTGCTTCACACACTAGACCAACCCAAACCCTCCTACATGACCATACGCACACCTCGCTATCTCAGGAAAACAATCTGCATCACACACGCAATTAAATAAACCACCCACACAGTTAAAAAACCATTTCTATAATTAAACAAATTTTCAGAAAAATTTTCTAAACAATTTTGAAATATGCCGTATGACTTTAAAATCCACAAACTCACTAAATGTTCATTTATGACAAAACACGTATAGAATCTACGTCCAAAACACCATTCTCACCCTTTTTACATCCTGAAAAAATAAACTACACAACATATGAAACACTAGAAAGCAGTTTGACAGGGGCTTTCAGAGAAACATACTCATTTCATGTTAACATGCTAACAAACAAATTAAAACATACTGAACCTCAAGTAAAAAACTTAAATGTGCACCAAACAAACTGATTAGTAAACATGATAAATTAATTAATTAAGCAAATGAACTTAGCAATTAATACTCATACGCGGAACCACCTACCACGGTGTGGCGAACAATAAAATTTCAGTGTGAAACCAACACCACACACCAATCGCACCACAGGAAACCTCAATTACATCCAAATTAAAGAATTGAACCAAAAGTATCACCATTGGACAAAAAGTAACAAGAAACCCTAACCCCACAATTCTAATCAAAGGAAGAAAATGAAAAATGAAGTGAAACACAACTATGTAGAAGGTGCGAGAGGCTGGCCTTGTTAAATGGGGAGGTGTCAGGGAAGGTGCACACGTGGCTGGATAAAGGATGGGTGGACTGCCAGGATGTATTTCAGCTAATCAAGAGAGAGAAGTGTGTGGGTCTTTGGTGCAAGGATGGTCTGGGGGGTGGGTGCACTGAAGGAGGCCGCCAGGGCTGTGTTGAACAGGAGAAGAAGGGCGACGAGGTGTTGCTGGATGGGAATAGGAGGGGCAGGCCATGCTGGTTTGGTGTAGCCGAAAGGAGAGAGGAGAGGGGTGGTTCGGCGAGGGAGGTTCCGTGATGGGTGAAACGTCCGGAGAGGCGGAGCTCGGTCGGTGAGGAAGCTGTTAGGGGTGGCGTCGGACGGGAGAAGGAGAGAGGGGCAGCGGCGAACTGAAGTAGGAGGGGGTGTGACGGCCAGAGGGAGCGAGGGAAAGGGGGTGCAACAACTTGGGTTCGGAGGAGACCTCTGCAGCGCAACAAACCGAAGGGTAGGGGAGGAAAGAAAACGTGACAAAATAGAGGAGGAAAAAGGGAGGGAGGAATAATAATAATAATAAATAAAATAAAATAAAAATGAAATAAAAATAAAGACAAATTAAAACCTAAAATAAAAACTCTAAACCAATTTAGAATATAGTTATTGATAATAATAATGGTAATATTAAAAAAACATGATGTAAAATAAAATTATAACAATAACATAAAAATAATTATTACCTCAAAAAATTCTTAACAAAATTAATAATAATAGTAACAATGATAAAAGTGACATGTTGAAAATTTTATAACCTTTATAATAATTTGGTATTATCTAACTAATTAAAATATTAACTGAAATAATAATAAGAAGAATAATAATCCCCAATAATAATAATAATAATAATATTAAAACAACTCCTAAATTAATTAATCATTTTTCATATTTTATTTTGCGTTTAAAGTATTATTCAACTCATTAATTAATTGATTACCCACACACCAGGTAGGCCGCACGAACATCTGACGAAGCCATGCGACTTTGCCCGTTCCTTGCCCATGCGCCAGACACTACCAAGCCAAAACACTCATTTATCATCAAAACGCAAAAACTCAAGTCGGTTCTGGCAACATGCATGAGGTTGTGTGAAAGGTCATGAACCCAAATAATGACACATTTAACAATAAAACATCGTCCAATTATGATTGGAAGCTACACACAATTGCGCGTATGGGCGCACACCTGTATAAGATCCCAAATTGCTTTTAAAAAGGAACCTGTTCAAACCACAACTCAAAAATAAGACCCAAAATAATTAAATTAGAATGAAGCATCGTTAGGGGTGTGACAGATTGAATATTATAGCTTCATCCAAATTATCTAGACTTATGATTAATATATCATTAGGAACATGCTCTTCCTTCCTTCTTACTATGAACATGTTCTTTATCAAAACATATTTTTAACTTGAAATCAATTATTCCTTCCCCTTGTTATTTTTCAAATGATTTTGACCATGTGGTAAAGTTACACATTTGTTGGGAGTGCGTCCAACTAACTTTCTCCATCCAAACAAAATTTATTTTATCTTTGAGTAAACCATATCGAAAAACCTCACAAGATAATTATTTCTGATGTCTTTCACCATGACAATCTTTTTGTTCATATCCTTGATTGACTTCCCATTAGTTTCTAGATTTATTCCATTATATTTATGAAACTTTATGTCCATTTTAAAATGGTCTATAATTTATCCTTTCCTAACATAAAAATTTAATGTTATCATGTATGGTGTGACATCCATATTAGCTTTATTATTGGATGTTCACTTCTCAAAATTCATTACTAATTTCTTTACCATGGAAGACTTGTCTTTAAATATTGTTTCCTATTGTTATTGTGATCTATTCAAATTATTTTAAGATTCATGTTAGTCTAATTCATACCAATATTCATCAAATGTGTGTCTGTACTTGTTTTAATACATAATATTTCAAGATGTTTAAATATATTCTACAATGAAAGATTCTTATTCATTTATGTTATGAGATTCTGTCTAGTAGTTTTCACCTTTATTTTAACACTTATAACCATAATTTTATACATTCAAACATTTTAATGAGTTGACATATTATGAAAAAATCAACAAACAGATTCCCAAACCTCTAACAACACCAATAATTCCCTAAAAATCCTTTTCTTTTAAGTTTGGATACAAGTGAATAAATATTCATATTTGAACCTTACTATTTTTGGGTTGGAATACCAATTTTTTGGGTTTTATTATGGAAGATTATTTTATTATACATACTCACATCCTCCCATGATACTTTGGTTGGTTCACTAGAATATTTACTAATAAATATTTATACAATTTTTTTTTGCACAACAGTATTTTTCAAAAAATAAAAAAATTTAGTCTAACTTCAATTGTTAGGACTATGGGTTTCCATTTTACATAAGCATTAGGTGGATACTACTCCATATGTCACCACACCCTCTTTACCACTAATTTGGAAACATTTTGAAGGAAAAAACCTCTATAATACTTATGTGGGAAAATAATTATTCCCAGTAACTTTAGAATTCCCATATTGGGTTGATTCTAGGTTTTTTAGTTTGAATTTCAGTTATAGACATCTAATGTTGAGTGAGTTATTTTCATCCTCAATTGATCTAATCTTATCTTCCTAATCACTTATCATCTTATATATTCAATGCTTATTAATTTTTTATATCTATTATAATAAGCTATCTATCACCTTAATTATTTTTTACTTTATTCCCAATTGGGCTTCCTTATCCCCCACAACATATTTATGCATTTCTTCCAATGCATGTATATTTTCATTACATATCTTACTCATATTAGATTTATCATAAATATATAATTTAAAGTTTTATTTTTCAACTAAAAATTTCACTTTTCCAATCTATAATTATTGATCTTTAGATTTTAAATCTTTTATGGGAGAGTTTAAATTTTACAAAAAACCCTTCCAATGCCACTTAAATTTCATTAATATCTTTTATAATATGTGTTTTCACCATTTAGATCCTAAATAAAACAAAATATATAAGTAATTACCTTAGTAATAAATTTATTCAGGTAGTCCCCAACCTCACTATATATATTATCAATATCTTTAATTACATTAGTATCATCACAAATTGAATTAAATGCATCATTATAGACACTTTAAACTAGTGGTGGTTCTTATCTATATTTTTAGATTTTCATTATCTTCATAGACTCATTATTTTTATTGTTTTCAATAGTATATAGAGAGTATTCAACATGTTTAACAATAGGATAAAAAATATATTTCTTCTATCAAGGTTTATTCATTAAACGACTCTTCAAATATACAATTATCTGACTTCAGTTAAAAATAAATGAGTAAGTAAACATAGGTCCAACCAAAGGGAACATTTTCTCCGATGACAATTGAAATTACTTTTGGGTATGGTGAAGACACCTAAGAGGGTGGGGGGAGGAGAACAAGAAGTTTTCTAATTTTTACCAATTACTAAATATTAATATAATATTTAACCCCCTTTGTTTATGAACCACTATTTCTAGTTATCATAGTTGGATCTATTTTAGACATAAAAACGAAATCGTACCACATGAAATGTAGGTAAATAATATAGATCATATAGTATTATTTACATGGTTTATCTAGAAATAAATACCCATTTCATTGGTTGGTTATTTTCCACAATCAAGGATTATACATTATAATCAATCACTAACTATAATGGTTGGTGCTTCCTACAACTACACAACATCTCAAAATTCCTATAACTGACTACTTATCACAAGACTTCCACACAACAATTTATAACTGTAGTCATAAAGTCACACGATGATCTACCTATATAAAATGAGTTACAAATATATTATGGATTCACACCATGCATATACAAGTGTTACTTTTAGGATTATTCTTGAAAAATATCACTAGGTTTGTGTAGGATTTTTCTACAACATAAAATATGATATTATTATTCATTTTATTTTAAAATAAAGAGGCTTAAAATGTCATAGGTTATTCAAAAATAATACATGAAACTCAATGTAAAAAATCTTTTAATATTCTAATATCTTTAGAACCTTATCACCTGTATTTATCACTCAAATGATCTATTGTGATATTTTGAAATCCAGAAAACACTCATTCTCTGGAATACTCAAAACCATGAAAAAAACCAAACATATTAGTTCCGTATTTACTCAATTATTATTCTTTATTATTATTTCTACATCAGTAAACTGATGGAATCTTAGAATTATGGTCAACCACTACTTCTTCATTGAGATTTTATACCCAACAGATCTTATCTTTAGAACATGATTAACATTCTATTATTCTTTTCTCCTTTTCGAGTTATAAAATATTCACCCAAACTTATCTATATTTTTATTTTTATACATAAGTTACCCATTTTTTTATATATATTTTGAATATATAAAATCTCTAAAACATTTGGTTACATGATCCTCATTCTCTTTTCTTACCTTTTTTGTTTGTGTATTTTCATATAATCCTAACTTTATTTTTTCTCCTAAACTACTGTATCCTATAAGTTTATAGGAGTTCCCTTTATTTTCTCCTTATTATAATATTTTTATTAGAACCAAATATAGATCTTTTAGATGCTTCTAGTAGGGTCAGATCTCATCTAATATTATTTTAAGAACATATTTATAGATTATACATTAAAATTTCTTTATCATAGAATAATTAATAAATATAAATATCTATTAATTCTAGAAATACAACACTTATTCTTCTCACTGAATTAGCTTAAAATTATCATCTTCATCTGTTAAAAAAAATAATCACTTCAAATTAACTTAGTACCTTAGAACACTCATATTCATCATCATATTGAATCACATTTATTTTTTATATTTAAAAAAATAGAAGCATATCACATTCATCATCAAATTTTTTTTCTTCATATTTATCTAATATAGAGACTTTAGTTTCAGGCATAATATATTTCTCATAAATATCTCCAACCTTGATCTTGTTTTTCTTGGAAAACCATTATGAATAAAAACTTTATTATGATATTTAAATATACTTAAAAAAACCACCAACATGATCATAAAATATTATTTTAATTTGAATTAGTTAATAATAGAATCCCATATTTCTTAGATATTAAAGGCCTCTCAAAATATCTCTTTCTTTGATCTTATCATTTCTCAATTCGATGATCAGTTTATATAAAATTCAATGCTAATATCAAATGTATTTTTTGATATTTTTTATCCCTAAAAATAAATTCAAGAATATTCACATTAATTTAATCCTTCAGATATTAAATATAAAATATTCATATTTTAGTCTATAAAAATATAAAATTTCTTCAAATATTAATGTTTATAGAGATTGATGCTTCTGTAGATGATGCTTACTTAAATTCACAAAAATTGGTTATAGATATTTTCATATGATGTATACATATGGGTTGATGATTTGTACATAGAGAGGACTCATTCTTATGCATATGAAATTCATGGTTACATAATACCTCATCCTTAGTAAATTTAGTGTCTGATTCATACAAAACAAAATTCATGGTTATAAAGATATGCATGATGGTTATGCATGGTATGATGATGGTTACATTTACACTAGATGATGCTTATAATAAGCTTAGTTTGGTTCAGATGAAGTCTATGTAACACTATATTGATTCTTACACAAATCTTTTATATCTATGAAAATGAATACACATATTCTTAGACTAAGCCAAATTTCATCCTTAAACTCCAGAATCCAGAATTATCCAATTATGTTTGTATTATCTTTAAATAAACTTAGTACCTATAAAATATAATAAAAAACACCTTTAGGAATATATAAAATTTTCTTTAACACATCAGAACCATTCATAAAGACACATGATATATTTTTACTCCTCTTAATATCTTTAGATTAAATTACTAAAATTCAAAACATCATACATAAAAATAAATATACAAAAATCATAAACCATAGGATATTAATAAAAATATTTATAATATTCTATGTATAATATTACTTAGATGGTTCCTCAAACATATTATTATTTTATACTCACATATCATCTATTTTTTAACTCCAATAACAGAAAATCATAAATCTATTTATATCTTACCAAACACCACACTTCTAAAATATAGTATAAAACTCTTTCAAAAAAAATAGAACCTATCTTAGACTTGAATACCAACACATTTAATTGCCTGATGTATAACTAATATCGTATAACCAATCCAAATAGATGTTTAAAGGAAGAAAAACCTTTTTTCTTTTCCAAAAAATCATGTCAATCTCTCACATTTTCATCTAGGTGGAATATCCCTACATCAACCACTTACATATTCATTGAAAAAAATTTTATGGAAATTTTATATTGGAAAAAATAAAATCACATAAAAAAGGAAATAAAAAAACGGCTAGGTTTTAACCAATTTAAGATCCACCCAATATTAATCATGATTATTATGAGCACTTCCTTTAGATACTTGAGTTTGAGGTAATTTCAATTTTCTCTATGTCAAGGATTATGATCACTATAGAGACTATGATAACTCTTATTGATAACCATTGTATGAGTTTTAGTACTTGATGTTACCAGTTTCTTGGGGTTAGTATGATTTTTGGTGGTGGATCCATGACTAGATGTGATTATTAAGATGTTTCCCTATAGTGAGGATATATATACCTTTGAGGATTATTTTAATGATGTGATTATTTCATAATTGTAATTTTGGTTCAATATGATGATAATTTTGGTCCAAGAGATGAGTAGTTTGGATTAGATAAATATCTTTAGTTTTTTTTGATAAAAATTGGTCCTTGGTTTTGATAGTGGACAATAGCTATGAAATTTGGTATAACATTGATTGAATGTTATGAATCATGTATATTGATGCGAGAAATTTCTCAATTTTTATGATAAGTTGAGTGATGATATTATGGGAACTAAAAAACATGATAATAGATTGATCGAGGATATTTGATGATGGTGACACATTCCATGATGAGAGTTCAATATTGATGTGATTAAAACCCAAAAATTATAATAAAATATTATTATTGATAATTTCATTCAATATAATTTTTCAATGAATAAAGTACTAGGTTCATTGGTAATTAATCACAAGTTTTTGGGAATGGGAGATTTTTTATAGTTGTGGTTAGTGTCTCTTGATTTGATAGGTTTTGTCCTAGGTTTGAGGTAGATATTTATGGCCACCTAATTATGACCAAGACATTCCACTTTAAAAGTGTTGGTATGGATCCTTGATAGGTATTTTACCATTTATTTATAACTATATAGGAGGATAGAGTATGATTTTATTGTGGGTAGTTCCTCCTATCAATCACATGGTCTCTTTCATTGTAGCTTCCATAGTAGTTATGATAATGACCAGATCATTGTCCAAATTGGACTATTTATAAAAGAAACACTAGGATATTAGACTATACATTTTTATATCATATATATTTATAATCAATGGTATAAATGTGATCACCAAATTCATCATTAATTATGAGATGAAAATTATTGAATGAAATGAGCTAGTGTTTTTACCTAAGAGGAGAGTTGGTATCATTGATATGATCTCCTTAATTAGTATTTTCAAACAATTGTATTAATATTTTGAAGTATACTATCATTATAATATGTGATATATAGGTATTATTCAACTACTAAAATAATAAAATGATGGTATATTGTAGTTCATTTTAGATACTAGGTAAATATATCCATGATATTAGCAAAAAATGTTACATATATTCAATATTTTATCTCCTAACGATAATGATGTGAGAAGTGGTATAAGTATAATTTTGATGATAGTTCCAAAATAACTACATGAAGGATAAATTAGCTACCAATATATAACTAGTTTTGGAAGAAAATAAAGATTTCAAATGTTTGAGTTAGATATTAGTGAAATTCATACTTATTTTTTGGGAATAGTAGACTCTTTTTGAAGGAATTGATGATGTGGCTTGAAATAATTATACATTCTTGTGTGATACTACTTAAGGTTTATCCTTATAGGTGGGTAGTATGATTTAATTATTTTAATATTAATGACATATTTAGTTGAGATATAAAATGAAAGCATGTTTATGTTTCATAATTTTTTATGAGGGTTACCCCTAGGTATTTTAATGTTGTACCATGAGTTCTGTTGAAAAAAATTTGATTGATAATGTAAGGTTTCACTACATAAGTAGCTAAATACCATACATTTTATCATTTTAAGTCTAATATATGTGCTTATATAGGGTTTTGAGTTACCCCAGGACTGTATTGTGATGGAAGGGAGATGTTATTGTAATGATTTACTTGAAAAAACATTTACATTTAGTGATTATCCATGAAATCACCTAATTAATTATTTATATATAGATTTATTTTTCCTTTTTTAGATTATTTAGAACCCATGATCCATGGAATATATCAGATTATTATATATATTTGAGATCAAATTTTATAATGGGTTGATATCAATATTTACTTCCAATTGAGATGAATATATTAATTCATGGTGGTGGAAGTGTTGATCAATTTGTTCAAGTAAGATTCCCTACTCTTAAGTGGATGATTAGATGTAATAAGATACTCAAATTCTCACTAATATATAATTATCTTGTATGTGTAATTTTAGAAAAAATGGGATAACCAATAGATTTATATTTATTGTTGTTTAATAAACCTTGATCAATAATGCAAAAATTTATTGAGATTTTTTAGATGATTATATGTTGATTGAAATTTGTGAGGTGACCTACTCATAATTATCATCATTACGAGTATAGGAATACAAAAAATTATTTTATCGGTTATGTTATTGTATAATAATGTGTAAATAACCACATGTCATGGGATTATGTTAGTTTGATACGGGAATATATGTGTGTATTCTATGAATAGTTGGAAATGTTGGGGTGGAAACATAGAAGATGTGAGTTTTAATTCCATATTCTTTGCTAACATACGATTAAAAACTTTAAGAACCCTCCAATAAAATAATTACCACTCAAACTTATAAATATTGATTAGTTTTATAACCTAAATTTTTAGTCAATATTTTTATAATAAAAATATCCCTTGACTTATATTCTCTATAAAATGAAGTTTTATTTATTAAAATGATCAATATTTACAATGAATTATTTTATTTACATCATTAAAATTGAGAAACATAACTTTGATCTATTAAAATCAGGCTTTGACACTAGTTTATGTTGAAACATGGGATCTCCAATGACAAAAGATTATATAAATGAGTGAAAATGAGAGAAAGAATAAGGAAAAAATTCACAATTATTTTCATGTTTTTAGAAAAATACCTATGTACATAGAGAGGTATAATTGATATAACTTTTTCCAGGAGCACATTTATAGGGAATGACATATATAGTAGAAACCCTATCTTGAAATGAGATTATAAAGCAAAGTGGTTCTATAATAATCCACATTTCTATAGTATCCAAATATACACAGTGATCATGGTTCCATAGTATCCCATGTTAATTTGGGCTATGATACTATAGTAACCCACATTGGGGTATTTATACTTCTCTTATATAGTGGAAAGACTTGCTACAATAACTAATGGATGAAACTAGACTAGTGTTTAGTATAATCCTATAACACTTTTCTAACTCCAACTGATTGATTAGGATATACCATTACAATATTATTAGACTGAATATATATATATATATATATATATATATAATCACCTAATTAAAAATTTTAAATAGAGGATAAAAATATAGGAGTTTTTAGGATTATGATGGAATTTCTGAGATCAAACTATTATATTATTCACCCTCACTTATGGGGGGTGGGTTGGTGGGTCAACCAATCCTTATATCATTATGAAGAAGAGAGGAAATATTTCTATTTTGATTAATATTCACAATAATGGGGTACTAATTAGGTTTAGGTCTATTCCTTTCATAAAAACCTCTTGTTTACTCCTAGTCCCATCTATCAATATTTTTTTAGGGTTTCACAACCCACTAAAATCTTTTCTTCTATCTATCTCTATCCATATAAGGTAGACAATGATTTTAATATGCATAGTATCACCTTATTAGTGATATTTGGGTAACTCAAACTATTAATTGATAATTTCAATAATAATGTTAATCATAAATGAAATCTCAAACACCATAACATCGTTATACTTTAAAATACTCATACTTTTTCAATTTGGATTCATGATAATGAAGAATTATTCATTTCACTATATAGATAATATTTAATTATAGACTCTTTGTAATTATTTCAATATAGATAGACATGATATGATCATCAAATTAGAAACTCCAATTTTGTGGCTCTATATATTTTTCTCCTTGAATTTCATTTTTCACTATAAAATTTTATACTATGTGGAAATGTTTTAGTAACTTTACTTTGTGTGGACCATGAAACCATTATAGTTAAGAACCCTATACTTTCTCATTTGTGATTATAATTAAATATATCTAATGCCTTTATAGAGTTTATCCGAGTAAATTCTTATGAAAGAAAATCGGTCCAATTAAGTATTTTTTTGATTCATCATATATGTTCTTTTAGTTGTTCTCACTATAAGAGAACTGGTTAATTGATTTCTGTAATAATATTGATAAAAAGTGAAAAGATATAGTTAGGTTTATTGCATTAAAATCTATTATTATTCAGAAAAATTTACAATTTATAATTCATGGTGATAAACCATCAGGTGATTTGGAGTCTAGTGACTTAATGGTTACAATAGAGAGCTAATCAATTTCTGATAACCTATCTCCCATACTTTTGACAATAACAACTTCAAACTTCCCTAAGTCTTTAACTGGGATTGAGGATCATCTCAATGTGAGGGTTTTGAGTAAGAGGTTTCTCCCATATTGAATGATGATACAATGAGGTAGGGATCAGTTTGGGTGGATCCTTATTATATTGATTCCTCTACCCAAAGGAAGATTGGTGTTGAATCTAAAATGATATGCATTTAAGATATCCATGTTTATGGGAATGATAGAATCCTATAAAAATATTTATACTTATCATTCCCTAACTAAAATCACACAAATGGTACCTTAGCCAGTGGTGATACATGAACTCAAGCACACCTCCCTAAATACCAGAGGTTATCAACTAAATATTAGAGTTTATAACTAACATGTAGGGAATATACTTTTAGTAACATCATATCCAATAATAGAAAAATAAAAAAAAATCAATAATAAATATCAGAGTAAGCACAATGAAATACAGTTATGATGCAACCATGAATAACATGTAACATCAGTATTTTATATCAAATGAACCCATGCCAATATACTTATATAAAAAATATTTACCTATGGATTTAGTAAAAATTCAAAATAAACTAACGAAAAAAAACCAAGTGGAAACATAACTAGAAAACCTTGATTCTCTTTATAAAAATTTCTCTCTACAAAAATCTAGAAACTCCAACTAGATTCTTAGTATAACATATTACTTAATAGAGAAAGTTGAATTTATATATGTGCACAAAGGTTCTCATTTATGGTATGAGAAATACATATAAGTAGGGAACCACTAACATAGTTACTCATAAATTTCACAATTTTTAGTGTAGGATGCACATGAAAAATAAAAAAAAACCATACAAGAATACCTATTATGTTTTTATGTGATGACCAAAAAAACATGAAACCATACCCTACCTTATATGACTAATTATAGTAATCATGAAAATAAAATTCATAGATAATAGGAATTTCATTAGGGGAAAATAAAAATAGAACTAGACCAGGGAACACAAAGTAACTGGGTCCCTTTGAACTAATAGTTATTCTCCTAGAACTTTATAATGATGAAAAATTGGAAATATGATCTGCACACCCCAATATTGTGGTCTCATCCAAAAAACTATCGAAAACTATCTCATCATAGCTAGTGAAATATATAGGAAGTGGATCTAGAGGAGAAAATAATATAACCAACCTCTATAATGAGACGAACCACCAATAGAATTTAGGTCCCATATCCAATCACATATACCCAAAGCAGATCATGAAGAGGGAATAACATAATAAACCTTAAACATGATAAAAATCACAAACCCAAGGTAGATCCAATGTATAATTAAATATATAAGAAATATATCCTGATGACAACATAATATATTCAACCACCTACATGAGCCAAACCATGATTATAAGGTAGGTTTCATGGACAATCCAATTTCAACAATAGTATATAACCAAACATAAAATTTAAAAAATCAGGAAGAATTATCTCATGAGTGGTGTAAATCTACATCCGGATCCCAAGGTATCATAGACCCAACCCCATCATAATTACATAAGCACGATCATAACATAACAAACAATAATTTCAGATAATCCAATATCCTATCTCACATCTAGACACAAACACACAATTATCACTATACTAAAAGGTATCACACATACAATGATCATGAATCCCCTTTATTGACCAAATCCCCTGTACATCATGTATGATTCATAACTAAACAATAACTTATGATGATCCTAAATCACTTAGTCTATAACCTATCTGTAAGATTGACTAATTGGTCATACCTGACCACAATAGGAAACCACACCTCTTTGGTGTAACACCCAACACATAAGGCCTCAAATAATCAAACATAATTTTCCATTTATACCAATATCTTCCATCAAGATAATGCAGGGTATAACTAACCATTTAGGCCTCATTACAACACTTCCCTTGCACTATCCACATAAGGGTTCTATGGGTTTCCACACTTTATTATACATATAGTTATCAAATCTTAATGTTTTCTAGGATAATCCAAGAACTAACCATACCATAAGCAAAAAAAGAACCTAAGAATATATGAAACAACAACCTACCCAATTATCATACCATTACTGACAAACTCTAAGGGATACACTAACCACTCCCTAAGATACAACAACTAAGGCCCACACCTCAAAATAACCAATTCTCTCTCGATGATGAGGTCTTAACCCATGAAAGTCATTACACTATCATTCCACTATTAATTTTTTTACACGATCCACAAGTCACATAAATACTATTTCCATGAAATTATCATATCTTATAACTATTAAAACCTATATATAAGGACATTATCACATGATATACCATGAAATATGTCATATATACTCATTCATAGATCATTCATAATTAATTACATGAACTGGGATCACTACAAGTTATTTTGAACAAAACTAGTGGTTGCACACCTTGGTGTATTTTCTGATACCACTCTTAAATCACTAAAACTTTTAGTAATTACTCAATTCACTCCAAAGAGGATTATCCCTTACCTATCACACATCTCAAGACTGACTTGACCCCCTTATTAGAATAATAAAACTCAAAACACAAGGTATAAACATGAACATCATATAAAAACACATAGAATATGTTGTAATATTAAATTAACCACATAGCTCACACTTATAGAAGATAACTCATTTGATATCACAACATGATCAGGCTCTATTCACATAAAATTGATAAATAAAATAAATAGACCCTAAAATGAAGATTATTCCAAAAAAATGGAGAGATAAGAGAAATAATAATAAGGAATATAAATCTTGATTTATAATTTCTTAGAAGAACCTATTTATTTTGATAGAGTGTTGATCATCCATGAAATGATGATTTTTTATCCCATAGAGTGACGAGGGAGAGGGAAAAGTCAAAGGGGAGAGGGGATTGGGTTCTGGGGTTGAGTGGCCAATAAGAAGTAGGTTAATATCCTTTAAAATATTAATAAAAATATCTATTTTTTCTCATACAAGGGGTGTATTTCAATATTCCCTAGAGGGTTATAGTGAAATGCACTATGAGGACTCATTATGAGATAATTATATGGTTCAAAACATAATTCTACTCTCTAAGTTAAATTGAGGAATCCCAAAAATTAATTGTTGTGTGAATAGGTCACTTTAATGCACAACCATCATCCTTTTATAAACCATCATGTCGCAACCTATATTATTTTTTTCATGGTGTAACAGATATTATATAATTCCTATTATTCACCAAGATAACTCCTAAAACTTATACCTGATACACCCAATAATCAACATAACACACAAACATATGTAAAAACACCCCAAGGGATATCATAAATCCTAGAATCCTAATAAAAATCTCAGTACTCAAAACAACCATTGCTTAAAGACTCAAAATTCAAATTCCCACTAAATTAAATGACCCATAATAATGTTTTTCAATATAAACACTCCACCATAGATCTTATAATCCCCAAGAATCATCTAGTATGATTCCTTGAAACATAATTAATCCATTCAAATCTAATTAATTTTCTAATTCTTGATTATTATTTGGTTAAAAATCATCAACATAAGTTTCTAATCTGGCCTAACTATCCTTTCTCTAAAAATAACAGGTATATTTTTCCATATTCATTGTAAATTTTCAAAATGGAACATTAACTATATATACACACCTAAAAAACATGAAAAAGAATATATCAACAATCTCATTCAATAAAATTAATCAAAACCAACATTAAACCTTATGATATCAAATTATAATATGGAATTGATGCCTTAAACCAACTAATGTCACGAAAACACACAAGTTATACTCATCCTATTTCCCAAACCACACTCCTAGTTGGATATTGAATGAACTGATAATATCATACATCAAATAAAAACCCCCAAATCTACTATGTCTTTAAAACTAGATATGATTCACCTAAAATTTAACTCTATAAACACTTTTTATATTAATTCATTATATAATCTTGTTATATCCACAATCATGATACCGATCTCCATCCCTAGATGTGGAGACCACTTAATGAGATAAGAGGATTCTCCTCACCATATTATTATCTATACCATCATCTCAAGAATACTATCACTCTCGTATATCAAAATTTCACCAAAACCATTAAACATGAACCTCACTCATGAAAACCCAACTACCTCAACCCACAAGATTCACATTTGGGTCCTATGATGTCAAACTACCCATAATATACCTCACATAATCCTAAAATCTTTATTCACCATTTCTAATCAAAGATATGCTCTCTTCCTAATAGACATGTCAAAATTTGTCCATATAACCATGGAAACATCCAAAAAAGATATAACACTCAACCCCACATCACCAAAGTATCACTCTACATCCAAAGAATATACCCATGAATCACTCAAAATAGGACACATCCTACTATGCACCTAAAACAAAAAAAAATCCAATAACCAACCATAATTAAAACGGAAAACAATATACCCTACTAACTAGGCTTATAATAAGTTTACTAGGAGGATAATTATGGTTTGACCATGATGGAAATGATAGAATTATCTTATCAAGGGCCACACTGTGGTGTGAACCTCTTCTTCAAAGTGTAATAACCCCCTTTTACCCAAAGGGATCATAACCTCATGACTCCCAACTACAGAATGAACTAATACCTTATTCCACAATATTTTTCATTATATAGAAAATACATATGATATGGTTTAATATTCCATGAGAAATAGAATTAGATATTAATCCAAAGGAAAACTCCTCAAATATATACCCCACACCTACTACCAACACTTCCAATAACCAACAAGCATTATCATTAAGATTAATATACTAAAAATCATCTCACACTAGAGATAGCCACATCACAAATCCAAGGAAAAAACACACACCATATTAATCCTCTAGATGGTCTAAAACTGACCCAAACATTCTAAACAATTAATCCACATACTAGGAACACACAACCTAAACAATATATACTATAACATCTACCTCCTAAACCCACTATCTATAGGGATATTATCCACCATGAGTATGACTATATCCAATATAAACAACAAAAATACAGGAAAAATATAGTTCAAGTTTATATTAATTAATACCATAACAATAATTTATTGGAGAAAATACTGAATAAGTTATTGATGAAATTTTAATTAACCAAAAAACTTTTCTCAATAGGTTATCATGACTTTTCTTTACTGATAAATACTTCCCAAAACCAATTTCATCATTTAAAAACCATTTTTCATTGACAAGAAGTTATGTACATATCCCCATGTACCTTTTGTACATATCATGGTGCTTGAACTCACACACTCTTGTGACCCTGGGCCAAGAGTAAACTAAGTAATTACAATATCAACCAAATAATCATACTCATATAACTAACTTTATAAGAAAAATGAAAATAAATAAACAACATTCCAATACCCTTGATAACTTTGGATTCCATCATAATGTATTTGTTTCTTATAATGATGGTGTATGTTTCAATCTATGACCAATAATATCTTCTTCTAACAACTTGGGGAGACTATACTCATAATACCATCACATCTAGTAATATATAAATAAATAAATCAACACAAATAATGAGATAAATAATAAAAAGTTATAGCTAGGGTATAACCATCAATAACATGTAACATTAGCATGTTATATCAAAAAAACCTATTTCAATATAAATACATGAAAATTACTTACCATTGATCCAAAAAAAATTAACTAAATGAAAGACCCATATAGATACATGACTAAAAAACCTTGATTCCATCAATAAAACTATCTCCAAAAACCATCCATTGACTCTAACCATATCCCTTATAAAACCTATTACCTAGATGTGAAACATGAAGTTTTACATGTGCATTAAGGTTCTCATGTAAGGTGATATATGTACACCTCAATAAGAAACCACCAATGGGTTTCCTTAAGATATGTCAAAATATGAAGTGTGGGTATGCATAAGAAAAACTAACAAACAACACACAAGACTATGCATCAAATCATTATGTACTAACCAGGTTACCATTAAAACTAACCCAACTGACATATACAATGTTAGTAATCATGTTTTACATGTTAATAAAAAATAGGAATCCAATTAGGGGAAAATGAAAGAAAAAATATATTTAGAAACATAGAGTAACAAGGATACATTCACAAGATAGTGATCCTCCCAGTACTTGAGAATGTCAGAAACCTGGGCAATGTGATCTCTATACCATGATCTTTATTTCCCATGAAAAACCCCATCCCATAGTATCTAATTATATAAAAAAATAAAGAGGGTAATGAGTTGGAAATTACATAACCAACCTCCCATATGATCCAAACCATAAACACATGGTAGGTCCCATGGATAATCATATTTACAGGAAGTGGATTCTGAGAAAGGAATAACATATCCAACCTCTTGGATGAGCTAAACAACAGACCCAAGGTTTGGATCATGGCTAATCACATATACAGTTAGTATATCCTACAGATGTTATAACATAACCTACCTATCACATGAGTCAAATCACTAATAAAAGGTTGGTTCCAGTACTAATCTCATATCACCCATGATGTACAACCGAACACAGACATCCAAAATCTAGGAAGAATGATTAGCTAGGTGGTGTAACTCTACTCCACAGTCCTTATGTCTTTAGGCCTCAATATATTAATAACTACATAAGAACGATCAGAATATTATGAATAAGAATGGAATACAATCCCATATACTTACTCTTAAGTAGTCACAAAACCACATCTGGTAATTTTATAGATGGTAACACATATATATAGATCTTGAATCACATATTCTAATTAAAACATCTATACATGGTCATCTAATGCATGACCTGTAAAAAACCAACTCACAATGATCCCAAATCCCTTCAGCCATAACTCATCTCTAAGATATACTCACTGGTTATACCTAACTATACTAGGCCACCATGACTCTTTGGAGAAACTACCAACCCATAAGGTCACAAATAATCACACATAAATTCCAATTTACATCACTAGAATCCATCAAGATTATTTAGGGTATAACTAATCTATTAGGACACATTCTAATATTTCCAAAACACTATAACCATATGGTCACTATATAATGAAACATATTTGTTTATATATTGTTATTACCTTCTTAACCTAGATAAAAAAATCCAGGAACTCATCATTTTCCAAGAATAAAAGGAACTCAAGAATATCCTTCACATTAACCTACACATACGTCACACCATCAGTAGAACCCACCAAGGAATACCCTAACTACTCTATATGAGACAACCACTAAGTATCACACCTTAGTGTTTCAACCAAGAGGTTTTGAATTGGATTTTTTCTAATAAATGTATGATTTATTGATAGTGAATGAAGGTTGGAATTAGAAGACTTGTGAATCAGATATTCTTAGATGAAGTGAAGATGGATACCATTTGTGGGAACCAAATTTGGGAAGTATGCATGACCTTGATAAAAATGGAAAGTGGATAATGAAACATGGATTGATTTAGTTTATTATGGTGTTAGAATAAGTAGTATCATGCATAAAATAATTTGGACAAGGGTTTATGTATTTTGGTAAAGAAATATAATCACACTATAATAGTAGTAACCACACCACAATATCATTTGGATGTGAGATTAAATGGTTTCTACTTAATAATAGACTAGGAGATGGTTAGATGGATATGATGTGGAATAGTTGAACACACCATAATATGTATCAAATAGGAATAATATTATTTCTATATAATATTAAATATATAGAATCTTGGAAGGTCATGATATAAAAGTAACATGCCACACTATAATATGTTCAATTTCACATTAATTAAGATGTGAAGGAAGTATGCTATTATATGAATCAAAGAGCCACACCACAATAGGTATCATGATAGAATAATATTTAATTTTATAAAATCCATGTGATATTAATTAGATAAGTTCAAAGGAGAGATATATGAATCATTTTTTATAATTACCCAGTCATAACGTACATAGACATTACATAACTTTTGCTGAGTACATAAACACTATACAAATGGATGCCCAAAGACCATATTAGTTTAGTGTATTTGGAAACATAGAAACATAAATATTGGTACATAAGTGAGATAAGTTATCTTTCAATAGGTTATTAATGACTAGAACCCTTCTTAAAAACATCATACTTAATACATATCCTCATAACCTGAGGAATGAGACATAAAAAGGGGCGAGCTTAGATACTCAGTAAGGGTGAACAAGGGAGACATATACGTATAAACATGAGTATAGGGGTATGATAACGTGATCATAACATTAGAATATTATACCCTACATATCAAATATTATAAAAACTAATCATGGAATAAAACTTGGTAGTTCATAAGACATGAATCATAAGGAAATAAAGAACATAAGACACAGAATCATAATATAGGAATAAGAAATGGTATTTGTGGCATACACATAAACATATAAAATTATATGTCAAGGCTACCTACCAAGACATTAAAAACATGTTAGGCATGGGATAAAACTGGTGTACCTGTTTTTTTTGCGATTGGGATAAAACCCATGTACCCTCTTACTTTCAAGCTTGGGCCACAACCCATGTATTCAAATGACCCAGGTATTTATATAATAATAATTTTTTCAATCCTATAAATATTTATTAATAAGATAATAATTTTAGGTTAAATAGGAAACTTTCTTAGATAGAATACTCAACATGCAATAACAAGTTTCCTTGAAATATTACGTTTCACACAACTTTGAGTTATACCGAAAAATAAAATAATAATAATATTATTTTAAATGGTAGTTAACGCATAGCCGTTGTATTACCAAGAATAAATATAACTAACTAAATTATTAATACACATGTTTTTTAAATGTTTTTACTTTTATCTAATAAATTTTAGAGGCTTAAAATAATAATTAATCCAATTTTAAGCATGAAATACTTTAACATTCTTTAAAAGGTCGATTTACAGCCTTTTGATGGCGAACCCTTTTTAAAACTAGTTATTGTAACTTTTATATGTTATATTTCAAAAAATAAAATTATTATTTAGAATAGGGACATAAAAATTTACTTTGGATGAATTTTTTGTATTTTTCTGATAAAGTTTATTTTTTATGAATAGTGAAAATAATGCATTTTAATTCAAAACTACCTTTTAATTTAATTTATTTATATAGTTAGATTATAGAATTAATTTGTTTTAAAGTTTAATTGGATTATATTTTTGTAATTTAACCCAATGTTGGCCATTTTAAGTAATTGAACTTTGAAATTAGATATAAACACATGTCAATCTTTTGGTAGTTTTTACTTATTAAAATCACACTTTTTGGTTTTGACAATGAGAATTAATTTTAAATTAATTTATGAAATTTATGTGGTCTGAATTTGGAAAAATGGATTACATATTTGGAATTATTAGTTGCAGATTATGTAAATATGTAACTTTTTATTTTTAGACATTATAAATAGTAACTTCAGTAAATATTTTATTTAACATGGGTAAAGGGTAAATCTGGTAAATAAGAGTAAAAAATAATATTATAATAATATTAAATTACCCTAACACATTTCCTAATACTATTGGATAATAAAGTTTTGACCATGGGAATCCTTGGGTATATTTGAGGATCCCATGGGGCCACTTGTGTGTGAAAATAATATTTAATTACTTTTAATTTAAAGTTAAGGAAAATATAACATAAACATATATCTTTTACTAAAACATTTTTTATATGGGGTTATATAAGTGATATATTAGACTAAAAATAGTCATTAGAAATATAAAAATATTTCCTACATCATGGTAATTTATTTATAATTTTTAGATGTCAAATAAATAAATGTATTTATGACATAATGATGATGTAGTGATTACCTTATTAATGAATGTTTTAAATAAATGAGATTATAAAAACTAAAATAAATTTATTTTAAAACTTATTATGCCATAAAATAATTTTAGGGATACATATTACTTGTTATATTTTAATTAATTAAGGTTTTTGGAAACAATAAAGTTGTTATGGATTTTTAAAAAATCATGATATGAATAGAATATAAATTGACATAAATGAGTTTTTAAAACAAATACTATTTTATTAAATGATATAATAGTCCTAAAAATATAAGATTCATTGAAATGACTTATATAAGGTTCAATATTTCATTAATTAACCACTTGAGGTTAGATTGGTATTTTATTGTAACTATATTAACCATATAGTATGAATATACAAGAAGACATGGTAAGAGTCAAATAAGTTAGCTAAGGGTTAAAACTAAATGATAAGGTTAAATTTGAAACAAAAAATTTTCTAAAAAATATTGGTTGAGATTATTTAGAATAATAATCATCTTATATTATAATTAAATGAGGTTTGGACTTTTTTAAAATTGAAATTTAGTTTATAATAAAATAATCTTTCAAACTTTCCTAAAGTACCCCTCCTCCCTCAAATAAAAGGCCACCAAATCTAACCCTTAATCACACCTCTCAAGACCACTTTTCTCATGAAAAATATTCCAAAATAATTTCCAAACATCCCTCTATTACTCCTAGAAGTCTTAACTTGGGAATACGACAATTCAATAAGGCATTTTATCTTAAATCAAAAGGAGTTACCCGATTTGAGGTAATGTATTCTCTCAAGCTTCTTCCATTTATTTTTCCTTATAAAAACCCTTAAAATCTCTTTATTCAATTATTTTATAAAAAAAAGTAACTTAAGTATACTAGGATGTTTTTATAATAATAATTCAACCTACACTCACACACACCTCCATCTAGTGGATTTAGAACATACTATTTCTGTGGATGGCGAACTACTTCCTAACAAAATGATGATTATTCAATTATCTCCTACCCCTATCATGATTGACATTATAAAGGTACTGTATTTATATATGATATATATTATATTTATATTTTCTCTATTATTCTGTATTTTTCATTTACAACATAACTTTATGCTTTCCATAATGCATAAATATGATAATTTCATTTGAGGAAGTACAGACTACCGCCCCCTCAAGGTGATATGACTCGTTCATGCTATACATGAAACGTATAAAGGATGGAATTAATGAAATTATGTAGAATATATAACATAGATATTATAATTTTATTATAATATACCTATTTATCATTTAGTTTTCATTCCTTTAAATATGAAAAATAAATAAAAGTAGCGTTCATACGTACGTACAACTTACCATCTCCATGAATGATGCATTTCATTTCTTATATCCAAATGTTATGAAATATTATAAATACACATATAATGGATCTAAATACATATATACTAGAAATATATTATATTTCAATCATGAATATAATTATGGAGATAATGGACTTTTGGCCACATGTACAATTTGTAATTATAACAAATTCATTTTTAACTCAAGTACCGAACATCGAAAAAACGACTAATATAAAATTGAATAATTATATTATTGTTATAGAAATGTAATAAGTGATATAAAAGGAATAATAGACTTCAAAAATATTATGAATCATGTATAAATTAAAGTAAGTTTATTATTTAGGAAGAACAAGGAACATACGTGACAAGTCAGATTCAAGGTAAGAGAACTTCTTAACCCAATTTCCATTATTTGGGTTGATCTTATACTTCTTGTTTATATTATGTTATTATTACGTGAGAAATAAATTTTTATGTATTCTCTTGTATTTATACTTTCTTTATGTGTAATTATAGAGAATACACATAATTTATCTATTTTATTTACAAAATGATCTTTGTAAGGGACTTCGTCTCAATCTCCATTCATTTAGGCATATTTTGGTTTATACATGACCTTCTTTTATACCGTGTATAATTATACCCATTTTTCTTTTAATTTAACTGAATAGTTTTTCAAATCAATCTGTTTTTTCTATGAATCATTTTACTAAACAACAAAAACAATGTTTCTTTTTTACATACGTGGTGACAACGACCTTTCCACCGCTATGAACATTATTTGATATTTGTATTTTTTAACAAGCCATAATGTTTTTAAAAGGAAAATAAATAACAAATGCAATTTTTACATTTTTTGGTATTGAAAATGGTTTTTAGAATGGATTGATAATGTTAATATATTGAAATGATATATTGTGATTGCAATGTAGAAATGTTATCTTTCCTTTACGCTTATGTTATGTGTTATTATTATGTTATAGTTATTAGGAATTATTTATGTATATGGGTGGTTCTGTGATAAATCTAGGGTGGGTTAGCCTGAGATAGATCTCCAATTAATTGGGTAACGTGATGGAGGTAAACATTAATGTTTCTACTAAGATAATTAGGGAATATACTGTGATGGGTATTCCAAATGTAAC
The DNA here is from genome assembly GCA_963277665.1 of Viscum album. Taxonomy (NCBI): domain Eukaryota; kingdom Viridiplantae; phylum Streptophyta; class Magnoliopsida; order Santalales; family Viscaceae; genus Viscum; species Viscum album. Next base: position 191,647,132 of record OY728151.1, on the reverse strand, counting down.
TCCCTATGTAGCTGTGAAAGCTACAATATAAGTATGATTTGGATTCCACAATTTACCTTTATGATTTATGATTTCTATGTTTTATTCATAAATCTTATTATTTCATGAGGTATGTTAAATAGAATATGTTTTATTATTGAGAAGTATGATTTCATTTATTTGTATGTATTGATGGATTAATGTTTTATTTCCTTATTTTATAACCTTTATTGAGATTTTTATGCTTATCCCAAGTTTTTGAAATGTTTTTCACAAGGTATAAGGAAGGGTAAGAGAAAGGAAGTATTCAAGAAGATTTATATCTAGAAAATAACTCTAGTTTAATTTAAGGATTTTTATTATTGTGAAAAATTTGGATAGAGTAGAAGTGTCTACTTTGTAATTTTTGGGATGTAATTTAATAGTTAAAACCTAATTTTCTACAACCATAAACCTGAAAATATCCTCAAGGTGAATTCTTTAATTAACTCAAGATTATATAATGTTTAAGGATTGGGCCTTATAGTTAGTATCATAGGTCGGTTTAGATAACTTTAAAGGTTAGGATGTTATTTAAGAATATGTTAAATAACCATAATGGTTAGAATATTAGAAAGTGTCATTATTATTTTAGATATATTTAATGAGTTTAAGATAACATGAATAAGTATATATTAGTGTTTACCCTCCTTATAAGATATTTTATGATTATTTTTCTTATATACTCACACTAAAAGTTTTGGTTTTAGTAAATGGATGGATCTAGCAGGCACCAAAGTAACAATGGTTGTGAAGAAAACTGTGATAGTTTTCTAAATGAGCAACCAAATGAAATGGGATATGCAATAATAACTCTTGTTGTTATTCTTAACCAACTATCTGGAGTCATGATTGACCACTTTAACCTTGTAGATTTTTCTAAGGCATCATATATGTGATAAATTAATCTCTATGTAAGTTTAAGTAATAATCATAAAGGTAAGTATATTTAAAAACCTTTGTGTCAAGGATGTGGAAAAAAACACCTAGGAAAATTATTCAAAGGGATGAGAAGATGTTATAAATGTGGTAACAAAGGTCATAAATAAATAACCTTCCATGTAAAAAGGAATAATCCAGTTGACTCCAAGAAAAGGAAAGAAATTATTTCCGAGGGATCAATTGAATGTTTTATGTTGGGAAAAGATCTCTCAAGGTATCATTAAAGCATTTTTGAGATGATTGTATTTTTTGAAAAAGTGGAAATCTATGGTGTGATTGTTGATAAAGAAAACCATAAAATACAAATTTGTTGACAAAGGGGATTTCATGGTGGCATGTCGAGTTCAAGGGATGTGGTTAACAATCCATGTTTTATTCATGAATGTCGACAAAGGAATGGTTGATCTGGAGGCGGTATAAAAAGAGCAGATACAAGGTGACACCGTTTTCCAGTGTTTGCCAAATTTTTGGGCCTAAAAGTCGAAAAATGAAGAAAAGTGTTTTTGGAAAAGGGACTTGGGCACCGAGGTCTTGGAGGATAGGAAACTTGCGTGCCATATGTTTTTCAAGATCAGAACATCAAAATATGGAAAAGGAAAAAGGGTCGTGCAAGTTTTAGTGTTGGTTGCGCAAGTGACTTGCGTGACAGAGACTTGCACGCTGAAACTTGTGCGCCGTCGCGTAGGGTGTCCAAATGACTATAAATAGAGGTCGAACCCTCCTCATTCTTCATGAGTTCAACACTTAGAGAAAATCAAAGCTCCCATCGCGCAGTTATGGTGGTCGCACAAGTGGTGGTGTGGTCGCGCAAGTAGAAGTTGCATGCCAGTTGATTGTTTCACGTCCAGAGTGGTTTGGGTGAGAAAGGAAGGGAGTCGTACAAGTTTTGAGTTGAAGAAGGGGGTGTCGCACAAGTGGTTTAGTGACACTTACGCGCCGTATTTGAAGAAGCACGATAGTTTTTAGTTGCGCGCCAATATTGGTTTGGGCGTAAAATGGTCTGAGTCACGCAAGTTTAGAGTTGCAGAAGCTAGTGTCGCACAAGTGGTTGAGGTGAACTTGCATGAAAGTTTTAACTTGTGCGCCGGGACTTGCGTGCCAGCTTGAAGAAGGGTGCCATGTATTGTTGAAGCATGACAGTGATTCAGGGCTGCGTGAAAGCTGGAAGATTGCTCGATACCTTCGGTGCAAAGTGAGATTCACCTACGGGTGAAAGCTGGACTTCAACAGAGCATCTACATACAACAGAGGATGTATTCATTAGTGATAATGAAGTGACCTATATGTCTATAAACTGTTATTGGATCCTTTCTAGAGCAGTGAGAAAAGGAAGATGAAGAAGGTGATCTCTCCACTGGCAGTGAGCCAAAGAGAGAGAAATAGGGAGTGACCCTTGGGAAATAAGTTAACTGACCCTAAACATTTTAAAGGAAGTGATCCTGGGAATAGAAGTGATCTATCCCGAACCTTGTAAACAGCAGTGCGCTTTTAGTGGATTTGGTACATCGAAACATTGCCGGTGTATGCTCCTTGGACGTAGCCCATTGAGGGTGAACCAAGTAAAAATCGCTGTGTCCTGTGCATGCTTTACTTTCTGTTTACATTGTGGACTAGGAACGAGAGAGAAGAGTGTTTTTTTTAAAGTGAAATAAGATCAGAACGGGATTTAATTTTAAATTAGTCATACCCGGATTGACCCCCCCTCTCAGGGTATTCCACCTTATGGACATAACTTTTTAAATGTGGTGTACATGGTAATTACACAAATAGATGTCCTACGAAGAAGGTTTAGGAATGCGATCGTTAGTACCGTACAAATATATGTTTACCAATGAAAAATTCCATTACAATTGTGGATGATGAAATTGGAAATAACCTATTAAAGGTATGTATTATTTATTAGATAATGTTTTGATATTATTGAATCTTAGGATATGATTCATGATTTTGTTTGTAAAAAAAATTATTACAGAATAAGTTGAAAAAAATTGTTAAGGGATCATGGAGAATGTTGGATGATTAAGATGTATAAATTTTAGAAATTATAGAGTTATGTTAGATATATGGGTGATGAAATGTTTAAAATTATTAATGATCTTTGTTGATGAGATTACTTTGGAAGACTTTTCTCTTGTATGTGTAACCCTGATGTTTGTTATATAAAAATTCTATTTGAGGAAGAACTATCTTTTCTTTTGTGTATATAGTTATAAATAACCAGTTGGGCTTATATGATCCTTGAATTTAAAGCAATTACATTTTATTACCTTTTAGGAATGTTATAAAATTATATAGTTTTTGAAAAAGGACAACATTTAGACCGTGTAACAACCTGTTATGTCAGGCAAAGCTGTGGGAATCGAACCCACAACCAAAGTGCGACTGGGATTTATCACCTACCATTGGATTATGTGAAGTCCCTAATTAGTATGACTCGTTCTTTTTAGTTAAATGATTTTATGAATCAAGAATATGTTGATTTTTGAACTTATTATTTATCAAATGGATATCCTTAGTATAGGAAAATGATTTGGTGATTAAGTAATAAATGTTATTTTGGAAGATGTTAACTCTTTTGGGAACACTATATACCTAAGGAAAATATAATACTATGGGATTTAATTTGAGAAGTAATGGTGAAATTTTATTTTGGAAGAATCTATGTTTTTTATTATGGATTTATAGCGATTTGGGTTATTTATGGAAATGATTAACCTATCATAGAGAGTATGTGATTAGGTTAATTACTTTTAAGTATGTGACTTTAAGAGTTGTCGATGTTATTTGGAGATAAATGTTAAGATTTATCAGGAAAGACTATGTGATCAAATCCTTATGAATTTTGGGTTTCAAACTTAGTTTGGATTATTTTGAAGAATTTTAAGGACAATTATTTATTGAATGATCTTTGTTGAACTTTGGGGATTGTTTGTTTAATTTTGGAGATTAAGAGTAGTATTTATTTATATAAAGGATTATCCTTTTTGGGTATCATCTGATCTTGTACTAACCATTTTGGTTTTGGTTAATGTCTAAAGACAAGGTAAATATATAGTTCATATTTTGTGGATTATGTGATTCTATAGACATTGATTCTATCACTTCATGTGTGACCAAGTCATCTTGAATACTCATCATTTGGAGAAAAGATGAGTTTGTGGTAGAAATTTATTTAAGGATAAAAATCTACTTGAAAAATAAGTATATTTCCTTATGTTCTTAGTCAATATCATAAATAAATTATGAAAATTTATAAAAAAGAAACTTAAAATAAAAAACATTGTCCGTTCACTTTTCCTACTGGGTAATCAAAGACCGTTTAAACTATCATAAGTTTGTGATTATCTGGTGGTTAACTTTCTCCTGATCATGTCTTCTATCACTCTCCATAAAAAATTGATGGTTATTTTCTCTTCCATATCCATGTTTTCCTATATCGAATCTTAATATGTGTTATCTTGGGTTACCTTTGTAATTATATTTATTTCTTTAAAAGTGGAAGTTTTATTGACTCTTTTTTCAATGCGGGACATTCAATGATGTTTGCAAGCCTAATTTTTAAATTGTGGGGAGGAAATTTTCAAAAGGGTTGAAGGATGTACCGACCCAGGTATTTATATAATAATACTTTATTTATTTATAATAATATTTATGAATAAGATATTAATTTTATGTGAAATAGAACACTTTCTCCGATAGTATACTCAACATGAAACAATGGGTTTCCTTGAAATCTTAGGTTACACACAACTTTGAGTTATACCAAAAAATAAAATAATAATATTATTATTTTAAATGGTAGTTAAAGCATAGCCGTTGTATTGCCAGGAATGAACATAACTAACTAAATTATAATTACACATGCTTTTAAAATGTTTTTAAATTTATCCAATAAATTTTAGAGGATTAAAATAAGAATGAATCCAATTTTAAGCATGAAGTACTTTTAAAAGGTTGATTTACCGCCTTTTGATAGAGAAAGATTCTTAAATATAGTTTTTGTCACTTTTATATGTTTTATTTGACAAAATAAAATTATTATTTATAAGTGGGGCATCAAAATTTACTTTGTATTAAATTTTTTTATTTTTTGATAAAGATCATTTTTTTGAATAGTGAAATATACTGCATTTTAATTCAAAACTACATTTTAATATAATTTATTTATATAGTTAGATTTTACTTTTTATTGGTTTTAAAGTGTAATTTTATTATATTTTTATCATTTAATACAATTTTGGTCATTTTAAGAAATTTATCTTTGAAATTGGACATAAAGACATGCTTATCTTTTGGTAGTTGTTTATTTCTTAAAAACACGCTTTTTGGTTTTGAGAACAGGAATTAATTTTAAATTAATTTCTAAAACTTTTGTGTTTTGAATTTGGAAAAATTGATTCCATATTTCGAATCATGAGGTCCAAATTGTGCAAATAGGTAACTTTTATTTTTATACATTATGAATAGTAACATCAGTAAATATTTTATTTACCATGGTTAAAGGATAAATATAGAAAATGAGGGTAAAAAATAATATTAAAATATTATTAAATTACCTTAAAACATGTACTAATCCTATTGAATAATATATTTCTGACCATTTTCATCCTTGGGTTGATTTTAGGACCCCATGGGGCCACTTGTGTGTGAAAATGACATTTAATCACTTTTAATTTAAAGTTATGGAAAATATAACATAAATATATATCTTTTACTAAAACATTTTTTATATGGGTTTATATAAGTGATATATTAGACTATAAATAGTAATTAAAAATATAAAAATATTTAATACATCATGGTATTTTATTTATAATTTTTAGACTTCAAATAAATAAATTTATTTATAACACAATGATGATGCAGTGATTACTTTATTAATGAATGTTTTAAATAAATAAGATTATAAAAATTAAAATAAATTTATTTTGAAACTTTTTATGCCATCCATGAATTTTATATATAATTATTACTTGTTATATTTTAATTAATTTAGGTTTTTCTAAATAATCAAGTTGTTATAAAGTTTTTAAAAATCATGATATGAATAGTATATAAATTGACAAAAATGAGTTAAAAAAATACTATTTTATTAAATGATATAATACTCCTAAAAATATAATATTCAACCAAATAACTTAGATAAGGTTGAAAATGTCATTAATTAACCAATTTAAGTTCTATTGGAATTTTATAGTAACTATATTAACCATATACTATGAATATACAAGAAGACATGGTAAGGTTCAAATAAGTTAACTAAGGGTTAAAGATAAATGATAAGGTTAAATTTGAAACCAAAAATTGTCTACAAACTATTTTTTAGATTATTTCAAACAATAATCATATTATATTTTAATTAAATGCGTTGTGGAACTTTTGAAAATCTAAATTCAGTTTATAACAAAATAATCTTTTGAACTTTCCTAAAGTACCCCTCCTACCTCTTATAAAAGACCACAACCTCTAACCCTTACTCACACCTCTAAATACTCTTTTCATCATATAAAATATGCCAAAATAAGATCCCAAAATCCCTATCTTTTTCTTAAAAGCTTTACCTTGGGCATAAGGAAATTTAATAAGGAATTTTAGCTTAAATCAAAAGGAGTTACCCAATTTGAGGTAATGTCTTCTCTCAAGCTTATTCCATTTAATTTTCCTTCTCCAACCCCCTAAACTATCTTTATTAAATTATTTTATAAATGAAAAAGTATATTCAGTATACTATTATTTTTTAATGAGAAGTATTATACATACACTCACACACACCTCCATCTAATGGATTTAGAACATATTGTTTCCGTGGATAGCGAACTACTGCCTCACGAAATGATGATTGTTCAATTATTTCATACCGCTTATCATTGTTTCCATTATGTTGAAACTGTATTTATATATTATATATATTATATTTATATTTTCTCTATTCTTCTATATTTTTTATTTATAGCATACCTTTATTCTTTCCATAACACGTAAATACGATAATTTCATTTGAGGAAGTGCAGACTACCACCCCCTCAAAGTGATATAACTCATCCATGCTATACATGAAATGTATAAAGGATGGAATTAATGAACTTATGTAAAATATATAACATATATATTATACTGGAATTATAATATACCTATATATCATTTAGTTTTCATTCCTTTAAATATGAAAGAGAAATGAAAGTAGCGTTCATGCGTACGTACGACTTACCGTCTCCATGAATGGTGCATTTCATTTATTATATCCAAATGTTATGGAATATTATAAATACATATATACTGGATATAAATACATATAAAATTTATATCTATGATATTTAAATCATTAATATAATTTTAGAGATAATGGACATTTTACCATATGGACAATTTGTAATTATAACAAGTTCATTTTTGATTTAAGTACCGAACATTGACAAAATGACTGACATGAAATTGAATAATTATATGATTTTAATTTCAAGGTAATAAGTGATATAAAAGGAATAATAAACTTGAAAATTTTTATTAAGTAATTATAAATTAACTTAAGTTTATTATTCAAGAAGAACAAGGAACATACGTGACTAGCCAGATTCAAGGTAAGGGAACTTCTTAACCAAATTTCCATTCTTTGGGTTGATCTTATAGTTATTATTTATTTCATTATATGATTATGTGATAAATGAATCTTTATATATTATATTGTATTTATAATTTATTTATGTGTACTTATAGTGAATACACATAATTGATCTATTTTATTTACGTAATGATCTTTGTAAGGGACTTCGTCTCGATCTCCATTCATTGAGGCGTATTTTGGTTTATACATGAACTTCTTTTATATGATATATAATTATACCCCTTTTTATTTTAATTTAATTGAATGGTTTTCAAAAGTAATTTTTTTTATATGAAACATTTTACTAAAAGACAAAAATAATTTTTCTTTTCTACGTACGTGGTGACAATGACCTTTCCACCGCTATAAGCATTATTTGATATTTTGATTACTTAACAAGATGTAATGTTTGTTAAAGGAAAATAAATACCATATAATATTTTTATGTATTTTGGTATTGAAAATGGTTTTGAGAATGTATTGATTATTTTAATATATTGAAATGATATATTGTGATTTCATTGTGGAAATGTTATCTTTCCTTTATGATTGTGTTATGTGTTATGATTATGTTATGGTTCTTGGGAAATTTTTACATATACAGGTGGTTCCATGATAAAACTAGGGTGGGTGAGCCCAAGATATCTCTCCAATGCTTTTGGTAACATGATGGAGGTAAACATTAGTGTTTCTCCTAAGAGATTTAGGGAATATACTATGATGGTTATTCCAAACGTAACTCCCTATGTAGTTGTGAAGGCTACAATGTAAGTATGATATGGATGCCACAAGTTACCTTTATGATTTATGATTTTTATGTGTTATTAATAAATCTTATTATTTCATGAGGTATGTTAAAGATATTATGTTTTATGATTGAGAAGTATTATTTCATTTATTTGTATATATTGATGGACTAATGTTTTCTTTACTTATTTTATAACCCTTACTGAGCTTTTTATGCTCATACTAAGTTTTTGAAATGTTTTTCACAGGGTATAAGGAAGGGTAAGAGAAAGGAAGTATTCAAGAATATTTATATCATGAAAAGAAATACTGTTTTATTTAAGGAGTTTTATTATTGTGAAAAATTTGGATAGAGTAGAAGTGTCTAATTTGTAATTTTTGGGATGTAATGTAATAGTTACGACCTAATTCTCTAAAACTATAAACCTAAAAAGATCCCCAATGTGAATTCTTGACTTAACTCAATATTATGTAATGTTTAAGGCTGGGGCCTTATATTTACCTTTTTGTTTTTGGGCTTGGGCTATAACCCATGTACCCTTTGAGCTCATATACAAATTATAATTACCTAATTCATTAGAGGTAGATATAGGTCCCACCCATCTCATAATGAAATCATACATACATGTGCCAAAATATAAAAACATTCATCATATCATGAACCCTGAAAAGAGATTACATCATAACCCATGAAATGAAATGGGTATCACAAACATTTAATAATATCATATCCTGTGAAAAATATATTGGTTTCATAATAATTTCATTATATAATAACCTGTGAAAGGAATTGGGTTTCATAAGAATTTATAATATAATAACCCATTTAATATAAATGGGTTTTATAATCATATAACCTGTGAAATAGGAATGAGTTTCATAAACATATATCCCGTAAAATAGAAACAAGTTTTCATAAACATCATTCCATCAAAACAAAAAACCATTTTGAGAAAGGATATGAATGGAACTTTTGGATAATTTCATAAAAATGCATGAGTAACATCAATAGATGTCATATTAGATGGAAAATTATTTTGAGATATATTTTAACAACATTTCTTGAGGAAAATATCCTTTCTTCTTTGAAAAATTATTTTTAAAACATAAAACCTATTGAAAACAATTTTCTCTGAAAATAATTTGAAAACTTAGAAAGAAGGATTGAAATTATTTTGAAAACCTTTATCCTTGAAAACATAAAAAATAATATTGAAAACCTTTTTCTTTGAAAATACTTTTGAAGCATAGAAAGAATTATTGAAAACATATTGAAAACCATTTCTTTGAAAAAACTTTGAAAAATTATAAATAAATCTTGAAAATGTTTTGAAAAACATTTTCCTTGAAAAATTATAAAATAAACTTTATTTTTTTGAAACAAAATTCATTTAAAATAATTAAAAAAAATATAAATACATCTTAATTTTTTTAGAAAACATGGTTTGAAAGAACACATTTTTCCGAACAAAGAAAGGGTAAAGTCAATATTTCATAAAAATAATTTATTATCTATTTTATGTATATAATAGTGAAAAAATGGCACAAATACAAGAATATATCATTAATAACCATATGATAATAAAATTTATGGGTGTTCTTCAGAGATGGATCATAGGATTTCATTAAAGGAATCATAATCCTAAATAATCTCGAAAAGTGATGACATTGTTTCAATAATTTCTTACCACTTGGTAACTTTAAAACATATTTCCCATTTAAAAAATGAAATGAAATTAATCTTAAAATATCATAAAAATAAGAAGATTCATGATATAAAATTTAAAAGGCAGTATATACACCTCAATAGGTGCAGAACATGACATGTGTCTCAAAGAAGGCAAATTGAGACAAAATTACTTTATCGATTTGTTAACTTTTGAAACCTTAACCAAAAGAAAGAAATATCATAAAATGAATATTTAAATACCCATAAATTTAAGAATAAGAATCATATAATTAATCCATGGTAATTATAAACACCAATCAAAATAATGAGTTGTGACGAAAGCATGTATCTCACAGAAATAAAAAGTAAGATGAGATTTCTTTACCTTGTGTCTTGACACTCTTTGTACTCATAAAAACATCCTATATAATAAATATGAGTTTTTTATAAATATATAACAGAACCATATTATTATATCTAATATCATACATGTTTTTATTATTACTTTATATTACCCACTTGTTAATAATTCAATGTTAAGGGGTCACTTCAGGTAATATTCGCTTTTTTTTTCACATGTGTCTTAATTTGTTATATATTTGGTAATTATATATAAATAATGATTTATATAATGTAAAAAATTATGAAAATATATTTTATAATCAATATAGTATTATTATAATAATCTATGTAGTATATAAGTATGAAATGGAATACACCGTTCATGGAGACAATAGGTCGTACATACGTATGAATGTTGTTTTCAATTTTCTTATAATATTTAAAGAAGTAATATATATGAAATACATGTATATATGTATATAATATAATTTAATTAGAAATATTATGTCATATATATTATATAATTTCAATAAACACATCTTTAATACATTCCATGTAGTGTGTGAAAGAATCACATTGATTTGAGTGGGCGGTAGTCCACACTTACTCAAACAAAATTATCGTATTAAAAAAATGGAAAGTGTAAAGATATATGTCATAAAATAATTAAATAATATTAAAGTAATTATAAATACCACATATATTATATTTAAAAAGATTTTCCATCATAATTTTCACCATGAGAGGTGGTAAAGGAAAAATGAATAATCATCATTTTGTGAGGCGGTAGTTCTTCGTACGCATAAACAATATGTTCATTACTCATTAGATGGAATTGTGTGTAAGTGTAGGTATAAAAATTAGAATAAAAAAATATAAGTATATTTTTTATACTGTTTTTTTTGTATAATCATGTAATAAGGATAGTGGAGGGGGTGTATAATGAAAATAAGATAAAGAAGCTTAAGGGAGGATATTACCTCTTATTGGGGTAACACCTTTTAGTTTTTACCCAAGAGATTCTTTCGATTGATTTATTTAAAAATGGAGGATTCAAGGAGAAATTTAGGGATTTTTGTAATTGTATTGGTCATATATTGGCCTAAACTAAGTGGTTTGAGAGGTGTGAAGAAGTGGGAGGAATGGAGGCCTTTTTATAGTGGAGGAGGAGTGACACTCTTGTAAATTTTCAAAAAAGGAATTACACTGATGTTTTTCCATTTAAAGTGGATATATAATATATTTTTCCAAATTAAAATCACATAAGTGACATAAATTAATTTAAATTAATCTCGCTGATGAGACAACAATGTTAGTTTTTAAAGTAAAAACATTAAAAATTTGCTGTATTTTTTTATTCAATTTTAATGTAAAATTGATTCTAATGACCTAAATAGGATTATTTAATAAACATTTAATATAATAAATATTTAAAACTAATTAAAAATATAATGTAATAATATAAATAAATTAGAATAAAAATCATTTTTGAATTAAAATTTAATATTTTTCACTACTCATCAAAATATAAAACTTAACATAAAAATACAAAAAATTCATCACACTCTAATTTTTATGTCAATATTTCAAATATTAATTTTATTTTGACATATATTATTTATAAAAGATCTAAAAATTGGATTTAAAATAGGTCCTCCATTAAAAGATGGTTAAAGGGCCTTAATAAAAATATTTGTTCTTTTATGTGTAGAATGGAGTTTGTTTCTATCTTATGTATATAAAATATATTGGATTAATATTAAAAATATTTTATTAGATATATAATATATATATTAAATTAATATCACTCAATTATTGTAATTAATTTAATTTATTAGGGAAAAATATCTTTTTAATCATAAAAATAGTTTTCTATTAAAACATTCCCTTTATATTCAATTGGTTATTATATTAATTTTTAATTCATTTGAAACTAATGAATTGAACCATGTATTTTCATAACTTAGTTTATCATATTCATAACCATTAACTTAAAAACTATATTATATCTTATTATATTAAATAGTAACATTTTTAATAATATATTATTGTTTGGTAACACTCGATCTTGCGTGTTACGCAAGCCATCGAGGAAAGTCAGTCTTACATGTAATGTAAAGTAACCTCATTGTTTTTTGTAAAGCACACTAATATTTATGTTGAGTGTAGTGTAAAATTAACTTAGAGTTTCATATAAAGTAATAATAAAATGGTGCTTTAATATAAAATAAACTATTTTTAGTGTTGAGTGAAATGAAAAATATCAAAAAGATTAAATTAATTTGAAAAAAAATATTTCACAAAATCATTAGGTGTTACATTCTACCCCCTAAAAATGAATTTCACCCTCAAAATTTGTCTGGGTTACCAAAATTTTAAGAAATTTATATTCCTTTAATATAATACCACATTATAAAATTGAACACTAAAAATCACTTAAAAAAGAATGTTGGAACCATAACAGTTACCCAGAGTAACACATAGCTGGGCTTGCACGTAGGAGAACATAGGTGGAAAGTGAAAACATGGACATGGAAGAGAAATATAACTATCAAGTTCTGGATGAGAGTAACATAGAACTTGGTCAGGACAGGGTAAACAATAAAAAATACATAAATCTTAGATTATCTATGAGACTATTTGATTCATCAGAAAATAAGGCACTAGGATAACCTTTTAGGTTTCAAGATCCTTTCCCTAAGGTTGAATAATTTCACGAGAAGTTATACTTACTTGATTTAATTCCCTTTCATAAGTAAAATCTCACCCTTTGGTTTTTCCTTTATATATTTACACTTCATCTCTTACCCTAAGAAATGAAGAATAATTTTTGATTCTTGAATTACTAACAGATCATGAAATCCATGATATGTCATCCCATATTTATTCTGTTACCACCAACACCAAGTGGACTATTTGATTCATAAAAAAATAAGGTACTAGGATAACCTTTTCAGTGTTAAGATCCCTTCCCTAAGGTTGAATAATTTTCATGAGAAGTTATACTTACATGATTTCATTCCCTTTCATAAGTAAAATATCACCCTTTGGTTGTGCCTTGATAGATTTATATTTCATCTCTTACCCTAAGAAATGAAGGATAATTTTTCATTCCTGAAGTACTAACAAATCACAAGATCCATGATGTGTCATACCATATTTCTTCAGTTACAAAAAACACCAAATATTTAGAATAGGTTATCTGATATGCATAAATTCACATATTGTGATACAATAATTTAATTTTAAAAACTTTATTCAAATTTTAACTTAACATTTCCATAAATGGTTAAACTTATAACCCTTCCAAAATATAATTCACCATTTATTCCTTAAATATGATCTTATATTATACCAAAAACATTTTTATTGGATACTTGGTTTCATCCTTTCACCGATAGAATATTAAATGTGATTTTATTATTCTAAAATACATGTAGAAAGACATAATCACATAAAACTTCACTAAAGGATGAACAATAAGATTATTATAGGGATTTTTTTACAAAATCCCATAGGAAATTCCCCAATATAGAGTTTCCCAACTATCATGGTTCACTCCATCCATTGTGATTGCATATTCTTTCCCTTTGTACTTTGTCTTCAGAGGTTGTTGGTGCTGATCACCATTACTAACCCTTGGATTTGGGAACTTTTTAGAGAAATTACAAAACTCCCTGCAATTGAAACACTAAATTTTTGGAGGTGCATTATATATATTTGTCTCATTTTTCTCATCATTAAATATATTTTTCCAATTACTTAGGCATTCAACCTCTTGATTTCCTTCCTTTCCACACTTAAAAAATTTACTAGTCCCATTAAGACAATTCCCTCCATGATTCTTTGCAAACTTAGAGAATAAAATAAGGTTTATCTTCTTATCTTCATGGTTTTTATATTTTCCTTTGAATTCCATATCCCTATTATTGTTAAAACCATGAGATTGATATGTAACTTTAACCTCCATTTCAACTTTGATTACACAATGCACAATATCTTCATAGCTACTAAAGTATCTTATGGACAATACCCTTATGAGACTTTTCTTTAATCTACTAAAGAACCTATCAAACTTACTTTATGGTTGTATGATAATACCAGAATCATACCTCACAAGTCTTGTGAAATTAGACTCAAAGGTACTGACAGATTCATCATACTTTTTCTTTAACTCAAGGAACTCCTTTTCTATCTTTGTATGAAGGACATGAGGAAAGTACTTATTAAATAATAAGTTATTAAACTCTTCCCAATCCATGAATTAAATTTCATCTTGATATATTTTATTATTTATTAGATTCCACCACTATTATAGTTCACCTTCTAGATGATATAGAACCATAATGACTTTCTCATGTTCTGAACACTGGTAAACAGATAATATGTTTTTAGTGTAACTGATCCAGTGTTCAACAAAAAGTGTATTAGAAGAACTTATAAAATAGGGTGGATTTTTCTTTATTAAGGACTCAACACAAAGTTGTTCCCTAATTTTATCATTTATAATATCAACATAATTCATAGATTGAGAAAGCTATGTGAGGATATAAATGAGGTTTTTCATTCCATCTCCCATATCATTCAGATGCTCTAGAGAACTATCGTTTCATTTTCCATCGCATTTACCATTAACATAGTTCCCTTGGGTTTTAACCATTGATGAAAACCAAAAACATATAGTAAGAAACATTTTTCCTAGAGTGGAACCACATAAGAAAGAAAAACCACTTATAATATATTTAAATTATGACACATTTCTTAATCTATGAGGTTATTCATAGACAAAATATTTTTAAATACTTCATGATGGTTCATTAAGAGCTTGTGAACTCTCAAATAATATCCCATAAGAATGTCAAAATAGGTGTGCAGTAAGGCCTATTATCGTGTACTGAGTTATGCTGAGTTATCCCTGACACACCTTGTCAGGGTTTTTACTCCTAGGTACATCTATTATAGAGCCACATCCACTTGCAGTATCCAAAAAAATATGTATTTCTATGAAAACAATCACTCTATAATTTACCAAAATTACATGATTTTTTTTATAATTTTACTTATCCTTAGAATTATCATTAGACATGTCCTTAGGGTTCTCACTAGGTTTTTCTCATCCTAGTTTCCAAAGGTTAACTAAATATTTTCTATGATACCAACTATAATGACCTAGTCATAACATACATAGACATGTAATAACTTTTTCATGATACTTAAAACATCATACAAATGAACACCCAAATAATTTATTAGTTTAGTGCCTTTGTAAGAATGGAAACATAAATACTGGTACATAAGTGAGCTAAGTTATCACCCACTAGGTTCTTCATGACTAGAATACTTCTTAGAAACATCATAATTAATACATATCCTCTTAAAATGGGTAAGGAGACATAAAAAGGGGTGAGATAATATTCTCAATAAGGGTAAAAAAGGGAGACATGTAAGCATAAACATGAGAATAGGGGTATGAGAATATGACCATAACATTAGAAGATCATACCATACATGTCAATGATCATAAAATTGAATCATGGAATAAATCTTGGTAGTTAATAAGAGATGAATCATAATAAAATAAATTACATTATCCATGAAAACATAACATAGGAATAAGACATGGGATTTCTGGTATACACATAAATATATAAAATAACATGCCAATGATACCTAAAAAAACATGTTAGGATTGGGATATGAATCATGTACCTACCTATTTTTGATATTGGGATAAAACCCATGTATAATCATACTTTCAAGCTTGTGATACAACCAATGTACCATCTTGTTTTTGGATTTGGCCTACAACCTGTGTACCCTCTTACTTTTAGGGTTGGGATACAACCCATGTACCTTATTGTTTTTGGGCTTGGGGTACAACCTGTGTACCCTTTAAGCTCATATAAAACTTATAATTACCCAATGAATTAGAGGGGGATATAGGTCCCACCCATCTCATAATGAATTCATACAGACATGTTCCATAAGATAAAAAAACATTAATCAAATCATAACCCATGAAAATATATCATATCATAACCCATGAAATGAAATGGGTATCATAAACATTTCATCATATCACAAGGTATAGAAAATATATATGTTTTATAATCATTTCATCCTATAATAACAAATTAAAGGAAGTGTATTTCATTAGATTTTATCATGGCATAACCCATTGAATAGAAATGAGTTTTATAAGAATATTACCTATAGAATAGGAACAAGTTTCATAAACATATAACCCACAAATGAGAAATGAGTTTTCATAAATGTAATGCTATAAAAAAACCATTTAGAGAAAGAATATCAATATAACCTTTGTAACATTTTACAAAAAAGGAATGAGTAATAGTAATAAATAACATCTTATATGGAAAATAATTTTTTGATATATTTTAAAAACATTTCCTGAGGAAAATATCCTTTCTTCTTTGAAAAATTATTTTTAAAAAGTAAAACCTTTTAAAAACTATTTTATTTGAAAATAATTTGAAAACATAGAAATAAGGATTGAAATAATTTTGAAAAACATTTTACTTTAAAACTTTTAAAATAAGGTTTAAAACCTTTTGAAAACATTTTTATTTGAAAATAATTTTAAAACATAGAAAGAATTCTTGAAAGCATTTTTAAAACCATTTATTTAAAACACTTTTAAAACTTATAAAGAAATATTAAAAACTTTTTGAAAACCATTTTCCTTGAAATTTTTTAAAATAAAATTGAAAATTTTTTGAAAATTTTTTAATTTAAAAACATAAAATGTATAAATAAATCTTGATTTTTTTAGAAAACCTAGTTTTAAAGAACATAGATTTCTGACTGAAGAGACAGTAAAGTCAGAAATTATTAAAAACACTTTGTTAAATATCTTATGTACTTAAGAGTGAAAAATTAGTACCAATAAATGAATATATCATGAATAATAAAAGGATATGAAAATTCATGAGTGTTCTTGAGATATGGATCATAATATTTCATCAAAGGAATCATAATCATAAACAATCTTGAAAAATGACGAGACTGTTTTAAAAAACTTTTACCACTTAGTAAATTTGAACAATACTATCCATTTAAGAAAATTAAATTACACAAAGATGAAGATATCATGAAAATAAGGATATTCATGATAAAAAATTTCAAATGTAGTATATACACCTCATGAAAAAATATTGGTGTATAACATGGCATGTGTCTCAAAGAAGGAAAATTGAGACAAAATTACTTTACTGATTTGATAACTATTGAAACATAAAACCCATGAAAGAAAGATAATAAAATGGATTTTTAAATAAACATAAATTTAATTTTAATAATAATATAATTAATCCATGGTAAGAATACACACCACTCAAAATTAATGGTTGGTGAATAAAGCATGTATCTCACAGAAATAAAAAGTGTGATGAAATTCCCTTACCTTGTGTCTTGACTCTATTTGTACTCATAAAAACCTCATGTATAATAAATATTAGTTTATTATAAATCTATAAAATAACCATATTATTATATCTAATAATACATGGTTTTATTATGAATTTATATAACCCAATTGTTAACAATTCTATGTTAAGGTTTCACTTCGGGTAATATTCACTTTGTTTTTTGTATGTGTCTTAATTTATTATATCTTTGGTCCTTATATATATATAATGATTTAAAGAATGTAAAAAATGATATAAATATATTTTATATTCACTATAGTAGTATTATAATAATCTATTGAATATAGAAGTATGAAATTAAGTGCACTGTTTATAGAGACGGTAGGCCATACGTGTGCATGAACATTATTTTCATTTTTCTTATAACATCGAAAAAAATAATGTAAATTAAATATATGTGTATATGTATATAGTATCATTAAAGTATAATTATTATGTTATATATATCATAGAAGTTCACTAAACATAACCTTAATACTTTCCATGTAGTGTGTGAATGAATCACATCATTTTGAGGCGGCGGTAGTCCACACTTCCTCAAACAAAATTATCATATTTACAAAAAATGGAAAGTATAAAGATGTGTGCTGTAAAATAATTAAATAATATTAAATAAATTATAAATATCATATATATTATATATTAACATAGTGTCAATCATATTTCCCACCATGATATTTGGTAATGGAAAAACGAACAATCATAGTTTTGTGAGGCGGTAGTTCGTTGTACGCATAAACAATATGTTTATTACCCATTATATGTAAGTGTGTGTAAGTTTAGGTAAAAATATTATCATAAAAACTTATAAGTATATTTATGATACTTTTATTTGTATAATAATTGAATAAATATAGTGGAGGGGATGGATAATGAAAATAAGATAAAGGAGCTTGAAGGAGGATGTTTCCTCTTCTTTGTGGAACTCCTTTTGGTTTTCAACAAAGGGATTCCTTGGATTGCTTTCTGACCAAAGGGAGGATTCAAAGATAAAGGGAGGTATTTTTAAGTGTATTGGGTAGATATTGGATGAACCTAATTGGGTTTAGAGGTGTGAAGGAGTGGGAGGATTAAAGGCCTTTTTATAGTGGAGGAGGAGTGGCACTCTTGTAAATTTTGGGAAAAGGAAATCCACCCACGTTTTTCCCATGTAAAGTTGATGAAATAATAGAAAAATTAGATAAAATTGATTATAGGGTCTAAATATTTCCATAAAAATGTTGTTGGAAAAGTGTCTAGGTCATTTGGTCCCCTAAGATTAAGGTTTATTCCCAAGTTAAGCTTACTTTTTCCTTAATCCCTATAATTAATTTTAATTACTTTTAATAATATTTTTGGTAAAAAACTATGTTGAAAATATTATAAATTATAAATTATTATTATTAAAAATATGAAATCCATTTTTTTTTTCAAATTAAAATCACATAATCAGTAGAAATTAATTTAAATTTAATCCCACAGATGGGACGACAATGTGGGTTTTTAAAGTAAAAATGTTAAAAAGTTTGCTATGTTTTTATATTAAATTTCAATGTGAAATTGATTAAAATGTAATATATTTGATTATTTTATAAAAATTTAAACTAATTAAACTTTAAAATAAATTAAAAATATAATTTATCCATATAAATAAATTATAATAAAAATTAGTTTGAATTAAAATTCAGTATTTTTCACTACTCATCAAAATATTAATGTTTACAGAAAAATAAAAAAATTCACCATAAACTAATTTTTATGTTAATATTTAAATTATTATGTTTATTTTGATATATAAACTTTATAAAATATCCAAAAATTGGATTTAAAATTGGTTCTCTGTTAAAAGGCGATAAAAGCACCTTAATAAAAATATAGGTTTTTTGATTTGTGAAATTAGGTTTTTTCATATATTATACTATTCAAATCTATTGGATGTATATAAAAAATATTTTATTGGATATATATATATATATTACATAAATAACACTTCAAAATTTTATTAAATTTAATTTATTATGAAAAATAGCTTTGTGAGCATAAAAATAGTTTTCTATAAAAACATTCCCTTTATATTCAATTGGTTCTTATATTCATTTTTAATTCATTTGTAACTAATGAATTCAACCATATATTTTCATAAGTTAGTACATAATATTAATAACCTTAAACTTAATGGATATTTTATGTCTTATTATATTAAATAGTAATATTTTTAACAATATATTATTGTTCGTTAACACTCAATCTTGCGTGTTACGAAAACCATCGAGGAAAGTTAGTCATTCATGTAAAGTAAGATAGCCTCAGTGTTCTATATAAATAAAGCTAAACTTTATGTTTTATTTAGTTAATGATTAACTTGTATTTTCATATAACGTAATCCAAAAATGGTGGTTTAATTTAAAATGTAAATTTTTTAGTGTTACTTGAAATGCAAAATTATCAAAATGATTAAATTAATTCAAAAAAAAAATTCATTAAATCTCAGGGTGTTACATTTATAAAGTGCACATTGAAACTGATACTATTATTTCACAATAAAATATTTATAAAATTCATAATAATGGTTAAGTAAAAATCATGGGATGAGGCCATGCTACAAGGATAATATGAGAGAAATAGGTATGAGATTAAGATGTAATAAATTGGAGGAATCATATTGTAGTACATGAATCATGCCACAAATAGTATAAAAATGATAAGGATTATGCTGTGGCATAGTGGTTGTGTCATGGATGGTGATTTTTTGGAATAATTCTAAATTTTTTAATTTTTTGAGGAAGTAGGGACTTGTGTCATGAAGAAAAGTTCCATACCATAATTTATTCATGATCAATATAGGTTTTAAGAGACGTGAAGGAATATTCCTTGATCCTTATAGGAATTTTAAATGAGATATTGTTTATATTTTATGTATCTGAATGTTGACCATAAATCACACAATAGTGGAATCTATCACACCACATTATGGATGGAGTCGAGAGAAATCACCCAGTGATAGAGAGTTTCATGTCGTGATCAGGTTATTTCTTGAATATCTTGAAGATTCATTTTGAATTTAAAGATGATAAAATATGACAAAATTTTAGGAGATTTTATTAAATAATTGGGAATATTTTGACCACATTTAATTATGGGGAAACATTTAATTATCAAGGAGGATTAGAGGAATATAATAAGATCTTAACTATCGCATCAAGGGTCATATTATTTAATGTTTTTATAAAAACATAGTATAATAGTCCTAAAAAATGTAGAAAATTGATCATATTTATATATCTATTTTCAAGGGATTAAGAGGATTAAAAATCCATTGAAAAAAGTTCAATTGATTATATAAGTCTACTTTAAAGGAACAAGGCTCAACAATAAACATATATTTCTATTTCCATATCTGACTATTGAAGAAGGAGAGAAACAAGATAATTCTTGTGTGATATTATCTTTATCTGGGGGATTTTATTACTACTGTGAATATATTATTTGGAAGACATAATAATCAACCCATAATTTTAGGATTTGATCACATCTATATTAGATATTTCAAATCATAGTAAAGTGGATCTTAAAGTCACATAAAATATAGACATGATGGTGTAAGAGGATTCAATACCTTATACTAATCTATAAGAGACCTTAATGTATTTATATTGTTGAAGACACCATCATATCAATAAATTTAATTTTACTTAATTGAAGTAGTGTGTGGAGGAATATAAGAGAGAGTGGACCATGGATTGATAGAGAGTATTTCTTAAACATTGTAAGGGAAGTGTTCATTATCACAGATTGACCATAACATAAAATATATCATCTACCAAACAATGTAAGATAATTGATTTTAGTACACTAAAATATATTTGTGTGTATTGTCCTTGGGTTATCCTTTAGTGGTGAAAAAAGAAAAATACTTATGTTACACTACTTCACTTTCCTATATATGTGTTTGATATTTAGCGTGATCAGTGATGAAAGAAGGAGAGGTTTAACACATTCCTCCTAATGAAGAAACATGATCAATATGGAAAAGAGGACTTTAAAGAAGAATTTTTTTATTTAGTGTTCACCATTATTCAACCATCTCTCTTAGGGTGAAAACATTTATTTTATTCCCAACAAGTGGTATTAAATCTTAAATGTTCTAACTTAGTGATCAATATCTAGATCTGTTTTTGATTTTTTGTACACATAAATTCAATAATCAATCCTCCATTTATTATTTATATTAACTTTTATGTAAGGAGAAAGGGGATGTATTTGTTTCTATATTCTTTTGGTAAAGATATCATGGAATATTTTTAATGAAATAATAATTTTAGAAATAAAAATGGATGATTTCATGATGTCAAGATATAAAAAATTCTAAAAAGAGGCATCACCAAGGATTTATTATTAAAAAAAATTCATTGTGCTATTTATTTTGATATCTACATATTATTGGAAGAAATATATGGGAAATTAGTGGATGATAAAATGTTTTAGATATTACATCAATATATGAATTTAAATATTATTGTGATAAGAAACTAGTGAAAAAATGTTTAGAATACTACCTTATAGAAAATGGAAATAAGTGGTGGAAAATAGAAGACCCCTGTTAAGATGAATAATATAATTAAGGGGAAATTTTTTGATATCAATGTTATATTTTTTTCTAACATTTTTTTATAATATGTTTTAAAATCTATAAAATTTGATTCGCCCATAAATAATGTCGTGGATAGTGATAAAATAGAAGAAGTAGAAATAAAATCAAAGCCCTAAATCTATAGAATGTTCATATAGAAACGAATATGAGATCTTATCCCTAAATGAGAAGAAGTATCACCAAGAGATTATTCATGATGTAAATCTTTCATTTATATAATCATTTTTTGAAAAGAAAATGTTTAAAAAAAGAATAGATAATATTAAATAAACAAATAATGAAAATGGGTGAAAAGATAAAGGGACAAAGAAATATCATTGATTTTTTTACATGAAGTGTGAGAAAAAATGACAATTATGGAGCTAAAATATAGTATTATTCATCAAAATAAAAAACTTAAAGAGTAAAAAAAAATTTAAAGTAATATATTTAATGGTTGGAGAATATGGCTAGTCAAAAAAAAAGAATAATAAGATTAAAGATCTTGAATTGAGCTTAAAAACCTCATCTAGAATGATAAAGACCCGTACCAAGGTATCCCCAATAGAAAAAGTTTTTTTTTCTAAATTTAGAATTGGTAAGAAGATACAGAATTCATGATAAATATATAAATGAAGACTCATTAAGGAAGGTATTTATAAAGTGATACTATTAAAAAAGCATGGGATACACTATTACTATGTGTTTAGAAGATAAATGGATTGAAGGTGGATTAAAATATTCTACAACAACATCTCAACCAAATCATGAATATATGAGGTATGTTTTTAACTTGAGATATTTTATATGAACTAGCCATGGTCATATGGGAAGTAACTGTAGTGAGGTAGGTGATGGTAATTCGAAGAGAAAAACCATTATACCCTTATTTAGGGGTAGGTAAGAAAATAAATAAAAACAATATGTTATGTTGAAAAGTAGATTCAACATATTGGATGAAAGTGAAGATGGATTATAGAAAATGGTATATTGAACACTAATAGTGGATTATACACATCAACACTCATGAAGATAATAAAGAAAATATGGTGGGTAAAAATATTCACTAGCTATGAGATAGAAGGATGTGAACTTGATGAAATTATCACAAAGGGAAAATAAATATGAATTAGTATTAATATTGAGATCCGATTTTTTCCTTGTAATAATTCTAAATATTTTTATATATATTTATACATCTAGGAGTTGAGATGACATGTGATTATGAGGCCTAGTGTGCCTATAATTAATTTTATAAATGTGATGTCCTGGACCTGGATTCCACTGAAGGTTCCTCGATCCCAGTTGGTACATGGCCTCAAGCGCATCTACCCAAATTCTAGAGGCTTTTGACTATCAGCTAGGGCCTTGGGTGTGTCTTTGCGGAGACTATGATCTCATTACTAGAGTTTATAAAAACATATATCATAGAAGAACAAGTAAATAAGTAGAAGAATAAAAATACATAAATAGGAAGATTTCATAAGAGAAGCTAATTGAATAACAAAACAATATGCGTAACTGATATAAACATAAAACAACTTATGATGATATATTCCATGTCACCATAAATCTGAAAAAAGTATATAAATAATAATACAAGCACAATATAAAAAAGTATCCAAAAATAAATACAAAAACTATCTCCAGTACCCTGAGCTCCTGCTCGGTAATCTACTACTTTCTCTATCCTAAGCAGTCAATAAATCAAGTGTGTGAAGCCTTATTCTTCCCTTTATCAACACCTAAATAGATGTAGTATTCTAGGGGTACCAATGGCAGCCCGAATAGAGTGTGAGATAAATCTCAGTAGGCCACCACCAATGGTGTCTATAATATCATGTCCATGTAATATAAATTGAAGGTGTGTAAGAATGCATATATGAAAGTAAAACAGTTTATGAGCATAAATACCCAAGTACCTGATTCAACCCTTGACAAGTGTATGAACATGTAACTAGTTACTTAATTAATTAATTCATATATATATATATAAGTAACATGAGGCATATCAAGCACTGACATCACATC
Source organism: Viscum album (assembly GCA_963277665.1). NCBI lineage: Eukaryota > Viridiplantae > Streptophyta > Magnoliopsida > Santalales > Viscaceae > Viscum > Viscum album. Next base: position 191,622,725 of record OY728151.1, on the reverse strand, counting down.
ATGATGGTAATAGTAGAGGTTCCAATATGTAACAAGGAGACCTGTAATGTAATTATTAATGAAAGGGTTCCAAATTAATAACCAAGGAAACCAAGACCTCATGGGTCTTCAACTCAGTATTATCTGTAGCCTAGCTAAAGGGTAGGATTATAATCCAAGGAGCACCATCCTAGACATTCCACAATAATGTGATCTAACCGGGTTGAAGGAATATATCCAAGGTAAAACATGATAATATATGGCTAGAACCAAGGATGTTACCAAGACACCTCATGTCTATAGAATTCATGCTTGATACAAGGAGTGTATCCAAGGCATCCTATAATGATATATAATGGATCCTATGGTGTCATATAGGGAATCCAATAATATATGAAGATTGGGTTCCAAGGTGGGTCTCAACCAAGGCAATCGACATCATTGAATCAGAATGTCATCCTTGAGTGCTCAAGGAATTCCCTCAGGAATCCAAAAGCTAAACAGAGTCAAACCACTCCTATAATTATGCCAGGTTCCATATGTATCTAGTAACCTTACATTCAATTCATTTAATCAATTAGGAAATATTATAATAATGATGTTTAAAATTTGATAAGGTTAAATCCATTTCCTTTCATTAGTGTGACAAGGAAAATTGAGAATGAAACCATTTAAGTATTTCACTTAATCCATAATCATTTTACTTGGTTCAATTTATTACCTTCCACCGTGAGTGGAAATGGTTGTTACGACATGCAACCATCATTCATTCCCATTCAAATTTTCCAATTCATAAATATACATGACACTTTCCATTTCAATTAAGATTAATTTATAACGATCAAATCACTTAACTTAGGTAGGTCAAGTATAGATCTACATGGTATTATCTATTCAACAATTCAATATCCATTTAATATAAGGAGGCTCACCATTAGAATGGTCAAGATCAAGGTACACCCATGCAATGGCTAAACATGTCAAAATACTAAAAACCCAATTTTGGAACATCACCCTACATGGGGTGGTTGAAGTTGTGGATGAAACCACAAAAAATAACCTACATATATGGAAAGGGTCATAGAACATGGTCCAAAAGACTATAATCAAGACATATAATTTTAAAAAATGATGCCTGATGAAATTGGCATAACGACATGAAAAATTACAAAATGATGAAACTAAAAGGATATGTTATAGATCACCTACCTTAGGATCATATGACTCTTCTCATATAGTATCATTCTTTCGTTCATCTTAGGTTAGAGTATATCTAAAGAATAGATCAATTCCCTAAAATTGGAGCATATGATATGACATCTAAATAGTGTTGTTGATTTGAAGAAGAAAAATGAAAGATTAAAAAGGAATCGAGAACATAACTATGCAGATTCAATGAGACGAATAATAGAAAATTTAGACTAAAAATGGAAGATAGATTTTGATTCTTAGAATAGATGGGTTTTTGGATTCAAAAGGTAGGAAGAAGGGTGATTTTTATGCTAGAAATAAGAGTGGGAGGATAGGTTTCATTTAAAAAATCATTTAAGGATAAATGGTAATTTTTCTTAAAATTTTTCTTCGCATGGTTTGACCGCATAGGTTTCCAAACCGTGCAACAACTGTGCATGGTACACTGTAGGAAAGGAGAAACTACTCAGTTAGGTCACACGGTTTGGTAAACCATGCATCAACCATGAAAAAATCCATTGTCAAAATTGTAGACATTCACGCATGGACATGTCACCCATATCACATGGTTTAGGATAACCATTCACCCTTATTCAACTTAGTATACATCCCTTCATGGTTAAATCTAACAATGCGACATGCCCCATATGGTTTCCTCTAATCGTGTAACAAACCATATCCTCCCATCAGTTAGGGTTCCGAGCTCTAAAAAATCTCCGGAAACCGAAAAATCCTTCACTAACTCATTAAGAATTCATATTAGGTACAAAATTAATAATTAGACCAAAATTTAAAGGATACATACATGAGTGAAAAACTGGGTTCTTAAAGCCTTCCCCCTTAAAGGAATTTATCCCCGAGTTCACCTTCCATGGGCGGTGAAACACTGTCTGAGAGAAAATCTAGCTAGTGGCCTCATACATCGACCTCCTGATCCCAATTCTTGTCTTATATATATTTGTTCTTCCATAAAACTCATAATAGAGGGATATACTGGCCGCATAGAGACTTTATTCTTCAGTCAATGATTCATATAAGATACTCCTTAAAAGACAGATTTTCATTCAGCTCAAGTTCCTCAGGATCAAAAGAATGAGATGGGTTGGCATGATGCCGATGAAGATGTGAAATGTATAATATTTCATGAATATAATGATACCTATAAGGTAGAAAAAACTAAGAGGCCACTGACTCGAATCTCTCAAAAATATCAAATGGCCTGTCAAATAATGATGACGACTTAACTTTCCTCTGTATCCATCTATGCCCTATCCTGACCGATACCCAAATGAATAGATAATCCTTGACCTCGAACTATAGAGGTCATCGATGATGATCGACATAATATTTATATCTATAATGATTAGTTTACATACATTTTCTGATCATCTAAGCTTTCACTGAAGTCACCTAAATGAGACAAGGACCTAATTGGGCTACCTCTCCTTCCTCTATCTAGCACAGGGGTGAACAACATGACCTACCATACAAGACCTTAAAAAGACCCTTATAAATTGATGTATGAAAGTTGTTATTATAGTATAAATTTATGAGAGGGATATACTACTTCCAAGAACTTCCAAATTCATGGATGCATGTTTAAAGAATTCCCTCTAGAAGCTATATCATCTGTTCTGACTGTCCATCGGTCTGAGGGTGAAAGGTTGTTCTCAAAAGCACCTATGTACCCAAAGAATTCTAAAATATATTATAGAACCATTATATAAATTTAGCATCCCTATTTAAAATAATAGTACAAGGGACTCTGTGAAGTTGAATGATCTCACATACATACAATCTTCTGATCTCATCAACTGAGTAAGTCTTCCAGATAAGAATGAAGTGGGATACTTTTTTAAATCAGTCAATGGATACCCATACAATGTTTATACATCAATAAGACATCAATAATATAACTATAAAGTACATGGAAACATATTTCCATTTCCATTCTAGGACTATAAGTGATTATAAAAATCCTATAGGTCTCTGGTTGTGGCATCCTGCCATTTTATTGCATAACATTACATAGAGTTTTATAGATATAAGATTTTTTTAAGTTTAGTGTCTTAGAAATAAGGTACATAATAAATGAAACATAAAAAATTATTCTATAACAATTTAAAGTCTTATTCAAGGTTCATCTTAAGTACATTTATTTCATCTCATAACCTGGGACATACATCAAAGGAAAGGGTGAGCAGAAGGCCTATTAAGGGAAAAGAAGTGAAACCGTTTACTTGTGATCTTGAGGAATATCAGTAAGAACTTGATGAAATAAATAAATGCATGATAAACAGGAATATAACAATAATAATAACATGAATAATAACTTTTAATTGTGTCTACAACATTTACTTTAGAAATTTATAAGTATATCTGCAAGTTTTATCACTAAGGTGTCATAAAAATTACTATGGTTCTTCACCAAGGTATCATAAAACTTATCTTTTATAGAGATTAAATTCATTACCAAATGCATTGGAGAACTATTAGGGAAAAAAATTAAAATGTATTAATTAATTCCATCCACATATATCCTAATAAATATTTCATAAATAATCCTTTGAGAGTAAAATAAATGGGTTTCATATCAAAATCACGATGTTTTAAAAAGTTCTTAAAAATAAGATGATTTTGTCATTTTATACCCAAGGAAAAAGAAGGTTGGTTTTATATAGGTTAGTCCCAGAATTAAATAGGTAAATTTTACATATATGTGAATACCCTTGTAGAAGAAAGAGATTTTGGTATTAAAAAAAGAAAATACAATAATTTCTTGATAAAAAGAGAGAAATTTTAAGGTGAAAAACCGGCAGCATAACGGGTATGAGACATGATTTTAGAAAACATTAAAGAGATAGGGGTCAAGGGTTTAAGAATAATAAAAGAATATTAATATAGTAAAGTTATATAAAAAAATGTATAGAAGAATATAGTATGGAAATTTGAAAGACATACCACATAAAAAAATGAAATGAAAAAGAAGGTTGAGATTTCCCTTACCTTGAAGAGTGAATCCTAAAACTCAATATTTGGGACCTTGGGTACTTAAGGAAACCTTGGAAGACAAAAATATAATAACTTCATGGTTTATGAATTTTTAATGAAATGAAATGAAGGAATGTGTGGGTATTTATCGCAAAAGTGAGGAAGTTTTTGTTTATTAATTTCCAAGCACACCTCAGTAGTGGTATTTGAAATACCATGATCTTTCCCATGTTATTTTCCCATGGTATTGGCCACTTGGGAAACCTATTACATAATCATAATCCAAAAGAGTTGACCAGAATTTTATATTACTCATTACATCATTAATGAAGTCATTAAACATATGAAAAAAGCTCAAACTCTATTTTTACTATTCATAGAAAACTAAAGTATTTTATAAAAATATCATAAATTTACCCTACCATAATATATATATTATGAATTAAAAAATTAACTCCATTTTATGAAAATTATTTTGTAAAAATGAGAAATTTAATATTTAATTAAAATCATTATTTACTAAAAAAAATACTAATTCTAAAATTATAATTGATTTTATAAAACTTTTTAAAAAAACTAAAGTATCATAAAATTAACTTATAATCATAAGGAAAAAAAATATTAATTTAAGATTCTATTTTATGAAAATGAATTTTATTTTAAATGAAAATATTAATTATAAATTTGTAAAAAAACATTTATGTTATATAAAAACACTAATACTTAACTAAAAATTTATATAACATATATTTACTTATACTATGACATAATTACATCACATTACCATTTAAGATTCCTAAATTATATTTATACTTCCTTAGGTGAGGTTACTATTCCATTGTTTATATTACTATTCATAAGGATAACATTACTATTCCAAAGGGTTAATTTACTATTCACCAAAAAATATGCTGATCCTATCAAACTCTAAATATCTTACTTATCAAAACTGTATATGTCCATTTTTTGAAAATAATTTCACAAAATATATTTTTTAAAGCATAATAATTATTTAAATGAAAATTGCAGTATTTTTCACTATTTATCAAAAATATGAAACTTCTTTGAAAAATAATAATAATTTTCCCAAGATTAATTTATACATTTTAAATTCAAAAAATAATGTTTACTTTACCATAATAATTCTCTAAGTATGAGAAATCTCTAAAAAGTGTGATTTTTACCTGTAAAATAAATTTATCAAATTTTTTTCAATTAAACATATATATTATTAAGAAAAAATATTCTTAAAATAGAAATGATGAAATAAAATTTTTATTTAAAAAAAGGATTACATTTTAATTAACTAGGGAATAGGCATATAAACCCTTATAAAACTGACATACAACCTAAGGGTAAGGTGTGAGATGATAATAGACTCTTGGGGAAACTTGGATAACATCACCCAAGTGGTAATCTTTACTAAATTGAACTTCTCCCATAGGAGATTTTGTTAAAGCATAACATGTTAAAGCTCAACTTGGTATTGGATTAGAGAGAAGCCCCGTGATGCTACCTCCTTCCCAAGCTTCAAAAAATGGACTTCATATGACACGATTCTACTTGATTATTCCATCTAATCTTCTTTGTATATTAATTAACCATTATAATTTATATTTATAAACAATAATCACAACATTAAGATTATATTTTCCAATGGTTATATTGACCAAAGATCATATAACAGTCAAAACCCAATGGTGACATTAAAATATACTTACTTTATTAATAGAGAGATATAATTTTGTTGTGTAAAATAATATAACAAACATTCTTTAGAAATAATTACTATTCAAAAAGTTTGGGTCATTAAAATTTTCCCCCTTAAGAAATTTTGTCCTTGAAATTTCAACTTGTGCACTCAGAAGAGAAAATGTGTGGGTACTTCTACCTCATTATTTACTACAGTTCCCACATTGTCGTTTCATATTTTTGGTTCCTTCATAACACTTTAACGAGGTGGGTAATCTTTTTTCATAAAACCTTGTCTCTACAGTCCAAAATATCCACATCTACTCCTCATAATAGAGGTCATATTCTAGTTATACCACCTCCAGATTCAGTACATGTGAAGGGTCAGGTATGTACTTCTTCAAGATAGATACATATAAAACATCCTGGTCTTGAGATAGATTTTTAGGAAGTTCAAACTGATAGGCCACTGATCTTATGCATTCTACTTTAATTTTTACTTATAAAAACAATTAAAGACCATGGGTATAACCCAAAAAACTGGGGGTATAGGCTATACCCATAGTTTTATGATCCTTAAAAAACCAAGATATAGGTATAAACCTATACCCATGGTTTTAAACCCTCTATATAGGCATTTTTTATGTTCATACCTATACCCAGAGTTTACCAAACTATGGGTATAGAACTATACCCACGGTTTGGAAAACTGTGGTTATAAGTCATTTATTAAGAAAAATACCCACTAGGATTTGATCCCAGTACCTTCCCCTTACAGTCTAGTGACTTTACCAACACTCTATCGCACATTTAATGTTCTTATATATAAAATATATATATAAATATAAATATAAATATATATATATATATATAATTTTTTTTTATTTTTATAAAAAAATAATTGGTCAACTTATACCCATGGTTTTTTCAAAATGTAGGTATAGGCCAAAATTGTTTTCTTGTATAAAACCTATTGCCATAGTTTACAAAAGACCATGGGTATAACCCATCCTATACCTAAATGTTTTGAGAACTATGGGTATAGGTCTTCCCAAATTTTTTTCCCACAAAACCTATACCCACGGTATTAGAAGAACCGTGGGTATATGTCTTTCCCATGATTTTCCCCCATAAAACCTATTACCAAGGTTCTCCTAAAACTTGGGTATAGGTCCATTTTTTAGTAGTGTAAATCAAAGATTTCATAGGGGCCAATGTACCTAGGGCCTAACTTAACTTTCTTCCCAAACCTCATGGCTCTCTTCTAAGGTGAAATTCGTAGGAAGATTTTATTTCCAACATCAAACTCCAAATCCATTTGATGGTTGTTAGAATATCTATTCTATTGACTCTAGGTATCATTTAGTGTTTTTGGATGACATGAACCTTTTCTGTCATTTCTTGCACAAGATCAGGCCCAAGAAGCTTTCTCTCACTAGATTTATCCCAACAAGTAGGAGTTCTAAATTTCTTCCCATATAGAGCTTCATAGGGAGCCATTTGAATAATTTAATGGAGGTTGTTGTTGTATGAGAAGTAAAATAATGGTATTTTTTTATCCCATCCACATTTAGATTCTATTTAGAATGTTCTTATAATGTCCTCAAGTGTTTGAATTGTCTATTCAGATTGGCCATCAGTTTGGGGTTGATAAGTCATACTAAAATCAAATTCAGTAATTAGAGCATGTTGAATCCTTCTTTGAAATTTTTATTTTAACCTTAGATCATGATCATATAAGATAGAAAGTGGAACTCCATTTAGTCTTAAAACTTCATTCACGTATATCTTATCAAGTTGGTCAAGATATAAATCTTCAAAAAGAGAGAAAAAGTGGGAAGTCTTGGTGAGATGGTCCACTATAACCCATATCACATTATTTCATTTGGAAGTCTTCAGGTGATTAGTGGCAAAGTCCATAGTGATATTGTACCACTTCCATGATAGTATGGGTAGTATTTGTAATACCCCTTTAGTAATTTGTCTCTATTCATTCACTTGTTGAAACAACAAGCACCTTACAGTGTGGTCACAAATCTACTTTTTCATGTTACCCACCAATAATGATCACCAAGGTCCCTATACATTTTCATACTTCCATGATGTATATTAGAAAGTATATCTATGAGCTTTATCCATCACCTCCTTCTTTATTTATAGAATTGATAGAACACATAGCCTTGTATGAAATTTCAGTACTCCTTTTTGATCAATATTGAACTCAAGAAACTTCCTACTCTTAACAAACTCTATCTTATTCTATAACAAAGGATATTCCCTTTGATATTTCATAAAATTATCTTATAATGAAGGTTGAGAAATAATTTGGGATAAGGTTTATGATTTCTCTTCCCTTACGATTCCCATGTCGAGTTTTACTAGGGCTTTGATCAAAGGATCTCTTTTAATCTTCATCATTTCCAACACAATATTTTCTTTCCTACTTAATGTATGAGGGATTTTTTTTCTATTCAAGGATGATACTTAATTGAACAATCATAGTCTTTATGAAGTTCCAAACATCTCCTCTATCTCATGTTCAATTACTTTTGTGTGAAAATATAATTTAAAATTTGATAATCTGTGTATATATCACATTTATCCCTATAAAGATATTGCCTCCATATCTTCAGAGAAAAAAAAACTGTACATAGCTCCAAATCATGTGTTAGATAGTTCATCTCACGAGGCTTTAACTATCGAGATTCATAAGAAATCACCTTGTCATTTTTCATAAGGATGCTGCCAATCCCTTTTAGAGATGAATCAATAAAAAAACGAATTATTTTCTTATATAGGGTAGTGTTAACACATGTGTAGTAATGAATCTCTTATTCAGATCTTGGAAACTTTCCTCACACTCCTTTGTCTTGATAAAATTAACCCCCTTTTCAAGTTAACTTGGTTAGTGGATTAAGAATTTGTGAAACGTTTTTTACAAACCTCCCGTAATATCCTTCTAAACCAAGGAAACTATGAATTTCAATTATTATTGTAGGATGAGGCTACTCCTTCACAAAATTTTTCTTTATAGGGTCAATTGAGATTCCATTATTGGTTACAATGTGCCCTAAGAAAGAAACTTACTGCAACTAAAACTCACACTTGCTGAACTTTCCAAATAACCCCTCCTTCCTCCGAGTTTGTAATATAAACCTTATATACTCCTTATGTTTCTCTTGAATTTTGGAATATATCATAATATCATCAATAAAAACTACCAAAAAGTTATCAATCCAGTCCTTAAAGACTCTATTCATTAAATCTATAAAAATTGCAGGAGCATTAATCAAGGCAAAGGGCATAACAACAAAATCAAAATGCCTACATCTTGATCAAAAGGCGGTCTCTGGAATATCTTTTTTATTTACCCTTAATTGATGATAACCAGATCAAAGATCAATCTTGGGGAAGAATTGAGCCCTATGAAGCTGGTCGAATAATTCATCAATTCTTAGAAGAGGATACTTTTTATTCACTGTGATCCAATTAATTTCTCTATAATCAATTCATAACTACATTGATCTATCCTTATCCTTCAAAAATATAATACGTTCTCCCAAAGGTGACACACTTGTTTGGATAAACCCCTTCTCAAAAAGATATTGGAGTTTCTTCTTTACAGGGTATTTGAAATTAGCTTGGAACCAGGCATGAGTTCAATGGATAAATCTACCTCTATTTCTAGGGGAGTTCCATGAAACTCCTTAGAAAACATGTCAATGTATTCCGGAATGATGGGGACATTCCCTATTTTTATACTTTCATCCTGTTATTCATCTTCACTGATCATTTTCATAAAGAAATCTACATGTTGTGCTTCTAGAAAAATCTCAAGTCAAGATATCTCTTCATTGAAGACAACTATTGATTTTCCATTCAAGATTACTAAGATTTCCTTGATTATTTATTTGAACATTGAATTATACTTTGAGATCTGGTTTATCCCTAGTTTAGTGTCAAATTCCATCATTGAAATGACTAATAGATTTGCGATAAGATTTTTATCACCAATGTAAATACTAGAGTTTCTATACACTGATGATGCTTGTATAATACCAATAGAAGTATTGAATAATAAATATACTTTTATGAGTTTAGGAATTGATTATATATTATTTTTAAACTTATAGGAAACAAAGGAATGTGTAGAACCAGAATAAAAAAAGTTCTTTCTAGTTTTGAGAGAACAATGAGATTGCCTTCCACCACATCATTTGTAGCTTCAACTTCATCTGTCATGATAGAAAAAGTACAATATTTCTATCTTAGCCTATGATAAGGTTGATGGTTATTCCCCTCCAGTAACCTCATATCTGGACAATGATTAGAAAAGTGGCCAAGATATCCACATTTGAAGCATTTGACTTCAAGTAGAGAATGTACCACCTTACCTTTGTCATTAGTGTTTTGAACTTGAGGATTGAACTCACTACGATAGTTATGAGTGATATGGCCATCTTTTCCACACTTTTAACACTTCCTACTCTTGAGAAGGTAGTTACTTGAATGATTCTTCCCACATTTTTTGTATGTGGAAGTTGCATTTTCTTTTTTCCTATTCCTTGATCAAAGCTCCTCCCAAAGTTTGTATATAAAGATATCTTATTTTCACTAGATTTTTGAGATAATTGTGTCTCACCGAACTCTAGATAAACTATCATAGCACTCCTCATGATATCCTCATAGTTTTCATAGTCTCAGTTGGTAATATTCTTTCATAGATGAGGTCTTAGTTGACTAAATAATCTATGAACCTTCCCATTAGGATCTATGACAAATATAGAGGTGTAATAGGAATGTCTTGTGAAGTTCATCTCATATCTTCCAATATATTTATTTTTCTTATGTTTTAGAAATCAGAATTCCTTATCCATTTTCTTTCTCATTGAATGCGGAAAATACTTATTAAAGAAGATTCCCCTAAACTATTTATATTACATAGATTCAATATCCCCTCTTGGATTCATATATTTAACCAGTTTCCACAACTGACCAGCTTCTCCCTCTAATCAGTAAATAGTAAGGGTCAATTTCTCTTATTTTGAATAATGGATTATAGAAAATATCTTTTCGATAGAGATTATCCACTATTCAATAATCAATGGGTCAATATATCCATTGAAAGATAGTGGTCGTTGACGTATAATGTACTAACAAAAAGTTATTCCCTTCATGGTGAATCTGGTATCTCATCTTGATTCATGTTATTTCTTATAACTTGAGTCAGTTGATTCATCATTTTCATGAATGTTTCCATTCCGTCTTCCATAAGAAGGTCGTCAGTGCCTGGTCTGTTGTGCTCACCATTTACATAGTTTCTCCTCTTTCTTTCCATTTTCTAAAAGAAGATAAACTTAGTGAAAAACATATTTCATTTAATAATATTATAACTCTAAAATAATTTTATTTCTTAAAAAATCATGATTAAATTTGTTATTCATTATCAATAATTACATTTTCTATAAATCCTTCATAATAGTTCATAAAAAGTTTATGATTAACCAAAAATATACCCCAAGAGTGTAAAACTATGAGTGAATCAAGACCCATTGTAATGTACCGGTTCCTGTTCAATTATATCTCAAATTAGTGTTTTTTTACCCCTATATAAATTTGTGTCAGAGCCACATCCACTTGTTTGTATCCAAAGAGGTATTTCTTTGTTCCGAATCCACTTACATAATATTTTACCAAAATAACAGGATGTTTTATTATATTTAAACTTTTCTATAAGGTTATTCCTATAGTTTTCAAATCCCAATTTAAACAAATAACTAAACCATCATTTTATACCAACTATGGAATCCTTCATTTTTATTATATAACACTACATTTCATTTTATAGATAAAGGTTATTTTTAGGTTTAGTGTCTTGTATATAAGGTACATAATAAATAAAAACTGAAAAAATTATTCTATTATACTTGAAAGGATTATTCAAGGTTCACCATAAGTACATTTATTGCATCTCATAACCTGTGGACATATATCAAAGGAAAGGATGATCATAAGGCTTAGTAAAAAAAACAAGTGAAACAATTTACTTGTGATTTTGAAGAATATTAGTAAGAACATGATGGAATAAATAAAGGCATAAGAAATATGAATATAATAATAATAAAAAAATTAATAATAACTTTTAAATCTGTCTACAACATTTACTTTAGACATTCATAAGCATATCACCAAGGTTTATCATTGAGGTGTCATGAAAATTACCAAGGTTATTCACTAAGGTATCGTAAAACTTGTCATCTTTAGAGATTAAATTATTTAACCAATGAATTATAGAACTATCAGAGATAAAACTTAATATTTCTTAATTAATTTGAGCTACATAGATCATAATAAACATTTCATAAATTACTAGTGAAGAGTAAAATAAACAGGTTTCATATCAGAATCATGGTGTTTTAGAAAGTGCTTAAAAACAAGATGTTTGTGTCATTTTAAACCCCCAGAAAAGGAAGGAGGGTTTCATGTATGTTAATACCATAATTAAATAGATAATTTTTACATATATGTAAATAACCCTAGATAATAAATAGGTTTTGATATTCAAAAAATAAAATAAAATAATTTCTTGATAAAAAGAGAGAAATTTTGAGACGAAAATCTAGAAGCATAATGAGTATGAAAAATGGTTTTAAAAAACATTAAAAATAGAAGAGACATGGGTATCTCATAAATAAAAGAATATTAATATTATAAAGGTATATAAAAAAATGAAAATAATAAAATAGTATGAAAATTTGAAAGACATACCACACAAAAAGAAAATTGAAAGGAAAAGAGAGGTTAAGAGTTACCTTACCTTTAAGATTGACTCCTAAAACTCAAAGGTCGAGACCTTCAGGGCATGAGGAAATATTGGTATGACACCTAGGAAGTTAAAACTATCAGAAATTATTAGTGTAATAATTTTTATTGAAATAAAATGAAGGAGTGAGTGGGTATTAATAGAAAATGTGGGGGAGTTTTTTTATTAATTTTCGAGAAACCTCAATAATGGTATTTAAAAAACCATGATATTTACAATGGTATTGGACACTTGGGACAACTATTACATTATTATAATCCAAAAGAGTCTAAAAATATTTTTCATTACTCATTACATAATTAATAATGTCGTTAAACATACCGAAAAACTCAAACTATATTTTTACTATTCATGAAAACTAATTTTTTTTTAAATTCTTATAAATTCATCCAAACATAATATTAACATTCTGAATTCAAAAATTAACTATATTTTATGAAAATTATTTTCTAAATATGAGAAATTTAAATTTTAAGTAATATAATTATTTACTCAAAAAATAACTAAAAAATAAGTTGATCCAATCAAACTCTAAATATCTTATTTTTTGCAACAGTGTATGTATGTTTTTCAAAAATCATTTCAGAGAATAAATTATTTATATTATATGAATTATTTAAATAAAAATTGCATCATTTTTCACTATTCATAAAAAATATGAAACTTTTAAGAAAAATACTAATGATTCACCATAGATTAATTTTAACTTTTGAAATTCAAAAATGATATTTATTTTATCATAATAATTCTCTAAGTATGAGAAATCTCTAAAGTATAGTTTTTACCTATAAAATAAATTTATCAAATTTTCCTAAATTAAACATATATTTTATTAAGAAAAACTATTCTTAAAATAGAAATGATGAAATAAAAATTTTATTTAAACAAAAGGATTACATTTTAAGTAACTAGGGACACTAAAAATAACCCCTTATAACACCCTCATAAGATCTAAGGGTAAGGTGTGCAATGGTGATAGACTCTTGGGGTAACTCAGATAACATCTCCTAAGTGGTAATATCTAATAATTTTAACTTCTCCCGTAGGAGATTTCATTCAAGCTTAACATATTGAAGCTAAGTTTGGGCTTGGTCTAGAGTGAAGCCCAGTGATGCTATCTCATTCCCAAGCTCAAAAAAATGGGCTTTGTTTGAAACAATTATATTAGATGAGGCCATAAAATTTTATTTATGTATTAATTAATCATTATCATTTATATTTATAAATAATAATCATAACATTAAGATTATAGTTTCCAACAGTCATATTGACCAAAAATCAGAATTGACTAATGATAATATAATGGTTGAAACCCAATGGGAAAATTAAAATATAATTACTTCATTAATAGAGGGATATAGTTTTGTTGTGTACAATAATATAACACACATTTTTTAAAAGAAATTATTATTCAAAATGTCCAGGTCATTACACTGGTGCTCCACCTTCACCTACTGATAGGTGGACCTCCTAGTGATAAATCCTACTATCTGACATTTCATCCCAGACCTCCAATATTGGTGGTGAATGTATTGATACATATTGAGATTCCTGGAAGAACTAACCACTGAGAAGCACGAGGCTCTTGAATCAACTCCTTTCTCATATCTATAGGAACCCAAACACATCCATGAATATGAAGGATCCATCTCTGTCTATATTTTAATATGGAGGCAGGCCATCTCTTAAAATACTCTGATGGAAAACCATGACCTTAGGATCTGAAAATCACATACTCTTCCAATTATCAAAGAGATAGGAGGTAACTATCAAGGTTCAGAGATAGGAATGCTTGTGAATATCATAAAAATCTAGATGCAGATTAGAGAAAAGGGCTATCAATTTCTATTCATCACTGAATTCCCGTGAGGCTTGTGCCTATGTTTTTTTGACTCAGTTCATCAGCTACTACATTGACTTTCCAGGCATATAGGAAAGCTCAAAATTGAAGGATTGAAGATATTTGACCCATATTTGATGTCTGAGATTCCTATCACACTGTGTAAAGATATATTTTAGTCTCTTTTGGTCCATATACACCACAAAGTGCTCACAGAACATATAGTGTCTCCTTCAACGCAAGGCATGGAAAACCACTACTAGCTTGAGGTCATCCATTAGGTAGTTTATCTTATCAAGCCTCAAATATCAAGATCGGTATGTAATTACTATGTCCTCCTACATCAAAACTTCTCCCATTTAAATTAATGATGCATCAAGGACACAGTATAAACTTTTCTAAGATATAGAAGAGTTAGTATTAGTGTGGAGACAAGCCTCCCTTTCCAATCCTAAAAGGATTTATCACATGATTCTGACCACAAGAACTTAACACCATTCTTTGTAATACCAGTAAGAGGTGAATAAAGTCATGAGAATTACTATAAAAAATTACTATAGTATCTGGCTATCCCTAAGAAACTATACATGTCAAACACATTCTTGGGCTGCTCTCTAGAAATAAAAACACTGACCTTCTCTAGGTTAATAGATATTCATGATTCTGAGATAATATAACCCAATAAGTGAACGTTGTTGATCTTTAAGTGGCACTTATCAAGCTCAGAACAAATATAATGTTGTCTTAGTGTAATCAGAATGATCTTAATGTGATTAGAATGGTCACTACAAGTGTTTCAGTACACCAAGATGTTTTCCACAAATATTATGACATAGAAATATTGATAGGGGTGGAAAAACCTATTCATCAAAGCTTTGAAAATAGAAGGCACATTCATAAGACCAAACGACATAACAAGGTACTCATACAGACGATGCCTACTATGGAAAGCTATATGAGGTATGTATAATGTCCTGAATCACACCTGATGATAACATAATATTAGGTAGAACTTAGAGAAAATCTTAGCCCCTCAGATATGGTCAAATATATCATCTATTTGAGGAAGTGGATATCGATTCTTGATTGTAATCTAGTTCAACATTCTATAATCCACACATAGATGAAGGGTCATATCCAAATTCTTGGAGAAAGGCATGGGAAAAACCCATGATGAAGTACATGCTATATAAAACCTTTGGAATCCATATCCTCTAACTGATGCTTGAGATCCTAGATCTTAGTAGGTGCTATCCTGTATAGAGGAATGGATACTGGAATTGCTCCTGGAACAAGCTCAATCATAAACTCTACCTATCTCTCAGGAGGTAAAATATAAAATTTGTTGGGAAATATGTCCCTAAAATGATCTACTACTAGAGGAAATTCTGCATGGTTAAAACCCTAATCCTCCAAGAAGATATTGGAAATATGGATGGTCAATCAACCCATCCCATGATACTATAGTCTATCTCTTCTATCCTGGACATCCCACTCACCATTGTATAGATAAATTCTTCCCTCTAGTGATGTAAAAAACACCCTGTGGTGATAGTAGTCTATAAACTCATGATACAGATCCAACCAATCCATCCTAAGAATGACATCAAATCCTGTCATATCAAGAAAAAAGAGGTCCTACAAGAAGGGGTAACTACCTACCTCAAGGGGACAATACCTACATTATCTTATGCACTCTGACCACACCCCCAATGGTGTATCTGGGTTCATTATACCATAGTAATACTATATTTCCAGCCCAAGTATTTCCACGACATATAAATAGATAAAAGAGTGTGAAGAGCATATATCAAATAAAGAATATACTATAGTGGAGGCTATTATAATAGTACCTCATACTGTAGACGATCCTACAGCTTGATCCTTGGGTATCAGATATAATTCATGAAACTGACATGATCTATGAACCTATGAAAAATTTGGACTACCACTATCAAAACAGATCTTCTGGCCCTATTGGTGATTAGTATTTTGGATACCACAATGATAACCTCGTCCTCTACCAATCCTTTTGGTTCTAATCCAAATCACCACATGATGCAGTATAAAAGAACCTTCTCTTGAAGGTGGATATGGTGCAGAACATCTTCCACTAGAAACTGATGTAAAGTTCTGAAATAATCTATTTTAATTACCCATAAAACCACAAGACGGACAGTCTAGTGGGTCTCTATCACACTAAGGCTTCAGGTACCCCTATCACCCACCATGGTGAAACCTCATGGAGCTACCAGTATAGGTACTCTGGCTACCACTACCATGATGATAAGCCTCAAGTTATTACTTCCTGGAAGTGAAGTAACTACTAGCCTACCTCAACACTAGTCCTCTATGCTTGGTAATATCACCACACCTTAGGTTTCACTTAGTGATAAGAGCTTGATTGACTATTTCATAAAAGGTAGGTTGGTGAAAGACACTCATCTGAGTCTGAATGGAATTAATGATCCCATCCTCGAAGTGTCTAACATGTAAAATCTCATCACGAGATATATGTATAATGAAGCACTAAAACTTAGTGAAACACACTGAATATTATATAAGTGACATATAATCCTTCTTGAGATTCATGAACTCTATAGATCTGTCAGCTCTCACTGTCTGAGGAAAGAACTGATCACAGAAAGTATTCTAGAAATCATCCAATACCATGGCCTGATGGCAACCATTCTGGGTAATCACATCCCACTACCACTTATCTGAATCATACAACATGTATACATCAATCATGAACCTATGCTCTGGAGGAATCTCTAGACTCTCAAAGATAAACAAGTTGGTATCTAGATAAGACTCAACAACCTATAAACCACCATCCCCCAAGAAAGTAGGTGGATACTGTTGCTGGAACTCATGCGTTAGATTAGCCATCATAGGAGCATCTCATAGAACACCACATATGGAATGCATTAGACGTAGGAAAGTATCAAATACCTAAGTGTTAGTTCCCAGATCAAGTATAGTAGGAAGTTCCTCATGTGGCACTCTTGGAGTCAAGACTAGAAGATTAGGGCCCACCATGTATGGATTATGGTCATTTCTACCATCATGGAGCACGACACGAGGATGTCATGACAACATTGGTCTACAAATTCCAAGAACATGCCTCAGAATAAGGTTACAATCATAAATATAGAAACACTAATATAAGATGAATGAATTAAAGGGAATTATAGCCATGATATACTACCCCAACTACCCACTTAGAAGGCTAGGTATTTAGGAAACTCAGAATTTACCCTAAACAAGGGTTCATGATACCCAATCATGGTTTATAATCAAGTTCCAAGTGTTTCTAATATATTGACCATTGTGTCTAAATAGTAATGCAAGAAATAATCCTCTGATACCACTTTTTGAAATCCTAGACCTGGATTCCACTGAAGGTTCCCCGATCGTAGTTGGCCACATGGCCTCAAGTGCATCTCCCCGAACACTAGAGGCTACCGAAAAATAGTGAGGGAATAGGGTGTTTCCATGAGGAGACTATGATGTCATTACCATATTTTATCATTGTGGATAACATATAAGAACAAGTAAATAAGTAGAAGAAGAAAAATAAGTAAACATGAATACAGTATAGTAGAAGCTAACTGAATAACTAAACAACATGTGAAACTGATATAAACATATAATAATTGCTGATGATATATTTCATGTCACTCAAAAGATGGAAAACACAGAGAAAAACAAGAATACATTCATTCTATAAAAAATTTTCCAAAAATAAATACAAAAACTATTCTCAACATCCGGATTTCCAGCTCAGTCATCTACTACCAACTCCATCCTAAGAATTCAAGAAATTAAGTGTATGAAGCCTTATGATTCCATTTTTGAACACCTTCATACATGTAGTCTTCAAAAGTACTAATGGTGGACTGTATAGGGTGTTAGATGAATATTATTAGGATACCACCAATGGTTTCTATAACATCATATCCTTGTAATATAAACTAAAGGTGTACAAGCATGTATATATAAAAGTAAATCAGTACAGTAACGTAAATACCCAAGTACCTGATTCAACCCTCATATGGTGTCTTAACATGTAACCAGTTAATTAATTAATTATTCAGTTATATATATATATATATCAAATTAGGCATAGCCAACACTAACCTCACATTGTGATGGTAATAGTAGATGTTATAGGATGTAACAAGGAAACTTGTAATTTAATTATTAATAAAAGGGTTCCAAGGTAATAACCAAGGAAAAAAGACCTCAAGGACTGCTAACTCTGTAGTAACTATATCCTGGATAAAGGGTAAGAGTTTAATCCAAGTATTATCATCCAAGTCATTCCACAATAGTGTCATCTAACCGAGTCCAAGGAATACATCAAAGGCTAAACAAGACAAGCTATGGCTAGGTCCAAGGATGTAACAAAGGAACCTCACATACTTAACATCCATGATGGATCCAAGGAGTGTATCTAAGGAATCCTATAATGATATATAAGGGATCCTATAGTGTCATACCTAGCATCCATTTATAGATGAGAATCACATTCCAAGGTGGGTCTCAACCAAGGGAACCAACATCCTTGAATCAGAATGGCATTCTTAAGTGCATAAGGAATTCCCTTGGGAATCCAAACTCTAACCTGAGTCAAACCACCCCTATAATAATATCAAGGTTTATATGTAACTATTAACCTTAAATTAAATTCATTTTATCAATTAGGCTATATTATAATCATGAAATTTAACATTTCATAAGGTTCAATCCATTTCCTTTCATTAGTGTGACAATGCCAACTGAGCATGAAACCATTTAAGTATTTCACTTAATCCATAATCATTTAACAAGGTTTAATCCTATACCTTCCATCATGAGTTTAAAAGGGTTCTATGGAATGAAACCATCAATCATTCCCATTCAAATTGGCCAATTAATACATATACACTACACTTTCCATTTCAATTAAGATCGATTTATCAAGATTAAAGAACCTAACTTAGGTGGGTCAGGTGTGGATCAACATGGTACTAGACATTCAAAAATTCAATAACCATTTAATATTAGGAGTCTTACCATTAGGATGGTCAAGCTTGAGGCACACCCGAATGGTGGCTCAAACATGTCAAAACACTAAAAAACCCAATTCTGGTCATCACCCTACATGGGGTGGTTAAAGTTGTGGTTGAAACCACCATAAATGATTTACATATATGTAAAGGGTCATAAAATAGGATACTAATGACTAATAGAAATATATATAATTTTAACAAATGACCCTTGATGAAATCGATGCGTTGAAATGACAAATTCCAAAATGATGAAACTCAAAGGATGTGTTATAGGCCACCTACCTTAGGCTCATACGACTCTAATAATCCAATATCACCCTTTAGTTTGTCTTGTATTGGAGTAGATTTGAAGAAAAGATCAATCACATGAAATTGAGGAATATGAGCCTACATCTAAATAACATCGTTGATAAGAAGAAGAACACCAAATGATTAAAAAGGAATTGACAACATACTGATGCAGATCCAATGAGATGAATGGTGGTCAATTCAGACTCTAGATGGAATCTAGATGTCGATTCTGATAATAGATGGGTTTTTGGATTCAAAAGGGAGGAATAAGGGTGATCTATATACTAAAAATAATAAAGGGAGGTGGGGCTTCATTTAAAACATCATTTATGTGTAAAATAGTAAAATTTCCCAAAATTTTCCTTTGCACAGTTTGGATGCATGATTTTAAAAACCATTCTCTAACCATGCACGATCTACTATAGGAAAGGGGTACCTGTATGGTTAGGCTGCACAATTAGGGAAACCTTATGTCAACTGTGTGAAATTCCATTGTCAAAATTGCAAACATTCATGCAAGGCTATGCGGCCCATATCACACGGTTTGGGATAACTGTGTGACCTCCTACTACTTACTTTCCATCCCCGCACGGTTAAATCTAACCATGTGTCCTGACCACACTGTTTCCCCTAACCATGTGACTGGCCATATCCTCCCACCGATTGGGGTTCCGAGCTATGAACAATCTACAAACACCCATGAAACCTTCACTAACTCATTAGGAACCCATATTAGGTCCAAAATAAATAATTAGACCAAAATTTAAATGATCCATACTTGAGTGAAATGTCTTGTTCTTATAATAAAAATATTAATTATATTTTATATTAAGTGCATTAAGTTTATTAAAGAAAATTTGATAACTCTTAAATGGAAACTCAGATCAGAAATCCAAGATCATAGTTGAGTATGGAATGACTTATTTATCCTTGGAACAACCTAAAATAGGTTGGTGCAGGGTGTTTTGATATCTCTCCCATTGAAAGTATGTTTATTGGATAAATTAGTCAATTAGATTTGTTAATTTATTTATTTAACCTAAAGAAAATGTTTATAAGAATACTGCCATGATGTATCCTCTAGGGTTAACTGCATAAAATATGGTAGGATTCTAGAGCTTATTCCCCTCATTCCATTGTCAAGTCACCTCAGAGGATGAAGAAATGTTGGATCAGAGTAGATTGGGATGCTGCAAACACAAATAATTCCTTATTAATTGGTGATCATGTTCTTAAACAATGAAAAATCCAATATTCAAGAAGGACTCATCAATTTTAGGATTATACCCATTTTGATTAAATTTATTTAGAAGATCAATCTACTATATTTATTTGAACCAATTGCGGATCCTTGGACTTCACCTATGTACAAATTTAAATTTTTGTTTTCAATTGTTTTCTAACCCTAATATCCTTGCTCTTGATCTTTGGATAAGAAATCTTATCCAAAGATGGTTAAAAATTTGTTCTTATTCCTTTCCCCCTCAATTACTTCATTTTATTCTCTGGTAGCACCCTACAGTCATGGTTCAACATTTATGGTAGGTACCGAGCCCAATCAGACCCACAAAATCATAATGAAATGATATACATGGGATGTATTGGAGAATCAAGGGTAGATTTGGGTTTTTTATGAGGCATGGGTGATCATTTTCACAAACTAAGATCAAATCATGAACCCTAAATAAAATCAGGTCATGCAGTGTGAATGAAGAAACCCCCGTGGGTTGGTGAAATTGATTTCCATCTAACATATGGTCAAAAATTATGAATCATAGTCATATCCACTAATATAGGGTGAAGATACGACCACAATCAAAGGGATGAGGCCAGATTTAAGGTGTGAAATTTTGGATTTTGGAAGTTGTATAAAACTTGACTACACACCTTGTACTGTGATAAACACACAATGTGTAGCTCCTTGGCTATGGTGGATAGGTTTTTGGAAATTCATAAGGATGGAATGGAATGTATATCCCCTATAGGCCGTGTACCCTTTCCCCAAGTGAATGAGCGGTGTCTCGGAGAACATGACAAGGTGAAAACCATGTTCCCGAGTACATGGGCATGATCATATTACATGGGAATGGCTAGAGCACACAGGTGACAACTCGTGTGGAGAGGCACACTATTTACTAAAGCACACAAACAAGGGGTAAAGTATACAAACATGGCCAGAAGGACATGACCCGATCCAAGGTAGCTTGGATATATCATGTTGTCCACCTGCATGATTTTTACTTCTACATGGACTGGGATTTATGTACCTCCATGGACATGAACAGGAACACTGTGTACTAAATAACAAAGACATGGGGTAAAGTATAGATACATGACTAGAAGGACATGACCCGATCCCAGGTAGCTTGGATACGTTGTGTTTTCCACCTACACGACATGTAATTATAAATGGACTAGGAGCCATGTATCTCTAGGGACATGACATAGAAGTGGAGAGGGAACATACAATATGAGGTTCCCCTCACACACCATGTACTCCATGAATCCTTTTTAAGAAAACTCAATCTTCTATATATACTTCGTTTGAAATCATATTTTGAACCATGATTAGTCTATCCTGAGTGATTTTCCACATAGAACATGATGATTCCCTTTGTTTTGGATTTTGAGATATGATGTATTTTATTTTGGAATGGTTATTGTTAAGGTGATTCCCAATGATGGTGTTGATCAGGAAGGGTCACAAGAGACTTCCTATAGAATGGAAACCACCATCAGATTGGGAGAGGATCCTATATCTACCAAGTATAACCCTATAACAGATAGGGTGAAGGAACTCGATTATTGGAGTGGAACCCTCATATCAGATATGGTGTGGTTCCTCGACGACAAGAGTGGAACCCCCAATCACACCAGGGCATGAGCCCTCGACCTATAGAGTGAAACCCCCATTAGCTTGGGCATGAGTCATATACCTACTGAGTGGAACCCATATATCATATAGGGAATGGGTACTCGATGAATAGAGTGGAACCCCCTAATGCATAAGGTTTCATGTCCTCTATAACTAATTACCGAGTAGAACCCCCTTATCAGATATGGAATGGTTCCTTGTGATACCCGAGTGGAATTCCCTATCAGCATGGGTGTAGGTCCTCTATAAATACTTACAGAGTGGAACCCCTCATCAAAATTGGTGCAGTCCCTCTAAAGATACTTACATATTGGAACCTCCATGACACACTAGGGCATGAGTCCTCTACATTTAGTTTGTGCCCCCTCAACTGTGAAACACAATGACAAGGTGTTTGATTTCAGACAGTTACTTATGAAAATATGCATGAGATGATGGGCATCATTGATGGACTTTTGGAACTATTGGTGACTGTTTTTCCTTGGATAAGTTGTGAGATTGAGACCCCATTTATCTATTTTTTGGGATTCTTTTTCTGAGAATATATATATATATATATATATATATATATCTGTATCCATAGATTTGAATTTGGTTACTCTCATACCATTGGCTCAGAAGACGCAAGGGGTATGCCACATGATTTTCGTGTTTATCTTATCATGGTTGGATGAGTTCACTATCCTTATATGGGTGTAAAAGACTCAATGTTTAGTTCATTTACACACCATTTTGTTCCCCTTGTGCTTGGATGAGTTTAATAATTCCCTTAATTTGAGTTGAGCTTAATCATGTTTACCATATATTATCTTTCTATTACTATTTTATCTCTTACTACCCCCTTTAGCTTTTGGGGCATCCTACTGGGTATATATATACTCACCCCTACTTGGGATTTTCCAACACATGTCATCTCTTATACATACAATAGAATGGTCTATTGTGACTTCATAAAATCTTATGGATAACTAGTAATTTGGACCATGTATGGTGGTCATAGCTTAGAGATTATGGGTTGGGACCTCTCAATGTTTTAATTTCTAGTTTTTTTAGGTTGGGGCATCTTTCTGGTTGGGCATGTATTTTCCCCTATACTTCTCAGTTTACACTACCGTACTCTTGTACTGTCTAGAGGTTTTACCTGCATGGTTGTTAACCTAGTGTTTTGAATCTTTTATTATTATTACTCCACAATTCTTCATCGAGATGGATATATGTTCACCTACATGTACATAGGAAAAGGTCTCCCCAGGTTAGTTATGCATTCAGTGAAAGTTTTCACCCCTTCCCTATGGAGGTAGTCTTGGGGTAGTTTTGGATCAAGCCCTAATTAAGATCAGGTCAAGACACTTAATTTCCATAAAACATGATAATCATGAGGCATTCCTAAGTGTTATCACAAAATATCTCACAAGAAAAGAAGTTAAGACTAGTAGAAGAGACCTCATATAGAAAATGAATCTTTATGAAGGATATAATAATGAAGCATCAAAGGAAGAAACTTGTTCATGTGAGATTAATCTTATCATGATGGTGTATCCCAAACCAAGAAAGTATAATTTCAAATAAAAACTCATGAATAATGTTTTTTCAAGAAGTTACACATAAATTAGAACCACTATATAGGAATGTAAGTGAGTTGGAAACAAAGGGTTGGTTCAAAACACCCAACACATTCCTCAACTTAAGGATGTTTTGCAAGTACCTCTCTCACTACGAATTTCTATGTTTTTAATTTTTATTGATGTGATTCATATTTAATGGGGGGATATAAATCATATGGTGTGATTGTGTTGTGAGAAGATACATATACAATAGTGTGTTAGAGTTTTTTTAATTATTAATTGGCATAAACCCTAAACAAAAAGTTGAAATGTTATTAAGTCCTTATCTGAATAAATAAGTGATTTTAAGAAACCAATTTGGATATAAAATCTAAATCTAGAATTGTATTCAATTATGAATAATTAGAAATTATATAGATCCTAATATAGAATTAAATTTTGGGGTTTGACAAATTGTATCATGATCAAAGTAGTGGAAGAAACCCATAAAAGCACTTAATCAATCAAAACCAAATAAATATGTAGTGAAGAAAATGATAATATAAATTGGAAAACCTCATATGTATTGTGATATATATCTACTATTATTGATTGAGTATGTATGATGGAGATCACCATGAGATATTCAAAGGACTCTTTTTTTCCCTTGGTAGTACATCGACCACTATAATTTTCATTCATAATGAGAGGGTCCCCAAACACCAAAGGTGTTCTCGTACCTTCTACGAGTAGATGAATGGTGAAATGGGATAAATATAGGATTTATCATATCAATTACACATAAATAATCTTAATATGAGGGTATCATCCTTTATATAGGATCCCTTAATTTAAGGAATGGAGTTGAGTATTGGATTCCACCACATGGATGTCAACTTATGTTAAGATAACATATACCTATTGGTGTTTCATAATCGTTGAATGTTTAAATAATAAAATGTTGTATGTATAGACATAAAAAAATCAACCTAATAAGTCATAAATAAATGAAATTGGTAGAAGACATGTAAGTATCCATGAGACCATATCATAATCCTATGATAATATATGATAGAGGAATCACATGCCTTACACAATATTAAGATATCATAATATGTAATAATAATCACATTTATATCCCAAAATATGAATTAGGGGATATCATACTATACGATATCCTTACTTTAGTGTCTATCCAATAATCTACCATTCATTCTAAAATCCCATAATAACTTTATTTAAAACTACACAACTCATTGTGAATTCATCTAAGCACTTTTGAATATGGTTTATCAATATCTCTTCAGTTTGGAATAAACATTTTTTATAAAATTTAATATTTATTATAAATACTAAATGTATGACCTTATATAATTTTTATCATTTAAAAAGAATATGAAATATTTATTTCAAAGTTATAATAAAATAGTGTCCTCTATAAAACCATTAGTGCTACTAAGGGGTTTAGTGTGATCTCGATCAATCATTATTATATCTTTATATGAACACATACACCATAATATATATCATATATGTCATATATATACCCATATAATCTAGTTTTCATGACCTAAAGTTACCATAATACATGGTACATTTTAATCTAGTATAGGAAATCTCACACATTAATGATTATCTAAAATAGAATGACCAATTCGAGGGACACATCACTTATAATTCATCTATCTGCTGAGAACATCACATGAACCTCATCTACGTAGATAAAAAAATAACATGTCACTCAACTAAGAATTGCTATAAATTTCCTCACTCTAATGTAATAAAGTTTCAAGATGTATTTAACTCATCATACAAGTAGATAAATTTGATCTTGGTTGAGCTCAAACTGATGAAATGATCATAAACATACCCAAACACCCCTTGATAACCTATTACTCATGAATTTTGTAAGAAATGTATCAAAGTATAAAGGTTTTAATACTAGGTATCTTACCAACCGTAGGTAATGTGGATTTATAATAATCATATACACTTAATTATATTAACGACCATAAGAAATTTGATGTGATATTGTTTGATGTGTATGTTTACATAATAAGTTTTGACTTATTACCTCATGATTATTTTCTTTGAATCCTGTATACAACTCTTTATATTGAGTATAATATTATATTAATTCTAATTATAACATATAATAATAATTAATAATACCATGTGGTGATCATCAATTATGCGAAACCCAAATTCATACTTTGAGGGGATAATTATCATTTCACTTCATGAAAAATATGTACCCATTGTGAAAGAATGATAATGTGTAGAATTAATTTTTTTATAACATGAAACATTTTATATTCTTAAACTCATTAATAATATTTTAAAAACAATAAATAATCTCCTTCTTAACTTATCATAAATTACACACCACCGAATCATCTTTATGTTTACTGTATATTCAAGGGTTTCATTAAACTCATTATATCTCTATATAATTCCTAACACATTTCAATGTGGACATATGATAAAACCCTACCAATAAAATATTTCTTGAGTAAAATTTATAAATAAATGTAATTTGATTAATGGTGAGACATAGGAATCACGTTTCTAATGTTAAAATCCTTGGACATAATCAAACTCCTTAACTCCACAACATCAAATGTGATGAAGTTAGTAGAATTTATTATCTACTTAGAAATCTTTTTAAATTCATCATGATCATTATTATAATAATTTACATAAAAACATTTCCTTGAAATATTTTTACTAACTAGTATAACTCTTTACACTAATATTTTACCAACATAAATTAAACCTTTAATGATATAAAGTGACATTCACCTTGTATTTCAGAAGGAATAATATTTTATTTATTAATTTTGAACTTATCTTTTTCTAAATATACTTTCACTAGCCTCTTAGAAACTATATTCTCTTCATAATATCATACTAATATAAAAAACTTCTTTGTGTTTAGGAAATGAAAAATATTTCCTCTTAGTATGAACATTTAACAAATAAACTATAATTTTCATATCATATATGGAATTATATGTGTTTGGATCATTTTCTTATAAATGTAAGACTTTATTCTTTAAAACATGTCACTAATGGGTGATAAAAAACATCCCCTTATATTTTAATAAACATCTGGATAAACAACTTTTTTTATTGGATATTTTTTTATCGTATCCTTTTAAAAAAATATTATAGAATATGATGAATCATAAACCATGTGTATTGAATCCATTATCTCATATTGTTCACAAAAATAAATTTTTAATAACCCAATTCTCATATCATATAGGCCAAATTATATGAATATTTACATCCTTTACTTATATCTATATGAGGTTGATTAACTCCTTTATATTCAAATATATGATGTTGAAACTCTTTTATTCATATCTCGAATTAAAAATATGATATTTATCAATTATTACCTTGATTTTGAAATCCTATATATTTATAACATATGTAAAGTACACATTTGGTATCATATACCCTTCAAAACCATATAATTAATTTCTATATCACTAATGTTTTACATGGATATTATATAGATTTTCTCAAACCCCATTTGGTATCTAAAAAATTCTATCCTATGGACTCATAAAACTTTTTTATTGAATTCACTATTATGTTTTGTTAACATTAACTAGATACTAGAAGAAACATTATTAGTCTTTGTGGATAAATTTTATTATTACAGTTTGAAATTTTACCTACTTGTACTGTCTATATGGAATTAGAATCTAGATATCTCATTCTTAGTTCTTCTATTCTCAACACTTTTTTTGAATTTTGACTAAACCTTTCTAGAACCCATTAATTTGGTCAAAAAATTTAAATAATTGAAAATATAATGAATTTCATACTTAGAACAGAACTTTGGAAAACCATAGTCTCACCAGTTCATATATACACTCAATAATATTGAGTAAATGAGTGGAGATTAAAGTTATATTGGTCATTTTGAATCTAATTCATTTTATAACTTATATGAATCCATAAATTCTTCTATAATCATCAATATTAATTTGTTTAAAAACTTCAGTAGTTTAGTTACTTAGGAAGGTGTTTCTCTAACACATAGTATTTCTATTAATTAATAAATTTTAATAATTTACTAGTCTTAAGAGTTTCTTACATTAATATTCTCTATCTTAAGGGTTAATATCAAAGTTAAGTTTGATGATGGTGATGTTAAACATTTAACATATAATATTTTATTAGATGGGAATTATGTTTTATAGTTATTAAATAAGAAATTTTATTAAATGGTCTCCCATTAAAATGTTGATCTATTTTAGAATAAATTATATCCATTAGTGGAATGAGATCCATATTTCACTAATCAACTAGTCTTCTATGGGTTCCTCTCACCCTAAATATTAGGTATGTCATCATCCCAATCAGATCTGATATTATATTAGAAAATTAAGAATACATTACTTTTCCCAATCCATGATATAGATAAACCCAACTATATTTATATAAAATCCAAACACTTGTTAGGTTTAATATCTATGTGTAACCCAGATATAATATATTGGTTTAGTTATCAAACTCTTAGGTCTAGACATTTCCACCATATCTTACATAAGATAATATAAGGGTACCATGTAATTGTAAAACATACCCAATTGAATGATCAAGGTCTTTACATTTTCCACTTTAGAAGAAATCTAACACTTAATTATTATAAGGTATTTAATATATCATCATATTATATCATGTTATTCACTTGACATGTATTCCCAATTTTAATGATTTAGTTTGGAATCTTATTCCTTCCCTCAAACCAATATGTTCAAACCATGTTGATGTGTAACTCTTTACTAAAACCTCAATTTATATTACTCACCCAAAAAATAGAAGATAAATATATTTACACTTATCCAAATTTATCTTATGAACAAGGTATATTGAATTTTCATTTAAAGGTTTAAAATTATGTGAAATTATCAATCCCCACATGGGTAATCCTGTATCTATAGATAATCAACCCCAACATTTCTAGATTAGGCATAATCCTCAAGGCTAGTGGAATGTTTGACTCGAATTCCCATTATACATGGATACTTTGGTCAAGAGAGATTCAATCAATCATAATTCTAATACCTAATATGTACAAACTTAATTCAATAACAAAATTCAATAAAATAATTTTAATTACAAACCAAAATCAAGGTATATGAAAACTAAATAGGTTATCATACATAGAATGTAACTCTTTATATGAATGTATGATAATTTATGAAAGCTGTTTAACAAATTTTAACTAATGAATACATAAAAATTATGAATATAACAATTATATATATGAATAAGGACTGAATAAATTTTAAACAAAGGAAAAATTCATATATTTAAACATGAGATAAACCATTTCAAACAATTCAAAAATAAATTTAAAATAAACACTTTATATTTTGGCTAACCTTATGGAAATTCCAAAATTTTGAATAAAAACATTTTATGTTCATTTCCTAACATGATCTCTTTTATATTAATAATTATATGGCATTTACTTAAAATATATAATATTTCATGAAATATAAATATTTTTTATTTCAATTTCTATTTTGTAACTATTTATATAATCCAAAATACACATATTAAATATTATCTAAACCTTGATCAAATCAATTATCAAAACATATTTTAAAATGGTTTAAATAATTTCTTGAAATAAGTTATTTAATTTGAACAAATGAAATTGAATATTATGAACCAATCATAATATTAAATATAAACACCTTTATATTCAACCATATTTTTTAATTTATAAAAACTTTATAAATCACACATATAATTTCATTATAAACACTTTATATTCAAAATATAATTCAATCCAAATAAATTTCACCAATTTAATATATATCATATTCATATTAAATCAATAACTATAGAATCCCGTGAAATATTTTTTATCACATATTTTATTCCTCTATACATACATAACAATCTATAAGTATTAACTCATCTATTATATGAATCTATACATAATATTCAAATTATATAAACAATTCATATATATGAATATTTAAAATGAATAAACAAATAAACATATAGTTTATTAATTTTATAAACACGATATATATAAATATAAACACTTTTTATTTAATTTAATAATAAAAATATCATACATATAATTCCTAACACTTATATTTTATAAACTATAATCATTTTAACAAAAAATACTTCATTTCATAATTTTCAGCTGGAATTTTATTTTATGCTTGATAAAGAGACTATCAATCATAAAATGTGATATATATCAAAACTTATGATAAGTGATAACATAGGGAATCTATAATATTTTATGATATTCACAAACCCTTACATTTCATTTATATGGAAAATAAAAGGATATTACATATGTGGAATCCCATATATAAGAGTATCTATCATGAAAAGGAAAAAACCTCACATATGGGGTAACCCAAATATAAGTGATTCTTTCATGAAAAGGAAAAAACCTTACATATTAGAAAGTCTATTACGTATGGTCTAATCATAATCTGTAATATATACTATATCTTAATTAATATTTGATACCCTATTTTCACACAACCTAGATTTTAGTCATAACCTATGATATCTCATATCATAACTTAATAAATAGAAAAAAACCATATGTTTTTATGTATTATACTCTTTGATATACACTAATTGTACCCTATAACTATAAATTTACATTATGTTATCCTATAATGTAATATTAGGTAGAGTAATCCGGTGATCTGAAGGCTGAAATTCAACCACACAATATCGTATTCTATGATATGGAATCAATAAGATTATGATATGAATGTTCTTCATGAAAATAGTAAAAGATCATGTTGATCTATTATGAACATGGATTTTATTGTAATGACCTAAAAATTAATTATTTGATTAATAAAGGGACTAATTTTTTTCATAATGACTATTTTATTATATTTCACAATGGAAGTATATAGTAATACTATTACAAAAAGAATATTACATGCCATGTAATAATACCGATTACTACAACTAAGATTTGTTTAAGGATATAAAAACCAAATAACATTGACCACAAAATATTATACTCTATAGGATCAAACACTGCTAGGAAGATTATACCAAGCATGAAAAATGATAAAATAAAAATGAATTCTTAGGAATATAATAATCATTATCAACGGAATTGTAAAAAAATTTGGGAATTAATTTGTAAATATTGATGTTATATTATAAATAAATAGGATATAATCAGAAATTTTAACATTAGGATATGACTGTTACATGATCATTAGTCAATAAGACCATTATAAATTATAAAAATTGTTAATGTAATTATTATAAAGTGACCATTAGGATTAATTTATAGTAAGTACAATGATAAGATTTGATATAATATAGACAGAATAAATGATGATCTCAATCAATTGGATCATGACTTTTGGAGCCCATTTATTAGAACTTGAGAGAGAGGTAGCATCAATAGAGTTCACCTTAGACCAAGCCTAAGCAAAGATTCAGTAGGTAATGCTCAAGTAGAATCAACTACAAGATAAGTTCAAGTTAGTTTAGATAACCACTAGGTCAATGTTAGTTAATCCACCCCATGAAACTATCACCATCACACACCATACCCTTAAAGATTTTTCTAGTGTAATAAGGGGACATGTATTTAGACATTAATACTATAAAAGTGTAATTTCATTTGTATAAATATAATAATTATTCCATTAATTCAATCTTTGTTATTATTTTATTTAATAAAATACATATGAATTCAAGAAATATTTGATAAATTGTTTTTTAAATAAAATTAAAATATAATTGTATTTTCAGAAAGTATATACACTTTTATAATTTAGGTATTCTAAATAAAATTTATTTTCATGAAATTTTATTATAAAAAATATTTATTTAAATATAAATTATAATATAATTTTATAATGTTCTGATAATTTTTTGTAAGTGTTAGAAAGTTGACTAAGTCGTAAAGAATTTTATTTTTCAATAAATGATTATTTTTTATTTAAAATATAAAATTTTCAATTTTAAGAATTCAAAATGATAAAATAAGCATTATATTTTAAATAATCACATTGAAATTTTGTTAGGGTAAAATTTTAGAATTTTCTAAAATACAATATTTTTTATTGAATAGTAAAAGATACAGTTTTGTGTTTCTGGTATGTTTTATGACTTCATAAACATGTGATAATAATATATAATTTATAAAACTAAGTATATGACCATAAATATATTATTTTATTAATTTAATGTATTTTAATGTATTTAAATCAATTTAAAAATGTATAAATTACTTTCCAAAGTGTAAAATAGAAATTAAGATTTTAAAAATAATATTTTGTGGAAAATTTAATTTTCCATGGAAAAAGTAATATTAAAAAAGGTTTTTGGTTCCAATGACCGAATGAACTGAAGGAATCTTTTTTATTAATTTTTTATAACCCCTCTTTCAAGGGATGAGGGGGAACCCTTACAAGGCCCGTAGGCATATGATATTACATTTACTGTAGGATTGAGAGACATTAAATGACCCGAAGGTCTTAGGGAATTCAACCAGACTGTAACTATAAGGAACTGCCCATTCCCATCATCTAAATCATGTTGGTAGCTCTCCAACTTCACATGTCAATATGTCTAAGCATCCCATGCAAGTACATGCTGGTCCCGATGGCATATCCATACCCTCTCATTATTCCCTTTCCTTAATCCATGTTATATATCATCATGCTAGTAAATTCATTAATTGATTTTTATAAGAAATATTACTATATTTTGAATACCCAAAACCCTTCCTTATCCATGATTATTCACCTAGATGAAAACATAATTTATTTATTGTTGATTTACATGTATTAAAATCACATTCCATTTCATGGTTTAAAAATGATGTAATGTTCAATTATTTAAGAACTTATGTACTTAATGATTTTATATAAAACCTCTTATTTATTCTACTTGGGTTATTGATGAAGTGATTTATTATTATTTATTCAGATAAAATTAGTTAATACATATAATGTTTGTGGCGTGATATCATTCCAAAATATTGGGTAAATAATTTATCTCTAGAGGTGACCTGTTTTATGGTACCTTGGTTAATAACCTTGGTAATTATGTTTAATGAAACCTTCTTGATAAACATTAGGGATATGATTATGAATGTATCATTTTTATGTTTTTCACACATTTCCATGTTATTGTTCATGATATTTCTATTATGACAAGATTAATGTACTTATGCTCATTCTCTATTGTTATACCTCATGATCACATGCTAAATATTTCCTTTGTTATCCCCTTACTAGGATTTATGATCACCCATTTCTTTTGATACAGGTCCCCAAGATACGAGATGTATTAAAAGCAACCTAGTATTAATATAATAAGTAATATTTCCGTTATATTAGGTTAAATATTGTGTTTTATATGTATTATGTTCCTAATTTCTAATAAACTAACCCTCAAAAGAACCTTCGTATTATAAAATGTTTTACCATATAATGAATATTTTATATATTAATAAGGAGGGATTCCATAATTGTAATCAAAGTAATTTTAATTAATTATGGAATTTAGGACTAGACAAAATTAGTAAGAACCCAAGGGATAAGCCTAAATATAAGAAAACATCCTAGAATTTTCAGTGAATTATTAAGTAAGTGGCTTCCAAGCAATCAAATCCCTATATGGATACTATAAGTGCATGTGGATCTGATATAGTTGTACCTAGGTCTAATAAACTTGAAAAGAGTATATTGGGTATTGAATCAATCGTCAAAAAGCTCATAATAAATAGGCCTTTCACAACACCTATTTTAACACTCTTAAGGGATATGGTGGGATAATATTAACATTTATATGAACCATTATGAAGGATATATAATAATTTAATTATTATTAGAGGATATTAAAGAATAAAATCTTTGAGAATGTTGTTTTAGTACTAAAACACCATTTATAATTACAATATTTCTAAAAGTAACAAGTTCCTCACTAAGGTTTTCTCCTTTTATAAAAAAGGAATGATATAAGAGGAACCACGTAAATGATGAGTGAAATGTATGATGAACTGAGGAACTTACTCGCATTTTGGAAGATAGGATGGAAAAATCCTGAGGATGATGAATCAAATATCTCAAGTTATAAATAATAACCTAAATCATGTTGGGTGTCAAAAATCAACTCGAAGGAAAGAACTTGTAGTTGAGTTCTTCATGTGTTAAAAAAACCTAATTTTAGTGGATGCACCAATAAATTAATTAAAGAAAAATGGATTAACTCTATAGAAAATATATTTTTGCACTTTTTTATTTAATGCTATAGAAATTCACCTTTTTAGTATACCACCTAGAAAGATAAGTTAATTAGTGGTAGACACTAATTAAGAACATGAATACAAGAGCATAGATTAATTCTATAGAATAAGAAGAGTTTAGGATAATCTTTATCAATAAGTATTTTCCTCATTTTATGTGAATGAAAATAGAGAATTAATTATTAGAGATGAAGGATAAGGAAAATGAATCAGTGGGAATCTATGAAATAAAATTTATAATTATTTCTTCATATACCTCTGTCTTTATTATAGATTCTAATGGAAACGTTGATAGGTTCTATAGTAGAATAAGACCCAATATATAGAGTAATATAGAAAATAAACACTATAAAAGATATAAGTAGATAGTAAATAGTTTAATGAAGTTTGAAATGGAGTTCGTAGAGACACAATGGTCTAATATATTGAGTGAAAAAAAGAGACAAATTGATCCAAAATCAGGGAATAATTTTAATCATGGAAGAGAAGGAAAGAAACTAAAACTTTTCACATGAAAAAAATATGGTAAGAAACATTTTAGGAACTACTTGTATGGAATTGGAAAGTAATATAAGTTTATAAGATATGGGAATATAGGTAATAACTTTTATAGTGTGGTGAAGCCTAAAAAAATCAATGAAAAAGAAAAAGGGAATCTACTGAATAGAAAACCTGAAGTTCAATGCTTCAAGTGTGAAAAACTTAGGTAGTTGAAAATAAATGTCCAAATACTATGTTAATAGAGGGTAAACACCAATAATTACAATATTTTCAGAGGAAGCAAGGTTATACATTCAAAATATTGACGATTCAAGAAGAGGCTCCAAATGATGTGTTTGGAGGTACACTCATTGTGATATCAAATCTATTGAGTACTTGGTTTTAATAAAGTTATACACATTCCTTTATTTCATCCATGTTTGCAAAGAATATAAAATCAAAATCTTAACATCTAGATATAGAGTTACCATTTAAGACTTCGAGAGGTATTATCCAAGCATAAAAGTTGTTTATAAACTCTAATATCAACTTTGGTGAGTATAATCTTGTCAGAAACTAGTAGTCATTCCCATGGTAAAATTATATACTATTCTAAGTATGGATTTTCTCTAAAAGTATACTGAAAATATCAACAGTAGAAGAAAGAAATTTTCAATGATCTTGAATGGATAACCAATAGTTATTTTCAAAGAAGATATATCATATCCCAAGGTTTTTCTATAAGAACCTCATATATCCTTATTTATGGAGTTGATTAGTGAATAGGGAGAAGAAAATATAAGTATAAAAATAAAAAATGTCCTCATTGTTTCAGAATACATTAATTTATTTCATGAAAGGTAATATAGACTTCCCCTTGAAAGAGTGGTAGAGTTATCAATTTAACCCATCAATATATTCAATACAATATAAAAGACACCATTTATAATGGAATATTTTGAGTTAGAGAAATTATATAAGCAACTAAAAAACCTATTGAAAAAAATGCTTTATTCAACCATGCGTGTCTCCTTGGGGAGCACCTATTCTCTTTGTAAAAATAAATATGAATTGATATGGCTATGAACTGAACATAGAGATATTAACAGTATTACAATAAATAAAAAATACCCTCTTCCAAATATTGATGATATATTTCACCAAATTTGAGGGGCTTGGTTCCTTTCCATGATTGAACTTTTATTTGGGTATCTTCAATTGTGGGTGAAGTAATAAGGTAACCCAAATATCAACTTTTAAAAAATCTATAGTAATTATGAGTTTGATTTTATGACTTTGGATTGTCTAATGATCCTTCCATATTCATGGATTTGATGAATGTAGTTTTTAAGGACCATATTAATAAATTTTAGGTAATATTTATTGAATTTATGATATTATGATATATTCTAAAATTCATGAGGAGAATTAGTATAATATAAGGGTCATATTACAAACCCTGATGAAGGAGAATATTTTTGGTAAATTTAAAAAATTTGATTTTTAGTTACAAAAATTAGTATTATTAGGATACATCAGGACTAGTGAAGGAATATCATTGGGTCTCAAAAATAAAAGGCTGTAGAGGGGTAGCCACATCCTACAATAGTAAATGAGATTCATTGTTTCATTGGTTGATAAGGATACTATAAAAGGTTTTAGAAAATTTTTAATGGATTTATAATACACTAAGGTATCTCAAAAAGGATTTAAGTTAATATGAAAAAAGTTTTGTA
The DNA here is from genome assembly GCA_963277665.1 of Viscum album. Taxonomy (NCBI): domain Eukaryota; kingdom Viridiplantae; phylum Streptophyta; class Magnoliopsida; order Santalales; family Viscaceae; genus Viscum; species Viscum album. Next base: position 191,585,935 of record OY728151.1, on the reverse strand, counting down.
AAGTATATTTTTAGGAATGGAAAAAGTGGTTTTCCGCACGCCTGTGCTAACATTACCCTCTACCTAAGAATAATTTTTTTATCTATAGTGATTTATCTTTTAAAGTGATTGGATGTATCCTCATAAAAAATAACAAGGTGATCACCTATGAATCTATTTAGTTAAAAGACAATGAATAGAATTATCATACTCATGAACTAAAATTAGCAGATACCATTTTTGATCTAAAGATATGAAGACACTATCTTTTATGGGGAAAAGTCTGATATATACAAAGAACACAAAAGTTTGATGTATATGTTCACACAAAAGAAACTAAACACGAGATAAAGTAGATGGTTATAGATTCATAAATACTATTATTATTTAATTAATTATCACCCTCTAAAGATAAAATAAAGTCACATATGCATTAATTATGAAAGACCCTAATGTTCTTGAAATGATGAAAATTAAATGATATCAATTGATCAAGGACATAGTAAGGTTAGAATTGGTAATCACAAGGGAAGGGACATCATCAATACTATCCAAAATTATTTTTCAACCATCATTACTAGAGAATATAATGAACTATAAAAGAGATGATCCTTTTATGCGAAGGAAGTTAGAGGATATGAAAAATATAATGTTTTCTGAATTCAATAGTAATCAAGAAGGTGTACTTAAATTTTGTACAAGTCTACCTATCCCATATATTTTGAAGATATATCTGAAGATGATGGATGAATTTCACATAAATACACTCTCTATAAATATGAGAAGCAGAAAAATTAATAGTTAACTTCATGATCATTATTGTTGGGATAATATGAAAATTAATATTGTAGATTACATTAAAAGGTACTATGTGAACAATTGAAGGAAAAGTGATCAATTCCCATGTGGGTATTGTAACCACTACACATACTTGTATGGAATTGGGATAACATCACTCTGTACTTTGTTACCAAACTACCTTAGATATCCAAGGGAAAAAATTATATATGGATAATCATTGATAGATATAAAAATTAAACCCATTTCATTACGATAAGATCAAATTTATTCCTAGAGTTCTTATCTCACCATATATTCAAGATGTAGTGAGACACCATTAAGTAACCCTGTAGATTGTTTCTAATTGAGATCTAATATTTAATTATAATTTATGGATGATCCTTTAAATGGATATGAATATAGAAGTAAACCTAAAAATAACCTATTATCCTCAAAATTATGGTAATTATGGGAGGAAAATTCAATCATTTTAAGTCATATTAATGGATAACTCACGTGATTTTCAAGGGATTTGGGATCAACATCATTCACTTGTTGAATTATATTATAATAACAGTTTCCAATTTAGTATTAAAATGGAACCTTCTGAAGATATATATATATATATAAAAGTGTATAACCACAAAATGTTGGGATGAAGTTAGAGAAGGGAACCTGTTGGGACTAGACATTGTGAAGGAGAATACATCAAAGGTAAAAGTTATTTATAAACACATCAAGGATACTCAGAGTTGGAATAAATAGTTATGATGAAAAAATTAAGGGAATATAATTTCATTTTGGGTATCATTTATTTCTCAAGATATCATCATGGAAAGGATTTTTGATATTTAGAAATAAGGGGAAACTAAGTCCTAGGTAAATTTGTCAATTAAAGATCTTAGATCATGTTGTAGTGGTTTCTTATTGATTAAAACTACCTAAAAATATTTCCAATGTCCACGATTTCTTCCACGTGTATTTATTGAAAAATTATATGTCAAATACAAAACTTATAATTGATATTAATTGTATGTAACTGGAATTATAATTGTGATATAAAGGGGAGATGATCTTGATTCTTAATAAAAGAGAACACATGTTGAGAAATAATAAAAAATGACTTGTGAAAGTCTTGTGGATAAATCACAAGTTTGAAGAAGCTACTAGAGAATTTGAAGAATTTTTCAAGTAAAAATACACCCACTTTCTTTGAGAAAAGAGTTAAATATCAAGGATGAAATTTATTGGGGGGATGTAATAGCCTTAAAATTACTTCTTTAATTAATAAATGATATAATTTTTTCATAATAAATATTTTAGTTTATTCCATTATGTAAGTACATAGAAATACTATTCCAAAAATAATATTTCATGTTAGGTAATAACACTGATTACTACAACTAAGAATAATATAGGGATATATAAATAATAGAATATCAGCCATGAAATGGTATACTTCATAAGATCAAACTATGAAAAGAATATTACACATTCCATGAGAAATTTTAAAAGAAAAAACAATGTTATGAATATAATATACATTATCAAATAAATTGTAAAATTATGTAATAATGAAGTATAAAATATTAATTTTTGATGGTATATATATATAGGATATAATTAGAAAAATGATTATTGGGATATGGATATTACCTAACTATTGGTCAATATAACCATTAGTGTATATGATCATTGAGTGTTATGACCCTTTGTAATGTTGTCATTACAAAGTGACCATTAGTATTAGTTTATATTCAGGATAATGATAAGAGTTAATTGAATTCATAAGGAATAAATTATGGCCTCAAACAATAGGATCATGACTTTTGAAGTCCATTTATCTGAACTTGGGATGGAGGTGGAATCAGTTGGTCTCTCACTTTACCAAGCCATAACAAATATTAAATAAGTAAAGATCAAGTGGAATCAACTATGGGATAAGTTTATGTTAGTGTAGATCACCACTAGGTCAATTTTAGCTAAGCCACCCCATGAAAGTACCACCAATGAAAACCTTACCCATATGGTGTATTTTGGAGTAATAAGGGGTTATGTATCTAGAACTTATTATCATAATAGTTTAACTTTATCTGTAAAAATTAAATAGTTATTCTTTCAATTCCATTTCCATTATAATTTTATTTAAAAAAATACACATTAATATAAAATTAATTTTATAAATATATTTTTTAATAAAAAAACATAATTGTATACTCAAGAAATATATACACTTTTAAAATTCAGGTATTCTAAATTAAATTTATTTTCATTAAATATTCTTATAAAACAATATTTATGTAAATTTAAATGATAATTTAATTTTATAAATTTTCAATTTTTTTTATAAGTTTCATAAAGTTCACTATGTCGTAAAGGCTTTTATTTTTCAATAAATAAGTATTTTTTATTTAAAATTTAAAATGATCATATTTAGGAAATTATTTTAATAAAATACATATTATATTTTAAATTATAATGTAAAAATTAGGATAGGGTGAAATTTTGACAACTTTGTAAAATATTTTACTTTTCTGTGAATAGTAAAAATTGAGGGTTGTGTTCTCAATATGATTTGCGACTTCATAAATATGTAATAATGATGTAATAATTGAAAAAAATAAATCCAAAATAAAAAATATATTTTTAATATAATATTTTTTAATTTATTTAAATTACTTTCTAAAACAATAATTTACATTCCATAGTCTAAAATAGAAATTGTGATTTTAAAAATATTATTTTCCAAAACATTTTTGTTTCCATGGTTGAAGTAATATTAAAAAATGAATTTATATTAAAATATATTAAAATATTATAAAATATTATTTAAATTTATAAAACCATGATAAAAAACCATGGGTGAGCCAATGGTTTTTCATTTTCCTCAACCAAGAATTCCATGACCTATATTTAGAAATTATTAAACAGTTATTCATCTTTTTTTATAAATAGCCACCCATACCACCAATCCTTTCCACTAAAAATACTTTATACATGAGGTTATGGTCATTTTACCTCCCAAAGATTCTATTAAATGTGACCTTATGGTTTTACGGTTCAATCCTCAAGTTTTAGGAAACAACTATTTAATGTAAGGAACTATCCACTTCTTTTCCATTCAAGTACCCATTTTGTTGTGAATATTCTAAATTTTGAATTAAATTCCTTTCATACAATTTTTATTGTCCATTTACTTTAAAAATATAGATTTATCAATGAGATAACTTCATTCACTCTTAGTATCCACTTTAATTAATCCATATAGTATACTATTATACTACTGAATTCATTTCTTGAATTTCTCTATTTTACATGAAACATTCTTATCTTTTGAATACCGAAACCCTTCCTTTTCCATTGTTATTTACCTAAATTTAAAAATAATTTATTTTTTGTGGATTTACATGAATGAAACCACATTCCATTTTCATGGGTTGAAAATGATTTAATGTTTTAGTGTTTAAGAACTTATATATTCAATGATTTTATATGAAACCAATTATTTATTCTCTTTAGTTTATTTATGAAGTGATTTATTTAGATTGATGTGTCTCACATGAATTAATTCATATGAAAGGATCTACTTTATAGTTTTCCAATTCATTGGGTAGAGAATTAATATTTAGAGATGACATGTTTTATGATACTTTGGTGAATAACCTTGGTAATTATGTTTTATGACACCTTGGTGAGAAACCCTGGTGATATGCTTATGAGTGTCTCTTTTTTATATTTTAAACACATTTATATGTTATGATTCATGATATTTATACTATGATATGTTTCATGTTCCAATGATTATTCGCTATTTTTTTTCCTAATGGCGACATGCTAAATATTTCATTTTTTCCCTTAATGGTCTTTATGCTCACCCCATTATTTTGAATAATGTACCTAGGATATGTGATGTAGTAAAAGTAACCTAGTATGAATCTATGAAGAATACTTTATGTTTATTAGAATAAATTTATGTTTTCCATATATTACATTCCAAATTTATAATAAAATAAACCTCAAAATACCCTTTGTGTAATTAAATGTTGTACCATGTAATTAAAGTTTTATGTATTAAAAAGGTGAGATGCCATATTGATATTGATGAGTGGTTTTGAATTATCATATCATGATCAAATAAAGGGAATAAATCCATAAATGTTTTTGATCTATCATCAAAAAAGGAACATGCAATGAGGAACATGATTATATAAATAGGTTCACCTCACCTACAAAGTGATCCAACTCTATTATTCTTGATGGAGAAGACTTTAAAGAGATATTTAAGTGATACCCAAAGGACTCTGATCTCAACAAGTATTACACCAACCAATAGAATTTAAATAACCCAAATTTTTTTAAGTGAAATTAAATTTTAAATTAATAAATTCATTATTAGGTAATTTTGTTATAAAAATCACATGCAAAACATTGACTTTTGTAGAATGTTATAAAATATAGATTTTCAGATTTTAAAAACCATTTATCATATTAACCATTTATAATATATTTATTTTTTAGTGACTATTATGATTAGTGTATATTAGTGGTTATGATAAAAAATCCAATTGTTAGAGAACAAAGAACGAATGACTATAACCAGTAGGATCATAAGCTATGAAGTCCATCAATAAGAGAATTCAAGGGATATGGATTCACTGGGAATTTCCCTGGACTAATACCAAGTAGAGATACAATAAATAAATCATGAGAGGAACAATTTATGAGAGTTTTTCATACTTATCAAGATCATGGACCAAACCATGTTCGATGAACTACCCCAAGAAAGTATCACCATCACCCACCTTACCCTTGGGGCGCACACTAGTGTAATAAGGATTAATATATCTATACCCTAACTATACCATTTTTTATATTTTTAATTTTAATAAAATAATTATTAAATTTATACTTTGTTATTAATAATTTATAAATTATTAAATAATGTGTTTGATAAAAACTAGGTTCTGATATGATGAAACATAAATTGTATTTTTGGGAAATATACTTTTTAATCAAAAAACACTTTATGATAAATTCAATATTTTTTTTGAAATAAATTATATTTTAATAAAATATTCTTATTAAATAAAATTTAAATATAAATGATAATATATTTAAATTAAATGAAATATTTATAAGGGTCAACAACTTTAATCATCAAAAAAACCTATATATTTCAATAAATTATAATTTTTTAATTATAGGTGCAAATTTTAATATTTAGAGAATATTTTTGACAAATAAAATATTATTTTTGAAATCAACATGTCAAAATTAGTCAATGTTTAATTTCTAAATATTTTCTAACATAGGCAGATTTAGGGTAAAAATTAAATATGGTATAAATATACTCTATATATTATGACATTATAGAAACCCAAAACTGATATAATAAATACTATAAAGGTTATCCATGACCAAAATTATGTTTCCCCTTTAGAATAATATGTTTTTAGGTTATTTGATTAATTTTATAAACTCTTAACGATTCTTTTAAAACCTATATTATATTTTAAGATCTTAACATTAATTATTTATGAACATGAATCAATTCTACATCACCAAGGGTATTATTTTAATGATTTCAGTTCTTATAATTATAAAATATTGAAAACCACTCCTCTTTGGAAAAAACTATGGGAATGAACCATGAGAAGATGTTGGATTAGGCCAACACCTATTTATTTTAATCATCCAAAATCATGTTTACAATGTTCATAATTTATTTCATATTTTTGTGTTAGTCAAATGTTTCTCTATCCAGACTTTAAAAAATGACTAGGTTTGGATCATACCATGACTAACTACCATATGAATACAATCTATTTACTGTGAAGGTTAAGTGACCCTATGGTACTGACTACATGTCCAAACTACTTACTGTGCACTAATTATGCATAAGTCTTATATTGACCATATATTGAAGTTCAAGTGATCACATATAGAATAAACCTATCGTATGCTAAACCCAAAGTGAAAAGATAAAGGAAAATACCCACCACATTATGAAATTTAGTTATATTGTGAAGGTAAGTACAATTTTTCTTAGCATCGTACTGACGACATGTGTTATCACAGTGACTGCATTAGGATTCATACCTACCATAAGAACAATTAAAGTGATCTTGAGAATAAAAGTACTTACCCTAAGAAGACAAGTAAATACCTTAAGAAGAGTTATACCTACCTTGAGATTAATAGTACATAAAACATGAATAAGTGTAGTGAGTATATGAAGGAGTTAATTGATTGTGCATAGTTTTTGTGCCAACCAACTATTCCTAGTCAATATGTGATAATTTACCATGCCTACATGAAGACAACCTACCATTTATAACTTAAAAAGTAGATTATTTTTGAAACTAAAATGACTAATTTTTGTAGAATTAATTGTAGAGTTAGTGAAATTAAGGTTGCAATGAATGTTGTCTAATGAATACTTTGAGCTAGATTTTTTTAATAAGAAGAACTACTCGTGGATAAAAGAGTGATAGAAATAGAGAATAATAGATGAATATATGCATGAAATAGTGATACATAGAAGAATAATTTAGAAAAATATATTAAATTCCATTTTTTTAAAACATATTTTCATACTCAGTTGATCCATTTAAAATAAAAATTTAAGGACCCCTAAACAATTTAAGCTAATTATATTGAATTGAATTTAATATCTACTCTCTCTACTCTTTTCTCATTATGTTTTAACTTAACTTTTTTAGACATGTTTTGTTTTACTATGTTTATTTCTAAAAATAGTATAATATAGTGTAATTTAGAGTGTTATACACTCTATATCATTTCTTTTCATTTGTAATCCCACATATAACTATGGAATAGGTCCTATTTGACATCGACTCCTTTTATCCCATGAAAACTATGGAAGTGGTTTTTTATAACATAGAATATCTATGTATAATAGTTTTTATAACCCAATATAGGTTTTGGATTAGTTTATTTTATAATAAACTTCTTAGTAGTGGGTGATTATCATGTAGAGGGATTAGTCTCATCTTGATATTGAACCCATTTTTTCATTCTGTTGTGTTTTTATTTATTTTTATTTCTCTATTTTGATACAAATGATTATCTATTTTCAAAATTAATTAAAGAAAATTAATTTTATATTTTAATTTAGTTTGTGTTTTATATAATGTTTTTATTCAATTTTTTTTACAAAGTTATAAAGATTTTTCAAACTTATTTTTAACTGATTTTTGATAAAACTATTGAGATCCTTTTTTAAAGATAAAATTATATAATTCCATAGTTCTAGTTAATTGGGTGTATTTTATAAATTGGTATATTTAAATTATAAATATATTTTTAGTAGATGTTTTTTTGGGAACTCAATTCACCCAAAATTGAGTTTTCCACTCTGACTAATATAATGTTTTTTGTTTTGATTATTTTATTATATAGAGTCCAAAACCTATGTTTATAAATTAATAAAGATATACCATCTCATTATCTATAAATAACCCACACAAACTCTCATTACTATTTACTCGAAACCCTTTGAATATGAAGTTACTTTTCATTTACCTCTCTAGATCCCTCCCAAGTTGTTCACAAGCTCTTAAGAAGCTCCTCCCATGCTTTTAGAAGCACCCTCTCAAGGTATTGAATCCCCTCGTCCTCTTTATTCAGGAACCTCCAATATACTTTGCCTTTTTATTTCCAATTTTTCATGTTGGGATATGTTTGTACATATCCCTATTAATTTATTTATGAGGTCCAAGTGATGAGATACCCTATTCACTCTCATTAAACCCTTATATTAATCTTTATGTACCCCCATTATACTATTTAATTTATCCTACAATTTCCTTGAAAAATATTTATATAGTGTAAACCCATCCCCATTTTCACTCAAGGTTTTTCACCTAGATGTACCTATACATCATTGATTTGGGACTTCCATGTATATAACATACACTTATTAATCATGGGATTAAAAGTGATGAAATAAATCCTTTTATTGTATGTTCTATGTGGAACTCTTATGCAAGTACATAATATGAATGTGATGGGAGGGTCCAAAATTATACATTCCTCCAATGCATTGGGTAATATTTTTATATCATGAGATACCATGTATATAACATGAGAAGTTACACTAATAATACTATGTATGATTTCTCAATGGTTATCCTTGAAAAATGTTTATTATTTCATGTTTTATGTTGTTTCCACATTCTCATGTTTTCTTTATTTTATCATATTATACCATGGTTCTGTGTTCAATTTTGTGATTTCAAACCCTTATTTTACCTTGAAAATACTCTTTACTCATATGTCCTACTTTAACTTATTCTATTATTTTATTATTCCACAACTAAGATTTATAGATCACCCCTTTCTTATGTATATCCACATCTTTTCACATGCAGTTTTAGAAGAATAATGAATATTAAGGGAATGTTGTGGAATATTTAAATAATATATCTATATATCTATTTCAATTTATTATGTAATGTATCTAATTTCCAAAATATTTTAGGTCTCTTGATCTTTTTATATAGTATTATGAGTATCTTTGTGTAATAAATCCTGAATTAAGGTGTATTAAACATATGTATTTTCATAGTTGTAATTTTAGGAAAGTATTGTTAATTTTTGGAATTAGTTTGATAAAACCTTAGTGAAATACTCAGGGATAATACTAAACATATAAAATCATCCTCAAATTTTTCTATGTTATAGAGTATGTGGTTTTTAAGAAACTGAATCCTAGTATGGATACTATAAGTGAATGTGGATCTGGCATAGTATACCTAGGTCTAATAACATTTAAAGGGGACCATCACCTAGTTCATGATTAAAAGGCCTTACTACACAACTATTTTGGAATTCGTATGGGATTTTCTTGGGTAAATTTACAAGCTATTTATGAACCATTATGATGGGAACAAAAACACATAAAATATTTTATGTTAAGAAATAAATCATGGATAACTTATATTGAAACCTTTAAATTCATACGTTATGGATTGAATATAATTTGTGATTAATCCCTTAAATGTTTATGGTTTCCTATTTATGTGTTTAATAGTTTTGAAATTATCACCCCTAAGTCTATTTTGGATGAAGTAAATGATTTAAAATAGAATCAAATAATGAAAGGAATGATTTTATTCCATTCATGAACATCAACTTTTTTATATGATTATGATTCTATGAATTCTTTTATATTATTAAAGTTTAGTAAATCTATTAAAAAACCACTTATAAACATGGAATTTGAGATATATATTAAAATTGAAAATAGGAAAATTATTTCACACCAGGTATATAACTTATCACCTTTCCATATTTCTGGGATGCAATTTCTAGAAAACTTTGTGATACTCTATTTAGTATAATTTTATGAAATTATGGTTATGGATTGGATTTTCTTATATAGATCAAACATGAATGTCATAGAGAAAGAAATTAACCTATGTATCATGAATCACCCTCAATTATTATAAAACTATAATAAGGTGGATGAATCTCCTTTGGTATCATCATATTAAGCATAGATAATATCACCTTATGAGAAATTTTTTCAAGATAAAATGATTGAGAGTAAAGAAAATATCTTCCTTGATGACATTCCCATTATAAAGGAATATGATTATGTGTTTACCAAATAATTTTATGATATTCCTCTAAGATCATAGGTTGATTTCTCAATCTATATTATACCTTAATATTTTCCAATATCAAATAATCCATATATAATATACATTTTTAAAATTAAAGAGCTAAAGAAGAAACTAAAGGAGAATCTGGATAAATGGTTTATATGTCCAAATACTTCAAAATGGGTTATGCTAGTCCTTTTAACTTAGAGGAAGTACAATTCAATCTATCTCTATATTTATTATCATGATCTAAAAAATATCACGATAAAGAAAAATTATTCCATGGAATGGATTAATGACTTATTCAATCAGTTACATCTAGACAAATAATTATCTAAGGTAGATATTTGGTTGGGATATTATTAAGTAATGGTGAATAAAGAGGATATTATGAAGTCTATTTTTTGTTCAAGATAAAGGCACTATAAGTTCATAGTGATTCCATTTGGAGTCACTAATGATCCATCTATCTTAATGGAATTAATGAATAGAGTCTTTCGGGATTACCTTGAAAAATTTATGGTAGTATTTATAGATGACATTATTATATAATGTAAAAGAAAATAGGAACATGAGGAGAATTTTAATGCTATACTAAATACCTTTCAAAGGAAAAATTTATATGAGAATTAAAATAAATGTGAGTTTTTTATGGATAAAATAACATTAATATGATATGTTATCACCCACAAAGGGATATCTATGGATCCTTCAAAAAAAGAGTTAATTTAAGAATAGTCCTGACCAATATCCTTGATAGATATCCATAGTTTCTTTGGACTAACTGGGTACTATTGCCTATTTTTGAGAATTTTCTCAATATTGTCAGGCCCAATAACCTAGATAATTTATAAGGGAGTAACTTTTTTCTTGATTGATGAATGTGGTGAGATTATAAAATAGTTATAGAAGAGGATAATAACTATGCCTATACTCGCATTACCCACACGTGAGAAAGGATTTTTGATATATAGCGATTGACCCAAAAAAGGATTAGATTGTGTACTCATAAAAGATTAAAAAGTGATATTCCATGCCTTCTCACAATTAAAGATCTATGAGCAGTGAATTGGATGTAGTGATCTTTGCATTGAAGATATGATGAAATTAACTCTATTGGGAAAAGTGTGACATATATATAAATTATCCAATACTCAATTATATATTCAAAAAATTGAACTCAATATGTTCCAAAAAAGGTGGTTAGAAATGATCAAGGATTATGATTGTTTAATCCATTACCATCATTAGAACTTAAACAAAGTTTTAGATTCTCTAAGTTGAAAGGATCCTGAAACCCTATCCATGATGATTATTGAAAGAGATAAAATATTATTAGACATGTTAAGGATTTAAATGTGAATAATAAAGTTAAATTTATCTTACCTTTCTCAAATAACTTCTCATCCATCCATTCTTGAGAGGATAAATGAGGATGATAAATATTATGTGGTGCTATAGAAAATTTAGAAAATATTTCGAAGTTTAACTTTTCTAAATATAGAGTTAAAAGGTTTGAAACTTGGATACATTTACCAAAAAAACTTATTTGAAAAGAGAACTTCTATATGATGCACATAGATAAACCTTATCTATTTATCTAGGAATATCTAATATGTATATTGATATTAGGAAAAAACTTTTGTTGGAAAACATTAAGAGAGAGATTGTATAATTTGTATCTCAATTCTCAATATGACAAAAATTCAATTATGAACAATATAAGTCTAATGTTATGATGAAACCATTTACCATACTAGTATAAATATGGGAAAACATAATTCATCATAGTAATAAGTAGAACATATGATGGAAATAATTCCATCTACATGGAATTCAATCGCCTTATAAATTATACACAATTTATTGCTATCAAAGGAAATATTTATCTTTTGTCCAAATTTACCAGATATACATAAGATAAGTGGTGAGACTATATGTAGTTTTATTATCTATTATATCTAAGCAAGATTTGAGGTTTACCTTGAGGTTATGGATAATCCTTTAGAAAGTGTTGGATACACAACTGAGGTTTAATACTATTTATCACACTCATATATATGGTCATTATAATAGAGATATTATAACTCTAGAGGATATGATGAGATTATATTTAATTTATTTACAAGGATGTTGGGGCCATCACCTTACCCTAATTGTGTTCTCATATAACAAAAATTTTCATTCTTGTGTTCAAATGGAACCTTATGAGGCTCTTTATGGGAAGAGGTGTAGAACTCCAACATGTTGGCATGATGTTCAAGGGAAGAAACTTATGGGATTTGATCTTATTTCCATGCAAGTACATGCTGGTCCCGATGACATATCCATACCCTCTCATTATTCCCTTTCCTTAATACATGTTATATATCATCATGCTAGAAAATTCATTTATTGATTTTTTATAAGAAATATTAATATATTTTGAATACCCAAACCCCTTCCTTATCCATGATTATTCACCTATATGAAAACATAATTTATTTATTTTTTATTTACATGTATTAAAATCACATTCCATTTCATGGTTTAAAAATGATGTAATGTTCAATTATTTAAGAACTTATGTACTTAATGATTTTATATAAAACCTATTATTTATTCTACTTGGGTTATTTATGAAGTGATTTATTATTATTTATTAAGATAAAATTATTTAATACATATAATGTTTGTGGAATGATATCATTCCAATATATTGGGTAAATAATTTATCTCTAGAGTTGACCTGTTTTATGATACCTTGGTGAATAACCTTGGTAATTATGTTTAATGACACCTTCTTGATAAACATTAAGGATATGATTATGAATGTATCATTTTTATGTTTTTCACAAATTTACATGTTATTGTTCATGATATTTCTATTATGACATGATTCATGTTCTTATGCCCATTATCTATTGTTATTCCTCATGATCACATGCTAAATATTTCCTTTGTTATCCCCTTACTAGGATTTATGATCACCCCTTTCTTCTGATACATGTCCCCAAGATACTAGATGTAGTAAAAGTAACCTAGGATTAATATAATAAGTAATATTTTCATTATATTAGATTAAATATTATGTTTTATATATATTATGCTCTTAATTTCTAATAAACTAACCCTCAAAAGAACCTTTGTATTATAAAATGTTTTACCATATAATTAATATTTTATATATTAAGAAGGAGGGATTTAATAGTTGTAATCAAAGTAATTTTAATTAATTATGGAATTTAGGACTAGAAAACATTAGTAAGAACCCAAGGGATAAGTCTAAATATAAGAAAAAATCCAAGAATTTTCAGTGAATTATTAAGTAAGTGGCTTCCAAGCAATCAAATCCCTGTATGGATACTATAAGTGCATGTGGATCTGATATAGTTGTACCTAGGTCTAATAAACTTGAAAAGAGTATATTGGGTATTGAATCAATCGTCAAAAAGCTAATAATAAATAGGCCTTTCACAACACCTAGTTTAACACTCTTAAGGGATATGTTGGGATAATATTAACATTTATATGAACCATTATGAAGGATATATAAAAATTTAATTATTATTAGAGGATATTAAAGAATAAAATCTTTGAGAAGGTTGTTTTAGGACTAAAACACCATTTATAATTACAAGATTTCTAAAAGTAACAAGTTCCTCACTAAGGTTTTCTCCTTTTATAAAAAAGGAATGATATAAGAGGGACCGCGTAAATGATGAGTGAAATGTATGATGAACTGAGGACCTTACTCAAATTATAGAATATAAGATGGAAAAATCATGAGGATGATGAATCAAATATCTCAAGTTATGAATAATAACCTAAATCATGCTGGGTGTCCAAAATCAACTCGAAGGAAAGAACTTGTAGTTGAGTTCTTCATGTGTTAAAAAAACCTAATTTTAGTGGATGCACCGATCCATTAATTAAAGAACAATGGATTAACTCTATATAAAATATATTTTTGCACTCTTTTCTTTAATGCTATAGAAATTCACCTTGGTAGTATACCACCTAGAAAGATAAGATGATTAGTGGTAGACACTAATTAATAACATGAATACAAGATCAGAGATTAATTATATAGAATAAGAAGAGTTTCGGATAATATTTATCAATAAGTATTTTCCCCATTTTATGTGAATAAAAATAGAGAATGAATTATTAGAGATGAAGGATAAGAAAAATGAATCAGTGGGAATCTATGAAATAAAATTTATAATTCTTTCTTCATATACCTCCGTCTTTCTTAAAGATTCTAATAGAAATGTTGATAGGTTCTATAGTAGACTAAGACCCAATATATAGAGTAATATAGAAAATAAATACTATAAAAGCTATAAGTAGATAGTAAATAGTTTAATGAAGGTTGAAATGGAGTTCTTAGAGACACAATGGTCTAATATATTGAGTGAAAAGAAGAGACAAATTGATCAAAAATCAGGGAATAATTTTAATCATGGAAGAGAAGGAAATAAACTACAACTTTTCACATGAAAAAAATATGGTAAGAAACATTTTAGGAACTAATTTTATGGAATTGGAAAGTAATATAAGTGTAGAAGATATGTGAATATAGGTAATAACATTCATAGTGAGGTGAAGCCTAAAGAAATAAATGAAAATGAAAAAGGGAATCTACTGAATAGAAAACCTGAAGTTTAGTGCTTCAAGTGTAAAAAACTTAGGTACCTTGAAAATCAATGTCCAAATACTATTTTAATAGAGGGTGACCACCAATAATTACAACATTTTCAAAAGAAGAAAGGTTATACATTCAAAATATTGATGATTCAAGTAGAGGCTCCAAATGATGTGTTTGAAGGTACACTCATTGTTATATCAAATCTATTGAGTACTTGGTTTTAATAAAGTTCTACACATTCCTTTATTTCATCCATGTTTTCAAAGAATATAAAATCAAAATCTTAACATCTAGATATAGAGTTACCATTTAAGACTTCGAGAGGTATTATCCAAGCATAAAAGTTGTTTATATACTCTAATATCAACTTTGGTGAGTATAATCTTGTCACAAACTAGTAGTCATTCCCATGGTAAAATTATATACTATTCCAAGTATGGAGTTTCTCTAAAAGTAGAATGAAAATATCAACAGTAGAAGAAAGAAATTTTCAATGATCTTGAATGGATAACCAAGAGTTATTTTCAAAGAATATATATCCCATCCCAAGGTTTTTCTATAAGAACCTCATATATCCTTATTTATGGAGTTGATTAGTGAAGAGGGAGAAGAAAATAGAAGTATAAAGATAGAAACTGTCCTCATTGTTTCAGAATACATTAATTTATTTCATGAAAAGTAATATAGACTTCCCCTTGAAAGATTGGTAGAGTTATCAATTAAACCCATCAATATATCCAATACATTATAAAAGACACCATTTATAATGGCATATTTTGAGTTAGAGAAATTATATAAACAAATAAAAAACCTATTGAAAAAAAATGTTTTATTAAACCAAGTGTGACTCCTTGGGGAGCACCTATTATCTTTGTAAAAATAAATATGAATTGATATGGCTATGAACTGACCATAGAGATATTAACAGGATTACAATAAATAAAAAATACCCTCTTCCAAAGATTGATGATATATTTGACCAAATTTGAGGGGCTTGGTTCCTTTCCATGATTGAACTTTTATTTGGGTATCTTCAATTGAGGGTGAAGAAATAAGGTAACCCAAATATCAACTTTTAAAAAATCTATAGGAATTATGAGTTTGATTTTATGACTTTGGATTGTCTAATGATCCTTCCATATTCATGGATTTGATGAATGTAGTTTTTAAGGACCATCTTAATAAATTTTAGGTAATATTTATTGAATTGATGATTTTACAATATATTATAAAATTCATGAGGAGCATTAGTATAATATAAGTATCATATTACAAACCCTGATGAAGGAGAATATTTTTGGTAAATTTAATAAATTTTATTTTCAGTTACAAAAAGTAGTATTATTAGGATACATCATGACTAGTGAAGGAATATCATTCGGTCTCAAAAATAAAAGGCTATAGAGGGGTGGCCACATCCTACAATAGTAAATGAGATTCATTGTTTCCTTGGTTGATAAGGATACTATAAAAGTTTTTAGAATTTTTTTAATGGATTTATAATACACTAAATAAGGTAACTCAAAAATTATTTAAGTTCATTTGAAAAAAGTTTTGTAAAGTATATTTTTAGGAATGGAAAAAGTGGGTTTTCAGCACGCCTGTGCTTACATTACCCTCTACCTAAGAAGGATTTTTTTATCTATAGTGATTTATCTTTGAAAGTGATTGGATGTGTCCTCATAAAAAATAACAAGGTGATCGCCTATGAATCTATTTAGTTAAAAGACAATGAATAGAATTATCATAGTCATGACCTAAAATTAGCAGATGTCATTTTTGATCTGAAGATATGAAGACACTATCTTTTATGGGGAAAAGTGTAATATATACAAAGAACACAAAAGTTTGATGTATATGTTCACACAAAAGAAACTAAACATGAGATAAATTAGATGGTTATAGATTCATAAATACTTTTATTATTTAATTAATTATCACCCCCTAAAGAGAAAATAAAGTCACATATGCATTAATTATGAAAGACCCCAATGTTCTTGAAATGATTAAAATTAAATGAGATCAATTGATCAAGGACCTAGTAAGGTTATAATTGGTAATCACAAGGGAAGGGACATCATCAATCCTATCCAAAATTATTTTTCAACCATCATTACAAGAGAATATAATGAACTATAAAAGAGATGATCCTTTTATGCGAAAGAAGTTAGAGGATATGAAAAATATAAAGTTCTCTGAATTAAATACTAATCAAGAAGGTGTACTTAAATTTTGTACAAGTCTACGTATCCCATATATTTTGAAGATATATATGGAGATGATGGATGAATCTCACATAAATACACTCTCTATAAATATGATAAGCACAAAAATTAATAGTGAACTTCATGATCATTATTGGTGGGATAATATGAAAATGGATATTGCAGATTACATTAAAAGGTTCTATGTGAATTATTGAAGGAAAAGTGATAAATTCCCATGGGGATATTGTAACCACTGCACATACTTGTATGGAATTGGGATAACATCACTCTGTACTCTGTTTCCAAACTACCTTAGATATCCAAGGGAAAAAATTATATATGGATAATCATTGATAGATTTAAAAATTCAACCCATTTCATTACCATAAGATAAAATTTATTCCTAGATTTCCTATCTCGCCATATATTCAAGATGTAGTGAGACACCATGAATTAACACTGTAGATTGTTCCTAATTGAGATCTAATATTTAATTATAATTTACGGAGGATTCTTTAAATGGATATGAATACATAAGTAAACCTAAAAATAACCTATTATCCTCAAAATCATGGGAATTATGGGAGGAAAATTGAATCATTGTAAGTCATATTAATGGATAACTCACATGATTTTCAAGGGAGTTGGGATCAACATCATTCACTTGTTGAATTATATTATAATAACAGTTTCCAATTTAGTATTAAAATGGAACCTTCTGAAGATATATATATAAAAAAGTGCAGAACCACAAAATGTTGGGATGAAGTTAGAGAAGGGTACCTCTTGGGACTAGACATTGTGAAGGAGAATACATCAAACGTAAAAATGATTCAGAAACACATAAAAGATACTCAGAGTTGAAAGAAATAATTATGATGAAAAAATGAAGGGAATATAATTTCATTTTGGGTATCATTTATTTCTTAAGATATCATCATGGAAAGGATTTGTGATATTTAGAAATAAGGGGAAACTAAGTCCTTGGTAAAGTTTTCAATTAAGGATCTTAGATCATGTTGGAGTGGTTTCTTATCGATTAAAACTACCTAAAAATATTTCCAATGTCCACGATTTCTTCCACGTGTATTTATTGAAAAATTATATGTCAAACAAAAAACATATAATTGATATTAATTGTATGTCACTGAAATTATAATTGTTATATAAAGGGGAGATGATCTAGATTCTTAATAGAAGAGAACACATGTTGAGAAATAATACAAAATGACTTGTGAAAGTCTTGTGGATAAATCACAAGTTTGAAGAAGCTACTAGAGAATTTGAATAATTTTTCAAGTAAAAATACACCCACTTTCTTTGAGAAAAGAGTTAAATATCAAGGTTGAAATTTATTGGGGGGGATGTAAAAGCCTGAAAATTAATTATTTAATTAATAAATGATATAATTTTTTCATAATAAATATTTTAGTATATTCCATTATATAAGTACATGTAAATACTATTGCAAAAATAATATTTCATGTTAGGTAATAACACTGATTACTACAACTAAGACTAATATAGGGATATATAAATCATAGAATATCAGCCATGAAATGGTATACTCCATAAGATAAATCTATGAAAAGAATATTACACATTCCATGAGAAATTTTAAAAGAAAAAACAATGTTATGAATATAATATACATTATCAAATAAATTGTAATATTATTTAATAATGAAGTATAAAATATTAATTTTTGATGGTATATATATATAGGATATAATTAGAAATATAATTATTGGGATATAGATATTACCTAACTATTGGTCAATATAACCATTAGTGTATATGATCATTGAGTGTTATGACCCTTTTTAATGTTGTCATTATAAAGTGACCATTAGTATTAGTTTATATTTAGGGTAATGATAAGAGTTAATTGAATTCATAAGGAATAAATTATGGCCTCAAACAATAGGATCATGACTTTTGAAGTCTATTTATCTAAACTTGGGATGGATGTGGCATCATTTGGTCTCTCACTTTACCAAGCCATAACAAATATTAAATAACTAAAGATCAAGTGGAATCAACTATGGGAGAAGTTTATGTTAATGGAGATCACCACTAGGTACCACCAATGGAAACCTTACCCATATGGTTTATTTTGGAGTAATAAGGGGTTAGGTATCTAGAACTTATTATCATAATAGTTTAATTTTATCTATAAAAATTAAATAGTTATTCTTTCAATTCCATTTCCTTTATAATTTTATTTAATAAAATACACATTAATATAAAATTAATTTTATAAATATATTTTTTAATAAAAAAACATAATTGTATACTCAAGAAATATATACACTTTTACAATTCAGGTATTCTAAATTAAATTTATTTTCATTAAATATTATTATAAAACAATATTTATTTAAATTTAAATGATAATTTAATTTTATAATTTTTCAAATTTTTTTATAAGTTTCATAAAGTTGACTATATCGTAAAGGAATTTTTTTTTTCAATAAATTAGTATTTTTTGTTTGAAATTTAAAATGATCATATTTAGTAAATTATTTTAATAAAATACATATTATATTTTAAATTATAATGTAAAAATTAGGATAGGGTGAAATTTTGACAACTTTGTAAAATATTTTACTTTTCTGTGAATAGTAAAAATTGAGGGTTGTGTTCTCAATTTGATTTGCGACTTCATAAATATGTAATAATGATGTAATAATTGAAAAAAATAAATCCAAAATAAAAAAATATTTTTTAATATAATATTTTTTAATATATTTAAATTACATTCTAAACTAATAATTTACATTCCATAGTCTAAAATAAAAATTGTGATTCTAAAAATAGTATTCTGCAAAAGATTTTTGTTTCCATGGTTGAAGTAATATTAAAAAATGTATTTATATTACAATAGATTAAAATATTATAAAAAATTATTTAAATTTATAAAACCATGATCAAAAACCATGGGTGAGCCAATGGTTTTTCATTTTCCTCAACCAAGAATTCCAAGACCTATATTTAGATATTATTAAACAATTCCTCATCTTTTATTATAAATAGCCACCCATCCCACCAATCCTTTCCACTAAAAATCCTTTATACATGATGTTATGGTCATTTTACCTCCCAAATAGTCCATTAAATGTGACCTTATGGTTTTACGGCTCAATCCTCAAGTTTTAGGAAACAACTATTTAATGTAAGGAACTATCCACTTCTTTTCCATTAAAGTACCCATTTTGTTGTGCATATTCGGAATTTTTAATTAAATTCCTTTCATACAATTTTGATTATCCATTTAATTTAAAAATATAGATTTATCAATGAGATAACTTCGTTCACTCTTAGTATCCACTTTAATTAATCCATATAGTATACTATTATACTACTGAATTCATTTCTTGAATTTCTCTATTTTACGTGAAACATTCCTATCTTTTGAATACCGAAACCCTTCCTTTTCCATGGTTATTTACCTAAATTTCAAAATAATTTATTTTTTTGTGGATTTATATGTGTGAAACCACATTCCATTTTCATGGGTTGAAAATGATTTAATGTTTTAGTGTTTAAGAACTTATATATTCAATGATTTTATATGAAACCCATTATTTATTCTTTTCAGTTTATTGATGAAGTGATTTATTTATATTGATGTGTCTCACATGAATTAATGCATATTAAGGGATCTACTTTATAGTTTTCCAATGCATTGGGTAGAGAATTAATCTTTAGAGATGACATGTTTTATGATACTTTTGTGAATAACCTTGGTAATTATGTTTTATGACACCTTGGTGAGAAACCTTGGTGATATGATTATGAGTGTCTCATTTTTATATTTTAGACACATTTATATGTTATGATTCATGATATTTCTACTATGATATGTTTCATGTTCCAATGATTATTCACAAATTTTTTTTCCTAACGGTGACATGCTAAATATTTCACTTTTTCCCATAATGGTCTTTATCCTCACCCCATTATTTTGAAGAATGTACCTAGGATATGTGATGTAGTAAAAGTAACCTAGTATGAATCTATGAATAATAATTTAATTTTATTAGAATAAATTTATGTTTTCCATATATTACATTCCAAATTTACAATAAAATAAACCTCAAAATACCCATTGTGTAATTAAATGTTGTACCATGTAATTAAAGTTTTATGTATTAAAAAGGTGAGATGCCATATTGATATTGATGAGTGGTTTTGAATTATCATATGATGATCAAATAAAGGGAAGAAATCAATAAAAGTTTTTTATCTATAATCAAAAAACGAACATGCAATGAGGAACATGATTATATAAATAGGTTCGCCTCACCTACAATGTGATGCAACTCTATTATTCTTGATAAAGAAGACTTTAAAGAGATATTTAAGTGATATCCAAAAAACTCTGACGTCAAAAAGTATTACACCAACCAATAGAATTTAAATAACCCAAATTTTTTTAAGTGAAACTAAATTTTAAATTAATAAATTCATAATTAGGTAATTTAGTTATAAAAATCACATGCAAAACATTGGTTTTTTAGAATGTTATAAAATATAGATTTTTAGATTTTAAAAACCATTTAGCATATTAACCATTGATGATATATTTATTTTGTAGTGACTGTTATGATTAGTGTATATTAGTGGTTATGATAAAAAATACAATTGTTAGAGAAGAAAGAACTGATGACTATAACCAGTAAGATCATAAGCTATGAAGTCCATCGATAAGAGCATTCAAGGGATATGGAATCACTGGGAATTTCTCTGGACTAATACCAAGTAGAGATACAATAACTAAATCATGAGAGGAATAATTTATGAGAGATGTTCATACTTATCAAGATCATGTACCAAACCATGTTTGATGAACTACCCCAAGAAAGTGTCACCATCACCCACCTTACCCTTGGGGCGTACACTAGTGTAATAAGGTTAAAGATATCTATACCCTAATTGTACCATTTTTTATATTTTTAATTTTAATAAAATAATGATTAAATTTATACTTTGTTTTTAATAATTTATAAATTATTAAATAATGTGTTTGATAAAAACTATGTTCTGATATGATGAAGCATAAATTGTATTTTTGGGAAATATAGTGTTTAATCAAAAAACTCTTTATGATAAATTCAATATTTTTTTTTTGAAATAAATGCTATTTTAATAAAATATTATTATTAAATAATATTTAAATATAAATGATAATATATTTAAGTTAAATGAAATATTTATAAGGGTCAACAACTTTAATCATCATAAAAACCTATATATTTCAATAAATTAGAAGTTTTTAATTATAGATGAAAATTTTAATATTTAGATAATTATTTTGATAAATAAAATATTATTTTTGAAATCAACATGTCAACATTAGTCAATGTTGAATTTCTAAGGATTTTCTAAGATAGGCAGATTTAGGGTAAAAATTAAATATGGTATAAATACACTCTAGGTATTATGACATTATAGAAACCCAAAAGTGATATAATAAATCCTATAAAGGGTATCCATGACCAAAATTATGTTTCCCCTTTAAAATAATATGTTTTTAGGTTATTTGATTAATTTCATAAACCCTTAACGATTCATTCAAAACCTATATTATATTTTAAGGTCTTAACATTAATTATTTATGAACATGAATCACTTCCACATCACCAAGGGTATTATTTTAATGAGTTTAGTTCTTATAATTATAAAATATTGAAAACCACTCCTCTTTGGGCAAAACTATGGGAATGAACCATGGGAAGATGTTGGATTAGGCCAACACCTATTAATTTTAATCATCCAAAATCATGTTTATAATGTTCAAAATTTATTTCATACTTTTGTGTTAGTCAAATGTTTCTCTATCCAGACTTTAAAAAATTACTAGGTTTGGATCATACCATTACTAACTACCATATGAATACAATATATTTACTGTAAAGGTTAAGTGACCCTGTGGTACTGACTAGATGTCCAAACTACTTACTGTGCGCTAATTATGCATAAGTCTTATATTGACCATATATTGAAGTTCAAGTGATCACATATGGAATAAACCAATCGTATGTTAAACTCAAAGTGAAAATATAAAGGAAAATACCCACCACATAATGACATTTAGTTATATTGTGAAGGTAAGTAGAATTTTTCTTAGCATCATACTGATGACATGTGTTATCGTAGTGACTGCATTAGGATTCATACATACCATAAGAACAATTCAAGTGATCTTGAGAAGAAAAGTACTTACCCTAAGAAGAAAATTACATGCCTTAAGAAGAGTTATACCTACCTTGAGATTAATAGTACATAAAACATGAATAAGTGTAGTGAGTATATGAAGGAGTTAATTGATTGTGCATAGTTTTTGTGCCAACCAACTATTCTTAGTCACCATGTGATAATTTACCATGCCTACATGGAGACAACCTACCATTTCTAACTTAAATAGTTGATTATTTTTAAAACTAAAATGACTAATTTTTGTAGAATTAATTGTAGAGTCAGTGAAATTAAGGTTACAATGAATGTTCTCTAATGAATACTTTGAGTAAGATTTTTTTAATAAGAAGAACCGCTCGTGGATAAATGAGTTATAGAAATAGATAATAATAGACGAATATATGCATGAAATAGTGATACATAGAAGAATAATTTATAAAAATATATGAAATTCCATTTTTTAAATCATATTTTAATACTCAGTTGATCCATTTAAAATAAAAATTGAAGGACCCCTAAACAATTTAAGCTAATTAGATTGAATTGCATTGAATATCCACTCTCTCTACTCTTTGCCCATTCTATTTTAACTTAACTTTTTTAGAAATGTTTTGTTTTACTATGTTTATTTCTAAAAATAGTATAATATAGTGTAATTTAGAGTTTTATACACTCTATATCATTTCTTTTCTTTTGTAATCCCACATATAACTACGGAATAGGTCCTCTGTGACATAAACTCCTTTTATCCCATCAAAACTATGGAAGATGTTTTTTATAACATAGACTATCTATGTATAATAGTTTTTATAACCCAATATAGGTTTTTGGATTAGTTTATTTTATAATAAACTTCTTATTAGTGGGTGATTACCATGTAGAGGTATTAGTCTCATCTTGATACTGAACCCATTTTTTCATTATGTTGTGTTTTTATTGGTTTTTATTTCTCTATTTTGAAACAAATGATTATCTATTTTCAAAAGTAATTAAATAAAATTAATTTTATATTTGAATTTTTTTTTGTGTTTTATATAATGTTTTTATTCAATTTTTTACAAATTTATAAAGATTTTTCAAACTTATTTTTAACCGAGTTTTGACCAAACTATTGATAGCCTTTTTTAAAGATAAAATTATATAATTCCATAGTTCTAGTTAATTGGGTGTATTTTATAAATTGGTATATTTAATTTTTAAATATATTTTTAGTAGATGTTTTTTTGGGAACTCAATTCACCCACTATTGAGTTTTCCAGTCTGACCAATAGAATGTTTTTTTTGATTATTTTATTATATAGAGTCCAAAACCTATGTTTATAAATTAATAAAGATATAACATCTCATTTTCTATAAATAACCCACACAAACTCTCATTAATATTTAATCTAAACCCTTTGAATATAAATTTACTTTTCATTTACCTCTCTAGATCCCTCCCAAGTTGTTCACAAGCTCTTAAGAAACTCCTCCCATGCTTTTAGAAGCACCCTCTCAAGGTATTAAATCCCCTCCTCCTCTTTATTTAGGAACCTCCAATATACTTTGCCTTTTTATTTCCAATTTTTTATGTTGGGATATGTTTGTACATATCCCTATTAATTTATTTATGAGGTCCAAGTGATGAGATACTCTATTCACTCTCACTAAACCCTTATATTAATATTTATGTACCCCCATTATACTATTTAATTTATCCTACAATTTTACTTGAAAAATATTTATATAGTGAAACCCCATCCCCATTTTCACTCAAGGTTGTTCACCTAGATGTAACTATACATCATTTATTTGGGACTTCCATGTATATAACATACACTTATTAATCATGGGATTAAAAGTGATGAAATAAATTCTTTTATTGTATGTTCTATGTGAAACTCTTATGCAAGTACATAATATGAATATGATGGGAGGGTCCAAAATTACACATTCCTCCAATACATTCGGTAATATTTTTATATCATGAGATACCATGTATAGCACATGAGAAGTTACACTAATAATAATATGTATGGTTTCTCAATGGTTATCCTTGAAAAATGTTTATTATTTCATGTTTTATGTTGTTTCCACATTCTCATGTTTTCTTTATTTTATCCTATTATACCATTGTTAGGTGTTCAATTTTGTGATTCTAAACCCTTATTTTACCCTGAAAAGACTCTTTACTCACATGTCCTACTTTAACTTATATATATTATTTTATTATTCCAAAACTAATATTTATAGATCACCCTTTTCTTATGTATATCCACATCTTATCACATGCAGTTTTAGAAGATTAATGAATATTAAGGGAATGTTGTGGAATATTTAAATAATATATCTATATATATATTTCAATTTATTATGTCATGTATCTAATTTCGAAAATATTTTAGGTCTCTTGATCTTTTTATATTGTATTATGAGTATCTTTATGTAATAAATCCTGAATTAAGGTGTATTTAACATATGGATTTTCATAGTTGGTATTTGAGGAAAGTATTTTTAATTTTTGGAATTATGATTATAATACCTTAGTGAAATACTTAGGGATAATACTAAACCTATAAAATGATCCTGAAATTTTTCTATGGTATAGAGTATGTGGTTTTTAAGAAACTGAATCCCAGTCCGGATACTATAAGTGGATGTGGATCTGGCATAGTATACCTAGGTCTAATAACATTTAAAAGGAAGAATTTGTATTTGAATCGACCATCACCTAGTTCATTATTAAAAGGCCTTACTACACAACTAGTTTGGCATTCCCAGGGGATTTTCTTGGGTAAATTTACAAGCTATTTATGAACCATTATGATGGGAACAAAAACACAAAAAATATTTTATGTTAAGAAATAAATCATGGATAACTTATATTAAAACCATTAAATTCATACGTTATGGATTGAATATAATTTGTGATTAATCCCTTAAATGTTCATGGTTTCCTATTTATGTGTTTAATAGTTTTGAAATTATCACGCCTAAGTCTATTTTGGATGAATTAAATTATATAAAATAGAATCAAATAATGAAAGGAATGATTTTATTCCATTCATGAACATCAACTTTCTTATATGATTACAATTATATGAATTCTTTTATATTATTAAAGTTTAGTAAAACTATTCAAAAACCAATTATAAACATGAAAGTTGAGATATATATTAAAATTGAAAATAGGAAAATTATTTCACCCCAGGTATATAACTTATCACCTTTCCATATTTGTGGGATGAAATTGCTAGAAAACTTTGTGAAACTCTATTTAGTATAAGTTTATGAAATTATGGTTATGGATTGGATTTTCTTATATAGATCAAACATGAATTTCATAGAGAAATAAATTACCCTTTGTTTCATGAATCACCCTCAATTATTATAAAACTATAATAAGGTGGATGAATCTCTTTTGGTATCATCATATTAAGCATAGATAATATCACCTTATGAGAAATTTTTTCAAGATAAAATGATTGAGAGTAAAGAAAATATCTTCCTTGATGACATTCCCATTATAAAGGAATATGATTATGTGTTTAACAAATAATTTCATGATATTGCACTAAGATCATAAGCTGAGTTCTCAATCTATATTATACCTTAATTCTTTCCAATATCAAATAATCCATATAGAATATACATTTTTAAAATTAAAGAGCTAAAGAAGAAACTACAGGAGAATCTAGATAAGTGGTTTATATTTCCAAATACTTCAAAATGGGTTATGCTAGTCCTTTTCACCTAGAGGAAGTACAAGTCAATGTATCTCTGTATTTATTATCATGATCTAAAAAATATCATGATAAAGAACAAGTATTCCATGGCATGGATTAATGACTTATTCAATCAGTTACATCTAGAAAAATAGTTCTCTAAGGTAGATCTTTGGTTGGGATATTATTAAGTAATGGTGAATAAAGAGGATATTCCAAAGACTATTTTTTGTTCAAGATAAAGGAACTATAAGTTCATAGTTATTCCATTTGAACTCACTAATGATCCATCTATCTTAATGGAATTAATGAATAGAGTCTTTAGGGATTACCTTGAAAAGTTTGTGGTAGTATTTATAGATGAAATTATTATATAATGTAAAAGAAAGGAGAAACATGAGGAGAATTTTAATGCTATACTAAAGACCTCGAAAAGGAAAAATTTATATGAGAATTAAAATAAATGTGAGTTTTTATGGATAAAATAACATTAATATGATATGTTATCACCCACAAAGGGATATCTATGGATCCTTCAAAAAAAGATTTAATTTAAGAATAGTCGTGACCAATATCTTTGATAGAGATCCATAGTTTCTTTGGACTAACTGGGTACTATTGCCTATTTTTGAGAATTTTCTCAATATTGTCAGGCCCAATGACCTAGATAATTTATAAGGGAGTAACTTTTTTCTTGATTGATGAATGTGGTGAGATTATAAAATAGTTATAGAAGAGGATAATAACTATGCCTATACTCACATTACCCACACGTGAGAAAAGATTTTTGATATATAGCGATTCACCCAAAAAAGAATTAGATTGTGTACTCATAAAATATTAAAAAGTGATATCCTGTGACTCCTTAAAATTAGAGATCTATGAACAGTGAATTGGATGTAGTGATCTTTGCATTGAAGATATGATGAAATTAACTCTATTGGGAAAAGTGTGACACATATATCAATTATAAAATACTCAATTATATATTCAAACAAATTGAACTCAATATGTTCTAAAAAAGGTGGTTAGAAATGATCAAGGATTATAATTGTTTAATACATTACCATCATTAGAACTTAAACAAAGTTTTAGATTCTCTAAGTTGAAAGGATCCTGAAACCCTATCCATGATTATTATTGAAAGAGATAAAATATTATTAGACATGTTAAGGATTTAAATGTGAATAATAAAGTTAAATTTATCTTAACTTTCTAAAATAACTTCTCATCCATCCATTATTGAGAGGATAAAGAAGGATGATAAATATGATGTGGTGCTACAGAAAATTTAGAAAATATTTCGAAGTTTAACTTTTCTAAATATGGAGTTAAAAGTCTTGAAACTTGGATACATTTACCAAAAAAACTTATTTGAAAAGATAACTTCTATATGATGCACATAGATCAACCTTATCTATTTATCTAGGAATATCTAAGATGTATATAGATATTAAGAAAACACTTTTGTTTGAAAACATCAAGAGAGAGATTGTATAATTTGTATCTCAATTCTCAATATGCAAAAAATTCAATTATGAACAATATAAGTCTGATGTTATGATGAAACCATTTACCATACTATTATAAATATGGGAAAACATAATTCATCATAGGACTCCGTAGAACATATGAAGGAAATAATTCCATCTACGTGGAAGTCAATTGCCTTATAAATTATACACAATTTATTGTTATCAAAGAAAATATTTATCTTTTGACCAAATTTACAAGATATACATAAGATAAGTGGTGAGACTATATGTAGTTTTATTATATATTATATCTAACCAAGATTTGAGGTTTACCTTGAGGTTATGGAGAATCCTTTAGAAAGTGTTGGATACACAACTGAGGTTTAATACAGTTTAGCACCCTCATATGGATGGTCATTATAAGAGAGCTATTATAACTCTAGAGGATATGATGAGATTATATTTAATATATTTATAAGGATGTTGGGGCCATCAACTTACCCTAATTGAGTTCTCATATAACAAAAATTTTCATTCTTGTGTTCAAATGGAACCTTATGAGGCTCTTTATGGGAAGAGGTGTAGAACTCCAACATGTTGGCATGATGTTCAAGAGAATAAACTTATGGTATTTGATCTTATTTAATTTATGATAGATAAGGTTAAAACTATTCAATGTCATATGAAATTCACTGAAATTTGATTGAAAATATATGTATAAAATCACTGATGAGACTTATAGGTTGAGATCAAATATAAGGAGGTTCTTCGTATTCACAATGGGAGAAAGTCATGATGTTTGGGAAGAAGGGAAACCTTAGTCCTAGATACATATACCCCATTTATATCCTTGATCACATTGGAGTTGTGGCCCATTGACTAGCACTCCCACCATACTTATCTCAAGTACATGATGCGTTCCATGTATCCCTCTTGAGGAAGTACATACCAAACCCCTCACATGTACTAAATCCATAGATGGTACCAATAGAGAATGATATTTCATATTATGATATATTATAGAGACAATGTTCATTGAAAAAAGTCAAATCACCTGGTCAAAGTGTTATGGAATAACTACAAGTTTGAGGAGGCAACATGATAACTAGAAAAGGTGATGAAACATAAGTACCCTCATTTATTTTAGTTCATGAAATTAAATTTCTATAGTGGATTTTATTAAGGGGGGAAAACTGTAAGGACCCAAAATTTTATAAATGAAATTTCCTTTTATATTAATAAATTCTTTATTAGGTAATGTATTTATAGAAATCACATAAACTAATTTGGCTATTTTTGACTGTTATAAAATATAATTTATCAAATTTAAAATACCATTCAACATATTAACCATTGATAATATATCCATTGTATAGAGACTATTATTATTAGAAAATATTAATTTTTATGATAGAATCTAATTGAAACAGATGAAATAAGTGATGACCTCAACTAATAGGATCATACCCTATAAATCCAATTTACCAGAGATTCAGAGGGATATGAAATTATAGGACTTTACCAATGAACCAGACGAATCCAAGATTAAAAAACTAAATAATGAGATAAACTGTTTACGGGAGAAGTTTATGCATATCAAGATCATAACCAAAACCATGTTCTCCAAACCTCCCCAAAAAAGATTCACCGTCTCCCACCTTGACCTTAAGGTGTATGCTTGTGTAATAAGTGGTTATGTATCTATAACCTACTAGTATAAATATTTATATTTTTTATTTTTAATAAAATAATTATTATATTTTTTATTTCTTATTATTAATTTATAAATTATTAAATAACGAGTTTGATAAAAAAATTTTTTTACACGATGAAAAAAAATTGTATTTTTGGAAAATATAAAGTTTCAATCAAGAAAATATTTTTTATGAATTCAATAATTTTTAAAATAAATCTATTTTAATAAAATATTATTACTAAATAATATTTAAATATAAATTATAATATAATGAAGTCAAATGTAATATTTCTAAGGGTTAGAAATTGTTATCATCGTAAAACCTGTATTTTACTATAAATGAGTATTTTTTATTTAAATGTTTAAATTATAATATTTATTTAATTATGTGTATAAGATAAATATTACATTTGAAATTATCTAGTTGAAATTATCCAATAGTTAATTTTTCATAATTTCCTAAGACATAATAATTTTTCGATAGAAATTAAATATGGTATAAATATACATTATTTATTAATACACCATATATGTATAAAAGTGATTAATAAATACTATAAAGAGTATACACAATTTTTTTTATTACTATTTAAAATAATGTGTTTTTGAATTTATTTTATTAGATTTATAAACCATTAATCAATCCTCCAAAATATAATTTATACTTCAAGGTTTTAAAATTAATTCTCTATGAACATGACTCACATACACATAACCAACGGTATTATTTTAAAGTGTTAAATTATTAACCTTATAAAATGTTGAAAAATAATATTTTTTTGTAAAATAAATTGTAATAAACTATTTTAAGGTATTTGGTTTTGATTAATTTGTTAATATATATGGTCCAAAACCTATGTTTACAAATTAATAATGAATTCCACTCTCTTTTGATATAAAAAACCCACCCAAAATCCCATTCATATTCACTCAAAACCATTTATGCATGAGTTTACTCTACCCTTCCTTCTCTAAAGCTATACCAAAGTGTTCAAAATCTCTTAAGAAGATCCTCCCAAACTTTTAGAAGTTCCCACTCAATGTATGGGATCCTCTCATTTGCCTCTATATTCATGTACCTTCGTTATATTATGAATTTTTATTTCCAATTTTTCAGGTTGGGTTATGTTTCTACACATACCTGTTACTTTCCTTATAATTTACAAGTGATTAGAGGCCCATTTAGTTATCTTTAAACACTTCCATGAATTTTTATGTACCCCTATTATGTTGTAGAAATTATCCTGCGATTTTCCATGTTAAACATTTGTGTAGTGAATACTCATCTTAATTTCCACTCAAGGGTATTCAAATATATGTAAC
The DNA here is from genome assembly GCA_963277665.1 of Viscum album. NCBI lineage: Eukaryota > Viridiplantae > Streptophyta > Magnoliopsida > Santalales > Viscaceae > Viscum > Viscum album. Next base: position 191,554,311 of record OY728151.1, on the reverse strand, counting down.
TATATTTCATTTATTGGGGACTTCCATTTATGTAACCCAAACTCCTTAATTTTTTAATCTAAAGTGATTAAAGACATAATTATGTTTCATGATATATGTGGCACATTAATGCATGTACATAATATGCATGTGATGGGTGGGAACAAAATTATATATCCCTACAATGAATTGGGCAATGTTTTTTTCTCCTGATATAACATGTATAGTGTACATTATTTTTTCCAAAACACAATATGTTTTGGTGTCTCTATAGTTATCTTTGATTTATGTTTATGATTCATGTTTTATGTTGTTGTCACATTCTCATGTCACCTTTATGTAATCATCTTATATCATGATTTGATGTTAAAGTTAATGATTATCACCCTTATTATGTTACCTTAATATACATATTTATGAACATGTACAAATTTAACTTATTATATGTTTCTATTATTGTATTATTAGTCTTTATGGATAAACCCTTTCTTATGTACATCCTCTGGTTATCCCGTGTAGTTTTATAAGATCTATGGATATTTAGGGTATGTTGTAGAGTTTTTAAATAATGTAATTGTATCTCTATGTTAGGTAATTATATTATGTATCTAATTTCCCAATGAAACTAGGACTCCCGATCATTTAGGATTGTTTTATGAATATATTTATTCAATACAGCATGGATTAATGTATATTAAAGATACGAGTTATCATAAGAATCATTGTTCATAAATAGAGGACTCATAAAAACTAAATGTGTTATAAAACCTTCACCATGAAGATAAATAATGAATTGAAAAAAATAGATCATTAAAATGGATTAATTTTATCACACACATCCCTAATCTCAATAGGCAGGGTATCCACCCATTATATAGGCTCCCATCATTTAATGAAGGGATTCACGCATTGGCTGCCATTGCATGACAGCCAACACATGTTATGATAACATATAACTATTGGGGCTTAAAAACATTAAAAATTTCAAAAATTATATCATGTATTCATAACCATAAATGATTAAACCTATTTATTCATAATCAAAGGAAACAACATAAAATAAATAGTATTAATCATTCTCCCATATCGTAATCCTACCATAAGATATGATAGAGGAATCACATTCCTTATATGATATCAGGATATCATAATCTATGATATATATCACATTCATATCATCATCTTTGAATTATGAGATATGCGTATATTAGGTAAAAAAGAATGTAGTAAACACACTTATATTAACGTATTAGGTTTAAAAAACCTCTAAAAATACAATGAGGTTATGATCACCATATTCACTTGGAATATCCTTACCTGTAGTGATGAAGCCTTGGGCTTCATTAAAGTTAGGATTGTTAAAAATTTATAATATGGGTACTATTTTTATATTTCATTAACTATATAGTATTCTTTAAAATCATACTACTATGATCCAATGAAAAATTTTATTTCATCAATTTTAAGGGGCCATGCCTTAACTAATAAACTAAAAAATAGTCAAACATACCTATAGAGGAGTTCATTGATATACCAAGGAATCTACAATAACTTCCAAATTGGGTGATGATCAAAACATTTGGGGACATTTCTAATTTCTTACATGCTAAACTAATTTTTCAAATCCAAAACTATGCCTATGTTGATAGATATATTATCATTTGGAATCCAAATTTTAATAGTCTCTTAAATACAAGATAACTGTATATATTTAAGTGTGGCCAAGACACTCATCTTACAATTTGTATTTCTAAATTTAAAAATCCATTTATTTCTCCATCTAGATTTTCCATTTATATAAATTATAGTGAATGCATGTTCCCTTTTATGGTAAAGTATAGATAACTAGACTAAAAATTTCCTTAATATTCTCTTTATATATATGTGGTTCTGAAAAATTGCATCATAACATTGTTCACTACAACTTTGTGAGGATTTGTTTGGGGAAAAGTTCAGGATATTTTTAATGTTAGACTATCTTTAAACAATTATTTCATTACTATGATGATATATATTACTCAATATGATTTTAGTGGACATGTTTATAACTTTCTAATGGATAATTCCACTGTAGTAACTAATTTCATATGGAATTATATAAATGGTGTTTTCTTCAACAATAAAACATCCTCCATACATGAAGGAAGCACCATTATTCACAGTGAGGTAAAAGATTATATGAAAATATAAATAGGTTTAATGTGTAATGATGTTTCTTATCTTAATATTTTAATCATGCTTGGTGTGACTAGAAGTAGTAAAAATGATTTTGTAATGAATTTAATTTGATGGATACCACTAATTCATTCATGGATCAAGGTGAATTTCAAAAGCGCATCTTTAGGAATCCCAGATGCCTTAGGCTTTAGTGGTGTCTTCTAAACTTATTGAGGTTTTATCAAATTATTATTTTTATTGTTACCACACATAAATTGTTTTGAATTTGGAGTGGATATTCGATAAATGATAAATTATATCAAATATGCAACTCATTTTTGATGGAGTTACCTTAGTGTTGAATCTAACACAATGATTACTATGGACACTTGGAGTCATAGATCAAGGAGTGTCTATAAGCAGTGAGAAATATGCACCTTCATATAACTCATATTTTTAGAGAGGTGAACTAAGTGGAAGATTTGCTATAGAATAAAGTCATTATAGAGGTTAACTCAAGATAGTACTTTTAATTTACCTGCATTTTTCTCATACTTAATGGAGTCTAATCGTAGAGGTAATTTATACACCCATATTTGAAAATAATCTCTCTATGTTCCCTATGTTTATTCATTTTTAATAAATTTATAGGTCGAATCATTCCCTATTCCTAATTGTTTTTGATTATTTTAGTTTATATCCAACATCCAAGTGGTGTCAAAACCTTATGTTAAATATCCAATAAAATAAAACCAAATTTATTTTGTGATCAAAAATTTAAATCAATCTACATTTCAATGCTATTAAACCAATAAATGGAAGAAGATATCTTGAGGGAAATACAAGTACATTCAAGGGGAAATACATGTTCTAATTTTTTATGATATAACAATGTTTCATCATCATATTTTTAATATATTTAAATATATTAAAAATAAAGTGTTAAGAACAACACATGTTATGATCCATGTTTAATTTTTTTTTTCAATTTTTGGTGTTAAGTGTTGAAGAAAATAAAGGTGGATCAGATGATGGGAATTTAAAGGTTGATCATCCTCATCCATGAAAGGATAAACCTTATAAATAAAGAAAGGTAATGGATATTAAGTAGTATCATGATTGTTTCAATATAAATGGTATCAATTGGTTTTGAGATATCGAATGACTCACACACGTGGTAATTTTTTATTTATTTTCTAAGGAACTACTATGAGTGTGAATGAGATTAGATGGATAATTATTTGAAGAAAATAAATTTACAATATAAGTATTTATGGATTTAAGTGAGTAACATGGATAAATTTGATGTTATTTAATTATAATATTATTTCCTAAACTATGTTCTAACTCAATATTATTATAGGATTTGTTAATAACCCAATGAAAAGTGGTAAATTTAATTAATGAAATATTTTAAGAAACACATATGATGTGTATGTGGTTGGAAAATTAGAATATAAAAATATAGAACTATCTATAATGTTATTGAGATAGATCCTAAATATGTTAAGGTCATAAATGAAACCAAATATTCACGTGTTTAATCATTTTTTGAAGAGATTGAAAAAGGCCATTGTTTTTGAAGATAATTTACAAATGGTTGACAGAGCCTTGAGATTTAGATCTCAAATAGAGGTCTCTAAAAGGGGTGATAAAGGATATTCATGAAAAAGGGGGAGTGGAAACGCTCTAAATTGGGTGTGAGAATTATCCCAATAAGGGGTATTAAAGTTGAGAAAGATACCCTTATAGAATTATTTGATAAAGGGTGAAAATGAAATGATATGGTTAAGAAGACCCATTTAATTTTAATGAAAAAGAGAGAGTGATCAGAACACACCATAAATCCATACATTTATTGAATAATTTTGAGTTACATGGTAATGTAATATTTATTATAATATTTTTAATAAAATTGGAATGAAAAGAACGTTTCAATTAAGAGGTTGTGTGTTGGATTTTTGGACAATAGTTATTGATTTTTTTGATAGTGTATTAAGGTTTAAATTACATGACATAGATCTTAGAGATTTTTGGATTAAGTGAATATTGTTACCATTATTGGGAACTATATTTAGTTAAGTATATATGAAATTTATAAACCTGGGAATAGGAGAATTAAATATGAATTAATCTAGTTTATTATGTCGTTGGAATATGTGTAAGTACAAAAACAAAATCATTGTGATAATATTGGAACTTTTTGATAAACCAATTATGATCTTGACACAATAGTAGTAACCATGATGAAATATCATCTTATGTGTGATTAAATAGTTTCTATGAAATAATAAATTAATAGATAATAGAATATATGTTCGATGGAATAGTTGGAAACACTATAATAAGTGTTATATAAGAATAATATTACTTCTATGTATGTTTAAATCTAAGGAATCTTGGATGGACATGCTAAAAAAGGAACAAAGTACACCATAATTTGTTCTATGTTAGACTAATCTAGAAATGGTGGAAGGACACTATACTTTGAATCAGGGGACCAAACAAAAAAAGTCTTCACATCAAAAAAAGATTAAAAATTATTAATGTTACATGAATTAATAATATAATTTCAAAGGAGATATATAATAATAATTTATGGAGTACCATTCCACAACCGATACTGTTTATCCATAATGGAATCTATAAAAGAGTAAGAGTAATGGTTAAGTATATAATTAGGGATTAAGTGACAATATAAAGATAATATGGGAGAAATAAGTGAATTCTTGTAATTAGATGAATTATAGGAATCATGAAATAGTACACAAATAAAATTTCAACTTATTGAGAGATGAAAAGGGTAGTACAATTCCATAGAAGTTGCAAAATAGAGGATGTGTTTTTAAAATAATTCTATAATTCTTGATTTATCATGGAATTAAACAATTATTCCACGGAGAGTTCTCTATGATATAATATTTTCAAGATCATTATAGATTCATAATTATATGTTAGAAGACACCATGATACTTGGAGGGATTTTAAATAAGATGTTGTATGTATTTTTTTTTTGGATATGTTCATTAATAAAAGATCATGAAACATTAAAATATATTATGTTTTATTATAGATTAATTCAAGAAAAATAATGTTGTGATAGAGAGATTCAGGCTATAATAAGGTTTTTTCCAAAAATATCATGGAGATTGAGTTAGAATTTAAAGAGAAAAAGATATGGAAATACTTTCAATAGATCTACTTGAATTATTTAGAAGTATATTACTACATTTAATTATGTAGAACACTTATCATGATTAAGGAGGATTAGATGAATATGATTTGATCATAACCATAGGATCAAGGGTTGGATTCTTGTAAAAGATTTGTAAAAACTACTTATAGAAGTTAGGAAAAAACTATACAATTGATCATATTTATAAATCATGTTTCAAGAGAGGTAGTGGAGTGAAGTGAAATTATAAATGGACTTCCATTGATCATATGTAGATATTTTTAAGGAATAAATATAATAATAGAATAGATATTTACATTTCCATCATTAATAATTGGAGAATACTTAAATAAAGTGAATTCCAGTGTGGGTTTATCTTTATTTGCTGAAGTGTTTTTCTACCATGATTATATTATTTGGAATAAAAAATACATATCCCATATATTGAGGTGTTTATATCATATATATTATATATTTTTTAAGTGAAAATGAGTGGATATTAATGTCTCATCAAATTTGGACTTAATTAAGCAAGGGTATTCAATACTGATTTCTGGTTCTAGAAGACAACTTCCTATCTATAATCATTTGAAGACATGCTTATGTTTATATAATGTATTTTTCTTCACTGAAGTAGTTCATGGAATAGAAAAATATTTAGTGTCACATTGATTGACAATGATTATTTCCTAAACCTTGTAAGGGAAGTATTCTTTGGCATAGAGTAACCATGACCTAAAATATTATATCAATTGAACAATTCATGATCGTGGATTCCGATACACCAAAATATCACCATGTTTATTCTCCTCATATTATCAATTTGTGGAGAAACATATAAAATATATGTGTTATTATACTTTATATTTTTACATATGTGTTTTATATTTAGTGTTATAAGTGATGAAAAAAGATTAGATTGAACACGTTCATTCCAATGAGGGAACAAGATCCTTATGATCAAGAGGAATTTGAGGAAGAAAATATTTATTTGGTGTGAACCATGATTCTCCACCTTCTTAAGATTCTTACATTTATTTTTTTCACCACTAATTCTCCCCCAAAGATAAGGTCTTGGCCCATGAAATTTAAAAAACTACGAATCAACTCTAAAAAAGATGATTAGAAGATCTACAAGTTACACTGATACCCTTTACATGAAATTCCCATGTATCATCTCCTACTCAAGCCTCTACCCAAGGTAATTACCAAATAAGAGATCTTGCAACCTATCATACTACCAAAAATTAGTCTCCTTATAATTAATTACATCAACCAATACAACTACGGGGTTGGTTGAACACAACTAGAGGTTTCACCACTTGGTGGAATAGCCTCAAGGACTCTATAAAATTACTGAACCACACATGTATGACTTAATTCCCTACAAATAGGCTTAAACCTACACCATCACAAATTTTAGGACTCACCCACCCCTTCATAGAATCCTAAAACCCAGAAGCCAAAGAACCCACATGTATTTCACATAAAAACATGAAATATATGATGAAATATTAAAGGAACCATTAACCTAGAAATTATATTATTTAACTCATATGATATTATAAATTTATCCAGTTTTTCTCTAAAATTTATAAATTAGGAAAATAGTCCCAACAATGAGGGTTATTCCAAAATAACATAGAAATGAGAGGAAAAGTGAGAAGGGACCAATGTCTTACCTTAACCTTTCTAAGAGGAACCTAATACTTATAATGACACATCTATTCATAAATAAATGGTGATTATAGAGACCAAAGAGTGAATAAAGAGATGGGAAAATTGAGGGCGATAAGGGACAGGGTGTTGGGGTTAAGTGGAAAATAAGTAGAAGGAAAAAACTAATTAAAATATTAAAAAAAAATCTCTTATTTTTTCTATTTAGGGGGTTTATTATAGCATAACCTAGGGGGGCCTAATGAAATGACACTAGTAAGAACTCATTGTGGTATATCTATAAGGTTTATGCAGCTATGATCCTCTCCATGGTAGAATAAGGGAATCCTAGACCTGAATTATAGTATTACCAAGTTTCTTCATGGTGAGACTAGCCACCTCTAAGAAACCATCACCCTTCAACAACTACTAGTTGTGGTGTGATGTGCGACTTAGAGTATAATTCTTATTCTCCATTAGGATAAACACATCCAATATCTACTCAATGCCCCTGAAATCTACCCAAACAATCTAACATGCATAAAAACACCCCATAGGGTTATACCAACTCCCATAATCCCAATTAGAATCCAAATTATCAGAAAACCCCTGCTATAAGACTCAAAATTCAAATTCCTGATGAAATCACTGATTTATAATGATAGAGGTGTTTAAATTCCCTCAAAATAATATTATGGTCCTAGGGATATCTTCAATTATTCAATTAGTAAGTGATAATCAAATATTTGTTTCATTAATTATTATTTTTGGGTCGGATTCAAGGGATATTTTAGACATTGATTTAGGATTTTTATTCTGGCTACATAATAGAAATATATTATTGATATGAAATCCATGTATGATAACTAAATTGATCAAAAAGAAATGATAAGGGGTTTGGGGTAATGGTGTCCAACATGGTGTTTATAGACATTCAAGAGAGTTATATTGATTTCTTTATTTCTACTCAAATCTTATCTTTTGAGGCACCTAAACTTATAGTGGAAACTCTCTTTTAAACTTAGGTTACTTGAAATATTTGATAATCTAGATCCTATAATGACTATTATAATATATTTAGGATGTTAAAAACTAAAGGTGTGATAAATAAAACAATATAATAAGGGTTTAATATTAGTGTTTTAAGAACTCTAAACTCCTTACAATATTAGAATAAATAAGATAATAATGAGGATAACCTTCCTGATGATGATATTTTAATTTAAAACCTCTTCATCCCTCATTCACCCTCTTAGATGTTTGAGTTTATGATAGATACTTATGATTCCTCCATAAATAGTAATTTTTCTTTAAATTTTTAATAATATATTCCAAAGTATATTACTTGGGATGTTAATGATTTATTTCTAGGGTACCTCAATTATTAAAATGATGGTAAAATTTCCTTCAAGAATTATCCTCAACTCTATAATGATATCATATTTATTTTTTATAGAAACCTTTTCAATTTACTGAGTGATAATAGAATAGATTATTAAATAGGTTTGGAAGTAATTGGATGACTATGAGAAGATTGTATTGGTTCTTGAGTTAATGTTTTGTGACTGAACTGTGTTGTTCTATATTTTATTTTGGTTTAGTTGTGTCCAATGATTCCATATTTACTTTCCCTAGTAAAGTTGGTATTTTTGTTGTGGGATTTTCTCTTATGAATCTTACACCGACCAAGAATTTCTTATCATCAATACCAATTAATTCATTTATTTATACCAAATGAATGTGATCATTACTATGGATGGTTTTAAAATCATGAGTTGGATGAGTTATTTTGAATCTATTTCTTTTTTTTATTGTTTTTCATGGGTTTTATATTTTTTTTTTCAAATTTAATAAGGTTATAAATTGTTAATAAAAAATACAAAATCGATTGAGAGGGGTGAGGTGGGGATAAAGGTGAATACAATATTTAAATTTTTTTACCCATCCATATTTATCACTTTATCTATTATCATGATGTAGATATTAATTTTATCAATCATTTACTAGATATGATGTTATATTTCACATTCATTCATTTAGTTTGTGAAATAAATAAAACTTCTATAGGATACACATCAATTTACATTATTTACCCCAAATGGAGGTAGAATTAAAGGAATATGGGAACCACCTAGGGGTCAAGTAAAAGTCACTAAATCACTCTTAATAATTAAATTAAAAGATCAATTCATTATATTGTTTTGTGTTTAAATGATTACCTTTTCCATGGGTCACTCCTTATTAATCACTTTTACTTATATTAACAAAATATATTAATAGATGATATTGTATGTATTTTATAAAGATACAATCATAATTGGAGGTGATCAAATCATACAACTCATACCCATAATTCTTCATGTATCTTTACTTCAAATGTAACCATATAAATCCTCTATGGCATTCACCTGTGACTTAATATCAACTTATTAATTTTCATAATACTATATATTAATTCACAATTTCATCAAAACCTACCATGAATTCCTCCATAAAGTTATTGGTAATTGTAAGTTTTCAGGTCATTAGAAATGACCTCTAGATCATTTAACATGTATTTGGAGAATTAAAAAATGACTATATAGTATGTTCTATGGTTTTTTTGGAAGCATGATCCATTAACATAATTAATGACATATAATCCAATTTTTTTTCAATATGTATTTACAAAATGTGTCCCCTATATCATCCATGATAATATCTATACAATACCAAGATCCTAATTTAATAAAATACAATGTAGATCCACATTTTATGAAGAATACCACGATCCCATAATCATTGAAAAACTATATTAGTCACATTCTTTTTTATGATTAAAACAACCCTTTTCTATAGTCACCAAATAAATAATTTTTACTCCCTCATACAATCTAAACATGTTTCAAAAATTTTACTAAATAAATCTTCTTGATAAACTAAAAAAAAACTTAATACAAACTAATAATACAAATATTCTTGATAAACATTATTGAAATGAAAATTCAACTGAGCTATGCTTCTCATAGTAAATTTGTTCCCATGGCCACATTATATAAGGTTTCATCAAATAATCTTCATTGTTGACTCATTATAACTATATGGATGAACATGTAAAATAAAAAACTCAGTGTCAGCCATCTTATAGAATACCCACAATCTAAAGTGTAAAAAAATACTACACTATCACCTTAACAGTTAGATATATATTAACATCAAATCTCACTAAATGAACTCCAAGAATTCCAAAAATATTATCATGAAAATCCAACATACCAAAAAATTTATCTAAAAATATGTAGATAAATACGTATCCTAACCCAACATATTGGTCTAATAAATACCCATTTGATTTTTTTAGAAAGAAAAATAGAATTAAAAGAATTAAATTAAACAAAAAAAAGACTTAAATTGATGTATAGGTGAAAAATATCCCATAAAGAACCATCCAACCATTTATATTGATAACCAGTAGAATGAAAAAAATCCAAGCATAAACAAAAAACTCACTCGATACACATACCCCCCTTTGATATCAAATTAAATGAATTTTAACTAGAAATAGGTGTCACTTTATAACTCAAAGTAATGAAATTTAAATTAGTAAGTCTAATCCTACCTAATAAATTATATATATAAGAAATAAGAGTATTTAATTAAATAATAAAAGTAGTATATATAATAACATAGAACATAAACAAATGAATACTATAACCCCCCAACCCCAAATATGAAACTCCCTATAAATTATTAATCTAACATCAAAATACCAAATATTTTGTGACATATATAATTTTACCTGTATTATTTTTTGATATTACATGGATTTATTTAGAGAATATTCACTGAGATGGTATGCGATTCTGAGGCCTGGTGTGCACTGAATAATTGTTTGAAAAGTATTAAAATATTTAATATCATGTAGGAATAGTTTTCTTAAAAAAGTGGAATAACTCTTAAACTAGTGACCATATTATAAATAAGACAACACTGCTGAGTTAAGAATAGTAACTTTACCCTAGGAACAATTTAACTTTGTTCAGCAAATGTCATTTGTGAAAAATTTATCATGATCACAAAATGAATAAAAATAATTTAATAAAATAATTTTAATTTATTTGTTGACACAATGAGGTGGTTAATAATTTAATAAAGCTTTTTCCAGAGATCTAATGGTTAGTCTCATAACCCTATAATTTTCTGGAGAAGTTGGAGATAGAAACTCTAGAGGATCCTTCTGACGAATGATGATAAAACCTCAGATCGACGATTGGTGAACACAAATCTTGGTAGATCTCATCAGTGACGATGACACGATGAACATTCTTCATCATCAAATGATCCTAATCAAGGTATGGAATATGATTTAATTTTTTCTTTCCTATTATTGATTCCAACAATGAATAAGGACTAATCCATAAATAGATTATCGTGCATATTGATCATATTTGAAAGATGGGATTATTTTACAGGTTAATGGGGATTTATTTAATTTTTTTTTCTAACCCAAAATCACCTATTATTTATCATTGGAAAATAATTCTTGGCTGATGATGATAAACCTTTGTTCATGTTCATTTCTCTTTCTGTTCTTCATATTCTTCGCTATTGGATCCCCGTGGTCCTGACTCAACATTTCCGGGTGGTTCTGAACACGATGGGACCCCCGGATTTGAGGAAAATCAACAATTGAGGATGAATCATTATAGATCAGGACCCAAGTAGATCAGATCTAAGATTTTTTTTATTTTTAAGCATCAAAGAAGGCGTGGTGGTCTAGGGAAGGGGAAATCTATGCGTGACAACAACATGTGTCCAGGATCAGCGGTAGAAGTGGATGCAAGATAGGGATGGTGGATGTGGAATGGGTCAGATGCAGGTCGGGATTGTGGGTCAATTATGGGTCAGGACAATGGGTCAAATCCAGGTCATATCAACAGGTCAAATCTTGTTTGGTCTAGTTGATCAGAGTCAGATTGGGTTATACCTGAGCTAGATATGGGGAAATTGGGGAATATCTCCATTGTAGTCGACCACAACAGTCAACCATGGTGTCACAACAGCTTGAACTGCCATGAGCGTAGCAACCACATGGCCAGTCCATGGCCGGTTGAGCGTGGTGGTTGACCGTAGTGGTCGGTTAGGTGTGACCGGTGGACTGACTATGATGGTCAGTCCACGAGTGTATAATCCATCTTGTATATGGATTGACCGTAGTGGTAGGTGGACCTACCATGGTGGTAGGTCCATAGGCCCTGATAGGTCTGCAGGAAGATTCTTTCAAACAATCCTAACTTCTAAACAGATCTTCCAATCTACGAGACATCTATGGTGTTGATACCCTAACATTGAGACAATCATTTTCAGACTAGTGGTGGGTTTTTAGTTTGGACCATTATAGTTTGAGTGTGTTACCTTGGCCCTTTATTCTAGGGTGTTGTGCGACATTACATCCACATCATTGGATTGTAATCCCTTATAAAGGCTGAGTCTTAGATTAAGTTGTGTAATCCCTCTGCGAGACTAGAGTGCAATCCTCTATCATCCCTAGTGGAGTTTTTGGAATCAACATGACCTCCTTGAGCTGGGTGTTGATCGTCTTTATTGCAGGATGTATCAGTAGAGTTTGTGGAATTATTGGTATAGAATACCCTATATGTCAAGTTAATTCATTTTGGGTTCATGGTATCCACTAGTGGTTCGGGTAGTGACCCCCTCTCTATGTATTATAGTATTCTCTGACTAGTGCATTCTCTTTGGATGAGGCCCACATGAGATAGACCTCATCATCGAGTGTCTCCGATGATGTGAGCATGTGTACATGTAATTTATGCTAATGCCTCTCATTTGTGGTAAATTCCTACATGGTGCTAGTCACTATCTCTTGGACTATCGAAGGTGGTCTTGGGGTAGTCAGGACATAGGACCCTATAATATGGGTTATGAAAGAGTGACATCAGATCCAGTCAGTTCTACTTTAGGAATGCGAGTCTATGAGGTTGGTTTGGGGAAAAAATGTTAAGTGTTTTGAGTTTGGATTTCATTCTAGGGACTCCAGTGTTGGTGCGGTGATCGAAATATCCATACACCAGGAATCTGAGCACCTACTTTTCAAACCAGTACATGAAAACACTAGTTGTAGGGAAAAAATGGTACATGCATCATATAAGAATGGTTGTGTCTTCCATGTCCTCCTTGAGTCAGCTTAGTAGATATAATCTATTGACCATGATATATATTAATTTATTTTAGGATGCCTCTACATAGATAGCTAGCCGGTATTACACCGCATTATCATGAGGATGATCCGCCTAGTGACCAGGCTTTGGTATAGGGCCCTACACTAGATATAGCACCTCTGGGTGGTTTACAAGCTACACCACCACCCTTCGAGGATAAACTACTACCAACACTACCAGCTGAGGATGAACGAAAGCTATGTGCGTTTCATGAGTCTCATAGGTAGTGGAATCTTAGTCATTAGGGTGATTCATACCACCAAATAAATGAGGATTGGCTAGAGGTAGTCACCCATGTTTTCTGCCCAGTGAGTAAGCATACTGATTAGATGGTAGTCCTTTCTGTGAGTCTTATTAAAAGATATGTGGGGTGATGGGGTATCTTAGAGACTCAGTCACATGAAGAGATAACTATCTCCTAGATAGACTTTGAGTGTCTCTTCAAAGACGAGTTCTATCTATCCACATTGTGATTGATACACATACAAGGGCCTCTGCATCTGTAATAGGTAATTGTGACCATAGAAAAATATTCAATGAAGTAGACTGATCTTTTACACAACTACTTGGATTGGGATAAGAATAATTATTCAACGCTCAAACCTCCACGTAGGGATTGCGCCAAGACATCAAGGAGTTAGTGGTATCCCTTATCAATTCTACCTATGCTTGGGTACTTGAGAAGCTATATTAGTGGAATGTTTTCTGGAAGAGAAAACACCAGTAGTGGGAGATAGTAATGGGAACCCAGTAGCAGAGACGTCAACAATCGGTATAAGATAATAGTCATAGCGATCCATGTAGGTTAGGTGATTTAGGAGACAATCATAAGACTTAGGGTTAGTGGTGGAAGGTTCATGGTGTGGTTCGAATCAGCCAAGGAACACACAATGTTTCTCATGTGATGGTCGAGGAAATAAGGAACGAGATTTCCGGACCCATCATATAGATGGTTAGGAGATGGTCAAGGGACCGCCTAGAAAAATAAAGAGGTAGGATCAGGTTGTTCCACAAGGTAGAATATGTGGAAGAGGGGCCAATAGGGAAGTAGAAGGTGGTCGGAGGTTCAACAGATTACCACCACCCCCTCCAGGTGGTCCACACCAAGCTCAAGGAGTCGATGAGTAGGGATGAGGCCAGCTGTAGGCTATGGAGGCCTATGAACTCGAGGCTCTAGGAATGATACAAGGTGTGATCTTTTTCTTTTCTATTTTATCTATATAATTTTTAGACATATGTTCTAGTCATTCTTTTCTTGTTATGAATCTTGTTCGAGAATCACAGATTCCGATTGAACCGTTGAATCAATGCTTACACTTGGAGTCTTCTAAATGAGGAGAATAGATGACCACACACTGGTGCTGACAGTGTGAACTGAGTCTTGGAGGTGAGAGTTTCAGTTGGGATCTCTTGGTAGAGGTGTTGGGGCCTTATGACACCATTCTTGGTATGGACTGGTTATCCACAGTTCATTCTCAAATAGACTGTTTTAGATGAATAATGTGGTGTGTTCGTAGTGGTGAGACCAAGTTTTCTTTTGTTTGTGAAATGTAAATCCAAGTAGCAGAGGATGAAATCACGCATAGGAGGATATATCCAATTACTCATCAGTTGGCTAGCCTGACCCTCGGTGTATTGGATGTTAGGAGTCCTTAGTTTCCTATATTGGTGGTAGAGTATGAGGATGTATTTTTTAAAGAAGTTCTAGGTCTACATCACCATAGAGAGATAGAATTATATATTGATCAAAACCATGGAAAGACATTAATATCTATACCTGCATATCATATTTCCCTCGCAGATCTTCGTGAGATGAGGGTATAGTTAGAGGAATTGCAGAGGAAGGGCTCCGTGAGACCCAATGTTTTACCCTGGTCATCCCCAGTTTTGTTTTCCAAGAAGATATATGGGAGATTGAGTTAATGTGTGGATTTTCAGTTCTTAAATTAGGTGAAAATGAAGAACATGTATCCAATACCAAGGACCTATGACCACTTTGACCAGTTGAAGGGGGCGCGATGGTTCTCAAAGATTGACCTCAGATCAGGCTATCACCAGTTATGAGTACGAGATGAGGATATACAGAAGACGAACATCAGAAGTCATTACAGTCACTATTATTACTTGGTGATACTATTTTGGAATGAATAAATCCCTAACAGCTTTCATGGGACTCCTGAAATGGATCTTTTATCCTTACATAGGCTGGTTCATAGTGGTCTTCATCGATGAGATCCTAGTGTATTTGGTGTCTGAGTAGGAGAATACGAGACACCTAAGGATGGTTCTAGACACTCTTTGAGAGTACCATCTTTAAAAAAATATATATAAGTGTTAGTTCTATAATAGAGAAGTCCATTTTCAAGGACACGTCATCTTAGAGGTTAATGTTGCAAGTGATCCAGCAAAGGTTGATGCAGTGCTTGCTTAGGAGCCACCCAAGAGTGTTACCGATGTGAAAAGTTTCCTTAGATTGGATGAGTAATATCATAGGTTTGTACCTAAAATATCTAGTGTGTTAGAACCCTTGAATGTTTTGATATGAAAGGGGAATCCTTTCGTATAGATGGGAATGTGCCAACAGTTCTTTCAGGACCTAAGGTAGAGGTTGACGAGGACTCCCATCTTTAGGTTACTAGAGGAGGGTGTTGAGTACATGGTATTCTATGATGTATCAGGGAAAAGTCTTGGTTTTGTCCTAAAAAATAGGCAAGTAGTGATTTCCTATGGTTCACACTAGTTGTGACGACACGAGAATGACTACATGACACATGATCTTGAGTTATCAGTAGTAGTCTTTGCTTTGAAAATGTAGAGAAACTACCTGATGAGAGAGCAGTTTGTCTTCTACTCGGATCATAAGAGTACCAATTATATTTTCCTTCAAAATAATCTTAACTAGAGGCTTATTAAATAGCTAGAGTTCCTCCAGGATTATGACTTTGAGATTTTCTATACTCAGGGGTAGGGAAACATGGTGGAAGATGCTCTCAGTAGAAGATCTAGTTCGCAGTTGCTGAACAAGGAATCAGAGTAGTTGGCATCATTGAAGATATCCTTTATGGATGGAGATATATTATATTAACTCTAGTCGATGTTTTTCACCCTTGTAATATTATAATGAGTAAGGGAGGCACAACTTGGGGATACAGACTATGAGACCCTACGTGCTCAGATGTCCACATGGCATGCTCCTGATGGATATTTAAAATATCGGGAGATTTTTTTTCTCTTTAGAGGACGCATGATGGTACTAGTGACGTTGTGAGAGGAGGTTTTGAGGGAGTTTCAAACATCCCATTTGGTGGTATTTCAAGGTTTTGTAAAGATGTACTAGGACCTCAGATGTCAGTGTTGGAGAGTAGGGATGAAGAAAGAATTTTCCGATATATTTTCTTGATGCCTTACTTGTTAGCAAGTGAAGGCTAGGCATGGGGCTCTAGTTGGTTTAGATCAACCCCTTGAGGTTCCAGAATGGAAGTGGATGGGAAATATATATAATTCATGATAGGATTACCACATATGTCTAGGGAACACAGTACCATATGTGTGACCATTGAACGACTCACCAACACTACACCAAAATCAGTGTTTAGTGGCAGTTTAATAAATCACCAAAAAATGTTTTTTAAATAATTTTGTGACAGTTTATTAAAACCCCCGCTAAAATTTTTATTTTTTTCACAAACCTGACACTTATTCTCTAAACACCCTATAACCCTAACCCCCCTACCCCCATGACCCCGATCCCCCGAAGCCCTACCCTCGCCTCCCGTCGCTGTCAGTCCCGAGCCTCTTTGCCCCTAGTTGCACCTTGCTGACCCTCGCCACCAGTTCCTAAACTCACCCTCACCTTGAACCTTGTTGGACCTCACTATCCATCTCGAACTAGTGGTTAATGTATAGGGGATACCTTATTTTAAAGTCCTTTTGCTTATTCTTTCCCAAGTTGGAGGGTAGTCCTTTTCACTGCTGTTTCTTGGGAAGATGATTGTGATATATTTTATTTTTGGGTGTTCTTGAAAAGGGAAGAAAATAAAGGAATTATTATAACGAATTGTTTAGGTCATGAGGTTTTTATCCTTTTATATATATTTTTAGTGCTGTTCATATATTTTTATTCTTATTTTTTTTTGTTCTTGGTTTATGGTGATATTTTAATTGGGTATTCTTGGTGATGAAATTTTTATAGTTGTACTTAGGAACTTCTTAGAGGGTGATAAGAATTAGTAAATAGAAACATTTATATTAGAAGGTGGGCTCAAACCTTTGAGTTATTCTATGATAATGACTTCAACATACCTACCTTTTGTTTTTATAATTTTTTTAAAAGTTCATTTCTATTTTGGAAATATAAATTATTGGATTAAAAAAATTATTTTCCTGGTGAATTATAACATGATATTAATTAATATTGGTTATTCACTCCTATTATTTTATGTTACTTTCTATCACTATTTTAAAGGTGTTTTCATTATAATCATTACATTAATATTTTAGGTTAATTTTGAAATGTGAACTTGGTAGTCCATGATGGGGTTTTCCTATGTGACCTTAATGAGACCATGTTTCATGCACTTCAACCTTATTTATATGAGTGGTGTGGAGGCAATGTGGTGGTTGGGTCTTTAAATTGAGAGGAATTGATTATAACTGAAAGGTTTAATGGTTTAGTTTTAATATAAGTCTTTGGTATTTGGTAAAAATGGTTTTTTAAGAGTCAACATGAGAGGCGTCTTATATAAAATCTATTGCTTTATGAATGGTTCTATTGGATAAATTTCTTAGGTATAATTATTTCACTATTAATTTTTTTATCAATTCATGTTTTCAAAGGAAGAAAACAATTTCTATTTTAACTTATTTATTCTAAAAAATATTTCTATAAAAATATGTTATAAGAGTGTCAATAAATGGTGGTTAAGGATGTGGGTTTCCAAACCATCATCTTTAGTCATGTGTTTTTATTTTTAATCAAATTATTACTTTTTTACTCAGTATGATGTTCATTTATCCTTGAAAATAGAGAAATAAATTAAATCAAGTGATTGTTTTAAATACTCTAATAATGATTGACATTAAAGAAGGACCTTCTACCAACCTAGTGGTGTTAAGTGATCCTTTAGAAACACATAATTTAGATTAAAGGCCAATGTATTTCCCATATTATTTTTAGTAATATTAATAATGATCTCCACTTAGTTCTATGTTCTACTTTTCCATAAAGTGTTTGAAACTATTACATGTACCTAGACTCTTTCGCTATCTGGATTTTTTTGGTTTTTTCCTAAGAATTTAGTGATACATATCCTATATATTATTTGGAATGATATTTGAATTCTTGACTACTAAATTACTGTATTTTATTTATAAAAATACAAAATTATTTTAAATGATTATACAAAATATCGGTTTCTATCATGATATTATAGTATTACGAAAATGTAGAGTTAGAAGGTGCATTTTGTTTTCCTATAGAGATTTTTTTTGATATGAATAAATTATAATAATTTTTTTTTTGATATTAAACATGTCAAATCATTTAATATAGGGAATTTTTATTGTTTTGATATGAAGCATGTCTATTGTTATGATGTAGAGAATGTTTAGTGTGTAAATATGGAAATTTTTTTGTTTCTCAATCACTAATTGATTTCAATGTGATTACCTTAGGTTTAATTATTTTAAATTTTACAAGTATATACTTGATTTTGTTATGTATATAATATAAAACATTTTGGAATTATATTATAGGTTTCAGCATGAAACTTGTCTACTAGATACACATAGAGGTATATCTATAAGTATATCAAGTTCCTCCCTATGAAAAGGCATGAACTTATATAGTGGAATGATTCCATATATATATAATATTATTGATATATATTTTTTATACAAAAATATTTTTTCTCATATGTGATTATGAGGCATCCTATGTAAGGGTGATAAACATATAGTTTCTTTCTATGAGAAGATGAGGCCAACTAAATTAAAATGACATTAAAAAAATTCCATCACATGGTAAGATGCAGTCTCTTATCAAGGATGATTATAGAAACCAATTTTTTTTGATATGTATATATATATATATATATATATGTACAACTCTTCTTATAGAGGATTGGTTTTGAAATAAATCCTCTATGGAATGGTTTATCATGGTAGAAAAGTACACTATATGGATTCTGAGAACATATGAAATTAGGTGTGGATGACATTGATGAAAATTTTTAGTGTCCAAATAAAGTATATTATTTTTTAACAACATATTATTAGTATTATTATGTTATTAAGTTTCCATATATCATTAGTTAATAAGAACATGTGGTTGGATGAGTAATCTAAACTCTTATGGGTTATATAGTTCTGTATATTTAAATTTATATTGGAGAAGAGAAATTAGTTTTACCTAAAATTATTGTTAATACGAATATGTCTAATTAGTAATTCAACATTGATCCTTCTAAATTATTATATATCAGTTTTGTATTAGTTGAATATATCTTTGTGAAATCGTTTCAATTTCCTTAAGTAGAGAGTGAGCAATGGATGTAGTCAAACATTTTTATTTCAATTTTTCTAAGGAAAATTATGTTGGTGGTACCTGGTACCTCATTATAGTTACCATATTATTATAATTACTTTGATTTCATGAACTAATCATATTTAGTGCAGTTAATTTCTTAGCTGAACGACTCATTAGAATGTACCATGAAGTCATGATTATTATCAACATAATTTTCAATGTTGGCATCATTCTAGTCCTCTAATAAATTATCTACATTGTATTATGATAATTTTTTCAACGATTTCTTAAAAACATATTTTTTTTATTAAAAATGGATTTCAACATGTATTTTTTCTCTTGGGTATCTTAATGGTTTGTAAATGAAAAGTGTAACTCTTTTACACATAATTTTCCTCACAAGTTGACTTTATGGATTTCAATTATCCTTTTTAAAATACTTCATTATTTACCATATATATTTATATAGGAAACCATTATTTAACATATTAATATTTTTTTCAACTAGTATATATTAATATCTTTTCCTACTTAGTAATATTTTTGTGTTTTAATTTTTTTTAATAATATATAGGCACATTGTGATATATATGGATAAAATATGGATCACATTACCAAGGAACACACCTGAGTATGCTAAGGGGTTGGAGGTGTTTTTTGATTTTGAAATTTCCAATAGATCTGTTAATGGGAGAATAATATTTCCATGTCCTAAATGTAAATTTAGAAGTTGGTTGAAGAGATATGAAGTTTATAAACACATGATATTAATAGATTCCCTGCTCAATATTTGGTTTGGATTTGTCACGGAGAATCGAACATTATAGAAAGGTTGGGCACTGATTTCAATCCACAAAATGAGATCCCAACTTCATCGAAAATGTATAATGAAATGAAAAACCATATAAACTATGCATTTGGAATTGAAAGACATCAATATCAACATTAGACATATCAAAACAACTAGTTGAGGGTGATACAAATACCAGCGCGACAAGTTATGTTTTTGAGATTGTAGGAAAACATAATCAAGATTGTAACATATCATTGGATCCTTCTCTTTATTATGTAGATACTAATGTAAGAATAAAATTTAATGAGTAGACAAATGTGTTTCATGGTTCACTTGATGATAGAAACCAAGTGTTTTATAGTGTATGTTTGAAATATTTAAAAATTTCCTTTCTACGGAAGTTGTACCATATCAAATTCCTTTGTGGAATTACAAATAAGGCGATGTCCATGATATTGGAATTGTTGCATGATGCATTTATTAAAGAAAAGATCCCTGAGTCTTTTTAGGATATAAAAAAGGTTGTTAACAAGATTGGTATGAATTATAAAAAAATACATGCATGTCCCAATAATTGCATGCTTTATTATGGAGAGGATTCAAACAGATAGGATTGGAAAAAATGTTCTTATAGATGGAAGTCAATGGGTAATGTTTGAAGATTGAATCAACATACTACTATGAAGAATAAAAAAAGAAATATACCCACAAAGGTTTTTCATTACTTTCCATTAAATCCTCAATTGAAATGATTATTCATGTCATAAAAAACCTCCAAACACATGAAGTGAAATTCTATAGATAATAATAATGATGGGTTAATGAGACATCCAATAGATTAAAAATCCCGAAAGAAATTATATTCATTAAATAAATAGTTGTAATTTTATCCTAGGAATGTTTTATTGGGTTTTTCTACTGATGGATTCAACCTATTTGGGACTTTGAGTACCAGATATAGCATTTGGCCAGTTGTTTTGATCCCTTACAATCTGCCTCCATGGATGTGTTTACAACAAATAGTTTCATCATTTCAATGATTATTCCTAGAAAAAAGGCCTAGAAATTATATTGATGTATACTTATAGTCTTCAGTTGAAGAATTACAGGAGTTATGGAGCAATTATGTTGAGACATATGATGCATCTTCTAGAACAATGTTCAAAATGCAAACTTCTCTAATGTGGACCATTAGTGACTTTCCTGGACTTGGGAATTTAGCGATTTGGAACACTTACATGACCTTGGGTTTTACTATTTGTAACTTTGATATTGAGCCCAAATGACTACCTCACAGTAGACAATGGTGCTTCTTGTGTCATTAAACATTTCTCAAGGCATCTAACAGATTTCGACTAAACAAGTCAAAATTCAATGGTTTCATTGATTATAGACTACCTCCAAAGTTGTTAACAGGTTCTAAAATAATGGCACACATTGGAAATGTTGAAACATAATTTTTGAAGGTACATCATTTTAATGATTGTGGGAAATGAGTTCGAAGTGCATCATCAAGTGAAATCAGAACACAACAATGGAAGAAAAAAACTATATTATTCAAACATCCATATTGGGAATTTAATTTTTTGTGTCATAATATTGATGTGATTCATATTGAGAAGAATGTTTATGATAATTTTATCTTTACATTTCTTAATGACCATGAAAAGTAAAAGGATCATCTCAATGCACGAAAAGACTTATAAGAAATGAACACAAAGTGTGATCTCTTTCCAGATGAGAATGGAAAGTATGATCTGTAAATTTTTGAAATGAAAAATAGGGATAAAGATACATTACTTATAATTTTAAAACATTTGAAGGTATCTAATGGGTATTCAAGTAACATCCCAAGGTGTGTTAACTTAAATCATCATAGGTTACATGGATTGAAAAACCAAGATTCACATATTTTGTTACAGTAGTTACTACCATTGGCATTGTGTACATTATTACCCAAAAAGGTTACTGTTGTGATACTCCAATTTTTTCACATTTTTCAGAAAACTATGTGAGAAAACTCTACATCCATTTTAGCTTTACAACCTGAAGGATAGATTTTTATTGCAACTTTGTGCAATGGAGATGATCTTTCCTCTGTTATTTTTTACTGTCATGATGTATTAAACTATTTATTTGGTTGAGGAAGCTAAATTAATAGGCCACATACATTATCAATGAATGTATATAATTGACTGATAATTTATTTACATGTTTTTTAATTTCAGTAAACAAGTCTTGACACTTCATTAAATACATAATTATGTTTTTTTATTTTATTTCAATGATATATTAGGTATTTGAAATCATATGTGAAAAATAAGACTCAATATGAAGGCTATATTTCTAGAGTATATTTGGAAGAGGAGTGTCTTAACTTTTTTTCTAGATAATTGGATGATATTGAGACAAGATTCAATTAAGTTGTACATGTTGGTGACATATCCACTCAATATCAAATAGATGGGAAATCAAAAATATTTCTTATTATTGTCTGATTAGTTGGGATGAGGTAAACTTTTACACAAACAGAAATTGAATTATTACAGGAACATATATATGGGTTTTTGAATAATGAAATTGAAGATCCATTTATTTAAGAGTTTAGGATACAGAAAAATCGATGAATGGGAGGGAAAACATGAAATGAGAAAGATATATGAAAATCTGTTAATAAAGATCTTGTAGAATGGGTGGCATGAAATGTATGTTCATAAATATTGAAATAAATATAGATATTAGGTTGATACATATATTTTTTATATCTAATAATTTATATTACTTTTTTTATACCATGAATATTGATACTCAAGTAGATTTTTCAGAATATTTTAAGTTTCTTTCTTGAGGTTCTCTAAAACAAGATGGAAAGTTCGATGATTACAACATGAATGGATTTGATTTCCTACAATCGATCCGGTAGAAATTTTGAAAACATAGAATAGTGGCATATTTATGTTTCCTGAAGTGAGATACTATGGAAAGTTGACTAATATTATTGAATTAAACCACCATGGGCATTTTTTATTTGTTTTATTAAAATGAAATTGGGTGGATATTATCTAGGGTGTTAAAAGAGATTACATTCAATTTACTTCTTTGAACTTATGTCACTTGATGGATGTTGGTTACGATGAAATACATGATCTATATATCTTATCATCATAAGGAAAAAAAATAATATATTATGTGAAAGATGTCGTGGATAGAGGGTGGAGTGTAGTTTCTCACATAAAACAAAGATACTTGTATGATATGGGTGATGAAGTCGAATATTTGACCTCTGACCTTGAATCCCATAAAAAATAAGAAGCACAATTATTTTCCCATCATGATATTATACTTGTAAGGGTGGATGAAGTAGATGAAGTAATGATGGAGTAGTAAACCAACATGATTGGAGAGAAAATAATTGTATATGCAGTTATCCATTCATTTTTAACCACTTATGTCATTTATGCAGTAATTAAATATAATTGTTATGTATATTTTGTTTGTTAGTACCATGAATATGTTATAATTTTTATTTTTTATGAATGTTTTTTTTGAAATATATATTCTGAACTTAATTTTATTTGATTAAATGATAGGAATTCCAAGGAAGAAGCGGTATACTTCTATTCAACTATCATTCAATGTTCCATTGACCACACTGATAGATGATGATCCATCTATCTTTATACCTATGACATATATGAAACCATCCTCTTTCCCCCCATACACCGTCTCTCACTCCTTATATCAGCATCCCATTAGTATCTTAGTTGACATCTTCCCATTCTATAACCTCAACAGTTAGGGAGTAGGGCGCAACTTTTAATTATTCATGGGGATATTGTAGAGTGAATATTATGGGTACAGATTTTAATATGAATAAATTTATTGCTATTTTTTATAATACTAAATATCTATTCAGGGAGAGTATTCACCTAACATTTTCATGACCTAACATTTTAAGCCAAATATGGTTTTAATAGAGGGTTTACTATTTTGTGTGTTTCCCTTGTTTTAGAGGTGTGGTGTGGTTTTATAATGTGACATATAGTTTCCATTAACATATTTATTTATTATTATATTTTATGTGTGTGCACATTAGGTTATATGTTCTATGCATATGTTTTTTTAGGGTACTCGAGCTATAGAAATTTGTAGTCAGTTTTTATTTACAAATAAAAATATAGTGGTGGTTTAAACCATGACTAAATTTCTATAGTTTTTAATTGGAATTGGTTTAAATAGACACTAATAAATGGATCATTCATATTTAGTAGTGTTTTTATTGTTTTTAGCAGCAATTTCACTGGAAAAAAATAAAATTATTTAGCGGTGGTTTTAACATCTGTTAAAGACTCAATATATTTTACCACTGAAAACATCCACGAAAACCAATAAAACTGCCCCTAAATATGTTATCTATGACACTTACCAAAAACCATCACTAAATAAAAGAAAACACTACCTATTGTATGCCGACACAAGTTTTAGCAGTGATTTTTAGAAACCATCACAGAACCATATTGCGACTGTTTAAACTGCCTCGATATTAAAAAAAACTCCACAATTCTGTGATTTTATTATAGTGCAAGTCAAAACACTTCCTATCTATCCAATCTAAGAGTTCAATAGAGAGCATGGTATACCTCTATGTTCATGAAATAGTTTCAATCCATGGAGTTCTATCAATGATTTTTTACCTGATCATCATGCTCGCTTTACATCCTGATTGTGGAAGGGTTTACATGAGGCGTTCAAGAACTAGTAACGCTTGAGAAGAAAATTTTTAACCATAGATGGATGAATATATTGAGTGGACCATTCAGGATATGGAGGACATACTATGAGCTTTCATGTTAGACTTTGGTCATATTTGGGAGGATAACCTACCACTAGTAGAGTTTTCATACAATTACAACTAGCATTCCTCAATCGAATGGAACCATTCTAAGATTTTTACGGGAAACCATATAGGTCACCAATTTTATAGACTAACCTAGGAGATTCAACACTCATGGTCTTGGAGTTGTGTAAATCTACTACAGAGAAATTATAGATCATCCAGAAGTGGATGAAGACTCCACAAATCTGTCATAAGTGTTATGATGATAGGCGTTAGAGGCCTTTGAAGTTTGAGGAAGGAGACCATGTATTCCTTCAGGTATTACCTCTATGGGGATTACAGAGATTTGGAAAGGGTAGAAATCTATATCTGAGGTTCATCAACCCTTTCCAAATAATGTATTGAGTTTTATAGGTGGCGTACCACTTAACTCTACCTCTGTAGTTATATTGGGTACATGACATCCTTTACATGTCGTAGATGAGGAAGTACATGCATGAACCACCCCACATTATTTATTGGGGTGATATAGACAATGAGAACAAAGTGACTTTTTCTGAGTACCCAGGGAGATAAAAGATCGGTAGGAGAGGATCCGTTGGGGGTGATATATTCCATTAATTCATATTTGGGGGTAGTACGAGAATCTCCTGGAGAGTACATGGGAGTGGGAGTCTTAGATTCATGATGAGTACCCCATCTTCTTAAGTAGCCATTATTTTATATTTTTAGAGATGTAAAGCACCAAGGTGGTGAGAATGTTATATCTTATATTTCCATGTATTATTTTTTGGATATTATATGGATTATTTTTGAGACTAGGAATTGAGACAATGTGTGATTCCAATAACTAGTGTGCCTGAAATAAATGTTTAAAAAATAGTAAATATTTAATATCACATGAAAAAATCTTTTTTGAATGGTGGAACAATTCTTAAATGGTTTACCAGATCATAAATCCAAGGGCACCATTATGTTCAGAGTAGCATCTTTACTCAATGTTTGACCAAACAATGGTCGTCGCAGGAATTTTGATAAAAAGTTATCACGGGCGTAAAACGAATAAAAATAATTTAATAAAATTATTTGAATTAAATTTTGGACATAATGAAGTGGTTTATCCTTTAATAAAACTTTTTTCAGATATCTAGGGTTAGCCTCATAAACCTGTAATTTTATAGAGACGTTAGTGAGAGAACCTCTGGAGGATCCTTTCGACGAATGATAATGAAACCTCAGATCGAAGATCTGAACACACCAATATTGATATATATCACCAATGATGAAGAAATTATGAACACTAATTGTTATTGACTGATCTAAATCAAGGTAGGGCATGTGAATTAATTTTTTCTTCCTCATTATTGATTCCCATGACAAACGCGGACTAATCCACAAATAGATTAGCTCATAGATCAATCATATTTGTGAGATGGGATTATTTTTTGGGTTATAAGGATTCATTTACTTTTTTGTTCTAACCCAAAATCCACCGTTATTGATAATTGGATAGTAATTATTGGATGAGAATGATAAAAATTTGTTCATGTGAATTTATCCCTCGTTTATTCACATTCTTCACCATTGGTACACCGTGGTCCCGACTCGATATTGCTAGGTGATTTTGAACTCGACCGAACCTCCAAATTTGAGGTAAATTGATAACCGAGGATGGATCAATGTAGACCGGGTCCCAAAGAGCTAAGATCTAGAAACATTTAAATATTTGGGCATCATAGGAGGAACAATGGGTCGTAGAAGGGGTTATCTATTCTGATGGTGGCATGTGGCGGTAGTCTATGGTGGGTGCAAAAGAGACAGTAAGACCGATGGAGGCAGACACAGAAGGTGGCCATGTGAGACTATGATAGTGGACATGGCAGGAGACCGAGATCATTGGTATATGAGGAAGAGTAGACGATGGTGCTAGAAGTGGGGTGATGGTAGTGGATGAAGAACATGTTAGATCTGGGTCGAGCAGTGAGTCAGATCTGGGGCGGGCCAGCTAGTAGTATCTGGGTCAGGTCAACGGGTTGGATCTGGGTCAGGATAAGGGGTTACATTCAGGTCGGGTCAGACCTGGGTCAGATCTGATGAAATTGGGGCAGATCCCCATTGCGGTCAATAGTGGAGATCGACCTTGGTGGTCAAATTTGGTTCCACGATAGCTCAAGCTTCTACAAATGCAACAACTGTGCGGCCAGTCCACAGGCGGTCGACTGTAGCGGCCTTTCAGGCGCATCAGGTGGACTAACCACAATAGTTGGTCCATGGGTGGCCTATCCATGATGTTTGTAGACTGACCATGGTGGTAGTTGGACTAACCATGATGGTAGGGGGACCTACCGTGGTGGTAGTTCTGTAGTCCCTAGTAGGTCTATGGGCAGCTTCATTCAAACAATAATAAATTCTAATTGGATCATCCAATCGATGAGCTGTTCGCGAATTTGAGACCCTAAAGTTGAGATGGTTATTTTGAAACAAATATAGGGTTTTTATTTTGGACCAGTATAGGTTGATTTCATTACATTGTTCCTTTCCTAGAGGGTTCAGTGCAATGTTACATCTATATAACTATATTTTAACCCCCTCTAGAGGCTGAGTCTCAGATAGATTTGTGGTTTCCCACTGTGAAACTGGTGTATGATTCTTTATCATCCCTACTGGAGTTTGTGGAATCAACAATACCTCTTTGATCATGGAGTTGATCCTACATTTAGAGGTCTGTATCATTAGGGTTTGTGGAATCATTGTCACATGATCCCCTATATAGATGGGTGATCTAAATTGGGTTCATGGTGTCCCCCAGTGGTTCTCGGTGGGACCCCCTATCTATGTATCATAATCTTCTCAAACTAGTGAATTTTACTTGGGTGGGGCCCAAATGAGCTAGAACTCTTCTTGAAGTGTCTCTGATGATATCATGGATCAAGGAGTGAGTTCTCTTGAAATAAGCATTATTTCAATAAAAATCCTATCGATGACAGTTGGTTAAGACCTCCTGATGGTGTGGTGTCTCACCTGAGTATATCTGGGTTATTTTTCATTACTTATTGTATCTATTATACAATGTTACATCTTCTATTGAGCTTATTATAATTATTAATTCATGTTTATTGTTTTTTGAGGTGTCCTAGTGAGTATTGTTATACTCACCCCTGCACGGGCATTGCCCACACATGTCGTGTCTTGTGAGAACGGTTGACCATTTGGTGGTGTCCTAGGAGGAACATGAGTGGGTGGAATATAGTTGGAGATAGGATAACTGAGGTGTTTAATAGGATCATAGATTTGATGTATTCATTTCCATTTGAGTAGGCTGGACTCTTTACGGTTTTAGTTGGAATTGTTTACAGACTCTTGTGGTGGGATTGAATTTGGACTAGTTTACTTTTCCTTTACTTCCTGCTATACTCTAGTTTTGGGATCTTAGTTGTATGCATGAATTATATCAGTTGTTCTATATTTCATCATTTTGTGTCTTGGAGATGTGTGAATTTGTATAGGTACTTTAGGATAATGCCTCTGATTTTTGGGAAGTGCCTTCTCAGTGCTAGTCACCATCACCTGGCCTATCGGAGGTGGGCTTGGGGTAGTCACAACACGACCCCCTTTGGGAAGGTTTGTAACATATTTAATCATCATTTGAGGTATATGGGGTTCAATATAATTATATTTTTATGTTTTAGAGGTGGCTTTAATTTCATGATCAGCCTATGTTTTTAGAAGTCCAAAAGTGATAGTCCCTTGGTCATGGTATGAACTACTTAATCATATGATGAAATAAAAATCCCCATCACCAAATATATTTCTTATTTATATTCATTAAAATGATACCTAATAAATATTTTTTTAAATAGTACTAAACATGATGTTAATTTTTATTGATTTCACTCACATTATCACAAAAAATTGTTAAATGAGATTATACCTTTATAGAAAAGTCAACATGAAAATGTTTTCCAAATATTTTTTATAAAAACTTATAATGCTACTACATATTAAACTTTCATGGTCCTTAATGATAAAAAATTCCATTTCTTACATAACTAACTATGTACTTAATTCCCAAAACAAATTTGTTCTTTTTAGTTGAATTTCCATTATTAATTGATCCTATAAATTATGTGTTATTAAAATTAACTAGACTATATTAGTAAGAATTATCATAAATAAAACAATATTTTTTCCCTTTGATATATCTAATTATTATATTCACTATCAGGATATAAATTTTCTTTGAATCACTCTGATACCTTGTTTCTAGACAAGTTTTGATAGAAATATATGGTTATGTAGTAGTTAAATAAAATATACAACCAATAATTTTTTGTACTTTTTAGTATTAACATAGTTTCCTAATTCATTATTATTTAATTTATTTCTCATTTATTTTTTAGATAAAATAGATTTAGAATCATAAAGTTTGAATTTATTTAGAAATTATTCTATACATATTTATTAATAAATAAAAATTTCACCTTCTTATTGAGTCATTTGAAGTCCCATAAATAATTCCATTTTCAGAATACACTCTTTATTATTTTTGAAAACTATTAATAACTCTATATCCTTAAACCTACAAAGATAATATCATTAATGGAAACTAGTACCATTAAATGTCCTTCATAGTTGTTCTTCACACAATGATTATGTTATTATCCTCCTCTGGTAAAGTGATATTTATTTAGAAAATAACCCATCACTGAGTACTAGGGTCTTGAATTATTATTTTATCTATAAAATATTTAATTAACATGAAAACTTTAATTACACACTTACCCACCTAAAAACCATTGGGTTGAATTAAATATACAAGATCTATTATAATTAAATTTAGAAAAATCCAATTTAACACTAATGAAATACATTTTAAATCTTTTTTTCACAATAATATCAAAGAAATATTTAATTTCTTCTAGACATTCTATAAGATAAAATGTTTCATCTACATACAATATATATATATATATATATATATATATATATATATTTGTAAATATTTTATAGTCTAACCAAAAATTATTTATCATAACTTTAGCTTGGTCATTAATCTTTATTTGATATACCCATTTTATTCTAATCACATTATAATTCGAGGGTTTAGTAACTAACTCCTTGGTTTAATTTTTTGTTTAATTTGATCATGTTTCTCATTGAATTGATTTAACCTATTCGTTACCCTTAAATGATTTTGAGGATTTGTTTTTTCAAATTTATAAAATATTTTTGTTTCTTCAATCGATTTCACTATCCTTGTTTTTATACAAGAATTATTGCATTGAATAATATTTTCTAGTTTTACCAAAATTCTTATATTTTCTATGGTTTTTAAAATTTTAGAGAATCCATATCTTATAACTAGTATATTCAGTTCGTGAATCACTACTTTTATATGTTAAATCATATTTACAATTTTATAAAGAGATTACTTTATCATCATTTTTTTCTAATTAAATATTTACCCTCCCTCAATCATTTTTATCATATATTAAATTCACATCATGTATTTTCATGTCATTTTCTTAGTTTTTTTTAAAAATAATTATACATTAATTTAAAACAAATATCCTCTGAAAATAACATCATTACCCTTTCCATCAAACTTTAAATGGTGCTTCTATTTATTTATAATATATATTTTTCCCAAAAAAATAAAGTTCTTGATACCGGGATTTTTGTTAAACCACGTCTCATAAGGAGTTAAATTTTATACTAGGAATAACACTACCCTATTTTTAATTTCGAAAAATATTTTTATGACTTTTAAAATAGTATAATAACATTCTTTAAAATAAACCAATTTCCTTTCAGTTTTATTTTTATAATATTTATCTTTTCAATTGCCCTATTCTCTTAGAGAGTTTACCTAGAAAACACTAGATAAAATATTCAAATTTTTTAAATTAACTTTTAACTTCATGATTTTTGTACCCACCACCATTTTTTGATTTGATTATTTTTATTTTATTCTCAGGTTATTTATTAATAACCCTTATAAACCTCATTATATTGTTTAGAACATTTTTTGTGACATATTGGCACGATATAACTAATCCTACGTCTATAATAAATAAATTAAAAATAGTATTTTTCACCCTTAGTTTCTTTATATTTCATTGGCATAAATATATTTAGGTTAATAATCTAAATAAGGTAATTATTCTTTATCACCCTAGTCCTTTAATTTTTTATGGTTATATTACCTTATTAACAAACCCAAATATTTTTTTATATCTTTTTAGATACATGAACCAAATTGTAACATTTATTATTACTATGTTTTTTATTTTTTTATGTTTAATATGGCCAAGTAATTTATTCCATAACTCATTCCGCTCATCCCTTTTCACAATGAATGATGCTTAAATCTTATACTCTTGATATATGTTTCCAATGGTTTAAAATCCTTTCATGATAATTATTTCATCTCCTTCATGGAATATGAATCATTTCTTAGAGAATCTCATGGAATGCCTTGAGTTTCATAATTAATTTATACTAAGTAAATTTTTTTCAAAGACCATCAATTAACATCACTTTTATCTTTTTTATTTCCATTCTAGTAATTTTTTTTCTACTTACCTTAATCTTATAAGCACTATCATTCTTGAACCTCATGGGTCCATTATTTATTTCCTCCACCTACTTGGATTTTTTATTTTTTATCATGTATGATGAGAATCCACTATATATCATTAATTTTCATTCATTATCAATCAATATAAGTAAAAATTTTAATTAAATTCGTTTTCACCTACCACGTTTCCTATTTCTATAACACCTATTATGTACAGTCTATAAGAATAGACCTCACCATATATTATTACTTTATTTCAGTACCACTCTACTCTAGAATATCAATTTTTTTTTAAATTTTCTTTTAATATATATTTTCATACTCTTTATCCCTTAATAAAACCTTAATCTTCTTCGATTCACATTATTTAATCTATTTGTAAAATTTAATTATTTTAGACCAAAGACTCTGTAATAGGATTAGTAACCACATAACAATATCCTTTATTCAATTATATAACCCATATTGACCCTAAATTTTATCTATTTTTGAATATCTTTATTATTTAACAGAATATTATAATTTTCTATAGAATTTAAAATAACTTTTCAGCAGTAAAACAATATCACATAACCAATTCCTTAAATATTTATCCTTGGTGAAAAAACTTCATTTTTATTTCTTCCTGTAATACAAATGTTTTTATATGAGGATGGTGCCTTGTCCAAAAAGACCAAAACACAAATATTATAAAAGGAAGAGGTTACATAAGTCTAAAAGACAGAATCATATTACAATCCTTGTCATAAAGAGGAAGTAAATTAGTAGGGTGATCATCAAGCCAGGTAATGTATTGATTAACTCCCTTGTTGGAAAGGCCATCTACAACTAAGTTTTCTTCACGATAAATATATGTGATGATGTAGTTGGTCTCAATAAGCGAGCTGGTGAAATCCATCCAACAGGTAGTAATCGACCACACAAGATGTGTCACACCATTCTAAATCACTTTCACAATAGTAGTCGAATCAAAGTATATCCATATATTGTTCCAACCATAGTTATTTGAGAATGAAATATCATGTATCATACTCATCATTTCAGACTTTAGTGAAGAATAAATTCCAAAAATTCTAAAAAATAATCTGAGGATCTGACCAATATGGTTCCTGAATATAGCGCCACAACCCATGGGGCCCTAATTGATTTTGGAGGCACCATACACATTTACATTAATCCAACCAGAGTGAGGTGATCTCCAAAATACTTAAACGGTGTGTCATAGTTGGAAAAAGATTACATCAATTTGGAGGCATCACAGAATTCCAAAGTCATCTACAGTGTTGTTTCAAATTCTATTTTGGATCAATGCAGCTTCACGTATGGTAATAAGGATATGCATCCACCCTGAATTATGGATAAATGATAAATTTTTATGAATAATAGAATCTCTATCAGAACAGATCACATGATGATTTTCAACAACATCATCAAGGAAAATATTCTTAATTTGATGATAACTTTACATTTCTACAAATCTCTTTAGGTGAGGTTTGATAGAGTCAAGAATCATCCATCTACAATCAAAAATCTAAAAAATATAGTTCCAAAAGGAAGAAGAAGTGGCACAATAAATAAAGATATGATTTGTATATTCTATGTGTTGATTATAGAGTATACATTTATTATAGAGTTAAATTCCAAATTATTGAATGCACCCATATGTGAGAACCCTGTGGTGCACAAGGTGGAAAATAAGAGTAAATCTTAAAGGCATTATCAAAGGTTTGTCAAAAAAATTTATCCAACCAAATTCACTTTCATAATTACAGAAATAATGATTATAATTTTTTTTTGAATTAAGAATACCATTGTGAGTAGGTTCCCAAATTAACAATTGATCAGTGATTGAGAAGGGGTATCTATCAATGACATGCATACTGGTGTCATGGAGATGATCATTTTGATAATTTAACATATCTTTGATTGAAAAGTCGGTATTATTAGGGTTTTTAAGGGATAAACCATATATATTAAGGGAGTGCCAGTCCAGTTATCTAACCGTAAGTTCATGGAGGAATCTCTAGAGGCCATCCATATGGAATTATTCATAATGTTGGAAAATTATTGGTTTATGTATGAAAAAATAGAAGATTTAAGAAAATTTGAATTGTTTTTCTTATTTTTTTCACGAAATATATTTTTGAGAAAAGAGATGGAGTCATATTTATTGTAAAGAAGATTCCAACTGAGTCTATCTTGAAGGGCCTCATTAAACCACTTAATATTTTTTATTCCAGTACCACCTTTATTAATAGGTTTGCAACAAGTTGACTAGGGGATGGTCATGAGTTTATTTTCCAGAGTTCTACCTATCCAAATAAATATTTTGAATGAGATATTTATTTATTTGATAAGACCAACAAGCCATTTGTAGACTATCATAGAATAAACCACTTTAGAAAAAATATTGGATTTTACAAGACAAGTTTTTCTTTCTATATAGAGAGATTTTTCTTTCAAAGAAGATAACTGATTAAGAACTTGGTCAAATATTGTAGAAAAGTGACATGACTTGTGCCTACCCCAAAATATGGAGACACCAATATAAGTAAAAGGGAAAGATTCTTATTTTGTGCCTAAGTCACTAAAAATATTACATTTTCTACTATGAGAAATGTTTTTACACAAGAATATAGAAGATGTTTTCTAACTAATGGATTGAACATAAACCTCTTCATAGTGAGAGATCAAGTTTTTGAGATTTTGAATTTTTATTTTATTACCTTTTAGGAAAATGATGATATCATCAACATATAAAAAGTGAGTGGAATAATTCACATTTCTTGAAACATGAAAGGGCTTGAGTATTTTCTGGTCTAGAATATGGGTGAGAAGGTCCGCAAGAGACAAAATAATGGTAGAAAGGGTTTCAACTTGCCTAAAACCTTTAGTTCATTTAAAATAGCCCATGGGAGAGCCATTAACTTGAATGGAAAAGGAGGTAGAATTGAATAGAGTTCTGACTGCAGTGATAAAGGTATCACTAAAACCAAAAGATTGAATCACCTTAAAGAAAAAACTCCAGTCCATGGTATCAAAATATTATTTAATATCAAGATTAATTTCAATATTACCTCCTCTGTTAGCTTTGTTTAAAGTGTTAACGCACTAAGAGGCAAGACAAATGCAGTCTTGAATGGATCCCCCTTTAATAAACCCAAATTGATTTTAGGAGACTATTTTGTCTCTGACAGTTGAAAGTCTATTAGCAATGAGTTTAGTGACGATTTGATAAAGGGTGTTAACGAGAGAAATGGGCATAAAAAACAAACTTCAGAAGCATTATACACTTTTGGAATTAGAGAAATAAATAGAGAATTTAGACCATAAGGAAGAAAAATATTGGAGATGAAATATTTGAAAAGCTTGCAAACATCTAAATGAATAACGTCTAAATAATGTTGAAAGAAACCATTATTAAGGACATTAGGTCTAGGAGCACTATCAAGATTTAAACTAAAGACAATTTTGTTAATTTCATGATCAAGAAATATGATCAGAATAAAAGTGTTATCTTAATCGTTGACCACCATCAGAATGATCTCAAGTAATAGGTCCTTTTTATTATCAGGTCCACTAAAGATATATTAAAATTAAGATACAATATGATTATAAATATGATACTCATTATATAAAAGGTTATACTCATATTTTAAAAAGGTTAGCAGTCTAAAATCTTTTTTAACTATTTGAAGAGAGTTATAGAACTTAGTATTTATGTCACCATTATATAACCATTTTACTTTAAAGTATTGTTTCCTCATGTTATCTTTAAAGATGAGAAAAGAGGCGAGCTTTACTAAAATGTTAGTTTCATGATTTAGATAATTGTTAAAATTATATCTAGTGTTATTGTTTGTAAGTTGATTTAGGTCATCCTACAGAAGGATGACGTCATTGTTAATTTGTTTTGAATAAGAACTACAACAAACTTTGAGAGTTTATTTAAGGTATTTTAACTTAACAGAGCAGGAAAATGAATCATTATAGTGCGTCATGGAAGACCAACAATTTTTGATGATATCAATGAATTCAGTGTTAGAAAACCACACATTGTTAAACATAAAAGGTATATAAGGTTTCAAATTTTTGGTGGAGACATTGAACATAACAGGATGGTGGAAAAAGTGTAGCTTGTGAAGGGTGGTGCTAGAGATGGTGTCCCATTTTTCCAAATAAAGGGCATTCATGAAGGCTCTATCCAATTTACTAGTGACCACCGTATTTCAATTCTTTTTATACCAAGTATATTTTTCCCATTAAGATTTATTTAAAAAATGTTGTGGTATTTAGTAGAAGTTTTAAATTCATGCATGGAAATAGTATCATGAGGCAGACCAATTTTGTCACTTGAGTTGAGTATAGTATTGGAGTCACCAATCACAAACCATGGTGTATTAATATTACAATCTAAATAGGTAATCAATATTTTTAAGATAGTAAATGGTTTAGAGTTTGAAATACCCTGACAATTACAAAAAAGAATCTTTATTTAAACCTAAATTTGGAGATAGAACTCTTTTTTTTTCTTTCTAGAGCCCTTTTTCCTAGAAGAGCTTCGTATATTTTTAGTAGTGGTTGGTATCATATTCTATTAAAACACATTTTTAGATGTAGTAGGGGAACTTTTTTGGTTACTTGCCTTAGTATTATCCTTGGGAGGTTCATGTAAAGGGGAATTGATAGGAAAATCAATATAATTTTTATTAATAATGTTAGTATGATAAATATCTTGAATAATAATCAGATTCTTAGAGATTGTATATATAACATTATTATTTGTATCTTGAGAAATACCTACAGAATAATTGACAGAGGAAGGAGCAGGTGTACCTGATTCAATTGTACAGGTTATCCCTATTGTAAAACATTGAACATACCTACAAGGCTATCAACTATATACCTAGAATTTGCACACATCTTTGGTGTGTCTTCCAAACTCAGTTTCCCTTAATTAGTAATTGAAGTATTCTCCTTTTTCTTAATATCTCCCACAGCCGAAGGAAATTTGTAATTTTTTTATCATCCACACCCTGTTCCACATGATCTTTCATGATGGAAGTTTTATACATTAGAATAGTGTTAGGAGCTGAGGGTGTGGAAGAAATCACATGGTTGTGTCCAACTACTTCATCCGTTGGTCTATGTGCCATGATTTTAACCTGATGAGACACACTACCCAAACTGAGAGGAGGAATAGAAGGCTATCCTAAATTTTCAACCTTCTTATCCTTAGTTCCTTTATTATTCGCCTTTTGGAAGACACTACCCAAAATGGAAGAGGGAAAAGAAGGATTCTAAATAGAACTGTCACCCTTTTTTCCATCATTATATTCAAGGGATAGTGATTGTATCGACCCTACATTTAGATCCTTCTTTATCTGCTTCAGACAAATTAGAAATATTAGGATAAAGAGTAAAAGAGTATGGACAAAATTTTGACATGACTTGTTTTCACTAGGGATGGGTTACTATTGAGATTGTATTGTATCCAAAACTATAGATTTTAGTTTTTCAATGAGATAAATATTTTTTATAATATTATCCTCCTCATATACTATTTCAACCCAATATTTACCCAAGATATTATCTAAGGGCATCAACCTATTTGTTTTTTTTCACCCATACTTCATTCCTTTTCATAAAGGTTTCAAGGATATTAGAAATGATAACCTTACCTTTTTTTATCATTCCTCACTTATATATATTCACTATCCATTGGCTAGACCAATTGTTTCCTAACCACCCCACAATTTGATATAGCATGCCCAATGATTTTACATATCTCACAAAATAGGTTTTTTTTTCACATACTCGATCTTGATTTCAGTTTTGTATTCATTAGAATTAAAACTTATTATATTAGGGAGTTTTGAATCAAGATTAACTTCCACAATTACCTTCACAAATAAGACCAATTAAGAATTTCAGGACATCTCATCTATCTTAAGTGGAGATCCGATACAAGAGACGATTTCATTTAGGATTTTAGGATGCCAAAAGTACCAGTTGAGACCATGCAGTCTAACCCATATTTGAGCCTTTGGGTTCCTATAGGTATAGGGGTTAAATGCATAGTCCCAATCATAAAATTTAAGAAAACCATGTTTGAGATGAATGTTACTAGTTTTACAAACATGATAAATTTCTTCCTGTGATTTAAACAACATATGAAAATAACCTCTACCAACCGGAACAAGTTTACTGTCCGATATACCACAATAATGAGAAATTCTAGTATTTGAATCAGGTAAGGGACAACGAAGATAACCTTTCATATATGATATGCAACCCAATATGGAATATTTTCACATCTTTTCTCGCTGTTAGAGTGTATTCGGGTCAGCATCTACCAAGAATCCACCACCATCAATCTTCTTGAAGAGATAAGGCTTCATCACATTTGATTTACATAGATTTATATCCATAAGGGAATCTATAAATAAAATCCCCTTGGATCCACTCACGAACGAATGTTTGAGGGTCTCCCCACCAAGGGATTCAATTTCTTGTGTAGTGGGTTTAATGATTTCAAAGAAGTGTTCCCACTCTAGATCAAAATCATCCATTGGATATCATATAAGAATGAAGCTAATAGAGATCACTATTTAGGTAGTTAGGGTTAGCTGTTCGTGAGGTCGAGGACACACTCGAGAAATCTCCCAAGGAGTCACTCTCCATTTTCCGACTATACTATTATATACTTAATTTAACTTTGTCTTATAACCTATGAATTTATTCCCTTTAGAGTGTGTTCTTTATCTATTCAAGAATTCATCTAGATTTATAGAGACATAAGTATTTTTTCTTTTTTAAATATATACACATCCTAATTTTAATGTTTCAGTACTAAAAAATTTATCATAGATTCCTAAAAATTCATCTTAGAATCAATTTTTTTCTTTAATTATTTAATTTATATTATCTTTTTTCGAATATACTGGTTAATTTATTAATAATTTTAGATTGTTCTTTTCATTTAATCATTAATTTAACTAAATAACTATTATCACTTTTTTATGTTAATTAATATAAGGATTCTTACCAAAATTTGACAACATTTTATTGATATTGATTATAATCATTGCACTCTTTAATAGTGACATTGGGATTATTTAATCTACCCTATGAATATTTATTTCATCTTTAGATTCTTCAAGTTTAATTTGGATACCAGCTACAACCTATTTCTCAACGTTAAATTCACTAATTTCTTCAGAAGTTTCATCATGATTAATACATGTTATCATTGAGACTTATCCAATGTCTAGAAAATACTAAATTTTTATATTTTTTGTAGTTTTATAAATATATTGTTTTTAAATAAATAGTTTAATCCATTAATACTTTTTTAGAGTTTTTATTTTTTTGTTTTACTATTAATGAATTTTTAATCAATTCTCTCTTGAGCCTCTTCTTCCTCATGTTAAAAACTATATGATTTTTTTGAGCTTGATGATCAATATTTCTATACTTAAAACATGACATGAGAATATTAAACTCAAACTTTACTTCATATGTTTAAACTTATTGTAAAAAGATCCATCACATATTCAATTTATTTATACGATTTCCCCTTAATGGTAAATTTTTTCACAGCCATGAAGAAAATTTTTCAGGATATTTATTTTAAATTTTATGACTCATCCTCCATACTCATTTCATAGGTAGAAAGTCTTCTATATAATTTATTTAATAAAATAAAATTATGATTCATTTACTCAATAACATATGTTATTTAATTAAAGGATGCAGGTAACCATATGAGTATTATTTTCACAATGTTAACACATGTGATGACTTATCCCATGTTTCTAATATTTCTAAACACATAAAAACCCTATTGAAATAAAATAAAAAAATTACATAGATTTTATTTTCATATCTTTAAATTGATTTCTCAAAATTTATATCATTTATTTTCATAATTTTAATTATGTTTCATATGTATGAGATAAATTCTCACACATATATTTTGATATTTTATATCCCATAATTTTTTTGTATATAGAATATGAAGATGATCATTTGAGGACACAAATAAATTTTTTTATCTACACCCATTTATTTATAGTATTTTTTATATATTAATAATCTATATTCATATGAAAAGGATACTATAAAAATAATATAAAATTATACATCTAATCCCAATGATCTAAAATGAGAAAACATTTTCTATTTCCATAGTTAGAAATTTTTTTCCACTAAATATTGATATTCATTTATTATTAACATAAGTTTCCATATTTCTTAAATAATATAGAACAAAAACATGAAATGATTTCATAAAATGTGAAACATGAATCTAATACCACATGATAGGCTCAGTAAAGAGATATCCACCCTTAGAATGGGGGTTGATTTATAATGAATTCAGGTCTTCAAATTTTTCTTCCAAAATACTTTATCACTTTATATAATATCTTGATATAACTATTAAGTTGATCATCCCCTTACTAGATATGATATTATATCCCACTTAAATTCATTTAGTTCATTTAGTAATTTTTTTTACCAAATGAACATCAATTTACTTGGTTTACACTAATGTGGGTCTAATCTAATGAATATGGACAACACATTGAAAACTTTTACAAATCATTATATAACTATTAATGATGAGATTCAAGGAGGAAAATACAATCCCATGATCACAAACTTACAATGTTATGGGTTTAGTTAACTTCCTTTCCCATGATCTACTCATAGTAAAACATATCAACTTGCAAAAATAAAAATATTGAGAAGAAAATACAACTTGTATTAGATAAATATATCCCAATAATAGGGGGTGATCATATCATTATACTTATATTAAAACATCATTAAATTTCTCCACTTAGAATTTTATTATATATATATATATTCTTTGAGCTTAACTAGTAAATCATTATAACCTTACAAATTTTAACAATTCAGTATATTAATTAACAAGTTGGTAAACCCCCAATATGATTTTGTTCATCAATTTTTTGATAATTATAACTTCAACAGATAATACCACATAGATCTACATGTCATTATACATATCCATTGAGAATAATAGAATCACATTTTAGTATATTACATTATTTTATCATATAGATGATCTGCGATCTTAACTAATGAAATATTCTTCTCTACTTTTCTTTGCGAATTATTGTGTGACATGTATCCCATGATCCCGACCATTAAATTATTCATAAATACCATAATTTCTATTTAATATAATATAATATGGACGCATAATTTATTGAGGGGAATAAAATACCATAATAACCTAACATCCCCATCAGTTACTAAATATACCTTGATTAAAATATCCTCTATTAATGGTCTCCCAAGAAAATAATTTAACCCCCATATATGATTTGAAAATGTGACATAAAATTTACTATGTTATCTTGCATGATAAAATCAAAACAAAACCTAATTTTAATTATTTATAGAAATATTCATGATCAATATCATTGAACTATTTGGTTGTATGATATTTATTTCTCACAAATAAATTGATCTCATAGTCACCTTGTGTATGGTAACCTCAAATAATATCAATAGTTTACTCAAAATAAATACACAATAAATAATGTAGAAAATAATCCTCCTTCACATTAATTTCCTAGAAAAATAATAGTTGATAGATTATAAAAAAAATACTACATAGTCACCATTATGAACCTGTCCCACTATGACTCCCCTAACCCAGCAATGATACTGAGTTTTATACCTAAACCCCGCCATTAATTGGTCAAAATTTCAGGATTAATACCAAGGGTATTTCATAAGATATATATATATATATATATATATATATATATGGAAGGCATTAACATATTGAAATAAAAAATCCACATCACTATAATAATATCGTTACAAATTAAGAACCATAAATACATAAATAATGTATAATCAAATTCATGTCATTCCATATAGAATCCAAAAAGTAAAAAAACTATTGTAATGCCATAACAACACTTCTATACCTCTAAAAGGTATATTAAAAGAAAATTACACCAAAAAGTCTCCCATGTCCAAAACAAATATTATCTAGAACCACCACTAAATCTATAAAAAAATATATAAAGAGTAATATAGAAAATTAAGGGTAATC
This sequence comes from Viscum album, assembly GCA_963277665.1. Classification (NCBI taxonomy): domain Eukaryota; kingdom Viridiplantae; phylum Streptophyta; class Magnoliopsida; order Santalales; family Viscaceae; genus Viscum; species Viscum album. Next base: position 191,512,291 of record OY728151.1, on the reverse strand, counting down.
ATATAAATATATTTAGTAGTTTCCTAAATATAAATATCATGTTCATAAAAATGAAGCATGCTAATGTATTTTTGTATGAAGTAAATAAAAGAATACAATTAATTATCCACCCCCCAAATTCAAACACCAATCCACATCCATTATATTCCTCATAGACAATACACCTTCCATAGAAAAATATAAATTTTCTCCCCTCATAACCAATTTACCAATCCAGAGTGTATACTACGTTCTCTCAAGGGTCCTATTATCGAGTCATGAATGTAATATATATAATGGTTGGAAAAATATCCATATAATTGGACTCTCACTATTATTCGAAATCTGACCCAGTTACTCTCCCCACCAAAACACACCACCTTTACTAAATAATCCATCTCCTCTACAAAAAAACGTTGGGTAGCTTTCAACCCACATTGATTTTTACTATTTTTAGGTTTCTAACCATAAAATATCTCCTCAACTTTATATATATCTATTTCAATATATATTTATTGTGAAACTATCCAACCATAGGGTATCTCATTGTTTATGAGTTTAAACCCACTGAGACTATTCCCCCTAAACTTGTTTCATCATAACCATAAGTCACATATCACCAAAATTTCTAGCCACATCATCAAAACTGAAAATTATAAATGGATATAGAACCCCAAAATCTCTGAATTAATCACATAAATAATATCAATATAATAATTTATCATTATGAATTGATTCAAACCCCAACCATATACTTCATCCCTACCTTGGTCAACCACAATTACAAAGGTTTTGAGTAATATAATCATATCAAGTAGATATACCAAGCTTCACCTTGGTGTACCAAAAATTAGATTCTAGAGTGATAAATACCATATGTATAAAATTACTCATATATTGGTAATTTACAAGTTTTAAAAATTTATCTCAATCTAACTTATGTTATAAAACCCCTTTTATTATAATATATTCATCCACCACACTCTTTCATATTCATAACTCCCTCTCAACACAAGTGAGGATTATCTAAGGGTTCAAAAGAGATTAGAATTTCACCATAAATATAAACTAACCTCATATGATCAATTATACATTTCAAGAAAAAGTTAATGAATAAGAATTAGGTGGTAGTACCCCTATAAGATGTGACACAACCCCATACTTATGTGTCACGATTCATGTTGAAATATACACCACCCCATGTAACCAATTAGATGAATGTATATCTTCTTTAGAATAAAGAATAACTTCTCATGATACCATGAATTACCCCTTGTCTTACTCACCACCTTATCATCATATGATATTATATTACATTGGATAAATCTTCTTGTGATAGGAAGTACTCGTTCTAGATGTGGTAACAAAAATGATCAAACCAAATAATGAATTTTCCATAATATATTATCAATTCATGATTATATTCACCACTGAGACTCTGAAATATTTTAATATATCAGAAATAAACAATAATAATAACTAATTTCATCCTAACAATTAAATTAATATAATTTACACTTTTAGTTTTTCATAAAATAATTTTTAACATTTCTATAACCCTTCCATAAATCTGAAAATTCAACATTTTTATAATATTTCCTAACAACTATCATAATTATCAATCACCATTTTAAATTCCTCTTTTAATCCTACATAACTCATTATATTAATTTCAAAATATCATATTATATATTTATATTTCATCATATATTATTCTTAATTCAAAACATTAATCTTTATATTTTTTATCATGAATTATATACCAATAATAGAATAAAAAAATCACAATAAATTCATATAGAGTAAAACAGATGAGAATATTAAGTTACCTACCTCAATTCAACAATGATAATCTGTCCTCAAGCATGTTTCCTCATATATCTATTATTTTTCATCATACAAACCTCTTCAATCCACCATGACACAAAAAATCCATGGATTTATCTTGGGTGAACAGGTAAAATAGAAGAAATCAATATTAATGGAAAGGTACATACCAAAAATAATAGAGTTAAAAACCAATCCTAATTAAAAAGATCATGAAATAATCTTCCATTATATTTTCCATAACCTTGGTTTTTTTACCATTTCAAAACCCCTCAAAAATTCATTGACAAAACCTATAATCATGTTACTAACTCATAAGAATATCAATCCACCTATTAATATACTAATTTTATGTCAAAATATTCGTTAAATGATCTTACATAATTTAAATTTAAAAATAATATATTGAAAATTAACTACATAAAAAAATACAACTAAATAGATACATAAAAAATAAAATAAAAAACTATGATTGAAATAAAAAATCGAACCACTATGGAAAATTACTAAAATTATACCCAAGGTTAAAAATAAATTCTTGATTCTAATGAAAAAACTAATTTTATTCTGATAATTTAAAGATCCATAATAAAAAAACTAAAATAGTATTAATAATCTCACAAACATCTAGAATTTAAATTTATAGGTTTATATACTACACACCACATTAGAAAAAGTCCCTTGAAAGACTTAATATTAATCATTATCCAAAAATAGTTTCATAAACATTCTCATCATTTCAACATTCATAATTTCTATAAAATTCCCCATTACGTTAAAAAAACATCTAAAAAAGATTCAATATATTTCGCTCACATATGCAATTACCTTTCTATTATATTTTATCTATATCACTATATTTACTAATAACTCACACTAAAAGAATAATTTGTTCACATAGTATTTTCTCTTTGTGATCATGAATCTCAACTGGATACTTTATAAAATTAATATCATCTAATATTTTAATGTCTTCCAAATTAATCACATATTATGGATAATTATAATACATTTTAATCTATTACATAAAAACACATCCATAATTATCTATAAATATAGAGGTAGTGCAAACCTATAATACTCCTCTCGAAAATGATGTAAGACCTAAAACATGATAATGAATATAGTTGAAATACTACTTTTATTTCCAAACCTATTCTACCTTTATTGAGAAAAAAATATTAAGAATACTTGATCCCCAATAAAAACATATTGTGTTGTCCTCCTTCAATCCACATTGTATTATAATAAAATCATATAATTCATCTTGGGATCTTGGATAATATGCACTTAATCTGTCATATCCTACACAAACATTAACTAAAAAACATTTACCTCTATATCCTCAACTGAATATTGTGGGTAATAACATGATTTCACATATGAAGACTTATAAGGTTTCATGCTATTAGTATAATGATAATTGTTATTATAAGAAAATTACACTAATAGTAAATGATCAACCCCTATTCTATCAAAATCTAAGATTCATTCTCACAAAGTATCATTCAATATTTGAAAGTTTGTGAAATGTGGTGATATGGAACAATTAGTTACCAAATATATATTGTAATCACAATCATGATAAGATACTATTATCTATTGAACTTGATGAATCTTCACGACCTCCATTATATAAATTTTTACAAATCTATAAACTAAGAAATATTACTTAATCAATAATAAATGGGATCACATCATCAAATGATCCATGAGGACCCAAATAATATCAAAACTTCTTATAGTTTTAAGTAATCATATAATAAAATCCATAGAAATTTTCCACTCTTTTGATAAGGAACATATAATGGATAAAATAAACCCTATGGAACCTAATGTTTATCATTCATATACTGGAAAATAACAAATATAGATACAAACTCATATAAGGATATCTACATCCTATGATACCAAATTTACTTATTCAAAACATGATATATCTTCATGATAACTAAATTTACCCCTATTGATGATATATAAAACTCATTAAATAATACTTCATATATACTCTGAGGAACATATAACCTCCCATGGAATGAGACATGATGTATCTCATTATATTTCAAATCTTTAAAATCATTATCATGAACTATCCAATATATATACACCTCCACCGTATGGTATCCAAACTAATAATCTTCCACCTATAACTGTAATTTTTTTTCACTATCATCTGATAAATACAAGTTGTAGTACCAATCTACTCAAAAATATATTGTAAAGATTCCAATAATGTTTCCAATTCCCCACTCTCTTAGTGATCAATATCATTGTATATCTTATGAATAAAGGCATGAATAACTACATTACCCTTTATTGTGGTATATGTGATCTAAAAGTTATAATCATAAAGTATTTAAACCTATATTCTTTGCTATAAATTCAAATAATTCTATGAAAAGATATATAAAAATATAATATCATCTGTATTAATCGTAAGTAATCCACCAATAGATTATTACTCCAATGATTAAACATAAAAACTACCAGCACAAGCTATAAAATATAAATATCATGAGGAAATAATTTTCTATAATAATTTTTAATAATTTTACTTTCCTATATAAAGAAATATATAGACCCTAGGGATACATAACACAATATAAATAATAAATAATAACTTATTTTGGTAATCAAAAAACATAACCACTCATAAAATTATCTTTTTTACTTTTAAAACTATATTTCCATTCCTTGTTACAAAAAAATAATTAACTTTAATAGCCATGGTTGATAATAAAGTTAAAATTTGAGAAAAAATATGTATTCACCATTTATAATAACAATACGAGCATAATAAAATCTATACATCAGTTACAATATTCTAGGGGTTACATGAAATAACCCCCGACCCTTACATGGTCAATTGCTATACCATTATATAGAATGAAATTACCCAATAAATATACCTCATTTGTCTAGAATAAATATTTATACATATTTACATAAAATTATTGTACCCAGAGAATCTATAACACTATACAAAGATACCCTCCCTGATATAAAACCATATTAGAATAAACTAATATATCATTAATTAATACCATAAAAAAATAATCAAGTTATAGTGATAATATCTAATTTATAAGCCCTATAAATAGAACCGATGAATTCATAGCTCCAAAAAGAATCACCATTAATTTTAAAATCCTACAATTATGTTGAAAATATGTCTTAGTGATGTCCTAACTTTTACCCTCATATGATGATATCTAGATCATAAATGGATCATAGAAAATAAACTCTCCCCTTTTAACTGTCCAAAAATTAACTATTCTATGAAATAGAAAACAATTCTTCATAATCACCAGGTTCATCTATTCATAATATTTATATAACAAAAATTTTTATATTATTTATGTGTGAAAAAAATAGAGATACCTATAGATACACACTATACTGAATAAAATCCCATTGAAATAATACATCAATTTGAATTCTCAATTTTTGAATCTCAACTTGAACCATAAGATAATATACCATAAAAATAGGATAAATACATGGGTATAATTCTATAAAAAATTAAATATATTAGATAACATAAAAAATCATAAATATTTATTGAAAAAATCATCATAATCCTTCATTATAGTGGAAAAATCTAAAATTTTTCTTTAGATGAAAAAATAATCAAATTCACTAATATAGATGAAACAAGCGATGAATTATTCAATATTTTCCATGAATAAAATTATTTTTCCTCAAGGAATAACACATTATCACCATTAATATTATATAAAATCACAATTTATCGATAGAAATGAAAATAATCTTGTAAAAAGTATAACAAATCCAAACTAAGGATAACATTAAGTAATAAAATTCATAATAAGACTATATTTTATAAATATCAATATCACCCCATAACCAGATCCCAAAAATAAAGACACTTTACTAGACAAACATTTACTATAAGTTATAAAAAAAATCTAGAGAATATAATAAATAAATCTGAAGCACCCATATAAATAAAAAAAATCTTTGTTGGAATAAATGAAAATTAAACCTTGAACAACATTTGGCCCCTTCACCCCTTGACTATATATATCCTAGAGTTATAGTCTTTCAACTTGTCATGTACTTTTTAATCTCTAAAATCTACCTCTACCTCATATTTGGTTAGTTATCTATCATGAGGATGCTGATATATTGAATGATTTTCTCTCCTTTTACCACTATTTATATCATTATCTAACCTAGGTCAACTAGAAATTTTACTCAGGTCGACCAGTGATAAAGTTAAAACCACGTTATAGATCACCGTGGTTTGGAAATTAATTCTAGGGCATTAACCATACACCAACGGGAATGGTTTCAACCTCATAAAATAATAAAAAGTACTGGAAATATTTCATAAATTCTGATATATTGAGTATATACATTTAAACTCCAATGATATAAAATAAACTGTTAAAATAAAATGGAAATCAAACTTGGAATAACATTAAAAAATAACCCAATGAGTAAAATTATGTACAACAACCAACTAACATCTAAAATAAAATACCAGAGTAATACATGAATTGGTCCCCACCTAAAAAAATAAAAATATAATAAACAATTAACCAAATTTGTTGATACATCAACATCCCAAAAATAAAGAAACAACCCAAACCATTAATTGAACATATCCATGTTACCTAAGGTCACACTCTATATCCACATCATCCATCACTAACATGAATCCAAACTATGATCAAGTTTGGATCACGTATATAAAAACATGAGGTCAACATACATACATACTGGTGTGTATGTAGGGTTTGAACTAAATATGGATGGTAATATTTCACTAAAGATACTATATAATTACTTTTAATAAAACATTTACAAAATTATTTTTTAAAAATTATTTTAAAAATATGTTTTCAATATAAAAACCATAAATAAAATACAGAATCACTCTTTTCAATCAAAATAAATTATAATATATTTTTATTTTAAACAATTGGAATGTCCACTTAGTAAATGAAAACCCATTGAAACCCCAATGAGTAATTTTGATTTTATAAAAATGAAAAAATGCGTTTTCCTTATTTGAGGAAATATTAAAAAATACCATATGTAAAAAACATTTCCATTTTACTTTAAAATAATTATTTCAAATACACATTTGAAATCAATTTATTAAATAAACCCAAACATGAAATAATGAAAATATAATCTCAATAACGAAACAAAATTTCAAAGAAATAAATTAAAGGTAAACAATAAAAAGAAGCCAGCTACACATACCCAAAAGAGAACAAGGGTAAACAATAGAACATTTAGGGTAAATCCCCAAGAAAACATATTCATTATGAACATAAGAATCATGGTAAATTAAATAGGTCCTAACAAGAGATGATACTAGATAATACTCAATTGAAATTGACTTAAGTACTATGCTAAATTCCTAAACATATAAATACCAGATTCACCCTCTTAGTCTCATCAAGAAACTACCATTATATGGATATCAACTGTACTAGGGGATACTAGTGAGAGTTTAATCTAGACTAGTGTAACATAAAAATTGATGTCTCACATATAGGACTTGGGTTCCCATGCAATCAATTAAGTGGAGGTGTGAAAACAAGCACATCACATGATCAATATATTTATCAGTAATAAAACAGAACACACAAATCTCATATCACCTAAAACAACCCATCAAGAAACAAACCCTTTTCACATTCATGCAAAATATCATATAAATTCAATAAATCCCATAAATAAGCAAAAATTTATATACAATACACAATATAAACAATAGTCTAAAATTGAGGGAAATTGAATAATCAATTAAAACTATTTTTATAAAGTTAAAAATGAGAGTTGAAAACCAACTTGGAGTTCCATGTAATTTTTATAAACTTTTAAAAATAAAAAAATCATTTAAAAAATTTCAAAAAACTATAAAAACAAATATATGTTGAATATAATTTATCATGGGTTAATACACCCCTTATTTATAAATCATTCCTTTGAAAATAATAAATTCCTTCCTTGGAAACTATTGAAAACCATAACAAATATTTAATATAAAAAAAACACTTGAAATATGTTTTAAATCCTTTAGAAATAAAAATAGTGATAAAATCTCTGATTTATCATAAAAAACATTGTAAAATATCCTCAAAGTCATTTTTACAAACACATGGAATATAAAAACATTTAATTAGAAATATATACTTAATTTTTTTTAATCCTCTATTCCATGTATGTAAATGATTTGAAACATTTGTAAACTTTTCATATAAATAAAATATATTTATAACTTGATAATTAGTGAATTTATAAATACCAATCATCATATAATATTCTAAATAAAATAATTTCACAAAAGAACATAACTATTGTAAGTGAAAATTAATCACTATCAATGAAAATAACTAAGACTCACAAGGAAAAAACCCCTATAATCCCAAGATACCCAAATTGATAAGATTAGATACATAAAAAACCCTATATTCAATCCTAATAACCATTAGGGTCCATGATAGAGTAAGAAACCAAGGGGAATTGAGAGTAAGTAGAATATGACTAGAATAATGAAAGAAAAAAAACTATGGCTAACCTTTAAACACCAAATTTAATCCACGAGAGAAGACCAAATATCCATAGAAAAATGTGGGAGAGTCTCCGAATTGACTCCCTATAATTAAAAATGAAAATTATAGGAAAACAAATCCCCATGTGGATTTGAATCGATAAAGGTAGAAAGGGAAAATCATAAACATAACAATTAGGTAGGCTATCACATGATGTGAACCTGATCATCATGGAATAGAATACATTCTTTTTCTAGAATTGAAATTACTAATCCTCATGAAACCAAGGTGTGGTCTTCCTTCTCTATGATTCATGATGGATACCTGAACTAAATCTATAGTACAACCATGTCCATGGTACCCCATCATGGCACAACCCACACCCACCATGATATGTCCATCCTACTACATTGAATTTTACAAAGGAAGTGTGTAAATTAATAAAAGTAAAATATAAAATTCACCACAATGGAATAGAGCCTTTGGCCACGACCTGGTCTCACCCCTTAATTGATTTAGTACCAGAGAAATAACCTCACATAAATATAACGCTTCACGTAAAAAATTATATACACAATATGGGGATTTTCCAAAGTTCATCATCCCTAATACCCACTATTATGGACATCCCTTGGCCATGATTAGGTCTCTCTTGTCCTAAAAAATTTCAAAAAGGAAAAAATCATACAAAAAGGTAACCATATATAAGAGTATCATTGTTTAATCTTATTTATGGGACTTATCCAATATCCAAATCTTCCAGATACTTATCATACAATGAATCCATTAGAAATTATGTCACCCTTACCACTAGGTTGAAATGTAAATAAATTCATGGAAAACCCTCTTGGTAAAATAAATACCCAAAATACTTTGATACCTTTAGACATGACATGAATTATTGTATCTCAAAAATCATAGAACTCAAAAAACATCAAACCACCTAAAATTTATAATAATTCACAATTATATTATATTTTAAATAAAAGTGTCCTATGGGAATCACAATTCTCCCCACCATGCCTCTTTCTACCCTCATAAAACTATAGGAAATAATGGAAAACAAATATAAGTATAACTTATTCATAAAAATTTAAGAGGTGGGAAGGTTAGGGAAATATTTGGAAGGTCTAATGGGAAATGGGTGTTGAAAAACAAATAACTCCTCAAAATCAATGGAAATAAATATTCACCATGATTAAGACTATCCAAGGATAATATAAGTCACAATAATGTGTCACGAATCCCACAAATCATAGTGTCCTATAATAAGTCTCTTCACTAGTTATATTTTAACTAGAATGGTTATACTAAAGATAAAAACTCTTATAAATATGTCATTAATATAAAAACGTTTCCTCAAATAACCAATGGAAATGATAATTCTTCACCAACCACAAATAACCATTAAAGAAGTTGGATCATAATTCAATATTGGAAGAAAAACCTAATAGAAAACTCAAAAAAAAAACCATAATCATGGCCAACAATCCATCAACATTCCAAAACATAGGAATGAAAATATAGATCAGTTAAAAAGGTTCCTATACTTGAAAAACCTAGGATCTAACTGTAGGATATGAAGTTAAAGGAAAAATAATATGGGTCCAAGCTCATGGATCACTATCTCATGGTGAACCTAATAGAAAACTAAATTGAGGTTACCTGAGCATAAAATACATTAATTTTACATAATTTTAGATTAATATTCAATATATCAGAAAATTTCACATTCCCCAAACCATAATGGTTAATTTTTTTAGATAATAGAAACATAAATGCATTATTTCATAAAGGATATTCAAAATATCCTTTAAAGTTCATCTATGGTAACACTTTACATAGACATACCCTACTAAAAAAATTCTTTATAACCTAGGAAAAATAAAATTATAAGAAAGGGTGAGCTCATATGATTAGTATGGGTGAAAAAAACACATAAGAATTAATGATCAAAAGTAATAATAAGGGTATAAGAATATGATAATTACATAATAAAGTAATACCCAGTTTTGATCATAAATAATGATTCATGGAATAAGGATTTTTCATAACAAAATACCAAAGTCATAAGAGTGTATAGTCATAAATAATAAAACATGAACCATGAGATCAAATCATAAACATAGTTATGTTATAGAAGAATAATATTATAACATTATAAACATGTATAAATATTAATAACTCTACACATTAAGTTCATTACATGAAATCAGGTCCTTGAATAAACTTATATGAAAGGAACTATGTCTACACATAAACTTATGGATATAAAACCATGTCCATACATATACTTAAAGACATGAAACTGGGTCCTTACATCATGTTGTGAACATGAAATATGGTTTGTGCATAACATAGTTATTTCATGAATTATCCATCATTAAACAATTCATTAGAGGGCTATAACAGACCAACACATCTCATAATTATAATCCAATCATATGTATGATATAAGATCCTAAAAACATGTATCATTTCATTACAGGTTAACCCATGGAAAATAAAATGACTTTCATCATTATATCATAATAATAATCAGAAACCATTTGAAGAGAAAATAAAGATGTTATAATTTTATCATATACTTATTAAAGCATAAGTAATAACAATAAATGTGGTAATAGATAAAAATTAATTTCATAAATATATCATAATCATAATCACAAACCATTTAAAGATAAAATAAAGATGATATAAATTTATCATATACTTATTAAATCATAAGTAACATCAATGTATGTTGTAATAGATAAAAATGATGTCGAAAATATCATAGGAACATTTCATGAAGAAAACACCCTTTTTCATTTTGGAATGAATTATTTAAAATATTAAAATTTCTAGAATGTTAGGAAAATAATTATCTTTGAAAATAACCACATAAATTTTTAAAGTAATCTTCAATGAAAATATTACTCATGATTATAATAAAATCTATTCATCTATTTTATGTTAAAATAAAGATTTTATTCACACCTTTAGTAAAAAGTAGCTCATTTATAAAATATAATGAAGATTAAAATTAAATCATATTATAAAAATTAAATCATGGGTAAAAATTATTTAAAAAATCATTAGATAGTGTTAAAAATATATTCTTGATAACATTTTATAGAAAATACCCACATGGTAGAAAAATATTCCTAGCTGAAGAGAAAATAATGGTGGTTTTTATTAAAAACATTTTCTTGATATTTTTTAGTACCAAAGAGAGAATATTTTTACTATTACTTGAAAATTTTACAAATAACCATAGGAGAATTAAATATATAGTATTAAAAGTATAATGGCTGTATAATTTTCCTTAATGGAGATTTATTATAGAAAACCCTAATAGGAAATGATATTATAACATAAAACCTTATATAGTGTCTTTCCATACTTTATATGAATTAAAATATAATATATAAATAAATAAATAAATATTATTAATATATTAAATAACCATATTGAAACATATAATTACCATATCTAATTTAATTAATACATCTTATCACCCATTTATTAACAATTCTTTATTAAAATCATTGTTCTAGTTGAAAACTACTTCATTTTTCATGCATGTTTTGGTGAAGCAAAATCAATCCTTATACTTGATCATGGTTATATAATATCTAAAATGTTAATAATTTCATGATTATATTTTTTAATAACTATGTACAATTTTATAACTATCCATTTAAATATGTTATGAAAAATGAATTATATCAATTTGTGTAAATGGTAGTTTGTACGTATTTACGAGTGATGTTTCTATTTTTCGATCAATTTAACAAAATAAAATTAAATAATAATTTAAATTTATATAAATATAATAATATCATGAATATTATATGTATTTAGTAAATCCATCATTATAACCATTAATTATAAGTGGTTATGAAAATCAAAACACATCACACCATGGAGGTGGTAGTCCACACATACACACAAGTGATGTTTTCTTTTTCCCATAGGACAAAAAGGATGTGGATAATGGATGTTACATAATTATAATAAATATTAAGTATATTTAAGATGTTTAATTTACAAATTTAGAATGGATAACATTGGTTTAGATGAGTTAGAAAAAGAAATAAAATTTAAATTACTCAATTAAAAGTTATACTTATTCATTGAGAAACCTCCACTAGATTAAATGTTAATCCTTAAAAGGATGGTATTTTAGTAAGAACAGAAGTGGTAGGATATGCGGAATTAATCTAGTATGGTATTATTGAAGGTATTTTTTTGATACTTCTTCATTGAGAAGAGGTTTTATTTTATAATTAGGGGAGAGAATGCCCTTGTAATTATATAAATAATATATATATATATATATATATATCATAATCTTTTCAACTAGAACCAAGGAACATAAAATTTAAATATAATATTTTATATGGTCAAAATAAATTCAACCAATCAAATTTATACTAGTGGTGGATACATTTTATGCCTTATCTCTTACGTAAACCACTTTAATTCTATTTTAACCTTAACCGTGATAGCTTAATTTTTTTTACCATAATAACATAATTATATGAAAATAATAAAAGGTTCCTTAATTTTTTTAAATTATAATAAAAAATTTGGAATCAATTTTATCAATTTCAATTTCTATAGATGACCTAAATAACATTTAATATAAGAACAAGAAAATAAAGAAAAATATTATTTATTAAAATAACCAATTTAATAGTAAAAATAATTTTACATTGAAATCAAGTAAAAAGTTTATTCCCAAGATTTTTGGTTATTAAATGAAAAGGTTGTTTTTAGACTTTTTTATCATTTCAAAATTGAATGGAAATTTCCCATTGTACAATTAAATTAAAAAACCCAAAATCATATTTTAATTCTAATAAAATATATCTTATCTTCACCAAATTCAAGAAGGAATTACCAAATTCAAAATAATGTTTTAAAATAAATTATTTAACGTCTTTAATATATCTTTATTCAATAATAATGTTAAAAATATATTAAGTCATTCTTACATCATAATAATGTCATAAAATTGATAGTATTTGAAAAACTTGAATTTTAACTATTCAGAAAAAATTAACTATTTTATAGAAATCATAAAAATTAAAATTAAGATAAAATTTATATATTGAATCCGAAATTTATATAATTTTTCATAAAATACAATTTCTAAAAGTTTCATAAATTAATGATAATATACACACACAAAAATGTAACGAAAACCATTTTTGTAGAATAAAATGACCTTATGGAAAATTGAGTACTTATTTATTATGAATTATTAAACATATTTGAATTATATAAAACCTACATAAATATTTTTCATAAATGGTTTTTAATATTGATAAAACTAGTTTAAATTCCCAGGTTATAAAAATAAAATATAAATAATAATATTTTTGTATTATATCACAGTTAGCTTAAATAAGGAATTACATGTAAATAAGACATCAATGAAATAATATTTATTTTAAAAGAAAATTATCAAAAAATATTTATATTTCAGAATCTACACCAATATAATAATTTCACCCTTGAAATTATGTCACTATGATATAAAAAACCGAGGATTCTTCTGCATCATCGCATCCTCAAGTTCCCTTATAGCTTATTCAAATTTATGGTTTTCCCACAAAACTCTAACCATGTGAGTGGTATTATAATGCATCACATTCTCTATTTGATCCAGAATATCCATCAGTTATTAATCATAATAGATATATTTATCTAGTGGTATGACCTATGAGTTTAGTATGTGCGAAGGATTAGGCATGTACTTACTCAAGATAGATACATGGAACACATCATGAAGTTGAGAGAGATTCAATGGAAGAACCAAGAGACATGAAACTATCCCAATACGATCAAGAATTTCAAAGGGACCGGTATATCTAGGTCCTCTATATTCCTTATTTTCAAATATTATAACCTTATTCTACATAAGTTTTCATAGGGATACCTTGTCTTCCACTTTGAAAATTAGATCTCACCAATGATTTCCAACATAACTTTTTTATCTACTATAAGCATACATGATGTGCTACAAAATGACTCTTAACTTTTCTAACATTTCTTAAGATATATCAGGTCCCAATATATTTCTTTCTAAAACATTATCCTATTATGTTAGTGTTATGTACTTTCTTCCATATAGGGCTTCATAAGGGTCAATCTAAATTCTTGCGTGAAACTTATTATTATAAGAAAATTTTTATAGAGAAAGGTGTTGATCCAAACAACCTTTGAAATCCATAGAAAATGATTTGAAAATATCTTATAGGGTTTTAATAGTCTTCTTAGACTAACTATATATCTAATGATGATAAACCATGATAAAGTTTAAATATGTATTCAAAACTTACTGAAGAGATCTCCATAACTTCAAGGTGAACTTCATATCCATATCAGATACAATAGAATATAGTATTACAAGAATCTGTAAAAATACCTTAATATATATCCTAGAAATATGATCAAGATAATTTAATGTAAATAAAATTTACTTATTTTATGAGGTGATCGACTATAACCCAAATAACATTATTCACTTTAGATTTTTTGGGGAGTATAATAATGAACCACTAAAATGTTTTCCCATTTCCATTCTAGTATGGGTAATGTTTATAACATGTCATTATAATTCTATCTCATATCCTCAACTTTATGAAATATGAAAAAACAAGATATAGACTATGAAATGTATCATTTCATGTTTTCTCACCAGAAACACTCTTTTATATCCTATACATATTTTTTACTTCTGTGATGAATATATAATGAGAAACTGTGAACTCCATACAAAACTCTTTCTTCAAGTCTTATATTTATGAGACACATAATAATTTCTTAAACCTTATCATTAAATTATAATCATGGTTAAACTCAAGAAAAACTTTCACTTTATTTTTTAGTTCCACATATTCTATCTGTGTCTCTTTAATCCTTAAATGGACGGATGGTTAAACATCTATATCAGAAGGATATTATATATTCCCAATCATTATGATTTTAAGATCTATATTCTAAAAATTCATAAATATTTTGTCCCTTTAAATCTTCATAATGGATAAACTACCACAGTCTTTCAAACTAAGTGTGACATCCACCTTGTTCACCTTCTTAGGGTGGTAATGTATTGAATAACCATAATCTTTAATTAAATCCAACCGTATATTTTGGGGAATATTGAACTTATTATGTTTAAATATATACTTAAATATTTTATGATCAATATATATATTATAAATTTAACCATAAATATAATTCCCCCATATTTTCAATGAAAAAATAACCAATTCAAACTCTAAACCATGTGTTGGGTAATATTGATCATGAATTTTCAATTGGAATGAGCTATAAAATATCACCATGTCATTATTTATGAGGATTCACCTTATCCCTTCCTTTGATGCATCACTATAGATAATAAACCCTTTCCCACTGTAGGTTACTATAAGCACCATTGTATTGACCAAAATTATTTTAATATCATTTAAATTTTATTCTCATTATTCATTCCCAAGGAACTTAGATCCTTTTAGATCCATCGTGGTTATCTTATTATATAGACATGAGTAATCCCTCATGCAGATTCTGTAATATTCAATCAACCTAAGAATAATATTTATCTCAATCACAATAGTTGGTATGGAACATTTCTCAATCATATCCATCTTTGAAAGATTTAATGATATACCCTTTATTGAGATTATATGACCCAAGAATGAAACATTTTGTATCAATAATTCACCTTTTCTTATTTTGGAAAATAGATTCTCTTTTCTTAGGGACTTAAATAAAATCTTCAAAATAATATTTATGGTACTCTTTGAATATATAATAATGTAATCTATAAATACCAGCAAAAACTGGTTAAGGTAATTTCTAAAGACATTATTCATTAAATACACCAATATAGTGGGGGAATTGGTAAATCTAAATAGCATCACTATAAATTCATAATGACAATAAAACATACAAAAGGCTATATTGGGTATATCCTCCTTACTGAATCTTATCTTAGGATATCTAGTCTGAAGATCAATCTTGGAAAAATATTGAGTTCCACATAATAGATCAAACATATCATTGATACATGGTAGAGGATACTTGTTCTTAATTGTGATCTTTTTTATGTTCCAAATAATCAATTCTAAGATGAATTGAACTATCTTTATTCTTATAAAAAATAATATGTACATCCCATGGTAATGCACTAGGCCAAATGAATCTCTTATCTATATTCTCTTGGTGTAACTTATTCAATTCCTTCAACTAAATCAGGAACATCACATATAGTTTCTTTGAAATAGGTGTATCACTAGGTATAAAATCCATTGAAATGTTCACTTCATATTTCAGGGAAAGAGTAGGAAATTCTTTAGGAAATACATAACCATATTAAAAAAAAATAAATTTGTCCATTTTGAGTTTCCCCCAACCATTTGAGATAAAAATCCCCCATGAATAGATAGTGAAACCCATATTATGTAAGTAATTTATATTGGGAGTTCATGTTCATTCTCACACCTATAGACAATCATTGGTTGATTTAGAATATCAAATGTGGTTTCCCTTCCTCAATAATAGATATGAGATCTATACTAAGAGAGGAAATAGATTCCCAAAATAACATCAAATAAAACCAAACTAAGAATAACAAGATTTATAGGAAGCACATTCACACAAAATTCTATTGGATATGATCTGTAGGCTTGAGATGTTACCATCATACCATTATGAGTTTTCACGAGTAACTTAACATCTAATCATTTTGGTGGTGATGTGACACCCCTAGAAAATTTTCAGGTATAAAAGAGTTGTTAGAACCTGAATAAAATAAAACATATGAAGTTTTAGAGTGTATGATAAGAGTAAATTTTACCACATAATTCTAATGAACCTCTTAAGTAATTATGATTTCATAAAATTTCTCATTTTTCTTTTGACTTCATAGGTTTCTGTGGATTTTTATCATTATTATCCCTTAGATTAGGGTACTAATTCACATAATTCCAAAACTCATTACATCAAAATTACAAAATTGTGGGTGGTGTATTTGTGTGGGCGTTCAATATATTCATTTAATTAACTAAACTATTTACATCAATTTTACATTCTTTTTCTTAATTGACAAGACACCCACTTGAAATATATTCTTATTAATTTTAGGTAATTACTTGAGGTCTCCTTCCCACATTTGTGTCATGTAGAAGGTTAAAAAATATTTTTCCCTCCATGTTACATACCAATAGAGATTTTATGAAACTCAATATTACTTTTTTATCATCAAAACCATTAAAATAAGGGTTTCCATCATCTATTTCCACTTTGGGTACATACTAGACAATCACTTCATAGCTTCCAAAGTCCCTTTTTGATAATGTATTTTAAAAACATGGTTTTAAACCACTAAATCATCGATCAATATTTTTTTTATAGGTTGATGATAAAACTAAAGAAATACCTCAAAATTCTTGTAATGATTTCTTCATAGGTACTAATGGATTCATCATCGTTATACTTCAACTCTAGACATTCCCTCTTTATTTTGGTGTGAAGATTTTGGGGAAAATACTTATTGATAAATAAAATCTTAAAATATTCCCATTCCATGTAGTTTATTTATTCTTATTACCTAGTATTGATGATAAGATTCTATTATTGATTATATTCACCTTAAAATAAATACACTTTTAAGACAAATTTATCTTAGTATGTGTAATGAAAATGGAAAATATGTTTTCCATTTCATTGATCTATTTCATGGAAACAAGTGGATAAAAATATTCATAGAAGTATGTTGTAATTATTTATATAAAATAATTAATGTAATGTTCATCCCTACTTGGTTTATTCATAAGAACAACATGGTCCATGATACTAATCATAGATTAAGAGAGTTGAGTGATAATTTCAAAAGATATTTCATCCCAGATCTTAAGCAATTTGGTTGTTCATGAGGACAATCATTTCATGGGAAATTATATTTATTGTTTACATGATTCTTTTTGGTTCTAACCAATTATTAAAACCAACATAATAATGTAAGTGTCCATCTACAATAATCACAGTGAACAATCATACATTCATTAAATCACTCAAGAGATGTCCTAAATTATAAAATATTATAATTAAATTATGACACTCTAGGTTTAACATAGGACATACTTAGTCATAATATATTAAAAATACTTCATAATATTTTATCAAGAGAGTGTGAATTAAATAAAGAATATCCCCTAGGAGATTACATACAATTGTGAAGTCTTAGGCCCATTCATAATTCATCATTGATGATTGAGTTAATACCTAATATTCCCTATTTCTATTTGTTACCCTTAGGTGAATCTTTTACATAGATGCATTCACTTTATAGTTACCAAAAAATGGATTCATTTTCTGGGAAAACACAAAATCATTAATTTAACCAAAAATTAGGATATTATCCTATAATTAGTTTAATCCTCAGGGTTTTTAACAAAGTTTTATAATATTAATCTGTAAAAGTAACTAAAAAACACTTTGATATCAACTGAGGTTACCCAAGAATAATGTAAATTTATATTACATAATTTTAGAATAATATTCAATACACATTTCTATTATAAATTCCCTATAACTATAAGGGTTTAGTGTTCTTGGATACTAGATACATAAATATCTTATTTTATGAAGGTTCTTAAAAGTATACTAGAAATTTCTTTTACCATAGCACTATCCCTAGATATACCATACATAAATCCTTTCTTCATAATATTGGGAAAATAAAAAATAAAAAATGGTTAGATGAGATAATCAAAAAGGATAAAAAAGGAGATATAATTAAATTATTATAAGTAAATATAATGGTATGAGAATATTATCATAACATAAAAATGACATACCCAATCAATTCATAGATTGTAAATCATGATTCATGGCATAAGGATTTGTTATAAAAAAAGAAAAAAGTCATAGGAGTGTTGAATCATAAATAATAAAACATGATCCATGATATAACATCATAAACATATCTATATGGAAAAAACATAATATTATAACATTATAAAGATATATAAATAGTAATAGGTTCACTCATTAAGTTAAATTCATGAAATCAGGTAGTCATATAAACACATGGACATGAAACTAGGTCCACACATAAACTTATGAACATGAAACTAGGTCTATTTATAAACTTATGGACATGAAACAAAGTCCACACATAATGTTTTTAAAATGAAATTTGTTTCACAAATAACATATTTGTCCCATAATATATCTACATTTACCTAATTAATTAGAGGGATTTAACATGCCCACCAGTTATATAATCATAAATCACTCATACATATGTCACAAGATCATGAAAACATTTATCATTCCATTATAGCTTAACCTGTGGATACATAAATGAGTTTCATCAATATATAATAATCATTGTCATCAACCATCCAATGAATGAATAAATATGGTATCATGTGACCATATCCCGAATGAAGCACAAGTAACACCAATGGATGTAATCATAGATGAAAATACCAATAACATATTAATGGAACATTTCTTGAGGAAAATAAACATTTTTATTATGAAATCAATAATTTAAAATTTAAAAATTTCCAATATATTAGGATATACATTTTATTTGAAAAATAAAATGGAAAATTATAAATGAATCTTAAAAGAAAAGAGTAGTCCCTGATGTTGGGAAAATTTATCCATGTGGTGTTTGTTAAAATAATGATTCTACTCACACCTTTTCTAAAAAGTATGTTAAAAAATGACAATAAAGTTTAATTTAGTTATTTATAGAAAGTAAAAAATAGTTAAAAATTACTTTACTAAATAATTTTATAATTTTCAAAAAAAAATTCTTGGAACCATTTTAGAGAAAATATAGATATTAAAAAAATGATTCCCAATAGAAGAAGTAATAAAGTATGTTTTTCTTAAAAATTATTTCTCAAGAATTTTTAGTATAAAAGAGATAAACATGTTATATTACTTTAATATTACATTAATTACCAGAGTATAAGAAAAATATATAGGTTTTAAAGTTTATCAAAAAAATAATTTCCCTCAATGGAAATTTAGCATAGCCAGCCCTGAATAGAAATGAGATTATAACATAAACCACTACCTAAGGTCTTATCCTAACTCGTATCCATTATAAAATCCCATATAATAAATATATATTTATTATAAATATATTATAGAAAAAAAATAATAGATATCAAACCATATATTACTTACACATAATATATTATCACCTATTTAAGAACAATTTTTTTTAAATCTCTATTCTGGTGATAACAACTTCGTTTTCATGCATGTTTTTGTTCAACACTCTGTATCCTTGTACTTGATTACAGTTCCATAATCTATAAAATTTTAATAATATAATTAGTATCATATTTAATCACTATATATTCTATTATATCTTATCATATAAATCGGTGATGAAAAATGGATTACATCACTTCGTGGAGATGTCAATATTTACACTCTCCTGAGTGATGTTTCAAATTGTAGATGGATTAAAAAAAAGAAAAGTAAATAATAAATTTGATTTATAGAAATATTATAATATTATAAATATAATATATATTTTATTAATATATCATTATTTCCATCAAGGTGAATCAGTAATGAAAAAAATAATAGAACACATCACTTCATAGAGGTGGTAGTCCACACACGTGCATGGAAGATGTTTTCTTTTTCTATAGAATATAAAAAGGTGGATAATTTTTATTACATCATCATAATAAAAATTAAGTATATTTTATATATAGAGGTCTCTAATTTATAATGTATACCATATGTTTAGAGGAGGTATAATAAGGAACACAATTGGAAGTACTTAGCTAATAGTTATCTTCACCAAATCAACATTGGGGTCCCAAATTCAAAATAATGTTTGAAAAAGTTATTAAAATCCTATAAAATTTATTTTTCTCAGAAAAAGGTTTCACAATTTATTAAGTAATTTTTAAAAAATAACAATATCGTAAAATTGATAATATTTGAAAAATTAGTATTTTCACTATTCATATCATAAGAGTCTATTTTCAAAAAATAACAAAAAATAAACCTAAGATAAATTTTATATGATGAATCCAAAAATAATATCCACTTATTTAAGTAAAATTAGAAAAAGTGGAAGAAATTAATTATAATATCCATGAACAAATTGCAATAAAACCTAGTTTTTATGAAAATATATTTTTAAAGTATAAAATGACTTTACTAAAAATTGAGAACTTATTTGTTATGAATTAAAAAATATATTTATACTATATAAAACCAATACACATATTTTTCATAATGTAGTAATTTATATTCATGTTGTCTGTTTTAATGTCTTGGTTACAATGGTCACTTTTATATTATAATAATTTATAGTATATTGATATTCATTTAAAATGAGTTTTTCATATAATGGAAGTTATCAAAGATAAACTATTTATTTAAAGATAAAATATCATAAAATAATAAAGTGTTACATAAAGTTGAAATAATATCCTATTGAATTAAAAACTAGTGCGTAATTTAAACTATTATAACACTTTTACATGTTTCACATGAACATACCCAAGGGTTTTCATGAGAAAATTTAAAAAATACACAATTAAAAACATGTATTACATTATTTATAAACATCCATATGAATATAAAATATAAAAGGAACAATAAAAATCCTACATAATAAACACATCTCTAAAATAATAATGGATAAAACCCTAAAACATTTACTAATCGATAATAAAATCAAAAGATATATTTTTTTTCCAAAATCATTGAGTACAATGTTGAATAATATAATGTCATCCAGATTTATATGAAAATATAAAAGAAAAATCATCAAATTTATATAGTAAAAATGTTATTTCATAATGACTAGATGTCTAACATTGGAAGAACATGAGACATATATTTATAATAAAATAGGTAAACATACTATAAAAATAATTTCCATTATTAACATGAATAATATTATTCAAGGATTATCCCATCACATATTCCCTTATCTAATCAATATCCACTAATAAGTCCTTGAATATGAATTTCTTATAAAATGTTAAGCTAGATCCTAAACACTACATGCCTTAAGTGGATATTAATAAAAATGAAAATAAGTTGGAAAATGGATCATGAAATATTGTATGACGTCTAATTAAAAAATAATTCTAGCTCCAAAACTCTATTGAAATTGTAATAAGAGTCAACAATCGAAATTCTCTTACTCAAATGATGTGAGGAGTCACCCGGAAGATTATCCTAAGAAAAATATTTCTATGTTCCAATGAAACTATTCTCAAAGGTATACTCTAAATAACAGAAAACATGAACCCAAGAAATTAATGATTCATAATTAGATTAAAAATCAATATTTAACTAAGGGATTTAACTAAAAACAGAGATTTACCCATGTAAAACACACTACAAAAACATTTTTTTGAAAAAACCTTCACATTAAACATAGAGTCTAAAAAATCACTTTACAAAAAGAAACATTCTTTGAAAACACTCCATTTAATTTTTAAAACTATAGGAAATCATTTTTATAACACTATTATGAGTTTCAATGAAAATTAATTTACTAGGGAGTTTTAAACAGTTTATATTAAAATCCAATTGCATTTCAAAACACATCATGATTTTCATAATGAAAAAACCACAATTGAAAAAATTCTATGAAAGTAAAAATCATTCAAAAATAAAAAAAATTACCCTGCTTTAAAAACCAATACATTCCATGAAATTTAATTTTCATATAAATCACTAAAAATGTGTTTAAACTAAAAAATTCATTAAATTTTTCTTTTTCATGTAAATATTTCTTTAAAAAATTCACAATATATATATATAGAATATTAGAAACTACTCCAAGAGAATTTAAAATAAAAATAGGTCCAAAAAAATTAGTTGGAATTTATAGTTGTGCATGGTTTACATAGAAATTTTCCAACAATAGAACAAGCATTGAGAAGTTTCTGGGTCAATGTACATGGGATCCATGAAATTTTATAAACCATGTGAGATAACAATGGAACCTTTAATAATTTTTAATTTTAACCTAAAACTGAATAGAAACCTAATTTATTTGATATAACTCAATGGGTATCAGGATACCACAAAAATAATTAGAACATGAATTCAAATTCAAGACTTAAATCTTAACTACCAATGGAAACTCAAGTTTCTCTATTAAAGGTGGTGGTAAAAAACCTACTCATAAACTACTTACCAAGTCATGAAAAATATTATCTCCATAATATTAGGCTCCAAAAATAAAAATAGAGATTTGATATCATTTTATCACCAACTAGATGAGGCTAACCATTCATGTCACCCAGGTTAACCCATGAAAAGTACCAAAGTGCAATACCGATCTCCATGGGTTGAAAACTAGTGTTGAGGAATTAAACATAAAATAGTAAGAACATTTTCACCATGAAATAATAATTAAAATTCATGGGAATATTACTAAGAATTTGGATTGGGTGGCCATTTATTATACTTCTATGAATATAAAATAAATACTTTAATATAAAAAGGAAATCAAATAAAAAATAATATAAATAAACAACCATAAAATATATAATAACTATAAAAAAATCATAAAAAAATAAAACCTCAAATAATATAAAATAGTTACAATTATAAAATAAAACAAAATATAATTAAAAAACATCCAAATTGGATGATACATCATCTTCTAAAAAAAACCAGAGACACCACTCAAACATCTCTATATAACCCAGGGTCTCTAACTACATCCAAAACATCCATAAATAGACTAGAAATAACATTCAAACTGAGACTAAGTCCTAGGAATCTATACATAAACATGAGGTCTATATACACACATACTGATGTGTATGTATGGTGAGGGATAAACCAACCTAGTAGGATTTCACTAAAGGCTCTATGTAATTCCTTTTATAAAACATTTCATAAATTCTAGTTTTATTTTTTTTATAAAAAATATTTTCCAGATAAGAAAGAGTAAATAAAACAAAATATCATGTTTTTTATCTATAAAAAAAACATAAAATCTTTTGCATGAAAAAAGTGTCATCTTTAAGTAGTAAATCAAAATGATTTGAAACCCTAGAATAAAGAATTATTTTTATAGAAATGAAATAAATCCTTTTTCCTCAATTTATTTTTTTTAAAAATCCAATACACAAAATAAACATTTAACTTTCCATTTAAAATTATATTTTCAAATATAAATTTGAAATCCATTTGGAGAATAAACTAAACCAAGAAATAATGAATATATAAACTCAAGGAGACACCATAATGTTAAAGAAAAAATGGAAATGTAAATAGTAGTAAGAAACTAGTGGCATATAATCAAAAGAGAACAAGGGGATAAAATAGAAATAGATAGGGAAATACCCAAGATAACATCATCATCAAGTATATAAGCATCATGTGAAACCCACTAGGTTCTAATATTATATTATTTTAGTCAATAATCAACTTGAATAAATTATTGACCTATTATGTATTCCTAAATATATAATAACTTGATTCACTGTTTTCGTTTCATCAGCGAATTCCCCTATTAAGGATGTAAGATATAGTAGGGGTATTATTCCAATGTTTAATATAAATGGTGTAGTATAAACAAGAATTTCTATCTTATATTCATAGTATTTCCATGAATTAAATCAATTGTAGGTGATATATTATAATATCATGAGATTAATACATTTATTCATAATAAATCACAACACATAAATTTCATCACTCTAAAACTCTCTCCAGAAAAAATACCCTTTTATATTCTTTCAAACAATTCACAGAAATTATTTATGTTCCATAAAAATGAAACAATATACATAATACATAATACAAACCAAGGGACTCAAACCTAGTGTGAAAACAATCATTATGTAATAATATTTTCATAAATTACCATACAGTCTTGGAAAACCAAAATAGAATCCCAAGTTATTTTACCAACCATTGATAACTAAACTCATCTATTAAAGCATTTAAAAATACCCCAAAGACCAATAGGTCTCAAGAAATATTTAGCATGGGTTAACCTACCCCTTCATTATATATAATTCATTTGAAAATAAAAATTTCCTTAATTGAAAAATGTTGAAAACCAAAACATATGCTAATTTAAAATTAACATTTCAAGCAAGGGTTGCATCCTTTAAAAATAAAAACATGGATAAAACTCTCCATTTATCATAAATAAAATTTTAAATATACTCATAGTATTTTCAAAAAATTCTTATAATACATAAACATTTAATTTGAAATATATAATTGAAAATAATAAAGAAAATACTTTTTGTTAAGTGTTGAAATCATTTAAAAAATTTTAGGAACCTATAATATGAATAAAATATAGTTATAAATTGATAAGAACTAATTTTAGAAAATATAAATATAGCGACCCGAGCCTTTTCTTACATTACTATTACATAATTTCAAAGATAAAGAACTTAATATTATTACACATAGAGGATCAAAATGTTTAGTGTCTTGGGAAAACTAGTACCACACATAACAAATATAACATCTAGCATAAACATTTATTTAATTTCTTCTTCTCTAGCTTCTTATTGAAACTTGTCCTATCCTTAGTAAATGTATCCACCTGAGTGTATACATCAAAATGGGTGATCTAGAAGCCTATTAATAGGATAGATAATAACGAAATATCATGGGGTGAGCATAATAATAACATAGGCAAAAGATCATGAACATGAGAGGAAGCATAAATATAAGACTTGAAATGTGGCAATGCATAAAAATGAAACATCATGTCTTAGTGGTTAACTACCACACATACTTGTGACCCAAGATAGCATATTGTTCACACATAATTTCAAATTTACTCATGAGATTCATCACTTTACCCAATGCATTGTAGCGCTTTATAATTCTGGGCACACTCGTCGCATTGAAACATTCATATTGCGCTATATAACTCTGAGCACACCCGTCACATCATAACATTATCATTGTCAGGATTTCCACATAGAGCTCATATAAAAAAATGTACATAACTAACCCATGGAATGGAATTGGTTTCATCTCATAATAACACAATAATGAGCTTTGGATTCCCAAAAGAAATAGGGAATAACATATATGTTACAAGAACCGTCCACTTTGAGTGAGAAGTAAAGGGGGTGTTCTCAAAAGAGGAGTTCTTTTAGAAAATTTTTTGTTTGACATAAAAAACTAGTGAAAAAAATTTATATCCCAGAATAGTAAAGACAATGATGAAAAAATTATCTTTAAGGACTAACCATATCAAAAATGGAGTGAAAGAGGGAGAACCCGAAGGATGAAAGTTAGGTTCGAGAATTTCCCCTTACCTTGTACCCGAATTCTTCCTTCTCTTTAATGTCCTATATAATGACATTATATTCATTAATTAGAAATACAGAACCACATGTAAACTAATAGGGTTCATTCTGGTTTCATTATTCCATATTATGTTCCTTTGGATGACTTATAGAGTTTAAAAACATTGTTCGGGGATGTTCGTTTTTATGATTTTTCTTGGGTGGTTCACTTGTATTCTTAAATTGATGTTTGGGTAGAACATGAGTAAAAATCCCAAAATTATATTAAATTTAATTAATGAAATTTAAGGAGTTTTAATTATCTTATAATTAATTATATTATATCCATTTGGATGAATCATTAGATAAGAATTAAATGATTGTAATTTGGGTCAATTTGGGCGGTTTTTGGATCACAACAAACTTGTTTTAACTTATCCCTTAGTAATATGGACATAGGTTATTTACAGAACCTTAAATAGAACATAATACATATAAAATATTATGTTTCAACCATAAAAATGGTTTCATGACCAGATCTGAAGGTAGAAATGGAAGAAGAAAGAAAGTCGTTCTTGAAGGTGATAAATTAGCACCTCACGAACAACGTTCTCTTTAATAAAATAAAAGGAAGAGGGAAAGGAGGTTGGATGATATAATATCCCATTAGAATAATAAAATTATATTATATGTATAATAATAGATTTACAATACAATTTGGATGAAGATAGGTGGGTAGAGATCAAGAAATGAACTTGAACATGAAAGGAAATTAAAGGAGAAGAGGGGGGGGGGGAATTACCTCTAGAATCCTCCTCTTGAGAACCTCTTTAAGGGCCTAAGATTGGTCTTTTGATGAGACCAGAAGCTCTTGGAAGTGGGGTAGGGGATAGGGAAGGTGTTTGGACAGTGTTTAGAGAAGTCATGGAGATTGAGAGGTGTGGGGAAATGAGGGTGTGAAGGGTGGCTTTTATAGTGGAGGGGAGAGAGGTTTCGTTAATATAAAATTCATTAGTTTATTAATTTCCCCTAAGACAAGGAATAGTGAGTCTTGAATGACCAAGAATAGTAAGTTTATCATGTGATCCCTAAACAAGTAGTCTTACATCATAATAACATCATCGATGACTCAATTAGTCCATTATTTAGCATTTATTGTGAATTATCAGATTCTACTATTCATAAAAAATTCAAGTAACTCTAGAAAAATCCAAAAAATTTACCCCAACCATTTTTTTATGTGTAAAATCCAAAAATGATTTCCATTTTTCAAAAATAATTTTCTAAATATTATTAATTTAATATTTAATTAAAAGTATAATTTACTTAAGAAAACAATTTTAAGATTAAAACTGATTTTATAGTGATTTTAAAAATTATGTTGGGTCTTATAAAATTATCTAAAAACTATAAGACATTGATTCAATAATTAATGAACACAATAAAATAAAATTTCTTTTAAATTAATTAATTAATTATAATTAATTATTTATGACTTACAAAATACCAAAACGTTTACTAAGGTCAAATTGTCACTTTCTAAGATGTCTGAATTTTATTTAATTATTCAAAGGTAATGTTACTCTTATGTTGGATGATTTACTATTAATAAGGGTCATATTACTATTCATAATGGTATATTACTATTCATAAAGGTAGGTCAATATTCACCAAAAATTATTTTTGTTTCATTATACTCCAAAAATAATCTTGAACACAGCCGTGTATGTCAGATTTTCAAACTTCCAAACACAGAAGTGAAAAAATTATGTTTAAAGGCCAATTATCACTTAGTAGTTCATTATATTGTGATTTCATGTTATTTTATGACATAAATATAAGAAGGGAATTTCCATTGAAAAACATTGGGTCGTTACATTCCCCCCCCTTAATAAATTTCACCCCTGAAATTTTACTTTACAAACAGGTGAGGGTGTTTCTACTTCATTGCCTCTTCTAGTTCCCAAGTTTCTTCCTCAAACTTATGGTTCCCCCACAACACTTTGACAAGATGAGTTGTCTTGTTGCGTAGAATCTTATCTCTTCGATCCAGAATCATTACTGGCTACTCCTCATAGGAGAGATCATCTTCTAACTGCACCACCTCTGAGTTTAGTACATGTGAGAGGTCTGGTATGTACTTCCTCAGTAGTGATACATGAAACACATCATGAACTTGCGCCATATTTGGTGGAAGTGCAAGATGATAGGCCACAAATCCTATGCGGTCAAGGATATCAAAGGGGCCAATATACCTTGGTCTTAGCTTCCATTTCTTCCCAAATCGCATGACTCTCTTCCATAGATACATTCAAAGGAAAAATTTATCTCCAATGTCGAACTCCAAGTCCCTTTGACGGTTGTCAGAATAGCTCTTTTTCCGACTTTGAGCAGCTTTGATGTGTTTCTGGATGACTTGAAACTTCTCTGTCATCACTTGAACAAGATCGGGTCCAAGAAGCTTTCTTTCTCCAACTTAATCCCAAAAGGTTGGAGTTCCACACCGCTTCCCATAAAGAGCTTCATACAGAGCCATCTGAATACTCTAGTGGAAGCTATTGTTGTATGAGAACTCAACCAATGGGAGAGGCTGATCCCAAACACCTTTGAATTCAAGAGAGAAGGCTCTTAGAATATCTTCAAGTGTCTGAATAGTTCTTTCAGACTGGCCATCAGTTTGTGGGTGATAGGTCGTGCTGAAATTTAATTCAGTACTCAAAGCATATTCAAGCGTCTGAATAGTTCTCGGAGATCACGGTACATCTTGGTACTCCCATGATGGATATAGAATGTTTAGCTATGTGAATTATAAAATAGATCATTCTTTATCCCAGGTGATGAAGGAACACAAAGCTGCGATCCAAACCGAATCACACCATCATCATCGATATGGAACTCTGGCAGCTTCCCTTCTTTTACTGCATTCACCATCTTTGGTATCTCCACATCATCCCTTTGTGCTTCCTTAATCTTATCCTGGATAGATGGATGATCAATCATTCGGGAAAGGTAGGATATATCCCCCACCCTTATGATTTCCAAATCCGTCCTTTGCATATCTAAGAAGATAGGGTCTTTCTCAATCCACAACATGGATAGAGTTACATGTTCTTTTCTTCTTAGAGCATCAGCTACCTTGGTCGCCTTTCTAGGATGATAGTGAATAGAGAAATTTTAATCCTTGATTAACTCTAACCATCTCTTTTGATGGATGTTGAGATCCTTTTGTGTGAATATATAATTTACGATCTTGTGGTCGGTGTATATGCCACACTTCTCACCATAAAGGTAGTTCCACCATATTTTCAAGGAAAAAATCACAGCTGCCATCTCTAGATCATGCGTTGGGTAGTTCTGCTCATGGATCTTCAACTGTCATGAGGCATAGGCTATCACATTATCATTTTTCATGAGTACACAACCCAAGACATTATTTTAAGCATCACTTTATATCACAAAACTTTCCCCACTTTTTAGTAGTGTGAGTACAGGTGCAGTGATCAGCCTTCTCTTTAGCTCCTTGAAGCTTCCCTCACATTCTTCCATCCAGACATACTTTACCCATTTCCTTGTTAACTTTGTTAGCTGGCTTGACAATCGTGAGAAGTTTCTCAAAAAACATCGGTTGTACCTAGCTAATCCAAGAAAACTACGGATTTCTGTGACACTAGAGGGCCTGGGCCATTCCTCAATCGCCTTTGTCTTTGATGGATCTACATAAATTCGCTCACTTGTGATCACATGCCCCAAGAATGTGAATTGCTTCATCCAAAAGTCACACTTTCTGAACTTGGCATACAAATTATCCTTTCTTAATGTCTCCAGCACAAGTCTTAGATGCTCTTCATGTTCCTCCTTGCTCTTGGAGTAGATGATAATATCATAGATAAACACTACCACAAATTTTTCAAGGTAATGTCTAAAGACTCTATTCATTAAATCCATGAATATTGTAGGGGAATTAGTAAGTCCGAAGGGAATCACCAAAAACTCATAGTGCCCATACCTTGTACGGAAGGCAGTATTCTAAATATCTTCTTTCTTTACCTTTACCTGATGATATCCAGAACGAATATCCACCTTTGAGAAATATTGATCTCCTCTTAACTGATCGAACAAGTCATAAATCCTTGGAAGAGGATACTTTTTCTTTATGGTGATCTTGTTGAGTTCCCGATAATCGATACACAGCCTCATTTTTCCATCCTTCTTCTTCAAAAAGAGCACCGGTGAACCCCAAGGTGATGAACTAGGGCATATGAACCCTTTTTCTAGATGCTCTTGAAGCAGCTTCTTTAACTCCTCCAGTTCGATAGGAGCCATACTATAGGGGAAATTTGAGATAGGAGTAGCTCCGAGTATGAGTTCAATTGAGAACTCTACCTCATGATATGGGGAAATTCTAGGTAAATCTTCAAGAAATACATCCCCGTATTCCCTCACGATGGGCGTTTCCTCAAGGTTGTCACTTTCCTTCGACTCAACCATTTGGGAGAGGTATGATTATTCATAGGGAACCAACACCCACACCATTGAAGGATTTTTCAAAGGAGATTCATGATCTTCCTTGCATTTGTAGAGGAGCATGTGATGGTTCGGAATATGAAAAGATATTTCATTTTCCTGATAGTAGATATGTTCTCTATATAATGAGAGACAATCCATTCCCATTATAGCATCAAATTCCACCAAGGGAAGTATTACGAGATTTTCCGAATGAATCTTCCCACGTACGCCAACGAGAGAAGAGTCAAACACTTGGTTTGTAATGATTGCACCACTATGTGTTTTTACAGATATTTCTACTTCAAGGTTTTGGGGCTTCGATTCTATAGTTCTAGAAAACTTTCAAGATATAAAGGAATGTGTAGAACCAGAATCAAATAAGACTTTTTCCATTCTTGAGTGAATAGGAAGTGTACCTTGTACGACTTCATCATCATGCTCCACCTCTGCAGTAGTGATGGCATAATCCTTCCCTTGTTCCTTTGTCTTTGGTGGCTGCTAAAGCTGATTACCCTCGAGAGCTCGAGGTTTAGTGCACTGGTTTTCATAGTTCCCTAGCTCCTTACAGTTGTAGCATTGAACCATGAGTGGTTATCTCCTTTCATCGGCTAAATTCTCATTCCTTTTCATGTCTTTTCTACACTCTTAAGCATGGTGTCTTTATTTCCCACACTTGAATCATTTCCCCTTCCCTTTGAGGTAGTTCCCATTGTGCAACTTACCATATTTTTGGCATGTGGGTCATTGATTTTTCTTCCCACCTTTGTCATTAGATCCACTAGCTTGAAACTCCATCTTTCTCTTCTTATCACCATAGCCATGGGACCATTCTCCAAACTCCATCTCCAATTTGAGAGCACACCGAACAAATTCTTCATTACTACCAAAGTCTCGAATTGCAAGATCCTTTCGAAGGTGTGGTTTTAATCCACTAAAGAATCTATCAATTTTGCTATCATTGTTGATATCAAAACCCGAAGCGTACCTTCCAAGCCTTGTGAAATTCTCTTTATAGTTTGTGACAAATTATCACTCTTTTTGCTTGATCTCTATAAATTCCCTCTCCATATTCATTTGAAGAGTTAATAGGATGTACTTATTAAGAAACATTATCTTAAAGTCTTCCCATTCCATCTCTTCAACTTCCTCCCTTGGATTGGTGTTCTTAATCAAAGCCCACCATTGATCAAATTATCCATATAGATGATAAACAGCTAGAGTCACCTTCTACATATCAGAACAGTGAAGAACAGAAAATATATTCTCCATGGAGTTGACTCACTGTTCCACAAATAGTGGATCAGAAGATCCACTAAACGTCGGTGGTCGCTGCCTCATAAAACATTCGACAGTCAATTGCTCCCTATTTGGTGAAGGAGGATGTTCCCTATTATTATGGTTATTGTTCACAACCTAAGATAATTTGGTAAGCATTGCTATGAAGTTTTTAACTCCACCACCCAAATCATTGGGGATGTCATTCGGGAAATCGTTGCATTGACCCTTACAAGAGTTGTTGGCCTGATTTCTCCTCGTTCCCACCATTTTCTAAAATAGAAAAGGTTAGAACAAAAAATAAGTAAACAAGTCATGAATAACTTATTCATTTAAAAAATTTATACCAAAAAAATAACATATGGGATCCCTATGTTAATATTCTTATGTGCATATTTTTACTTAATCTCATACTAGAGGTTTTTTCTTGGGTTCACTAATCCTAATTCCCAAATTAACTAAACCTTGCCTCTGATACCAACTATAGAAACCCGAGCCTTTTATTACATTACTATTACATCATTTCAAAGATAAACAACACAATAGTATTACACATAGAGGATCCCCTTGTTTAGTGTCTTGGGAAAACTAGGACCACACATAACAAATATAACATCTAGAATAAACATTTATTTAATTTCTTTTTCTCTAGCTTCTTATTGGCACTTGTCCTATCCTTAGTACATGTATCCACCTAGGGATATGCATCAAAAGGGGTGAGATATAAGCCTAGTAATAGGATATATAATAACAATATATCATGGGGTGAGAAAAATCATAACATATGAAAAAGATCATGAACATGAGAGGAAGCATAAATATAAGACTTGTAATGTGTCAATGCTTAAAAATGAAACATATTGTCTTAGGGGTTAACTACCACATATACTTATGAACCAAGCTATAATCCTGTTCACACATCATTTCACATTTACTCATGAGATTCATAACTTTATCCAATGCATTGGAGCACTGTATAATTCTAGGCGCACCTATCACATTGGAACATTCATATTGTGCTATATAATTTAGGGCTCACCCATCACATCATAACATTATCATTATCATTCTTTCCACATAAAACTCATATAAAAAAATGAACATAACTAACCCATGGAATGTAATGGGTTTCATCTAATAATAACACAATCATAATATTTGGGTTCCCAAAATAAAGAGGGAATAACATATATGTTGCAAGAACCGTCCACTTTGAGTGAGAAGTAAAAGGGGTGTTCTAAAAAGAGGAGTTATTTTGGAAAACATTTCTTTTGACATTAAAAACCAGTGAAAAACATGTATATCCCAGAAAATTAAATACAATGATGAACAAATGGTATTTAAGGACTAACCATATCAAAAAATGCAGTGAAATAGGGATAACCCGAAGGATGAAAGTTGAGTTCAAGAATTTCCCCTTACCTTGTACCCGAATGCTTATTTCTCTTTAATGTCCTGTATAATGACATTATATTCATTAATTATAAATCTAGAAACATGTGTACATTAATAGGGTTAATTCTAGTTTCACTATGTCATATTATGTTCCTTTGTATGACTTATAGAGTTTAAAAACATTGTTCGGGGATGTTCGTTTTTATAGTTTTTCTTGGGTGGTTCACTTGTATTCTTAAATTGAAGTTTGGGTAGAACATGAGTAAACAAACAGAAATGATATTACATGTAATTAATGATATAAAAGGAGTTTTAATGATCTTATAATGAATTATATTAGATCCATGTGGATGAATCATTTGATAATAATTAAATGATGGTTATCTGGGTCAATTTGGGCGGTTTTTGGATCACAACAAACTTGTTTTAACTTATCACTTAGTAATATGGCCATATGTTATTTAAATAACTTCAAATAGAACATAAAACATATAAAATATTCTTGTTCAACCATAATAATGGTTTCATGACCATATCTAAAGGTAGAAATGGAAGAAGAAAGTATTTCGTTCTTGAAGGTGATAAATTAACACCTCACAAACAATGTTCTCTTTAATAAAATAAAAGGAAGAGGGAAATGGGGTTGAATGATATAATATCACATTAGAATCATAAAATTACATTATATGTGACATAATGGAGTTAAAATAAAATTTGGATGAAGATAGGAGGGGAGAGATCAAGAAATGAACCTGAACTTGAAAGGAAATTAAAAGAGAAGAGGGAGAGAAATTACCTCTAGAATCCTCCTCTTAAGAACCTCCTTAAGGGCCTAAGCTTGGACTTTTGATGAGACCAAAAGCTCTTGGACGTGGGGGAGGGGCTAGGGAAGGTCTTTGGGCAGTGTTTAGAGAAGTATCAGAGCTTGAGAGGTGTGAGGAAATGAGGGTGTGAAGGGTGGCTTTTATAGTGGAGGGGAGAGGGGTTTCCTTAATATAAAATTCATTAGGTTATTAATTTTCCCTAAGACAAGGAATAGTGAGTCTTGAATGAACAAGAATAGTAATTTTATCATGTGATACCAAAACAAGTGGGCTTACATCAGCAGAACATCATCGATGACTCAATTAGTCCATTATTTAGCATTTATTGTGAATTATCGGATTCTACTATTCATAAAAAATTCAAGTATCTCAGAAAAATCCCAAATATTTACCCCAACAATTTTTCTATGTGTAGAATCTCAAAATTAATTACATTTTTCAAATATTATTTTCTAAATATTATTAATTTAATATTTAATTAAAATCATAATTTACTTAAAAAAACAGGTTTTAAGATTAAAACTGATTTTATAGTGATTTCAAAAATTACGTAGGGTCTTATAAAATTATCTAAAAACTATAATACATTGATTCAATAATTAATAAACAAATTTTAAGAAAATAAATTTTCCTTTAAATTATTTAATTAATTATAATTATTTATTTATGACTTACAAAATACTAAAACGTTTAGTAAGGTCAAATTGTCATTTTCTAAGATGTCTAAATTTTATTTAATTATTCATAGGCAATGTTACTCTTATGTTGGATGATTTACTATTCATAAGGGTCATATTACTATTCATAAGGGTATGTTACTATTCATAAGGGTAGGTCACTATTCACCAAAAATTATTTTTGTTTCATTAGACTCCAAAAATCATCTTGAACAAAGCCATGTATGTCAGATTTTCAAAATTCCAAACATAGAAGTGAAAAACTTATGTTTAAAGGTCACTTATCACTTAGTAGTTCATTATTTTGTGATTTCATGTTGTTTTATGACATAAATATAAGAAGGTAATTTCCATTGAAAAAATTTGGGTCATTACAATCAATTATTTCATAGCATTATAAATAAAATAATTTCACATAAAAACTTACCTATTACAAGGAGAAACCATTCACCTTTGCAAAAAAATATCAAACTCACTAGGAAAAACCTTTGTTAGACCTAGAAAAAAACCACTATATTTCACCCATCATGAATATAATATTCTACCCTCACAAATATTTGGGTTTTTGAGAGAAAAGTAAACTAAGGGGGAGTTTTTTTTAGGAAGAATAGGAGAAGAAAAAAACAGATGGGATTAGCCTTTGAAACTGATTGGAATCTTTGAGAGAAGGCCAAAGATCCATTGAGGAAGGATGGATATTCTCCCCACTGGATCTATGGTTATGCTATATGAATGATTTTAAAAATAATCCTTAAGTATATTTAACTCAATAGGTTTATAATAAAAAAATCATAAAATTTAAACTGAGAAGACTCCCTCATGACATGGCCTTACTGGCCACAACATGACTCACCTCCTCCAAGAGGAATAAAAAATCCCAATCCATAGGACACCATGATGTGGAATTCCTTATCCCTAACATAGGGAACCTACCCAAAATAACCCCATGGTTCAATCGTACTAGTGGAACCCCATCACAACACAACACACACCTTATATAGTGTGATTATCCTTATTTTCAAATTTTTTAATGGAAATATATAAAATTATTAAAAATAAAATTTCAAATGCATCACCATGGGGTTGTCCCATGTACATTACATTGTCCCATTACTAATGTAAATTTTAAAAAAGGAAAAACCACACATAAGAGTAAAAAAAAAATCATCTAAAAATCCTTATATAAGAGGGAAAGTTTCCAAATTCATCAGTCATGGATACCCACCATGATGTGGTTCCCTTTTCCATGACCTGACCAATCTTCACATGTAAAAGTTTACCAAAATAATTTAGTCAAAGAGTCCCTATATGTAAAATGAAATTAATTTATTATTAGGTATGAGACTTAGCCAAAATATGGCTCTTTAAATTACTCATCATATGATGAATTCACTGTCCTCGGTGCGATCCTTACCTCAAGGTAGAAAATTTGTTAATGGAAGAGAAAACCCTCATTGGAAAATAACAACTCATCACACCATTATACCTCTTGCCACGAGGAGACCCGCTGTAGCTTAAAAACTAAAGAAATTCCAAAACACAAAAAAAACTCAAAATAATTTACAAATATATTTTATTTTAAACAAAATTAGAATGGGATTTTCACATTTCACTTATTTTCCAATTTCTCTATTATTCTTTTACTACTTCTATGAAAACTACTACTAAAGAGGATAACTAAAATGATGGGGTGGTCCATCAATAGTTACACTCTACCAAGGCCTACTTTTCCCTCTCTAATAATATTTGAATTCACAGCAATAATACCACTTACCAATATAATAGAAACAATAAACACATTGGTATCCACCAAATGGATGTATAATATGAATACTTGGGAAATGAGGTCACATTTGAAGTTGATTCCCATGATTTCTTATGAACATTTATTTCATAAAAAATAATTAGTTTTTTCCTCTAGATCCACTCGTTTCATTTGAAAAATGAATAATCATAAAAAAGATGTATCCTTAGTCAAAAAATTATCTGTTATCTCATCATTATTGAATATATCTTTAAAAAAACTCAAAGAAAAGATACCTAACTACTTTTGAATCTTAAGTTTTAAATATTTTTAAAAATCATGATCTCTCATCTTCTTATAAATTTTGAAATTATGTGTATGACACAATATCTCTACAATCCTCATAGAAAAAAATAACTCCATAGTTAAATTACCACTATATCCTATTTTCACTAAAATATAAGTGTCTCATGAAATAAATATTTCTTGAATAGATCCTAAAATTGAGACCATCCAAACATAGACACATCATGTTTTCCAAAGAATATTATCCACCACAGGCATGCCAAACATCACAAAAAAATCACCACCAAAGAAACATAATTTCCATCACACATATAGAGTCATTAAAAAGAAATATTTTCCTTTTCCAAAAAATGACCAGTCTAATTAATAAAGATAAAATCCTCACAATTTGATAATATTTTCTTTTAAGATTCACTCAAGGATGTCTTCCAAGTTTGAACCACTACGAGGTTTATCCTTCAATGCAAATAAATAGGTTCATGCTACACCTCATCATTCTAAATTTCTTGATGAAATTTGATAAAGTAAATATCTATAAATAGATAAATCAACCTTAAACTAAGAATATAAAAATTAAGAACGACTAACAATACCACTAAAACACCCCCACTTAAATCACCACTCCACACTTATGTCACAAAATCTTCATGATGTGAAACTATATAATGCATGAGTTCACACCTATGAATATAAACTATAATAAACATACTATTTAGTAATTATTTTTCTATAACTTAACAAATTCCATAGATCAAAATATCTCTTCTATTTCTAGTTGATTTCTTTGGTCAACATCAAATATTGTGGTCAAGTAATAATACTAAATTACCATCTTATGTAATGTTCAGTAGAACCTTCTATAAAATCCACTAGAAAACATGGATCTAATATTATTCTAGTATGAACTAACCCCTATGAGACACCACCCAATCTGATAAAAAGATTGAGTTCGACCTCCTATGACAGTCTTTAATAGGACATGGGTTCTCGACTAGCACCAAGGGTATATCAAGAAAATTATATAGAAGGAATTATCCTATTGAAATGAAAACTCCATATTAGTATAATAATATCATTACATATTAGGAACTATAAATACATGATAAATGTATAATTAAATATAATTTATATCATATAAATCCAAAAAAGTGGTAAAATGACTATAAAGACGTAATTGATACTATTTACCTCTAAAAAGGTATAATGTAAGCAAATTCTATTAATAAGTCAACCATATAAAAATATAAGGTCACCTAACACCAATAATAAATCTATACATAAGTTCTAAATAATAGTATAGATAAAGTAATATTGAGTAGGTAAATA
Source organism: Viscum album (assembly GCA_963277665.1). Taxonomy (NCBI): domain Eukaryota; kingdom Viridiplantae; phylum Streptophyta; class Magnoliopsida; order Santalales; family Viscaceae; genus Viscum; species Viscum album. The sequence goes on along the minus strand of OY728151.1, from coordinate 191,473,615 downwards.
TACTCACTTCTTCACAGGAAGTCCCTTGTGCATGTGAATGAAGGATGCTATCGTATTCATATATGAGATAAATGTAACAAAATAATGAATCATAAATCCCCCAAGATAAAAATAAATCTATATCCATATCATGCATCTTATATAATATACCTTCCATAACCAAACATCAGATAAATCCCCCCATAGCTAATCCACTAATCCACTAATCCAAAATGTATACCAAGTTCCCTCAGTATCCATCACTAGGTTGTTACTGCAATATATATAATAGTTGAAAAACTATTTGGGACACTCAATGTTATTGGGGGTCTTATATTAGGCACTATTCATACTAGAACCTATTAGTGTTTTCACCTTTATACATGTCATGTTTTATTAACTTAGGGATACCTTGTACAATGTAATGTATAATAATGACAATAGTTTATCATTGATTTATTTTTATTTCATATAACATTAGAAATGATATGATAAAAAACCATATAATATATGTGTTACCAAGTTATTCCTAATTACTGATCAACTTTTTGGGTTGAAATTATATGTCAAGATTAGTATGAGTATTATCACTTGTATAAAGATAAAACCTATCACTCATAGGGTTTAATTTTGTGAACTTGTTTCCAAATTTACCCACTTAAATTACACCACATGAATTATTTTATATGGATTAATGGTTTTACTTAAGTGAACTTTGGTTATGTATCCTTCATGTTGAGGTAGTCATAATATGTTCCATAATTATGAGGTTTCATACTTTGATACCTATCAAATGTCATTTTAGAATTTGGTTTTATATAATGTAATTTTTCATGACACTAATCAAGAGGAAGGATTAAATTAACCAAGTTAGGATGTGTCCAAGAATATAATCTATTATGACATCATGTACCTCAATTAAGATTTAACTAAATAAGTGCATTGATATTAGAATATAATTACATGTGATGGAATTATATAAGAGTCAGTTTCCCTAAGAATTAAGAAAAAGAGATAAGCTATGAAAGATTGACATTATCTATGTATCAGGATTAATATTGATATTAAGGGAAATGATTTTTTTTAATGAAAATTGTTGGATTATATCACATAAAAACCATTTTAAATTTTGGTAGATATGATGTGTTACTAGATACTACTCCAAGATTATAATTATGAATGATATTAATAATTATTTATAATTTTAAAAGGGGACCTAGGGGACACACATAAGAGAATGCTAATTGAGAAATTTAAACTTATGTTATTAGTTCATGTGTAAATTTTTTATTTTTATTATAAAAACAAATAACATTTTTGTATTAAACATTTTAAATATTTAATTAAATAATAGTTATTGAATTAAATAATTAATGCGATGTTATTATATATATAAAAATATTTATTTATATTATTAATACCTAAATATGAGGACATGACAAAGCCTAAATTTTATTTGGTATTGATATAGGAGTAATGGTCTTACAAGACCCATAACATGTTAAAAATTCAAAATATAACCTATATAGACCATTTAAGCACATCCATTTTCAACATTAATCAATTTTTGATGCTCATTAACACACCTCCTAAGGTGGTTTGGAATTAAGCCACTTTTGGAGGCCATTTAATGCTCCAAAATAACCATTGGAGGTTTTTTTATTGAACATAATCTGGTTTACTATGAATTTGGATTCTTTAGAGGCTATTGAATACCCCTATTACTATAACTAACAAGGAGGGATGTATCATTAATTACATTAAGAGAAATAAAAGATTATTCATTGTGTTCTCTAGTGACCCTCATCTATAATATTCCCTTAGTTTGCCTCATATGAGGGGATATTTAGTTCTTTTATCATCCTATTAATATCACTTTCCCTTTAGCGTGACTCACATCACATGGATAAGAAGAGAATACCACCTAAGTTTTGGTTATTTGAATTATAATTGGATATAAATTTAAACATGAATTCATTAATTCATGTTTAATCTAAATATTCCAACCCCTTTGAAAATGTTTTTCGTATTTTATTTTCTTATTAATGTATTTGTTATTTACTTTTTTATGTTATTATATTGGTTTTAAAACTACTTACACAATATAATTTTGGATAATAGATGGATCGTACAAGGAAACTGAGATGAGGGGGGGGGGGAGTGAATAAGTGTACCCAACTTTTACTGAGTTTTACTTTATTTTCAATTAGACCTTATTACTCTAGAACCTATTCACCAGTTAAGAGGAATTGATATATTATACAATCTCAACATCAAAATAAAAATTAAATGCAGATATAAAAATAAATAGTTGCACACTGATATCTTTACAAGGTTCGATCTCAATGTGAGAGCCTACACCTTTCTATACTCAACTTGTGTCCGTTTTGTGATTTTTCTTATCACTATATCATTATAGTTATTAAAAATGACTAGAATTGGAACAAAATGTTTGGGTAGGAAATTATTAATACTATTGATTGAGTGGTTCTCTTTATACTAGTTTGACAAGTTCTTCAATGGATTAGTTTATGATGGCACCACCAAATACCCAAATATTTTCAACAGAATTTCTGAACAAGATAACTCGACTGAATTGAGTGTCTTCTCATCAAATGAATAAACATGTTTCTCAACTGATGGTATTTAACTTCCACTATATGAATAATATTATATTCATGTCATCCTAGTATTCATTAATAACTAGAATATGCAATTTATACTCCAACTCACTACATTATCAGAATTATCAAATGAAGAATATTTTAACACACTACAAGTTGTCTTTCTCCTCGATTATAAAATTATTGTTGTAGATAATCATTCTTTTAATGAAGTTCCTAGCCCCAATTAGATTTTTGTAAGTGATACACCAACTTTATTTGGTATTATTCTATGAAAGAAAAATCTTTTAAATTATAAAATTATTATCTTCTTTAATCATAAATTTAATTTTACCAAGTAAACGTCCTGAAAAATATATAATGTATATCATGTGGAGAAACACCAGAAAAAAGTATTTTTATCTTTTTTATTTGATGTTCTATATCAATTTATTTATTATTTTTGGTTATTTATTCACGTGTTTATAAATCCATGTACTTCATGAAAGAGGTTAGACTCATGCACCCTTATTGTATTGTATTTATACACAAATGTTCACCTTCTTTTGAGTATGTGAATTTTTCAAAAAATGTCTTAGTGTAATCCTCACATTCATTTACAAGTATATATAACTATATTTTATCATTCATTTATGCATGCATAGAGTATGAATGAAAATTTTCACCTAACTATATTACATGACACAACTGCTTCTTCTTCATATAACTCACTTAGTTTATGGAACCATCTCACCATTACTTTTGTATCAAAAGATTACACAATATTCTCTTCCTTATACCCATAAGTGTATATGGAGTCTAATAATCATGAAACTTTGATGATTTCTAAAAAAAATAAAAGATTCATCATGAGACACTTGAGTGAAAGATTCACATGCCAAGAGGCCATAGTATTTCATCCTTCTCATAACTAAGTGTGCATGTGGGATATCCTATTTGTGTTATTGTATTAATAATTACTCCCAATTCATGAAACACAAGTTTTATATTACACCATTTATATAAAATGAGAGCATAAAATATTTTTATGATAGTGACATATGTATGGATCAAGGTATTTATATTTATATACCTTGAGTGCCACCTTTTATCCATGTTTGATTCCATGTTCAAACCATTGAGAATAATTCTATTTCAATGCATTTTTAATTCTCAGAGATCTTGGGTTATTTAAATCATTTTAATATGGGTTTATTTTTTTTTCATGTGACACTGAAATTTATGGTGTCTCTTTTTGTGTGACTAATACATGAATGATATAAAAATAATCTCATCATCAATAATTTTTATAAGATCAAACTCACTCATATATCTAAGATGCATGATAATCCTCCCAAATCTTCATTATCCTATGGTAGAAGATCCTTCTTCACATTATCTCATGCATATAGGACTAAGATTATACGGATTGGTTTGGGTGATAGACCATATCCACTTCCCTTACTGTTGATTATTATAAATGAATGGGATCATGAATATTAGTGTTGAAAAAAATGTTATGTATATTAAATAGTGGTGAAAACATCATGAAGAGGAGAACCTAACCAAGTTTGAAGAAAAAGTAATGAATATGATTGTAATATCAATATTTAATATATCCAACAACATGAATTATATACATATATTTTTAACAGGTGAATAGTTCCTACACATTTCTCATCATATATTGAAATTTCATTTTGTTGGGAACTACCTAATAAATGTCTCATTTTCTTCATTCCTCAATCCAAAAATGGCATCGGTACCCAAAACATTCACACACCACACCCTGAAAATCCATACCTCACCTACATAGTCCATCAGAACCCTATTTACACCATGTAGTGGCCATGTCACCTTTGGACCTCATGCTTAAGCTATGTGCTCCACTATGGGTGCTACGCGCCCTCACTACTACCATGGTTTCCTATGTGTGGGTTGGATCCCATGTTGTTGATACTTGATCACATATATGGTTGAGCTATCCGTATTAGGAATCTTTGTTTCTAATCAATTTCACAATACGACCCCACATATATACATAGTAAATACTATGTTTATAATTTCTAATCCAAGTGAAGGCCTTCTTCAAAAATGTTCTTCATGAAAAATAATAAGATCATTTTTCTTTTTGAACAACCTTCAAAAATATTCTATAGTTGAATATGTCAACATTCATACATAATATTATTTTCATGGTCTTCATAAATACTCTTAATGTAATAATTTATTTAGAAATACCTTTTCATTTACTCAAACTTCATCCAATTAGAAACACCACTTCATAGATCATCTTCACTGAAATCACTTCATGAAAAATATATTTTACATGGACATGTACATCTACATTTTGAAAGTATTGATGAAATAATAAGTTTATTTCAAGCCTCCATCACAACAAGTGCATCATTAAAATAATATTTTTATGGTCTTCACCAGGATAAATGTTATAGAAAATGTGCACTCTCATAGTGAAATTGGGATATTTCTTTGAACTTTAGAATAGTTCATCAATAAACACTTTTATAAGGATAATTACTCAGGTATGAAATCCAATTACATTAAATTAATCCATAAGAAGTATCTAAGAATTATCAAAAAATTATTTAATGAATCTCAAGGTATTTTCATCTTTCTATTTCCATGATTAATCACTAATCATAGTTGGATTCATAATACATTTAATTTGATTCATTATTATATATTAACAATAAATACAACCATACTCATCAAATATCCACATGGGATTTTCAATATCCTCCTTTTTTTGTTGTTAATACCATTTCTATAAATAAATTAAATGCATCTTATCCCCTTATGGAAAATAAATTTGAAGGATTAATGAAATAGTTTTATCATTTCATTTTATATCTTTAAAGGATTTTCGTATTCTATTATCTTTTTTCTGAAATAAGAATAGTTTCACATGGTTCTATTAGAAAAGAGGCTTTAGTTAGTCTACTATATGTCTACATGGTCTATCCCAATGTAGAAAACAAGATAGATATAACCAAGGTTGTCTACACTTTCTATTAACTATTATGCATATGATATCCTTATCAAAACTAATTTTTTTCTCAATGGGAGGTATGTATAAAATATATTTATCATGAAACATAGTTTTTGATACACTTAAGAAAACACATCAAGAATTTTAAGTGCAAGAATAATTTTATCCCCTTTTATGATCTTATTCACTAACTGAAACTCCCCATTTATTTACATATTTTATATAATCAAGATAAGGGAAATAAGTGTAATTGGGTTTCAAATAATTTCATATTCTATAGGGATGAAATGATCTTACAGACATTCATGGAGCAAGCCCTGATAACATATCTTTTATGTTTTCTCCCCCTTTAGGGAATAACTACCTTTATTTTACTTGGTATATATTTTTATCAGATACTCTTCATCATGTTCATATTCATGATCCACCATTGTGGAATAATTAATTTTTTATAAGATATTGAATAATAATTAAAAAATATTTTCTTCCACTTTGTTTACATTGTTCTCATTTGAATAATGGTATTAACCTTCAATTACCTATAATTTATGCACACAAATACTGCACGTGAAGTAAGTGAATAAGGTGGAACACTTATGTGATTAATAATAAGTGCAACATGGATGATAATTTTCTCTCAAACTAGAGACTCTTTTTCTTATTGTTATAAAGTTTCTCATACTCTTCATGATTGTCTGTAATTTATATTTAAAATTCTAATATTTCTTTCAGAACATGGACCCTTTAATTCCATCCACATAAATATTGTATTAATTAGTTATATTTACACAAACCAATAAAGAAATAAATTCCCCTAATAATTGTTTTTTATATTTAGAATATTTTTTTTAGTAGGTATAAGAGTCATAAAATTATTTTCATTATGTCTACACTTCTTTAACTTACAATAAATATTTATAAAACACTTGAGTTTTCTTATTTTGAAAACCCCTTATGAAATTTGAGATCTTATTTATGAATAACAACATGTTTTCATTTTTTGTTTTCTCTAGATAGTAATTTATCCTCCTATTTTTTTATTTCTCTAGTAGACCTCACTTGATCATAAGAAAATAATTATGCATTATTTCTTAATATATTCAGAATTATAGCTTCCATATGTATTCTTCAATGTTTTTTATTTACCTTTAATAGGTAACATATCAAAATATTTTATAGGAATGTATTAAATTAATCATATATTATTGTTTCTCTATTAGGTTGATTCTCTTATTGATTTTGTCTTACTTATATTCTTTTTAATTTCCATGGACTGTTTGTAGTGGTCTATAGAATGAACTCTATTTTTATAGTAAAGGTATCTTTTCATGGTTGGTATGAAATTATTGGAATCCACATTCTCAATCATTTTAGGAGTGGGTTTCCTAGATCTTTTAATATATTAAACATATTTCATCACTTGTTTATCTCCCAAGGTTGTTATTTATCCTTTATTTATAACCTTTTTTTGTCTAGGTTGTAATATTATATTCACATTAGCATAGAAGTTGTACACGATTGGTGTATAGAAGAACTATTATTCTATGTGACCATATATTTAAACACTCATAGAAATATTTAAGATATTTGAATCAATCTATGATATACATATTCATTCCATTCTATGTAATCTACTAATGTCTAGTAGGTTTATTCATTTTTTCATAACTACTCTACATAAATTTAGGCCTTTTGTAGTCTTTATAAATTGTTATATTTTTTTCCAAAAAACGACACTTTGATGTCTAAAGTTCCAGAGTCACTAAAAATAACTAATGAATCTAATTAATTTACTTGTAGTAATAGTATAAGTAAATTTTCTTCTTTACAGTTTTGGAAATTTCCTTTACTTCTTTGGAGCATTATTTTAGGATTTATTTTTCTTGATATTTCCAGTTTCCACCCTTAGTGTTTTTTGGGATTTATCAACATATTTTTCAACCCATATATTCTTATATTTTTCCATTGAACATGCACTAATGTATGAAACTACATTTGTAAAATTATAATTAACTAGGTTATGGGTTACCTTATTCCCTGATCTTATAGAAGGTTGATCAAGAGATGATTTTAAGCTCTTATTACCACCAATATAAGTCTATTTGGATACATTATTCTCATCAATATTATTTATAAAAACATTAATTTTTGAGTCTTCGATCTTATTATATTTTTTGGTGGATGATTTAATCTTCTCAAAAACATGGGATGTTCCAGAATGTATCTCCTTCAAATTTATTAAGTTCTCATCTATTTCATGACATTTAATACTAAGGGAAACTTCTCATTTTCAATAGATATTAGCCTTCCTTACCATTAACTTTTCATTTTATTAATTTTATCTTCATGACATCTACTACCTTCAATCATAGAGTTGTCACGATCTTTGACTCTTATGGATTTAAATTCCAAATTGGATTCCTTGAAATTGATAGTATATTTATGTGATTATTCTAGATAAAGGATCTTCTTAATACACTCTTCATGAGACTTACTCTTTTCTTCCACTAACATGTAATGATCTTTGACCTTATATGTTTTTTCTTCAATATGATCATCATTGACATTCATGGAATCATTTAATAATGTTTCAAGTGGATAGATTACTTCACCAAAAACTTATTTAGTCAAGATACTCTCATAAAAACTACATTGGAATAATTATTTAATTATTTAAATATTTTAATTATAAAGAGTCATAAGTTATTCTTTTTCTTCAACAAGGCCCATAAGAACATTACACCTTTTTAGTATCTTACCAATTGTATCATATTGTTTATTAATTTCCACTTCAGTATGTGATTTTTCATAAAAAATATCCTTAAAAAAGTTATATAGGAAATCAATTATTTGGGAAAATTATTTATATATATTATAAACTAAGATTAGAAGTATTTAATAGTTTTTATAGACTTATCTTCCTTATAAACTCTATACCTTGATCTAGTTTCATCAAAAGGATCATTTTTAACTAATTCTATAGGAAATAACTGATCCTTATCTTATTTCTTTGAGTTTTTTTGTAATTTATTTACATCCCTTTTCTTCCAATTTTTCAAATATTAATAAAAGACCTTCATGTCTTCTTCAATAGGAGTGGGTAATAAGTCTCCCAATTTATCCACATTATAATAAAATTCAAATCTATACTTCATAAACTCCTTGAAATAAAAAATTATGTAATTAGAGGAACAACTGTACTCTGATACCACTTGTAGATCCCATATGTATTATGTAGGGACACTGGGGGGGGGGGGGTGAATTAGTGTACCCAAATTTTACCAAGTTTTTATTTATTTTTAAATAATCACCTCTTACTATAAAACTTCTTACGAGTTTAGGAATAATATATATATTGTGTGATCTAAAAAACCACAAAAACATTCAATGTAGATAATAAAGGAAACCACAACACAAAATTATTTTTTCAAGGTTCTATTTGGATGCAAGAACCCACCCCTTACAGTAATAAATATATGGTTGTTTCATGAATTTTATTATCACTATAAATTTATAGTGAATCAAAAGTGACTATAAATAGAAATAAAATTTCTTTTTATAATAATAACACTGGTTTTTCAATGGATTTTTTTATACTAGAACCATCAATTCCTGAAAAATTTTCAATAAAATTCCTGAACAAGATATCTCTACTGAAATGGATGTCTTTTCATTAACTGAATAAAATTGTTCTTCAAATTAATTTCTTTTAATTATAATTTATCAATAATATTATATGCATGTTATCCCAGTAATAATTAATAAGTGGAAGATGCCACTTCCACTCCAACTCACTACTTTATCAGAATGATCAACTGAAGAATCTATCAACACACTAAAAGTTTTATTATTCATTGATTATAAAATGATCAGGCAGATAATATTTCTATCAATAAATTTTCTGACCTCAATGAAATGTTTGTATGTGATTTACTCACTTTTTTGGTCTTATTTATTATAATAACAATCTTTCACATTGTCAAATTATTCTCTTCTTGAACCCTCATTGTAATTTCACCGACATAACTTAATTAAATATATATGATGTATTGAAATTGGTGAGACTATAGTATATAATATTTGTCTATTTTTAATTTTATGTGTTATCTATATAAGCTCATAGACCCAAGATCCACTAACCGGTTCCCTGAGCTGGGTCTCCACATGATAACAAGTGCAATGCTCATATGCTAAAGGTTGCCGAGTAGCATCAAGGGTCTAATAAGTCATGTGGGTAAACTATACTCTCTTAACCAGAGTAAGTAGTAACATATAAAAAATTAAATATTGGAAACAATATAAAATAAACAAATGAACAAGCATAAATACGTATCTCAAAAAACTGGGCACAAAACACAAACTATACAATAAATATTCCATTTCATGATAATAGTTCCAAAAGTGCAGGAAAACTCAAAGGAAAGACCAAAAGATGGATCCCTAAAATGGTCATGGCTCAATGTATAGGACCCCATCCATGAAAATACCAAGATTGACTCAAGACCCTAGCATAAGGAATTTTCCCTTGTCCCGACCTACAAGTATAAAATCGACTTGGGTACTCAACGACGCCTGATCAGGGTGTGATTACAACTCAGTAGGCCACCAAAAATGGTGTCTATAAAATATCCAGTCTAAACAGACATTTCATGTAGATACTAAAAAAATGGAAAATAAAAAATATAAAACTTGGGTTACATTAGTTAAAAATCTTTACTTTAACCATTTTTAACCTTAATACAATTTTCTTTGTTTAAATCATCTTTATTACTTAATTTATTATCAACATATGTTCCATGTGTTAGAAATTTACATAATTCACATAAGGGTTTAAAGAATTCATCATTATGCATAAGGGTATAATTCAAGTCCTTATATCAATAGGGATAAAAAAATCACAAAAAACCCATTATCCTCACCTTGAAGCCTCATTCTGGGTGGAATGCAACCATTATGGGAATATGTCTTTGTCTGCTTCCCCAATCCATATATTATGGGGTGGAGTTTAGAGACCCAGACTAACTTGACCCATGGGTCCATAACCTCAGTCAATACCCCAAACATCCAAGACATGTTTACATACTTATATATATATATATATTCATTCACCACACATACCATATCAAAAACCATGCACAACAATACTCATAAAAAACAAAATTCATAATAATCAACATGGGAATAGATATTATGCCATGACCCATTAACACACTTATCATTTATACTGCACATCCCATTTAACATTTTTCCATTTCTCATGCCTTAACCCATTAATTATATTCAACAATTCCAATACATTAGCCTATATTAATTAATTAACACACATTATTCCCTTTATCATGTTTATTAATTCGCAAGCATTTACCAACTTATTCATTTCAAGTACAATTAATAAGGCACATAGAAAAACCACTCTATTACATTATTCCCTTTATTATATCCCATAATTCCCATGTATTAACCCATTCAACATATTCATAAATTCCCTTACGAAAAAAAATTTACATATTCTTCAATTCGTAGTCCAATTCCAATTTATCATGTTAATCACTTCATAAGAACTGATCTTTTTAGGTATTTGAACATAATTCACAATCCATTAAAAAGAAATCTAAATTAAACCAATTAAAATATTTTCAAGCCATTCCAAAAAACCCCTTTTTTCCATTAACAACCCTAGGAACAAAAATCATTATTCCATTTCCAACTCAACCAACCATATTAACATGTTCGTCATGAGCTCTATGTTATCACACATCAACTCTACACTTAACCATACCAATTTATAGGTTAGAGAATGTTTGAACACCCCATGGGTGGCCCTAAATTAGGAAAATCAACTTCAACGCATCCTAAAGGGCTCATGACGGGTTCAATTCATCATTTACACTCTCATTTTACCAAATCTCACCAAAGGCATAAAAATCACAATATTAGATAACCCGGAATGAAATTAAACTTTCACAAATCAACACAATGAATATGGGATATAACTTGTAAACAAACTACCTATAATCCAATGATGAACACACTCATAATTGTAGCCTTAGATCTGGATTCAAACAAACTTTGAAATTCTAACATAGGTTCCACTAAAAAAATATGGGTTTAAGGCTTTGGAAGAAGTTGGGAGGAACAAAAAATCCTAATCTAGAAAATGGAAGCAAGAGGAGCATTGGACTTACCTAGAGATTTGATCCACAACCAGAGACTATCCAAAGGGAAAACAATTGATGTATAAACACCTTGGAGAAACTTTGGTTGATTTGGTTCATACATATGGTAGATAGGGAAAGAAATGATGGAGAAATATGGTGGGGATATAAAAATCTTGATATTGAAAAACTGTAAATATTCCATCTTTTAATGGGGTGCATGGTTTACCCACATAATTTACTAAACCGTGTGCAAGCCATTATATAAGTAAATTTGGGTCAAATAGTTACCTAGGAAACCCCAGATGGGTTGAAAAACCATGTGATAACTATGCGTAATGTCACTGTATAAGGTTGCATTGTTTTCTTAGGAAGGTCGCACAATTTACTTAATAGTGTTCCAACCATGTGTCATGCACATGTTGGCCCAGTTTTCCTTACATTCACTCCCCAAACCCCCAAAACACCACTGAGGTCCCTCATAAACTCGGTGAAAATTAAATTAAAAATTTTTAAGGGATTTAAACCGAAATTTTAAACAAGTACTTACCTCCAGGAAAACCGGGGTCTTACAACTTCCCCTTCTTATAATGGCTCATCTTTGAGCCTCTCTTCCCAAGCATCACTGGGATTTTATGGTAAAAAGATTGGGCCAATGAGCCCACACGTCTTACTCCATTTCCCTAAGTTTAATCCTAAAAATTAGCATTCTTGTATACAATTAGGAAGGTATAACCTTGCCACACAAAACCTTGTCATTGGAATACATAAGATAACTCAGATGCACTTCAAGGATGCTTCATCCTCAAACCACACATTAACTACTACAAATCCATAGGGAATCCTAGACAACACTACCGAAAATGTAGCACAATAAAACTTCCCACACAACATAATACCACCATGGAAGATCTAATTGACACCAAATTGGTCCAATCCTCTTCTCAAATCGTGAACCAAATCACTTGTCACTATTTTACTATGTTTTCAAAAATCTAGCGATGACCCAAAAATTGGCGTCACTCAAAGGAAACACACAATCCTTCCAACGAAATTTTATGACTTAATTCAATCCACAAAAAGAGTAATAATGGACCCATTACAGAATTTAATATCCAAAACACAATCATCATCGTCAAAGCACTCACTGGTCAAACCCAAGCCAACACTTTCTATCATGGCCAAAACCCCCGAATGTTAATCACTCGAGTCTATCAAACCCAAAACACCAATATCAACATCAACCAACCACTTTCCCAATATGGTTATATACACCATACATTTTAACTCATCCTACAATATTATGGTGATTGGAACCCCCACTATAGATAAGGACCACCATCAAAAAAACTCAACATCACAACATAAACAATGTGTTCCAAACTCACTGTGACTGAACATTCGGAAGGACTCCTCCCTGTATTGGCATACATCATCTCCGTTGAAACAACTTGGGAGGACATTCCTACTATATCCATTAGAAGAATAAGAAAAACATTACCCCACTCAAGTTATACTTCATTTATGAAAAGTTATTTCAATTATAAACATCAAACCAGAAGTGGGCCACAACTTACCACATCCATTCATTTTTACCATATTGAGTCAGACCACCCTGACTAGCTTATCCCAGAGAAGCCATATTCCACTAATAAAATGATACCCATTATTTCAACTTCCTAAGGAACATTATAACTTTATGTCTATCACTATTATCCAACACACCTGCTAGGGTCATTCCCTAACTTTCGGTAGAACCCCACCATCATGATATCCACTACCCTCCAAACAATCATCGTGCTCCACTGCACCCATCAACATTCCCAACACAATCACTTACCTCACCCAAACATTGAATAAAGAAGATTTTGTGATCATTAAAAACCTACTTCCAAAATTTAAATGCACTTAACACTCCAAAATATCTACTGAAGGTGGTTTAAAACTCACCACTCTCATCCATTTTCTTATCCAATTCAAGCTATCTCAGGGTGACACATCTTGGAAATGTTTAGCTTCACTATTGTAAAATAATTATCTCACTTGTACAAGATGAATTCACACTTAAATACACTCCATGGTCACTAAATCACACCTACCAGATTCCATGCTCGATCGCAATTGACGTTTTAACACTAAACATCTATTATCACGCCATCAATGATTCTAACACATGCATTTTAGTTTCCTCCTAGAACCACCCCAAGATTAAAGAAAATTCTTGGATCGACCAACCACCACATCGAAGGCCCACCTGGATCTCTTATGAGGAACCCAATGTGCGCCTCACATGTTTCATAATGGAATCTTGATGCCACAAAACCAACTCTACACTCTACTCCGTCCATTCAGGTCTGAGTGGTCACTTCCCACCTTAGGAGTGTCGTTACCATTTCTTTCCTCAAAGAATTTATAGCAACCCAATTTCATGTTTGGATCATAAGATATACCACAAAACAAGGACATGGATTTACATATTTTCCCAATATAGTATAACAAACATCACCCGATACATGTTCCCATCTTTTGAGAATGGCACTTACAGTGTTCGTTGACACTGGGTCCATCCCGAGGACCTCACTCGCAAACTATTAGTGGTTTACATTCCACCATTTAGTTCCAAATATAAATATCCATGAGAAAAATCTATGTGATATACCACATCCAATCCAAATGCATTTATGTTTTTGGCATAAATCCCGATCTTTCTCAATGTACCCAAGATGATGTTAAGATGATGATCATCATCGTCATTGGATAAAAGTATTCTATTAAGTCATTGAAGAACACTAAAAAATGTTATATAAAACTGATTTAACATCCCTCCATGAGACACCCATACCTTCCAAGAGTTTTAAACTACCCTACCCACATGCATATCATAATCACTTAGCCACCACCACTCAGGCATGGTTGCCAACCATGACTCACCACCACTCCACAACCATTGAGCAAATAGCCATGAACCAATATATACTTTGGAACTACTTCCACCAAACCACTATAGTACTCCAGTATGTCCCAAGTGGTTAAAAAAAACACAACATTCCACTAGACCACAAAAACCAACGGTCTTTCTCATATCCATGCTTACTACTTTGGTTTCACAAAGGATGATTTGCACTTATCTTGAGTCACATATTCTCCCATTCCAAAATCATCATCGAGAATCCCATCAATGATCATACCAATAGATGGGTTTGATATAATAATGATAAAATCCTTTAAAACCAAACTTACATGAACCACAATCACTCAGGTTCCCTTCTTAATGATCCAAGTAACAACTATACCAGCTATCGAAACATGATGATACTCATTATTCATCGATTCCACCTTTGAAGAATCACCCATGATTCATATTACAAGGAACCAAAAACACTAGGAAACCTCCCACAAGGTCACCCTTGATTTTTTGAGACTTACAACTCATCTTCACATCTCAAGTCGCATCCCCAAAAACCATTGACCTTCCCAATATTCCCTATAGGTCCATATACACCTATCCAAATCTAAAACTTCTATATGACCCTCATCCACCAAAGAGAAATAAAAAAATGGCTAACCATCCTCATGAGTCTATCTCAAGGTAAAAACGATACCAAATTCACTACTAAGGTATGGGGAATAATTCACCAACTTCTATATCTCTAGAAAACATACACCAAACATACTCACACACATACCTTGACACCATGAGCCAAAACCCACAATCCAGGATCTAAAACACAACTCGTATCGTATGAACTCACATGGGTAACCACACTAACAAATAAAAACCCATAACTAATGATCCCAAAAACAAGGTACTCATTATTAGGTCCAACTTACAACCCACACACTTGAAACCCATAAGGGTTACCACCTTCACCCTATAAAACAACACCTCAAAAACTCAATTTTATATCCCTACTAAAAACATAACATGAGAAACACCTTTATCTACACATAAAGACTTATCAAGGACTCTTGACATATAATAGAGGTCTCATCCTGGGGCCCTCTCAGTACTCGAACCACCCATAAAAAAGTTATATAAGAAAAAGTAGGAATACTCAATGTAGTTCTTCGCCAAAATTTCCATCATTACATGTTATTTTATAATTAACATCACCATTATGAAAACCCATGGATCACACTTTATAAAATTCTATTTTTCCAACATTACAAAAATACCTACTTATTCAGAATCATATTTCAAAACATTTTCATCACAAACATCTCAAGGGGAGTTCGATTGGTGTTGAACACAATAGAAAAAATAAAATACCTTCCATAAACCACCCACTCCACATACACTATCCCAAAAGATTTGATCACATCTCCAATACTACCATCAAGCATCCCTACTGCAGTCATAGTAAACCTGAGGTAATCCAACTAATGTATATACATGTATTTAATTAGAAACATTATTTTAAAACCATTTATACTTTCAGAATGCAAATAATTATCATTTGAAAACCTATACCATTTTCAAACTTATTACAAAAAATATTTTAAATCATTGAAAAACATCATTAAGAATAATTATTTAACCATTTTTACAATCAAGATGTGAATATTTCTCTTTTATTCACCATTTAATGTTCAAGATTTATCATAACCAAAAAAATTTACTCGTTTATAATGATTATTTTGGAACACTACTCTTTTGAAAATTCATTTACATTTTTTCATTCATCCATATTCATCCTATTTATTAGACACCATTTTCATCAAATTTTAAAGGAGTCAAAATGAATCATACCATTTCTTATCCCACACACCGATCATGTGTGTGCCTACCATAATTTATGCCACCTATAGCCCGGGGTTCCTACAATCATGCATGAATAAAAAAAATCATGCAATTATATCCAAGAGAAAAATATCATAAAATATAAAAATCCCACAATAATTTCATAAAAAAATTTATAAATATAATTTAACTATCGCAACACATGGGCCTCTGAGCGATGGAACACATTCTATCTCAAGGGAAAGGGTTTCCTCTAGTGGCCCTGTTCCCTCCCCTCCTTCGGCTTCTTGGTAGGCTCAGTGTCATATTATTTTTCCCTCCCCTCCTTTGGCCTCTCGTTAGGGTGGGGGTCGGCGTCCACATCATTGGAGGTATTGGTTGGCATTGAGGTCATCACTTTCACGTCTTGGCGAGTAGCGAGTTCAGATTTGGGTGGGTAAAGTTGTCTCGATGGTGTCTCTTCTTGGTGACTGTGGGTGAAGGTTCTGGTTATGAGCGGCTGGAGTCGGCCTCAGAGTAGTGTGGAGGGGGTTGGATTTGTTTTTTCTTCCATTTTTAGGTTTGCTAAAGGTTTTTTAATTCGGTTGCTTCACCATTGCTCCAACATCATTTCTGGTATTCCCCTTCTACCTCATTAGATACTCTTGTTTTCTGAAGTTTTCCTGATCTGGAATTCGGTGTGGGTTCCTATGTGGTTCAATTAGTTCGATTCCATACCAGAGTGGAATTATTGGATCAGTCTACTCAGATCCCCTCATCGGAGACTCTCCCTCAAGGTGCTACTGAAGCTTCTAATCCAAGGTGATGAAGAACCTGTTTCATTCTCCTAGGATCGTCTTCCTCATTGGGTTGTTGTGGATGCAGTTGAAGATACCAGTGGTTGCGGTGGGGTGCTTCCGTCTTCATCTCTAACACCTGGTCTGGGAGTTGAGGCTGTTTGATGGTTTTTTTTGTTTTTGGTTTATTGGATCATAGCCTGTGTTTGGTTGGTTCCCATGATTGGAGGGAATTGATGTGTTTTTGGAAGTTTTGGGCTTGATGGGCCATGAATCAAGGGATTCTTCAATCGTAATCCTATAAGAATATTCTCTAGATGAGGTTCAGGGAAGAGAGGTTTCATTGTTTCATGGAATTTCAGAATCAGATGTTTGAGAGGGTATGGTTTGGACCATTGGTAGCAGGCCCATGCTCTTTGGCACGAGACAACTAGCAGTTCTGTGATGGGACAATGAAAGCTATACTAAATGGTTCTTTTTGCTGGGAGGAGCTTCTCTAGTAGTGAGAGTTGCTTTTGAGCTCGAGGTTTGGTCCATTGGAGGCTCGTTTATTTTGTCTAAGTCTTGATGTTGTGATGGTTTTCCCCTCAGCACTTAAAATGGTGTTTATTTCTATAAAACAAATAATTTACAGTCATAACAACACATATTAAGAACAACAATTCCCACCCTAGGTACTTGGTTTTTCCTGTTACATGGGTTAGATACTCCCATACATGAGCTCATTTCTAAGACCCAACACCTCCTAAACTTCGGTCTATCATCCCAAATAAAAAGACAATAGAAAATAAAAATCCTTTGATAATAATTTGTAAGGTCCCCGACCTGATATCCACTAACCGGTGCCTTAAGCCAAGTCACCACATGACCTCAAGTGATCCCTCTATGCTAGAGGTTTCATACTAGTATGAATGATATATTAAAAAACATGACGAGACTATACCATCTTTACTAAAGTAATCCACAATAAATAAAAAATTAAATAGTGGAAAATATGAAATAACAACTGAACATGCATAATTAAGCATCCCCCAGAATAGGGAACAAACCAAAAGTCATACAATAAATATTCCATGTCATGTTAACATTACCAAAAGTGCAATAAAACCAAAAATCAAGACCAATAGTTGGATCCACAAAATGGTCCCGACTCCAAGTCCGGGAACATCCAATCAAATCCCAAGCCCAACTCAATACCTCAGCATATGGCCTTTGAAATTTTCCATACCTACAAGTATAAAATATTCTCGGGTACCCAATAATGCCTAAGAAGGGAGTGAGTATAACTCAGTTGGAATCCACCAATGGTGCCTAAAAAACATCCAATCAAACATATAGTGCATGAAAATACTAAAAAATGGAAAATAAAAAAAGACAGCACATGTTCCATTAGTTAACAATATTTAATTTAACCATTTTTAACCATAGTACCATTTTCATCATTTAATTCATCTTCATTACTTAATTCATTATCAAAATATGTTCTAGGGGTTAGGAATTCACATCATTGACAAAAAAAATTAGGGAATTCATTACTTGGAATAAAGGAATAAGTGAAGTCCCTACCTGCCTAGGGATAAAAACATCGCAAAAAACACATTATAAACACCTTGAAGCCTCACTCTGGGTGGAATGGAACTATTAGGGGAATATAGCTTCATCTCCTTCTCTAACCCGGGCATTTAGGGGTGGAGTTTAGAGCCTCATTCTAACTCGACTCGTGGTCATTGATCCTCAATCAATACCTCACATTAACAAGCCATGTTTACATGGTTATATATATATATATATATCCATTCACCACATATTCCATATCCCCAATAATGCACAAAAATACTCATAACAGACAAAATTCATGACAATCAACATGGGAATTAATATTATTCCATAACCCATTAACACACTTATCATTTATATTCCATATCCCATTTAACCCATTTCCCTTTCTCAGGCCTTAACACATTATGTATATTAAAACTTTACCATAAATTATCAAATATTCATATATTACCATACATTAGCCTATTTTTTAGATTTATCAATTCACAATTATTTACCCACATATTCATTTAATGTATAATTCATAAGCCACATTACAAAACAACTATATTCCATTCATCCCATTAGGTATATCCCATAATTACCATGTATTAACCCATTAAATATATTCATAAATTCCATCACGAAAACCCATTTACATATTCCTAAATTAACAATCCAATTCCAATTTAACATATTCATCATTTAATAAGAACTAATCTTTTTAGACATTTCAACATAATTCAAAAGCCATCTGACAAAATATTAATTAACCTAATTATCCCATTTTTAACCCATTTAAAACAACCCATTATGAAATTTAAAATCTGTAACACCCGAGAATTTTATGTTATATGAATCATCAAAGGAATATTTTTCTACACAACACTTGCTTGGATTTCTTTACACGCAATCGTGACCTTCCTCGATAGCTTGCGTCGTACGCAATACCGAGTTTCACTAAACAACAATATGCTATTAAAACTAGCCGTTATGAATAGTAATAACCACTTTTTGAAATTTTATAAATTTTATTTTTCAAAATGGACTTCATTTTTGGACTGAGAATATCGAAATTAGCCTAGGGTGAAATTTTGGTATTTTTATGAAAACTTTCAATTTTTGATGAATAGTGAAACCTCTAAGTGGTAGGTTAAAAACTGAATTTTGCATAAAACTTAATTTTACCGCTTCTGTGAATGGAATTTCAAAAATCCGATAGACACGGTTGATATCAGTAAGTAAAATGTGGTTCAATGAGATAAAAATAATTTTTTGGTGAATAGTAACTTTTTAGTTTTTTTTACTGCGGTTAATAGTAAATAGGGTAACTAAGGGTAAATATGATATTAATATTACCCTAACACATGTCCTAATTCTATTGGAAAAGTGTAATTCGACCAAAAACAAACTTAGGAATAAAAATATGACCATTTAGGCCCACTTGGATTAGATTAGGACATTTATTATTAATTTATTTAAAGAAGGGTTAAAATAATTAAAATCAAAGTTTAATAAGTAAATAATTTTTAATATGGGGTTATACATAAGATAAATTCGACTATAAATATTCATTAATAAGATAAAACGATTTCCTACATAATGATATTTTATTTGTAATTTTTAGACATTAAATAATTTAATTTATTTATGACACAATGATGATGCAGTAATTATCTTATTAATGAAATATTGACATAATTGATGTTATAAACACCAAAATAAATGTAATTTGAGACTTTTTATGAATTACAATAATTTTAAAGGTTACTATGATATATTAATGTTGATTTAATCAACTTGGTTCGAACATATAATTCTGTTATGACTTTCACAAAAATCATATACCAAATAGTGTCAAAATTGACACAAAATAGTTTTTAAATCAAATATTATATTATTAATTGTTATTTTATTCCTAAAAATCTAAGGTTCGGCCAAATGACTTAGATAAGGATATATATATTAATAATAAATAATTTGGGGTTCGTTTGGAATGTTATAGTAAGTGTATTAACCATATAGTGAAAGAAAACAAAAAGACACGGTAAAAGTTAAATTATTTAACTTAGAGTTAAATCTAATTGATAAGGTTAAAATAATACCCTAAACTTGTCTAAATCCTATTGGTTGATAGGATTTCGACCCATCCCCACTTTATCTTCGAAATAAGACCCTTTGGAACCATTATAAACCGATTTTGACTTTAATATAAAATAATATTTTGAGATATTCCTAAGGTGCCCCTCTCCTCCCTTATAAAAGGGCACCTCCTCCCCCTCCTCCTCACACCAATTTGAGCACTCAAGCTCGGCCAACCCCTGCCATTTTTTCCTCTCCACTTCCCTAGAATAATCCTAGAGGTCCTGGTCTTCTTCAAAGACCAATCTTAGTTCCCTAAGTGGAGGATTCAAAGAGGCGTTCCAAAGAAGAGGTAATATCCATTACCGATCTTTCCAATTTCTTTCTTCTTCAACTTCTTCTTCTTTAGTTGTTTCATGATAAAGTAATAACATCAGTATTACTTACATACTTATATGTTATTATAAATATGAAACAACCCTAATTCACCTTCTATCCATCCCACTGAAAAATGAAATCACCGCGCGTGCGTACGTACGGAATACCGTCTCCACGCCGTGGTGTAATCTATTTTTCCACCATCACTTTACAAGGATGGGTATAATGGTGTAATGAGTAACTATTTATGATTATTATAAATTAATATTTATACTGAAATAATATATATATACTCCAATACAGTTCCACGATCATAGGAATGATATCATCACTCGTGCGTACGTACGGAATACCGTCTCCACGATCTGATGCGACTCGTTCTACATGATCATCATTACATAGTAATTATATAAATGAATTGAATGAATAAATATGATATATGTTACACTAATAACATTCTGGATATAAGGTATCTATAACCTTAAAATAATATTAAGAATGTATTCAGCAAAACACGCATAAGAACAAAAGGCAATAA
This sequence comes from Viscum album, assembly GCA_963277665.1. Lineage (NCBI taxonomy): Eukaryota > Viridiplantae > Streptophyta > Magnoliopsida > Santalales > Viscaceae > Viscum > Viscum album. Next base: position 191,451,814 of record OY728151.1, on the reverse strand, counting down.
AGACCCGAGTAACAAGTAACAATGAAATATTACTAACAAGAAGCTAAGAATATGACCATATATGATATCATATAAATATGTATGATTCTGGAATAAGTCAATAACATTATTTAAACCATTATACAGGAGCTTCAGACACGTACAAAGCAAAATCGGACCTAAGGTAAGGGAAATATCACAATCTCATTTTTATCCGAGATTGTTTATTCGTAAGTATTTATTGGGGTGTATTTTATCATCCACACCCATGTTTCATCAATATGTAATATTATTTCCATCCACCTACAATTGTTTAAATCCATTTTTAACCTTCGATGAGTTTTTAGTAATATGTATGAAAGGAATATTTTGTTGTACGAGGTACTTTTTGACTTTTCCGACAAAAGTACGAAGAATGTTTTTTTTAACTTATACGAAATGAATGGATTTTTAAAACATTATTTCCAAGAAACTTCCTTTACAAGTTTTCAAGTTTATTTTTAATCAACTTCTTTTATTTTAAAGTCGTATGACATGTTATGAAAGGAAAAATGTTTTTGAAGTAGAAAGGATATTTTCCTCAAGAATGGAGTTCAAGTATTTTATCAAAATTATTTTCCATCTAAGACAATAAAAGGGTTCTGTTTTTATCCCTATTATTACATGGATTTGATTATGTTGTGATGGAAACAGTTTTATGAATTCCTTTATCTTATATGAATTGTTTTATGATGTCATGTTGTTTAAGAATCCCATTTTTATTACATGGGTTATGCGATGATGTATGATTTATGATTATGTGGAACACATAAGAAAGGATTAATTATAAGATGGGTGGGACCTATATCTCCCTCCAATGCATTGGGTAAAGATCTTATATCTCATGAGAAAGAAATGGCTGGAACGGTAGGTTATACCGGTTCAGTGAAACAGGACTGGAACGAGGGTGACTCGGTTCAGAAAGGGACTTTGTCCACTAAGATAGTATTGGCAATGAGTCATGACTAACAAGAAATGATTTTCCATGATTATGTGTGCATGCCACAAAGTTTAAAGTTTCATGTTATGATTATGGGGATCTCATTTTCACTTCTATGATTTATTCCATGTTAAGATATTATGATCTCTTTTGCAGGTTATGATTTTCAAAAAGATTTGATATGATTTTTATTTCTTTTATTTGCCCTTGCTGAGCATTTGAGCTCACCCTTTTATGTTTTCTTTTCCCCAGGTCAGGAAGATGGATATTAAGTATAATATGCTAAAAGGGACCCTAGATATGATGAAATAAATGGGAGACACTGTAGAAGATTTATGAACCAGTTCTTTATGTTTCCCAGTTTCTAAAGACACTATACCTATACGGTCCTTTGTGGTTTTGTCATATGTTGTAATAAGTGTGCTTCAATTTTGAAGTATTAACAATGTATGTAAAGTATGGGTCGTTATAGTTGGTATCAGAGGAAAGGTATAGTCAACCTTTGGAAACTAGGATGTGAAAGCCTTAGTAAGAACCCTAAGGATAAGTCTAAGCATAGAACACAATATTAGTGTTTTAGAAATGGACTTGAATAACCTAGGATAAGACCTTAAGCATGAAAATTTTATTATTGAATTATGTGGTTTTCCTATTATAATTAGTGTTGCTCACACTATTCTTCTTGGTTTTAGTCAATGGCTGGAACCCGAAGGAACCGTGTTAATGCGGAAAGCGATGGGCAATGCAATGATTGTACCCCTGAGAAACCCAACGATATGGGAGCTGGAATGCAAAATGTTGTAGCCATGCTCACACAACTTTCTCAAGCTATGAATCATGCAAAACTTCCAAACGATCAAAGGAAGGAGCAACATTCTGTTGAATCCTTCATGAGGCAGCGTCCACCTTCTTTCAGTGGGTCTACTGATCCATTAGTTGTTGAACAATGGATTAGTACTACTGAAAAGATATTTTCAGTTCTTCAATGTTCTGAGCATGATAAAGTTATCCTAGCAGTGTATCGTTTGGAAGGAGATGCTGATCAATGGTGGAATCTTATTAAGAATACGAGGCAAAGGGATTAAATTGAGTCTATGGAATGGGACGAGTTCAAGAACTTAATTTTCAATAAGTAATTCCCTCTTATTCTCCGAACAAAGATGGAGAAAGAGTTCCTTGAACTGAAGCAAAGGGATGATGAATCTGTTGGTACCTATGAAGAAAATTTTACAATACTTGCAAGGTACGCTTCTGGTATTATTATCCAACCTGAGAGTAAGATCGATCGATTCTTTAGTGGCTTAAAACCAAGTTTTCGAAGGGCGTTATCCATAAGGGACTTCAATAGCTACGAGGAAATCGTTCGATGTGCTCTCAAAGTCGAGATGGAGATTGGAGTAACCCATCAGTCACATGGGTTTGATAAGAAGAGGAAGATGGAATTCAAAGGAAAATCTAAAGAGCACACTGAAAATAAGATGAGATTTCCCTTATGCTCAAAGTGTGGAAAGAAACATGGAGGGAATTGTCTTAAAGGGACAAGTAAATGTTTTAAATGTGGAAAGGAAGGTCATCAGGCATTTGAATGCCGTGATAATGGGAAGAAGATGTCTAATGATGCAAACAAAGGAAGGGATACACAGAATGAACCTACTACACTTCAATGTTTCAAATGCAAGGAGATGGGACATTATGTCAATCAATGCCCAAATCCAAGGGTTGATGATGATGGTCGACATCAACAAAATCTTAAGGCTAAAGACAAAGGAAAGTCACATGCAATTTCTATCAGCGATGTGGAGTACGATAACGAAGTGGTGAAAGGTACAATTACAATCCACTCTAAAGTAGCAAATGTTTTATTTGATTCTGGATCCACCCACTATTTTATTTCTAAAGAATTTTCTAAGGGTATCACCGTATTACCTCAACAATTAGATGTTGAGTTAGCTGTGACAACACCTAATGGCACAATAGTCGCATCAAAAGTTTATAATTCTTCTCCGATCGAAGTTTGTGGGAAAGTGCTTCCTGCAAATATTGTGATCCTTCCTTTAGTGGAATTTGATGTGATTCTTGGCATGGATTGGCTTTCTCTACATGGAGCTCATATCAATTGCAAAAGAAGGGAAGTCACATTTCATATTCCAGATCAATCTATGATCGTCTATCAATGCAAGGATGAACATAACATTACAGTGGAAATTTCTTCCATCTTATAGGTATTGATTCCACTAAATGAAGGTTATTTATCTCAAATGGTTGGTGAGAAACTTACGATTAAGAATATGCCCATCGTACGGGAGTTTGATGATGTCTTTCCGGAGGAATTACCAGGTCTTCCACCAAATCGTGAAGTTGAGTTTTCAATAGAACTCGTACCGGGTGCTTTGCCTATTTCAAAGACACCTTATAGAATGGCCCCAATTGAGTTGCAGGAATTGAAGAAGCAACTCCAAGAGAATCTTGATAAGGGATTCATACGCCCTAGTGCGTCACCTTGGGGAGCACCTGTTCTATTTGTTAAGAAGAAAGATGGATCAATGAGACTCTGCATTGATTATCGAGAACTTAACAAGATCACTATCAAGAACAAATATCCTCTCCCACGCATTGATGAAATATTTGACCAACTACACGGAGCTCAATACTTTTCCAAGATTGATCTTCGTTCAGGGTATCATCAATTAAGGGTCAAAAGGGAGGATATACCAAAGACGGCTTTCCGTACAAGGTATGGACACTATGAATTTATAGTGATGCCATTTGGTCTTACTAATGCCCCTGCTATCTTCATGGATCTAATGAATAGAGTCTTTAGAGACTATCTTGATCAATTTGTGGTAGTCTTTATAGATGATATTCTTGTCTATTAAAAGTGCAAGGAAGAGCATGAAGATCACTTGAGAATTATATTGAAGACCCTGAGAAAGGAGAAGCTTTATGCCAAATTTACCAAGTGTGAATTTTGGCTTCAAAAAGTTGCATTTTTGGGTCACATAATCTCAAAAGAGGGGATATCTGTGGATCCAGCAAAAACAGAGGTTATCAAAAGATGGTCGAGACCAACAACAGTAACTGAGATTCGAAGTTTTCTTGGTTTTGCTGGATATTATCGACGTTTTGTAAAAGATTTTTCACGATTATCTAATCCACTCACCAAGTTGACTCGGAAAGGAGTTAAGTTTGTCTGGACAGAGGAATGTGAAGAGAATTTCAAGGAGTTGAAAAGAAGGTTATCCAGTGCACCTGTGTTCACACTACCTTGTAGTAGAGAAAGGTTTGTGATCTACAATGATTCATCCAAGAAGGGATTGGGGAGTGTTCTTATGCAAAATGATATGGTGATAGCTTATGCCTCACGACAGTTGAAAATCCATGAGCAAAATTACCCAACACATGATTTGGAGCTGGCTGCGGTAATCTTTGCATTAAAGATTTGGAGGCATTACCTTTATGGTGAAAGGTGCGATATTTATACTGATCATAAAAGTTTAAAGTATATTTTCACACAAAAGGAGCTGAATATGCGCCAAAGAAGATGGTTGGAGCTGATTAAGGATTATGACTGCTCAATCCATTACCACCCTGGGAAAGCAAACAAGGTGGCAGATGCATTAAGTCGACAAGACCATGCTAGTTTATCCATGATGAGGATCACAAAAGATCCAATATTTATGGATTTACAAAGGATGGATCTTGGAATTATAATGGAAGGGGAAAAATCTTATCTTTCTCAACTGAATGTTCAACCATCTATACATGTGAAGATTAAAGAGGCACAGAAAGAAGATGTCGAGTTACAAAAGAAGGTGAGAAATGTTCCTGAGTTCAACCTTGACTGTGATGGGATAATAAAGTTCAGGAATCGGGTTTCTGTTCCTCCCATCCCTGAATTAAAGAAGGAGCTGCTGGATGAGGCTCATAGTTCATCATTCTCTATTCATCCTGGAAGCAGGAAGATGTATAGGGACCTGAAAGAGTACTTCTGGTGGGATGGCATGAAAAGAGATGTTGCTGAATATGTCTCTCGATGCTTGGTTTGTCAACAAGTTAAAGCTGAGAGACAGAAGTCTAAGGGGATGTTACAACCATTACCCATACCCGAATGGAAATGGGAAAACATCACTATGGACTTTGTCACAGGACTTCCTAAAACATCCAAAGGCAATAATGCTATTTGGGTCATAGTTGATCGTCTTACAAAGTCTGCACACTTCATTGCTATTAGAGAGGATTTCTCTCTAGATCAGCTTGCCAGGATATATGTAAAGGAAGTGGTAAGATTACATAGAGTACCACTTTCTATTATATCTGATCGGGATCCGAGATTTACCTCAAAGTTCTGGCGAAGTCTTCAGCATACTCTGGATACAGAGTTGAGTTTCAGCACTGCTTATCATCCCCAGACAGACGGTCAGTCTGAGAGAACAATTAAAACCCTAGAAGATATGTTGAGAGCTTGCTCTATGGATTTCAAAGGAGGTTGGGATCAACACCTACCTTTGGTGGAATTTTCTTATAATAATAGCTTTCACTCCAGTATTCAGATGGCTCCTTATGAAGCTCTCTATGGAAAGAAATGCAGGACTCCAACTTGCTGGGATGAAGTTGGGGAAAGAAAGCTGTTAGGACCTGATCTCGTTGATGAAATGGCATAAAAGGTTAGATCTATTCAACAACACATAAGAGCAGCTCAGAGTCGACAGAAAAGTTATGCCGACAACCGAAGAAAAGACCTAGAGTTTGAAGTGGGCGATAAAGTGTTCTTACGAATATCTCCCTGGAAGAGGGTTATGAGATTTGGAAAGAAGGGGAAGTTGATCCCTAGATATATCGGTCCTTTCGAAATACTGGATCGTGTTGGGAAGGTAGCTTACCGATTGGCGCTTCCACCGAATCTCTCTCAAGTTCACGATGTGTTCCATGTATCTCTCCTGAGAAAGTACATACCAGATCCTTCACATGTACTCATCTCAGAAGTTGTACCGCTGGAGCAAGATCTTTCTTATGAAGAACAGCCGATAGAGATTCTGGATGGTAGCGAAAAAGTCCTACGAAACAAGACCACTCGATTGGTGAAAGTTTTATGGAGGAACCACCAACTTGAATAAGCTACATGGGAGCCTGAGGATATGATGAGGGAGAAGTATCCTCATCTATTTGTTACAAAGTGACGAATTTCGAGGGAGAAATTCTTTTTAAGGGGGGTAGAATGTAACACCCGAGGCTTTTATGTTATATGAATCATCAAAGGAATCTTTTTCTACACAACACTTGCTTGGCTTGCTTTACACGCAATCGTGACCTTCCTCGATAGCTTGCGTCGTACGCAATACCGAGTTTCACTAAACAATAATATGCTATTAAAACTAGCCGTTATGAATAGTAATAACCACTTTTTGAAATTTTATAAATTTTCTTTTTCAAAATGGACTTCATTTTTGGACTGAGAATATCGAAATTAGCCTAGGGTGAAATTTTGGTATTTTTCTGAAAACTTTCAATTTTCGATGAATAGTGAAACATCTAAGTGGTAGGTTAAAAACTGAATTTTGCATAAAACTTAATTTTACCACTTCTGTGAATGGAATTTCAAAAATCCGACAGACACGGTTGATATCAGTAAGTAAAATGTGGTTCAATGAGATAAAAATAATTTTTTGGTGAATAATAACTTTTTACTTTTTTTTACCGCGGTTAATAGTAAATAGGGTAACTAAGGGTAAATATGATATTAATATTACCCTAACACATGTCCTAATTCTATTGGACAAGTGTAATTCGACCAAAAACAAACTTAGGAATAAAAATATGACCATTTAGGCCCACTTGGATTAGATTAGGACATTTATTATTAATTTATTTAAAGAAGGGTTAAAATAGTTAAAATCGAAGTTTAATAAGTAAATCATTTTTAATATGGGGTTATACATAAGATAAATTAGACTATAAATATTCATTAGAAATCTAAAAAGATTTCCTACATAATCATATTTTATTTGTAATTTTTAGACATTAAATAATTTAATTTATTTATGACACAATGATGATGCAGTAATTATCTTATTAATGCAATATTGACATAATTGATGTTATAAACACCAAAATAAATGTAATTTGAGACTTTAATAAACCTATTTTGACTTTAATATAAAATAATATTAAACCGATTTTGACTTTAATATAAAATAATATTTTGAGATATTCCTAAGGTGCCCCTCTCCTCCCTTATAAAAGGGAACCTCCTCCCCCTCCTCCTCAAACCAATTTGAGCACTCAAGCTCGGCCAACCCCTGCCATTTTCTCCTCTCCACTTCCCTATAATAATCCTAGAGGTCCTGGTCTTCTTCAAAGACCAATCGTAGTTCCCTAAGTGGAGGATTCAAAGAGGCGTTCCAAAGAAGAGGTAATATCCATTACCGATCTTTCCAATTTATTTCTTCTTCAACTTCTTCTTCTTTAGTTGTTTCATGATAAAGTAATAACATCAGTATTACTTACATACTGATATGTTATTATAAATATGAAACAACCCTAATTCACCTTCTATCCATCCAGCGGAAAAATGAAATCACCGCGCGTGCGTACGTACGGAATACCGTCTCCACGCCGTGGTGTAATCTATTTTTCCACCATCACTTTACAAGGATGGGTATAATGGTGTAATGAGTAACTATTTATGATTATTATAAAGTAATATTGATACTGAAATAATATATATATACTCCAATACAGTTCCACGATCATAGGAACGATATAATCACTCGTGCGTACGTACGGAATACCGTCTCCACGATGTGATGCGACTCGTTCTACATGATCATCATTACATAGTAATTATATAAATGAATTGAATGAATAAATATGATATATGTTACACTAATACCATTCTGGATATAAGGTATCTATAACCTTAAAAGAAGAATAAGAATGTATTTGGAAAAACACGCATAAGAACAAAAGGCAATAAAGACCCGAGTAACAAGTAACAATGAAATGTTACTAACAAGAAGCTAAGAATGTGACCATATATGATATCATATAAATATGTATGATTCTGGAATAAGTCAATAACATTATTTAAACCATTATACAGGAGCTTCGGACACGTACAAAGCAAAATCGGACCTAAGGTAAGGGAAATATCACAATCTCATTTTTATCCGAGATTGTTTATTCGTAAGTATTTACTGGGGTGTATTTTATCATCCACATCCATGTTTCATCAATATGTAATATTATTTCCATACACCTACAATTGTTTAAATCCATTTTTACCCTTCGGTGAGTTTTTAGTAATATGTATGAAAGGAATATTTTGTCGTACGAGGTACTTTTTGACTTTTCCGACAAAAGTACGAAGAATGTTTTTTTAACTTATATGGCATGAATGGATTTTTAAAACATTATTTCCAAGAAACTTCCTTTAAAAGTTTTCAAGTTTATTTTTAATCAACTTCTTTTATTTTAAAGTCTTATGACATGTTATGAAAGGAAAAATGTTTTTGAAGTAGAAAGGATATTTTCCTCAAGAATGGAGTTCAAGTATTTTATCAAAATTATTTTCCATCTAAGACAATAAAAGGGTTCTGTTTTTATCCCTATTATTACATGGATTTGATTATGTTGTGATGGAAACATTTTTATGAATTCCTTTATCTTATATTAATTGTTTTATGATGTCATGTTGTTTAAGAATCCCATTTTTATTACATGGGTTATGCGATGATGTATGATTTATGATTATGTGGCACACATAAGAAAGGATTCATTATAAGATGGGTGGGACCTATATCTCCCTCCAATGAATTGGGTAAAGATATTATATATCATGAGATAGACATGGCTGGAACGGTAGTTTATACTGGTTCAGTGAAACAGGACTGGAACGAGGGTGACTCGGTTCAGAAAGGGACTTTGTCCACTAAGATAGTCTTGGCAATGAGTCATGACTAACAAGAAATGATTTTCCATGATTATGTGTGCATGCCACAAAGTTTAAAGTTTCATGTTATGATTATGGGGATCTCATTTTCACTTCTATGATTTATTCCATGTTAAGATATTATGATCTCTTTTGAAGGTTATGATTTTCAAAAAGATTTGATATGATTTTTATTTCCTTTATTTGCCCTTGCTGAGCATTTGAGCTCACCCTTTTCTGTTTTCTTTTCCCCAGGTCAGGAAGATGGATATTAAGTAGAATATGCTAAAAGGGACCCTAGATATGATGAAATAAATGGGAGACACTGTAGAAGATTTATGAACCAGTTCTTTATGTTTCCCAGTTTCTAAAGACACTATACCTATACGGTCCTTTGTGGTTTTGTCATATGTTGTAATAAGTGTGCTTCAATTTTGAAGTATTAACAATGTATGTAAAGTATGGGTCGTTATAAAATCCTATGAATATATATCATTATTATATTTCTAAGTCAACCAACAATATTAAAATGTTCTTCAGGGGATCTACATTATACCATGTCAACTCTACACTTAACCTTACTAATATATAGGTTTGGGAATTTCGGCGCACCGCATGGGTGGCCCTAAATCGGTCAAATCAACCTCAAAATATACCATAGGGATAATTAGGTGTTAAAATAATCATTTAGATGCTAATTTTACCAAATCACACCAAAGGCATCAAAATCACAATAGGAGATAACCAAGAACGCAACCAAACATGCACAAATAAGAACAAAGACTATGGGATATAAATTGTAAACAACCTTCATCGAATACACTGATGAACACAATAATAATTGTAGAATTAGATATGTATTAAAAAACCATTTGGATCCCCAAACTAGAATCCACTAGGAAAAGAGGGTTTTAGGGATTTAGAAGAAGATGAGAGGAACTACAAACCCTAATCCAGAAAAAGGAAGGAAGAGGAGTGTTAGAAATACCAGGATCTTTGATCCACAACCAAAGATAATAAAAAATGACTAAGAATCAAAGGATAACCCCCATGGGAATATTGGGTCAATTTTGTTCATCTATAGGATTTATAGGGGAAGAAAAAGGGATAAATCATTGGGTGATCTAAAAATCTTGATATGGAAAAATGATAAATTTTAAAACTTTTAATGGGACACACTATTTACCAGAAACATTTTCCAAACCATGCACAAACTATGTAGAAGACACTATATATGGAATGTTGGATCACATGACTACCTAGTAAACCCCAAAAAAATTGAAAAATAATGTGTTAACCATTCATAATTCCATTTTCCAATGTTTCATGATTTTCTTGGGAAGGCCACACGGTTTACTTAACCATGTGCTAACCATGGGCCTTTCACCAGTTGACCCAATTTTCCTTCCTTTCTTGAAGATTACCCCGAAAACACCCCTTAGGCAACTCATACGCCCAATGAACATTTAATTAATGAATTATAACACATTTAAACCAATATTTAAATAATGAATTACCTCCATGAAAACCAAGGTCTTATAATGTCAATGCATTTATTCTATTTTACTTATTTATTTATGTTTTCATGAATTTACTTACTTTATAAACACGGTTAAACTAATTTAATATATATTATAGTATTAATACAACACTTTAAAATTTATTTTGAGTACATGAATTCTTAGAAAAACCTCTTTATGAAATTCTAAAATTCTTTTTATAAGTATATAACACTATTTTTTATCTTTCATTTATTTATTCATATATCATGCATTCTATTATTCACACGACTTTATTACATGAAAAAATTTATTATTATTCACAAAATTTACCCAGTTCATGAAACTATCCCATTATTCCTCATGTATAAACATAGTACATGGTATTCTATTCATTTTTCATGTAAGTGTTCACAAGATCTGATTTCTAGGAAACTTTGATGCTTACAGAATAAATTCATAGTTTTATTGTGAGACTCTTGAGTGTGATATTTTCATGTAAAAAGGACATAGTATTTTATCATTCATGTAACATTGTTCATGTGTGGAATCTTCTACTCATGTGAATGTCTCAAGTGAGACTCCCTCTTTGTGAAGAAAAAGATTCATGGTGCTCTACTTACGGAAAATAAGATACTAAACTATTCAAATACTAGTAAAATATGTTTGGATCTTGGTCTATGTATTTATAATCATTGAGAACCACATTAAATACAAATTTATAGCCTCATTAAAACCACTATGAATAATTCCATGTAAATGCATTTTTAATGATTGAAGATCTTGAGTTATTTGAATCCTTCAAATGAGGGTTTCTTTATTTTCATGTGATTATGAAATTTAAGTTGTTTCTTCTTAAGTGATAAATCCTCACATGATATGAAAATAATACCATTCTCTCTCATTTTTAGAATCTCCAACTCATTCACATTTCTCGGATGTATGATAAGCCTCCAACAATTTCATTTTCATTCCTTAGAAGCTTATTCTTCGCATTATATTACATATGAAAAGAGTAGATTACATTCATGGATTTTAGTTATTGAGAATATCTAAATACCTTAATTTTGATCATTTTATATTATTGGGATCATGAATATTAGTGTTATGAAGACATCATATGACTTGAACAGTGGTGCATATGTCATGTGAAAGAAAAACCTAGTTGAGGTTAAAGATTAAGTCGTGGCTATGATTAGATGACTGAGATTTAATATATCTAACTAAATGAATTATATATATATATATATATTTAATGGTTGAACAATTAAATTATAGTTATCATCCCATATTGAAATTCTATTTGGTTGGGAATAACTTAAAAATTTATTTTTTTCTTCAACACTTCGAGCTGACATCAAGGTTGGAACCCATAACAATTTCACACCATGCCCCCATAGGCCGCGCCTCACCTACATGGTCGATGAGAAACCTCTATGAACCTTGAAATAACTCTTCACCTTTTGGTTCTCATTGTTAATCCATGAAGTTACTTATGGGTTCTATGTTCCCTCACTGCCGATATGGGTTCCCATGCATAGGCTAGATCCCATGTGGTTGAGCCTTTCTCCCATATGAGTTTGAGCCAAAATCCTTGTGTGGCTATAGTGGGACCCAATTGTTAAATAAAGAACCTCATGTATACTTATTAAATACTAAATATAGAATTTATAATCTTACCAAAATCCTTATTCATAAATTTTCATCATTCATAATAATGAAACCATTTTTTTCAGGTACTTAAAAAATATTACACAATTTATGTGTAACATTCCTGAAAATACTTATTTCCAGGTCCTCCTTAAAAAACATCATGAAATAAATTATATTTTATAACATTTTTAATTCCTTAAACTTTATCTTATTATAAACATAATTTTTTGTATCATCTTTATTGAATTCACCCCATGAAAAATATAATTTTCAAGGCCTTTTATTTATACTTCATCAAAGTATTCATGAAATAATAAGGGTATTTCATACCTTCATCAAAAAATTTTATTTTTGAAAATATGTATTGGAATTTTATTTACCTTGTTAAATGTTGTAGACAAATGTCAATATCCCAGTGCAATTGGAACATATATTTGAACTCAATAATAATTAAAAAATCATCATATTAACAAGGATAATTGCTCAAGCATGATATTTAATTACATTAAATGAATATATAAAAATTCTCCAAGAATCATCACCATACATATTCAATAATTCTCAAGGAATTCTCATATTTATCTCTCAATTAATAACCACTAATCACATAGTATTTAATCATACATTGTATTTGAATTATTATTATATATTTAAAAAAATACAACCATACTCAACAACCATCCACATGATCTTTTCATTACTAAGGATTGGTAACATCCCTGAAACACTATAGTGGTATTAGAACAACACTCGGTTAATGAAAAATATAAAAACTAAATATTATATTATTTTATAATCTTATAATATATTTATACAATGTAAAATTAATTTAAGACTGACATGAAACATTTATAGAAAGTATGCAATTGTGATCACTTTTCTTAATGGTAATTCAAGGTAGTAGGTTCCTTACTGGACACTGTTTTGAATATTATATGTAGTTTTCTCATGTCCACTATACCCCTTATGAATTGTATATCTTTACATATTACTTAAGATGATGTAGAGAGAAATTTTTTTTAAATGTATAATGAATAAAGTATTATTAATTTTATAATATATAAAGATAAATGAATTAAGTAACTAGTATACATTATATTCACTAAATATGCATTAGATACATACAATTGAATTACTATGAATAAAATCTTGTATAATATATATATGATACCTATAATGTTAATGGTGAGAATAAATATAAAAAACTTCATTAAATATCTAAGTGTTAGATTACTCTTATGAATAATAACATTTTTTAAGACCTTGATTGATAAAATATATTGTTCATGATTAACAAATAATTAGTAATCTATATTGTATTAGGTGAAAATGGTAACAACAATCCTAATGTGAGTGTTGGGAAACACTTGACTCGGTAATATAATCATATTTGAATATAGAGGTATGTCATTGAGCATGTTGATGATATGAATTGGAAAATACGTTTTTCACTAAAGTATCCAAATTATTTATTTGATACAATTAATAAGGGATGTTTACCTAAATATCTATTCCTAGAGAGATGTGATTAATTGAGTTAAGACATATGGAAGTATAGATATTGGACCAATAAATTTTTAATATGAATGTTCATTATTATAGTATATATATATTGAATGAAATAACATATTGAATAATAATATACTTTCTTCTAATAATGACATATATTTTGTTATAGATATTCATGTCATTAAACAGAAACTCAAAATTTTAATTGGGATTAGTCCTTGAGAATAACAAAAATAAAATAGTAATAATTTCGTTGAATAGTATCACAATTTGAATTTTTTTCTCAAATATAGGGAGATATTATTTGTTCTAGATAAATTTATCCTAGTTAACCTTGTTTAAACTAACCTTCACGATGATAAAGATTCTTATAAGAATCATATCATGGATTCATTATATGTAACATGATTAATAGTAGCTACCATGATTCTTTACGTGTATAAACCACATAAATCAATGGTGGAATTCAATATGATTGAAAATATTAAATAAACCTATCAAGAGATAGAAAGAGTTGAATGTTATGAGGTAATAAAGTAATTTTTATAGTGAAATATGTTTAAAGGAAACATAGTTTCAACTCATGTGCTCAAATTGTTTATAAATATAAACAACATGGAAAGGTCTAAATTTCCTATCAAAAAATAGATAGACATTTATGTGGTCTTAGAATCATTTCCATGATCATTCATTTTTTTAATTATTAATTTTAATATGAAAAATATTGATTATAACATTATTGAGCTTCTAAATGTGTTTAGAATAATGAAAAAAAACTAAAAAAAGTCATGCCCTATCATGATGATGAATAAGGGGAAGGGAAAAATCAATTACAATAAGAAGAAAAATAATTTAAAGTCCAAATAATTAATCTTTACACTAAAACATCATAAAGTAAACATTATAATTGTAATATGTTATTCCATTAAAAAAAATGGGCATTGGAAGAGGAATTATTTATAGTATCTAGAGATTTTTAAGATGAATAATGGTTATGGTTTGACCAAACCAACTATTTATGACATAGAAATAATTTTATCTAACTGTAAATCATGGGTATTAGATACTGGATGTGTATCCAATATTTTCAGAAATGTATTTCCATTCAAAGAATATATGAAGTTGATTAAGTGAGAAGTGGGTCTACCAATTTGCAATGGATAAATAGTTGTTTCATTACCTATAGGGAAATGAAACATAATTCTTTCTATTTTATTTTAATTATTTCTAAAAAAAAGGTTTTCATGAATCATGAATAAGAATAAATTTGATTTATATATATTTATTAGAAAAGGAAAGCTATTCATTTTTAATAAAAATATTGTTGTTCAATTTATAAGAATTTAATATTTCATAGTTTTTATTTTATATTTTGAGTATTTTATATAATTGTTAAAAATAATCCTATCAATAACTTAAAGAATAAATGATAAAAATTAATTTTTTGAATTATAATTCTATTTGGAAATGTCTCCTAGGTAATATAAATGAAAATAATATCTAATGAATCTATAATGATGAATTATTCAATTAAAATGATTAATAATAATTTGAAATATATGATTATTTTTTTATTCGTAAAAATGATCAAATCTATTTTCAAGGGTAAATGGAAATGAGATAATTATTTATTAGAACTGAAACATTTTATTTTATAAGGTTCTACAAGTCCTTAAAATAAAAGTGTATTTAAATAATTTATTAAATTTATTTATGACTTTAAGAAGCATGGGTATGTGTATCTTATAAAACACATGTTTGAATATATTTAAATGCTTACGTTGTTCAAAAATTAAGTACAAAATTAACTTGGAAAAGGTATTAAAACACTTCGATATTATTGGTGTAGATAATTTTTGAGTCAAGAATTTCACAACTCTCTAGTGTTGGATTTAGTTCCCTATAACCAACTTCTATGTACTTTATTATATGTTTTATTGAATATTAATAATGTTTCATATCACATATTGATTATTCCTATGCATGACATAGTATATGAAAATTTATTAAGAATATATTTCACACTAAAAGGTCATATTTGTTTCCCACAATGTAGAGAACATAGAGATACTATGAAATTAATATTTAATATTTATTTTATAGCTAGATGATATTTCCTGATAGGACATCGATGATATAGGATACTAAAGGCATTAGACTCATAATACATTGGGCCACCTCATCATAGTGTTATCCAATGATAATATCAATTAAGGGAGGTTATGATAATAGACTATACAGTAGGAAATAAAAAATTATATGTTTCATTGGATGTTCTCATCTACGGATGTATGTATTGATTCTTATACTTTGTTATTGCAATTAATTAATATCATAAGGTCTGTATTTTAATGTATTGATGCAAAATTTTATGTCATATGATCATGATGTGGTATAATAAGTTGGATGCATCATGGGTTATATTTAATTAATGTATAATGTGAGAAAATATTTATCCCTTATATCCATTAATAGAAGTAGATATCCCAGTCCTTTTATAGGAATGAATCTACCACTATAAATCAATGGAAATAATATTCTATGGGTGAGTTTATTTCCAGCATGTAAATGAAAGGGATATCGAGAAAATATGTTGATAACACCAGTATAAAAACTTCTTTATTAGAGATATCATGATACATAGATTATATTATACAGTAATCATTCATAGGAGGTTGTATGTCATCACAATATTAACTTCATTCTCTATGGGTCCATTGGAATGTTTCTATACAATAACATTGGACTTTAGGAAATTCTTCCTAATTCCACTGAGAAAGGGTCCTAGAGGGTCACACACTAAGGGTATCCACAATTTCAGTTAAATTCAATGTTCAATTTAACAAGTTTGAATAAATATAATTTTTTATTTTTGGTTAAATAATCATTCATGTTGGGTTGTTCTCCAAGATTTAATTATAAGTTATTCAAAATAATAAGTGAGTTAAATATTAATAATAAATATTTTTCGACAAAGATTTATAAACATAATATTTTTTATCTATATCAAAAGATAATGTAAAGTTGTTTATTTTTTAAATAAATATTATTTATTCTAGGATTATTAAATGTTGAGGAGGATAAGTGGGATGAGTTTAATGGGTTGGTTGGAAATGATATAAATGAAATTTTTATTATATACTTCGAAAGTGATGCACATATCAAGTGATTAATAATGATATTTTTATTACTAGTAGATTTTATTTCAAAAAATAATTAATTAATAGAAAAGGGGATTGTGTTCTAGTTTCCAACCCTAAACCTTCTATAATAAATATCTAATTATATGATTTTCCATAATCACTTTTGTTTTCAAAATGGATATATCAATAATCCCTCTAAAATACTATAGAGATATCTAAAGATATAGAGTGATCTATCATGATTATCCTTTATCAATCCATTAATGGAAGACTAATAATTATTCATAGATAATTATTTTGTGATCAATCATGAATGATTCATGTGATTAGGTTTGAACATACTAGCACCCAAAAATTCTACAATGGTATTTGAAGATTATGGTGGATGTGTGGATCACCAACAGAGGGATTCTGCTATTGGATCCTATATAAAAATTATGGTATGATGTGATTGAATCAAATTAATCATTAATAAAGAATGAATTACAGGTTTAGGTAATTTTAGATCTGATCATAAATTAAATATAAAGTACTTGTTACGATCCTCCTTTTCTAGTTTCTACATTTAAAATTAAACTAATTTATGATTTAAATATGTTGTTCATGAGGTCATTTGTTATGTAAAACAATGATATTCAATAATTAAGACTAATAATTTGAGTTTCCGAGGCCATACAGGAAGTTATACTATGCTCGAAACCTATAAGTGGAAACAGAGAGGTCACATGGTAAATTTATAATTATTTATTAATCATTGATTGAATTTCACGTGTTTACAATTTCATTTAATTTAGTTCTAATTTATCTTTAAATATTAATATACTCTTATCTTCCATTTATATATTCTTTCTTACATAACCAATAAACAGGTTATGTTTTAAAGAAGAGACAACTAAAAATTTCATTTCTAATGAAAAATTCTTTATCTAGACAACACAAGAGTACATGACATGTACCCTAAAACATCAAATTATGTACCCACATGCCTCATCAATATATCATGAAGTTATTATATTAGTTCATAGATATATAATAAAATACAATAAAATAAGACCATTTCATAGTTACATAAAGGCTAGTATGTGGTTTGAGGACCAAAATATCATGTAACCATTATATATAACATATTTTCCTTGGTTTATCATAATAGAGAACATAGGAGGTCCAAGCACGTCATGTATTTTCTATGTGAAATGAGGATGGACAAACTATGAAACATTAAGGCCACATGATGTGTAGGATGATTAAAAATCTATATAAAGTGACACAACTGATTTATAATTGTGTTTTATAGATACAAGAAGAATATCGTACAATCCATATAATGAAATACAAATCATGTAGTATACCACATACAATGTACTTAATTTAACATAGAGTGAAGAAATTTTTTTATGATTGTACCTATTAACACGTGTTATATGTCTCATTTATTCAATATTACAAAATCTATCATTGGATTTACAATTATATATTGAATTAATTTCCATTTTAATTATAAATTAAAAGTTATGTGTGGTCTTTATTTATAGTGAACTCTGTCTAATTTAAGAACATCACACGCAGTGTAATTCACATGTGTTCCATGTGAAATTTTTTTGATAGCGCATACCATGTAATTATTTATCACACAATATGTGTTTTATTATAAGGGAATACAAAACAATAAGGAGTATGGCAGGTAGTTTGGATAAGAACAAGTCATTTCCTCCTAGTATCCTTGTTTACTCTATTAATTTTAAATAAAATTAATTTAAAAAACATGATTAAAATTATTAATGAAGGAATATTATGGATTTTAGGATGTAATTGTGAAAAATTTAATTAATTATATTAATTTATGATACTTTATTTTAATTAAATAATGAATTGAAGTAATTGATAGGAAAAATTTAAAATTTATGTTTTTTTCATGATATTTAGATGATCATGATATTAGACATGACCTATGTATGTGATTTTTTTCTTTTAATTTATTATTATAAAATTAAAATGATGGAATGAATTTCATCCCCTACTCCTTATTATGTAAGGGCCTGTGTGCCCACTATTTCTTTTATATAAACCCCCATTATCTAAAACTATTTAAATAGCTTGTCAAGACCAAGTCAGGTTTATGAGAATGGAATATGGTTCATTTCCACTAGAATATCCATGAAACATGATATTATAAAACTAATGGTGAGGGATATTAGGTTTCAAAAAAATAGTTGGATATTAATAAAATTTAATTAAATTTAAATTTATTAATATATTTTGGTAATCAAGGAAGTTCTAATAATATGACTTAATTTTTTTTATAGAAGTGAAAAATTAAATAACATTGAAAATTACATGGAGATCCATATTTTATATGAAAAAACTTCTCACTAGAATAAATTTATAGGAATGGTATAGATTCATAAACATTATACTATGCCATGAATAAAAATTATACGTGTTGGAAACACCACTTACCGTGTCTCTTGCGAAAGAGGCTAGTGAGAAAGATGTATCTCTATACCTAAAACATGTGGATATTGTAATTAATGTGTAATGTTTTATGATATCTACCATCCATGATGAGATTATAAAAAAATACGATGATATTAATTCATATAAAATCATTTTTCACCTTTGTAATGTCAATTAGGAGAAGGTGAGATAGGAGAGATATTAGATCTATAATGCACTGTTCACATTTAATCTTGGTTAGTTGGAACCAGATGGCCCTTATATAGTCATAATGATTATATATATATAATTTTTAGACATCTTGGTCTTTAAAATCCCAGATGAGTTGTGCACAGATCTCATTATATCCTCACTTACAAAAGCATTCTCCTATTTCATTGTAAAGTATAATATGAACAATAGTGATAATGTTCTTTTATAACTTCTTACTCTAATTTTAAAAGTTGATAAAGACTTGGGGTGTGAAAAACTCATGGTCTTTATGGTGAGTAAGAATAGTAAGAAAAATTAAAAGGTCCCAAAGAAACATTTCAAATCAAAGGATATTTATTATCATCATTCGAAGAAGAATTGGATCTAGATGCAATAAGAGGAGTAGAAAACATTATGTTCCTCATGTGGTAGGTAGGGCCACTAGAAGAGGAAATCACCATGAAAAATAAGCAAGGGGAAGATTTAGGTGAATTCATCAGGAACTGCAATATATATATATATATATATATGTTGGGTACTAGATACTACATGTGGTTCTTATATTTATATTCAAATCTTGGAACCAAGTAGATTTCATAAGGCTTATAGAGTCGGGGTGGATACATGGAATGCTAATGGGGAGGTTCAACTCCCCTATCCATTAGATATTACCATCTCATGTATCCAACATTATTGATTTAAGTTTTAATGAACTTCAATTTTTTTTCATAGTGTTACTAAGAATTTAATCTCTATTTCTTATTTAGACATGCATATATTTATTTTGGTTTTGGAAATATGATTTGAAACTATTATAAAGAAAATATATTTTATGGAATGAAATAGTTGAAAGTGATATTATTTTATTAAATAATGGAAAAATTATTGTAAATTTATAATGAATAAAATTTACATGACCCTTTTCACTCCTAGTTGTGGCATCACCATCTTGGTCACATAAACAAGAACAATTTTTTGAAGCTCTATCAAAATGTTAGAATATTCTGATCTTAAAATAGTTAAAATATTTCACTATTGTTAAAAATTAAAGATGGCTAAAAAACCATTTGGTGGTCAAGGTTAAAGGGAGAAAAAACTTTTATAATTGGTAAACACTGATGTGTACATACCTTTTCAAGTAAAATAGAGATGAGGATTCTTATAATTTATTACTTTAACAAAAAATTTATTAGGTATTATTGAATATACTTGATGAGGTATAAGATTGAATCCTTTAAGAAGTTTAAGGAGTTTAACAACAAAGTTTAGAATTAGCTTGGTAATAAGATAAAGAAATTTTAATCAGATCAAGTTAGTGAATGTATTAACAAAAATTTTAACAAATTCATATGAGAGTATGAGATTTTATCTCAAATCCATCTAACTTATACATCACATTGGAATTTTTCAAAGAAAGTAGGAACCATAACTTTCTAGATATGGTAGGATCATTGACGAGTAAAAAAAGACTTCCATGAGGATATGCCTTAAAAATTGTAGCATACATACTAAACTAAGTACCAAATAATGTAGAAAAAATATTCCCTTTGAGTTATAGAGTGAAAATAAACCCCTTTGGATACATGTTCATGCATGGGGGAATGATGTGTTTTATATGTCTAGATACAACAACAAAATAACACCCAGAGGCATGAATTGTATTTTTATATGTTACCCTAAGGAAATGAGTCGATAATGGCTATATGATACCTCATTGAACAAGGTTATATTTACTATATAATACGTATTTCTTGATAGGGAGAAAATATTAAAAAAGGATGCTGGGAGAAAAATTAACTTTGATAAAGTAGATGCTTAAGAAACATAAGATTTGATCTATGAAAATATTCAACAGGTCCCCATGGAAGAATATTTTATTGAAACACAAGTATTACATAAAATAAACCAAGAGGTTATAGAACCAGAAAGATATATTTCTCTTGTTTTAAAACATAGTGTCTCATTATTAGTTGAAAATAATGACCGTATATCCTATAAGGAGGTATTAAGGAGATCAAATTCTACCATATGGAAATAATCCATGAATTATGATAATAATACCATGTATCAGATCCAAGTTGTAGCTCTGATCAATCATCTAATAAATTTATTTTTCATTGGAGTAAAATGGGTATTCAATAAAAAATGGATATTCAAGGTCATGTTAGTACCTATAAAGGACATCTAATATCTAATGATTTTAGGAAACATCAAGGAATTGATTATGGTGGTTCATTTTCTCTATTTTTTATTTTTAAAACTATTATAATTATACTTTACCTATTAGCTTTCCATGACTATGAGATTTAAGAAATGGATTACAATTTTTTCCTTAATTAGAACCATAAAAAATATTTTCATTTGACACAAAAAGATAGGTTTGTGACTTTAAGAAATTCTAAAAAGTTATAAATGTTGTAGAGATCCATTTATTGATAAAATAAATCATCTAGGTCCTGGAACATTTTATTCAATGAATAATCACTTATGATTCATATTCCAAGGAACCAACAACACTATGAAACCTCCCACAAGGTCACAATTGATTTTTTGAGACTTAAAACTCATCTTCACAACTCATGTTGCATCCCCAAAAACCATTGAGCTCCCAAATATTGCCTATAGGTCCATTTACACCTATCCAAATCTAAAAATTCTATGTGAGACTCATCCGCCAAAAAGAAATAAAAAAATGGTTGACCATCATGATGAGTCTATCTCAACGTAAAAACGATACCAAATTCACAACTAAGGTAAGGGGAACAATTCACCAACCTCTATATATCTAGGAAACATACACCAAACATACTCACACACATACCTTGACACCATGAGCCAAACACCCCACTCCAATATCTAAAACACAACTCGTATCTTCAAAACTCACAGGGGTGACCACACTCACAAATAAAAACCCATAACTAATGATCCAAAACAAGGTACACATTCTTAGGTCCAACGTACAATCCACACACTTGAAACCCATAAGGGTTACCAACTTCACCCTATCTAACAACACCACAAAACCTCAATTTTATGGCCCTAATAAAAATATAACAAGAGAAACCCCTTTATCTACACATCAAGACTTATCAAGGACTCTTGACATATAATCAAGGTCTCATCCTGGGGCCCTCTCAGTACCCAAATCACACATTAAAAAGTTATATAAGAAAAAGTAGGAATATTAAATGTCATTATTTTCCAAAATTTCCATCATTACACTTTATTTTATAATTAAAATCACAATTATGAAAACCCATGGAACACACTTTATAAAATTCAATTTTTCTAACATTACAAAAATCCTTACTTATTCAGAATCATATTTCAAAAAATTTTCATCAAAAAATTTTCAAGGGGAGTTAGATTGGTGTTGAACACAATAGAAAAAATAAAATATCTTCCCTAAACCACCCACTCTGTATACACTTTCCCAATATATTTGATCACATATCCAATACTAACCTCAACTATCCCTACTGCAGTCATAGTAAAGCTGTGGTAATCCAACTAATGTATATACAAGTATTTAATTAGAAACCATATTTTAAAACCATTTATACTCTCACAATTCAAATAATTACCATTTGGAAACCTATCCCATTTTGAAAATTATTACAAAAAATATTTTAAATCATTCAAATACTTTATTAAGCATAATAATTTAACAATTTTTACGATAAATATGTGAATATTTCTCTTTTAGTCACCATTAAATGTTCAAGATTTATCATAACCAAAAAATTTAACTTGTTTATAATGTTTATTTTAGAACATTACTCTTTTCACAATTCATTTAAATTTTTTCATTCATCCATTTTCATCCTATTTATTAGACACCATTTTCATCAAATTTTAAAGGAGGTAAAATGAATCATACCATTTCTTTTCCCACACACCAATCATGTGTGTGCCTACCATAATTTTTGCCACCTATAGCCCGAGGTTCCTATAATCATGCATGAATAAAAAACCTCAATCCATTATATTCATGAGAAAAATATCATAAAATATTCAAATCCCACAATAAGTGCATAAACCAATGTATAAATATAATTTAACTATTGCAACATAGGGGCCGCTGAGTGGCGACTCACATTCTCTCTCAAGGTCTAGGGTTTCCTCCAGCAACCCCGTTCCCTCCCCTCCTACGGATTCTTGGTAGGCTCGGTGTCATCTTCTTGTTCCATCCCCTCCACTGTCTTATTGGTAAGCTGGGGGTCGACGTCCACATCTTCTGTGATCTAGGTTGGCCTTGAGGTCATCACTGTCATGTATCGGTGATCAGTGAGTTTAGATTTGGGTGGGTGAAGTTGTATCGATGGTGGCTCTGATTGGTGACTGTGGGTGAAGGTTTTAGTTTTGAGCGGCTGGCATCGGGCTCAGAGTGGTGAATAGGGGGTGGGATTTGTTTTTTCTTGTGTTTTCAGGTTTGATGAAGGTTTTCTAATTTGGATGCTTCACCAGTGCTCCTGTGTCATTTTTGGTATTCCCCTTCTACCTCATTGGATAATCTTGTTTCTTAGTTCACCTGATCTGGAATCCGGTGTGGGTTCTTCTATGGATCAATTAGTTCAGTTCCAGACCAGAGTGGCATTACTGGATCAGTCTACTCAGATCCCCTCATCGGAGACTCTCCCTCGAGGTGCTATGAAATCTTTTAATCCTAGGTGATGAAGACTCAGTTTCATTCTCCTGGGATCATCTTCCTTTTTGGGTTGCTGTGGATGCGGTTGGAGATGCTAGTGGTTGCGGTGGGGTGCTTCCGGCTTCAACTCTGATGCATGGTCTGTGAGTTGAGGAAGCTTGATGGTTGTTTTGTTTTTGGTTTATTGGATCATAGACTGTGTGTGGTTGGTTCCTATGATAGGAGTTCATTGATGTGATTTTGGATGTTTTGGGCTTGATGGGCCATGACTCAAGGGATTCAGAAAACATTATCTTATAATAAAATGATCTAGATGAGGTTCCGGGCAAAGAGGTTTCATTGTTTCATGGATTTTTGGAATCAGATGTTTCAGAGGGTATGGTTTTGGCCATCGGTAATAGGCCCTTGCTCTTTGGCATGGGATAGCTAGCAGTGCTGCGATCTGATAATGAAATATATACTTAATGGTTATTTTTTCTTGGAGGAGCTTCTCTAGTAGTGAGCGCTGCTTTTGAGCTTGAGGTTTGGTCTATTGGAGACTCATTTATTTTTTCTAAGTCTTGATTTCTTGATGGTTTTCCCCTAATCCCTTAAAATGGGGTTTATTTTAGTAAAAAAATAATTTACAGTCATAACAACACATATTAAGAACAACAATTCCCATCCTAGGTACTTGGTTTTTCCCTCATACATGGGTTATATAATCCCATACATGAGCTCATTTCTAATACCCAACACCTCCTAACCTTTGGTCTATCATCCCAAATAATAAAACTATAGAAAAGAAGAATCCATTGATAACACTTTGTACGGTCCCCGACCTGAGATCCACTAACCGTTTCCATGAGCCAAGTCACTACATAACCTCAAGTGATCCCTCTATGCTAGAGGTTTCAGACTAGTAGAAATGGTATATTAAGTCACATGAGGAGACAGTACCATCTTTACTAAAGTAATCCACAATAGATAACAAATTAAATATAGGAAAATATGAAATAACAACTGAACATGCATAATTAAGCATCTCCCAAAACTGAGAATAAACCAAAAAACCATACAATAAATATGCCATGTCATGTTAACATTACTAAAATTGCAATAAAACCCAAAATCATGACCAATAGTTGGATCCTGAAAATGGTCCTGACTCCAAGTTCGGGACCCATCCATGCACATCACAAGCCTGACTCAACACCTAAAAATAGGGCCTTTGGCATTGTCCATACCTACAAGTATAAAATATTCTAAGGTACCCAATAATGCCTAAGAAGGGTGTGAGTATAACTCAGTTGGAATCCACCAATGGTGCTTAAAAAACGTCCAATCAAACATATAGTGCTTGAAAATACTAAAAAATGTAAAATAAAAAAAGACAGCTCAGGTTCCATTATTTAACAATATTTACTTTAACCATTTTTAACCTTAGTACCATTTTCATCATTTACGTCATCTTCATTACTTTATTCATTATCATCATATGTTTTATGGGTTAGGCATTTACATCATTAACAAAAAAATTTAAAACATTCATCACTTGAAAGAAAGGAATAAGTGAATTCCCTACCTTCCTAGGGATAAACACATCACAAAAAACAAATTATCCACACATTGAAGCCTCAGTATGGGTAGAATGAAACTATTAGGGGAATATAGGTCCATCTCCTTCCCTAACCCGGGCATTGTGGGTGGAGTTTAGAGCCTCATTATAACTCGACTCGTGGTCATTGATCCTCAATAAATATCTCACATTAACAAGCCATGTTAACATGGTTATATATATATATATATATATCCATTCACCACATATTCCATATCCCCAACGATGCACAAAAATACTCATAACAGAAAAAATTCAAGATAATCAACATGGGAATTAATATTATTCCATAACCCATTAATATACTTATCATTTATATTTCATATCCCATTTAACCCATTTACCTTTCTCAGGTCTTAACACATTATGTATATTAAACATTTATCATACATTATCAAATATTCACAAATTACCATACATTTGCCTATTTTTCACATTTATCAATTCACAATCATTTACCCACTTATTCATTTAATGAATAATTCATAAGTCTCATAACAAAACAACTATATTCCATTTATCCCATTAGGTATATCCCATAATTACCATGTATTAACCCATTAAAAATATTCATAAATTCCATCATGAAAACTCATTTACATATTCTTCAATTAACAATCAAATTCCAATTTAACATATTCATCATTTAATAAGAACTAATATTTTTAGGCATTTCAACATAATTCATAAGTCATCTGACAAAATATAAATTAACCTAATTATACCATTTTCAACCCATTCAAAACAACCCCTTATGCAATTTTAAACCCTAGGAATAGATATCATTATTCTATTTGTAACTCAACCAACCATATTAAAATGTTCTTCCTGGGATCTACATTATCCTATGTCAACTCTACACTTAACCTTACCAATATATAGGTTTGGGAATGTCGGCGCACCCCATGGGTGGCCCTAAATTAGTAAAATCAACCTCAACACATTCCTTGGGGATAATTAGGTGTCAAAATAATCATTTATATGCTAATTTTACCAAATCACACAAAAGGCATAAAAATCACAACAGGAGATAACAAAAAATGCAACCAAACATGCAAAAATAAGCACAACGACTGTGGGATATAACTTGTAAACAACCTTCATCGAATCCGATGATGAACACACTCATAATTGTAGACTTAGATATGGATTAAAACACCATTTGAATCCCCAAACTAGGATCCACCAGAAAAAGAGGGTTTTAGGGATTTAGAAGAATATGGGAGGAAATACAAACCCTAATCCCTAAAAAGGAAGGAAGAGGAGCGTTAGAAATTCCCGGATATTTGATCCACAACCAAAGATAATAAAAATTGACTAAAAATTAAAGGAGAACACCCTAGGGAAGCCTGGTCAATTTGGTTCATCCATATGGTTTATAGGGTACGAAAAAGGGAGAAATCATTTGGTGATCTAAAAATCTAGATATGGAAAAACAATAAATTTTAAAACATTTAATGGGACACACTATTTACCAGAAAAATTTTCCAAACCATGCACACACTGTGTAGAAGAAAATATCTTTGGAAAGTTGGGTAACATGATTAACTAGTAAACCCCACATGGATTGAAAAATAATGTGCTAACCATGCATAATTCCACTTTCCAATGTTGCATGATTTTCTTGGGAAGGCCACATGGTTTACTTAACCATATGCTAACCATGGACCTTGCACAAGTTGACCCAATTTTCCTTCCTTTCTTGACCCTTAACCCCGAAACACCCCTCACGACACTCATACAACCAATGAACACTTAATTAATGAATTATAATAGATTTAAACCAATATTTAAATAAGGAATTACCTCCATGAAACCCAGGGTCTTACAATGTCAATTCATTTATTCTGTTTTACTTATTTAATAATGTTTTCATGAATTTACATACTTAATGAACATGGTTAAAATCATTTAATATTTATTATAGTATGAATACAAAACTTTTCACTTTTTTTGAGTATATGAATTCTTAGAAAAACCTCTTTATGAAATCCTCAAATTATTCTTGTAAGTATATAACACTATTTTCTATCTATCATTTATTTATTCATATATCATGCATTCTATTATTCACAAAACATTATTACATGAAAAAACTTATTATTCTTCACAAAATTTACTCAGTTCATGAAACTATCCCATTATTCATCATGTATCAACATAGTACATGGTATTCTATTCATTCATCATGTAAGTGTTCAAAAGATCTAATTTCTAGGAAACTTTGATGATTACAGAAAAAAGTAAAAGTTTCATTGTGAGACTCTTTAGTGTGAGATTTTCATGTAAAAAGGCTATAGTATTTTATCCTTCATGTAACATAGTTCATGTGTGGGATTTCCAACTTATGTGAATGTCTCAAGTGAGACTCCCTCTTTGTAAAGAAAAAGTTTCATGGTGCTCTACTTACGAAAAATAGGATACTAGAATATTCTAATACTAGTAAAATATGTTTAGATCTAGGTCTATGTATTTATAATCCTTGAGAACCACATTCAATCCACATTTATTGCCTCATTAAAACCACTATGAATAATTCCATTTAAATTCATTTTTAATGCTTGAAGACATTGAGTTATTTGAATCCTTCAAATGAGGGTTTCCTTATTTTCATGTGATTATGAAATTTAAGTTTTTTCTTATTATGTGATAAATACTCACATAATATGAAAATAATACAATTTTATGTCATTTTTAGAATCTCTAACTCATTCCCATTTATCGGATTCATGATAAGCCTCCAACAATTGCGTTTTCATTCCTCAGAAGATTATTCTTTGCATTATCTTACATATGAAAAATAGATATTACATTCATGGATTTTCATTATTGAGAATATCTAATTCCCTTAATTTTGATCATTCTATATTTTTGGGATCATGAATATTAGTGTTATCCATAAATCATAAGACTTTAACAGTGGTGCATATGTCATGGGGAGGAAAACCTAGTTGAGGTTAAAGATTAAGTCATGGATATGATTGGATGACTGAAATTTAATATATCTGACTAATTGAATTATATATATATATATATATATATATTTAACAGTTGAAAAATTGAATTATAGTTATCATCCCATATTGAAATTATATTTGGTTGAGAATAACTTAAAAATGTAATTTTTTTCTTCAACACTTCGAGCTGACATCATTGTTGGCACCGATAACAATTTCACACCATGCCCTCACAGGCCGCGCCTCACCTATGCTGTCGATGAAAAACTCTATGAACCTTGAAATAACTCTTCACATTTTGGTTATCATGGTTAATCCATGCACATACTTATGGGTTCTATGTTCCCTCAATGCTGATATGGTTTCCCATGCATAGGCTAGATCCTATGTGGTTGAGCCTTTCTCCCATACGAGTTTGAGCCAACATACTTGGGTGGATATAGTGGGACCAAATTTTTAAACAAAGCACCTCATGTATACTTATTAAATAATATGTATATAATTTATAATCTTACGGAAATCATTATTTATAAATTTTTTTTATTAAAAATAATAAAACCATTTTTTCATGGACTTAAAAAATATTCCACGATTCATGTGTAACATTCCTGAAAATACTTATTTCCCTGTCCTCTTAAAAAAAACATCATGAAATAAATTATATTTTATAAAATTTTTAATTCCTTAAAATTTATCTCATTATAAACATCAGTGTTTGTATCATCTTCACTGAATTCACATCAGGAAAAATATATTTTTCAAGGCCTTGTATTTATACTTCATCAAAGTATTCATGAAATAATAAGGGTATTTCATACCTTCATAAAAAAAATTTATTTTTGAAAATAAGTATTGTCATTATATTTACCTTGTTAAATTTTGTAGATAAATTTCAATCTCTTAGTGCAACTGGAACAAATCTTTGAACTCAATAATAATTAAAAAATCATCACATTAACAAGGATAATTGGTCAAGCATGATATTTAATTCCATTAAATGAATATATAAAAATTCTCTAATAATAATCACCATATATATTCAATAATTCTCAAGGTATTCCCATCTTTATCTATCAATTATTAACCACTAATAACATATTA
This sequence comes from Viscum album, assembly GCA_963277665.1. Taxonomy (NCBI): domain Eukaryota; kingdom Viridiplantae; phylum Streptophyta; class Magnoliopsida; order Santalales; family Viscaceae; genus Viscum; species Viscum album. The sequence goes on along the minus strand of OY728151.1, from coordinate 191,422,173 downwards.
TTTCATCAAACTTTGTATTTGAATTATTAAAATATATTTAAAAAAAATACAACCATACTAAACAACCATCCACATGATGTTTTCATTACTAAGGATTGTTAAAATCCCTAAAACACTTTAGTGGAACCAGAACAACACTCAGTTAATGAAAAATATAAAAAATAAATATTATATTATTTTATAATCTTATAATATTTTCACACAATGTAAAATTAATTTAATACTGACATGAAACATTTATAGAAAGTATGCAATTGTGATCACTTTTCTTAATGGTAATTCTAGGTAGTAGGTTCCTTACTGGCCACTATTTTGAATATTATATGTACTTTTCTCAGGTCCACTGGACCCCTTAGGAATTCTAGATCTTTAAATCTTACTTAAGTTGATGTAGAGACATATTTTTTTAATGTATAATGAATAAAGTATTATTAATTTTATTATATATAAAGGGAAATTAATTATGTAACTATTATAAATTATATTCACTAAATATGCAATTAGATACATACACATGAAATACTATGACTAAAATCTTGTATAGTATATATGTGATACCTATAATGTTAATGGTGAGAATAAATATAAAAAACTTCATTAAATATCTAAGTGTTAGATTACTCTTATGAATAATAACATTTTTTAAGACCTTGATTGATAAAGTATATTTTTCATGATTAACAAATAATTAGTAATCTATATTGTATTAGGTGAAAAGGGTAAAAACTATCCTAATGTGAGTGTTGGGAAACACTTGACTTGGTAATATAATCATATAAGAACCTAGAGGTATGTCATTGAGCATGTTCATGAGATGAATCGGAAAATAAGTTTTTCACTAAAATATCCAATTTTTTTATTTGATAGAGTTAATAAGGGATATTGACCTAAATATATATTCCTAGAGAGATGTGATTAATTGAGTTAAGACATATATAAGTATAGATATTGGTCAACTAAATTTTTAATACAAGGGGTCATTATTATAGTATATGTATATTGAATGAAATAAGATATTGAATAATAATATACTTACTGCTAATAATGACATATATTTTGTTATATATATTCATGGCATCAAACAAAAATTCAAAATTTTAATTGGGATTAGTCCTTGAAAAAAAAAAAAAATTAGTAATAATTTCATTGAATATTATCACAATTTGAAATTTTTTCTCAAATATATGGAAATATTATTTGTTCTAGATAAATTTATCCTAGTTAACCTTGTTTCAACTGCCCTTCATGATGATACAGATTCATATAAGAATCATATCATCAATTCATTACATGTATCATGATTAATAGTAGTTACAATGATTCTTTAGGTTTAGAAACAAAATGAATCAATATAGGAATTCAATATGATTGAAAATATTTAAGAAATCTATCAAGAGATAGATAAAATTGAATGTTATGAGGTAATAAAGTCATTTTTATAGTGAAATATGTTTAAAGGAGACATAGATTCAACTAATGTGCTTAAATATTTTATAAATATAAACAACATGGAAAGGTCTAAATTTCTTATCAAGAAATAGATAGACATTTATGTGGTCTTATAATCATTTCCATGATCATTTAATTTTTTAATTATTAATTTTAATATGAAAAATATTGATTATACCATTATTGAGCTACTAAATGTGTTCAGAATAATGAAATATAACTGGAAGAAGTCATGCCCTATCATGATGATGAATAAGGGGAAGGGAAAAATAAATTATAATAAGAAGAAAAATATTTTAAAGTACAAATCATTAATCTTTACACTAAAACACCATAAAGTAAATATTATAATGGTAATATGTTTTTTCATTTAAAAAAAGGGAATTAGAAGAGGAATTATCTATAGTACCTAGATATTTTTAAGATGAAATATGGTAATGGTTTGACCACACCAAGTATTTATGACATAGAAATAATTTTATCTTACTATAAATCATTGGTATTAGATACTGGATGTGTATCCAATATTTTGGGAAATGTATTTATATTCAAAGAATATATGAAGTTAATTAAGTGAGAAGTGGGCCTACCAATTTTCAATGGAGAAATAATTGTTTCATTACCCATAGAGAAATGAAACATAATTTTGTCTAGTTTATTTTAATTATTTATAATTTTTTTATCATGAATCATGAATAAGAATAAATTTGATTTATATATATTTATAAGAAAAGGAAGGCTATGAATTTTTAATAAAAAAATTTTTGTTCGGTTTATATGAATTTAATATTTCATTGTTTTTATATTATATTTATTGGATTATATATAATGGTTAAAAATAATTCTATCAATAATTTAAAGAATAAATGATCAAAATTACTGTTTTGAATTAGAGTTATATTTGGAAATGTCTTCTAGGTAATATAAATGAAAATAATATCTATGGAATATATAATAATGAATTATTAAATTTAAATGATTAATAATAATTTGACATATATGATTATTTTTTTATTAGGAAAAATGATCAAATATCTTTTCAAGGGTAAATGTAAATGAGATAATTATTTATTAAAACTAAAACATTGTAATGTATATGGTCCTACAAATAATTTAAATAAAAGTGTATTTAAATAATTTATTAAATTTATTGATGACTTTAAGAAGCATGGGTATGTGTATCTTATGAAAAACATGTTGGAATATATTTAAATTCTTATGTTGTTCAGAAATTAAGTACAAAATAAACTTGGAAAAGGTATTAAAACACTTCGATATTATTGGTGTAGATTATTTTTGAGTAAAGAATTTCACAACTCTCTAGTGTTGGAGTTAGTTCCCTATAACCATCTTCTATATACTTGATTATATGTTTTATTGAATATTAATAATGTTTCATATCACATATTGATTATTCCAATGCATGACATAGCATATGAAAATTTATTAAGAATATATATCACAATAAAAGGTCATATTTGTTTCCCACAATGTAGAGAACATGGAGATACTATGAAATTAATCTTTAATTTTTATTCTATATCTAGATGATATTTTCTAACAGGACATCGATGATATAGGATATTAGGGGTATTAGACTCATGATACATTGACCCACCTCATCATAGTGTTCTCTAATGGTAATATCAATTAAGGGAGGTTATGATAATAAAATATACTGTAGAGAATCAAATAATATATGTGTCATTGGATGTTCCCATCTTCAGATGTATTTATTGATCCTTATACTTTATGATTGTAAATAATTAATATCATAAGTTTTGTACTTTAATGTATTGATGCAAAAGTTTTTGTCATATGCTCATGATGTGGTATAATAAGTTGGATTCATCATGAGTGATATTTAATTAATGTATAATATGAGAAAATATTTATCCCTTATATCCATTAATAGAAGTAGATATCCCAGTCCTTTTATAGGAATGAATCTATTACTATAAATCCAGGGAAATAGTATTCTATGGGTGAGTTTTCTTCCAAGAAGTAAATGAAAGGGATACGAGAAAATAGGTTGATAACACCAGTATAAAATTTTTTTTATTAGAGATATCAGGATACATAGATTATATTACACAGTAATCATTTATATGATGTTGTGTGTCATCACAATATTAACTTCATTCTTTAAGGGTCCATTGGAATGTTTCTAGATAATAACCTTGGACTTTAGGAAATTCTTCCTAATGCCACTGAGAAAGGGTCCTAGAGGGTCACACACTAAGGGTATCCACAATATCAATTAAATTAAATGTTCAATTTAACAATTTTGAATAAATATTAATTTTGATTTTTGGTTATATAATCATTCATGTTGGTTTGTTCTCTAAGATTTAATTATAAGTTATTCAAAACAATAAGAGAGTTAAATATTAATAATAAATATTTTTCCACAAAGATTTATAAATATAATAATTTTATTTATATCAAAAGATAATGTAAAGATATTTATTTTTTAAATAAATATTATTTATTCTAGGATTAGTAAATGTTGAGGAGGATAAGTGGGCTGAGTTTAATGGGTTGGTTGGAAATGAAATAAATGAAATTTTTATTATATACTTTTAAAGTGATGCACATATCAAGTGATTAATAATGATATTTTTATTACTAGTAGATATTATTTAAAAAATAATAATTAATACGAAATGGGATTGTGTTCTAGTTCCCAACCCTAAAACTTCCATAATAAATGTCTAATTATATGATTTTCCATAATCATTTTTGTTGTCAAAATGGATATATCAATAATCTATCTAAAACCCTAGAGAGATATCTAAAGATATAGACTGATCTATCATGCTTATACTTTATCAATCCATTTATGGAAGACTAATAATTATTCATAGATAATTGTTTTGTGATCAATCATGAATGATGCATGTGATTAGGTTCGACCAAGGTTACACCCAAAAATTTTACAATGATATTTGGAGATTATGGTGGATGTGTGGATCCCCAGTAGAGGGATTCTCCTATTGGATCCTATATAAATATTATGGTATGATGTGATTGAGTCAAATTAATCATTAATAAAGAATGAATTGCAGGTTTAGGTAATTTTATATCTGATCATAAATTAATTATAAAGTACTTGTTATGATCCTCCATTTATAGTTTCTATATTTAACAATTCAACTAATTTATGATTTAAGTATGTTTTAATGATGCCATTTGTTATATAAAACATTGATCTTAAATAATTAAGACTAATAATTTGAGTTTCCCAAGAAATACATGATGTTATACTATGATCTAAACCTATAAGTGGAAATAGAGAGGTCACATGGTAAATTTATAATTATTTATTAATCATTGATTGAATTTCATGCATTTTCAATTTCTTTAAATCAAATATAATTTATCTTTGAATATTAATATACTATTATCTTTCATTTATTCATTCTTTATTATATAACTAATAAAGATGTTATGTTTTAAGGAAGAGAAAAATAAAAATTCCATTTCTAGTGAAAAAAGGCTTTATCTAGACAACACAAGAGTACAAGACATGTACCCTAAAACTACAAATTATGTACACATGTGTTTCATAAATATATCATGATGTTATTATATTAGTTCATAGATATATGATCAAATCCAATAAAATAGGATCATTTCATATTTACATAAATGCTAGTATGTGGTTTGAGGACCTAAATATCACGTAACCATTATAAATAACATGTTGTCCATGGTTCATCATAATAGAGAACATAGGAGGTCCAAACACGTCATGTATTTGCTATGTGACATGAGGATGGATAAACTATGAAAATTTAAGGCCACATGATGTGTATGATGATTACACATATTGGGAAAGTGACACACCTGATCCCTAATTGTGTTTTATAAACACAGGAAGAAGATAATACACTTTATATAACGAAATACACATAATGTAGTATACCACATACAATGTACTTAATTTAACATAGAGTGAAGAATCAATTTTTTTGACTGTACCTATTGACATGTGTTCCATGTGTCATTTATTCAATTTTACACAATCTATCATTGGATTTCCAATTATATATTTGATTAATTTTTGTGTTAAATATAAACTAAAAGTTGTGTATGGTATTTATTTATAGTGAACTCTGTGTACTTTAATAACATCACATGCAGTGTAATTTACATGTGTTCCATGTGACATTTTTTTGATAGTACATACCATTTAATTATGTATCACACAATATGTGTTTAATTCTAAGGTAATACAAAACAATAAAGAGTGTGACAGGTAGTTTGGAAAAGAACAAGTCATTTCCTCTTAGTATACTTGTTTACTCTATTAATTTTAAATATAATTAATTTACAAAACATGATTAAAATTATGAATGAAGTAATATTATGGATTCTATGATGTAATTGTGATAAATTTAATTAATTATATTAATTTATGATACTTTATTTTATTTAAATAATGAATTAAAGTAAGTGATATAAAAATTGAAAATTTATGTTTGTTGCATGCTATTTGGATGATCATGATATTAGACATGACCTGTGTATGTGATTTTTTTCTTTTAATTTATTATTATAAAATTAAAATGATGGAATTAATTTCATCCCCAACTCCTTATTATGTAAGGGCCTGTGTGCCCAAAATTTCTTTTATATAAACCCCAATTATCTAAAACAATTTAAATAGCTTGTCAAGACCAAGTTAGGTTTATGAGAATGGAATATGGGTCATTACTACTAGAATATCCATGAAACATGATATTATAAAACTAATGGTGAGGGATATTAGGTTTCAATAAAATAGTTGTATATTAATAAAATTTAACAAAATTTAAATTTATTAATATATTTTGGTAATCAAGGAAGTACTGATAATATGCTTTTATTTTTTTATAGAAGTGGAAAACTAAAAAACATTAAAAATTACACTGAGGTCCATATTTTATATGTAAAACCATATCACTATAATAAATTTATAGGAATGTTATGGATTCATAAAAATTATACTATACCATGAACATAAATTATACGTGTTGAAAACACCACTTACCGTGTCTCTTGCGAAAGAGGCTAGTGAGAAAGATGTATCTCTATACCTAAAACATGTGGATGATGTAATGAATGTGTAATGTTTTATTATATCTTCCATCCCCAATGAGAATATAAAGAAATATGAGGATATTAATTCATATAAAATCATTTTTCACTTTTTTAAAGTCTATCAGGAGAAGGTGAGATAAGAGAGATATTAGATCTACAATGCACTGTTCACATTTAATCTTGGATAGTTAGCACAGCTGGGCCTTATATAGTCATAAGGATTATTTATATATAATTTTTAGACATATTGGGCTTTAAAATTCCAGATGAGTTGTGCACATATCTCATTCTATCCTCACTTCCAAAAACATTCTCATATTTCATTATGAATTATAATATGAACAATAGTGATAATTTTCTTTTATAACTTATTACTCTAATTTTAAAAGTTGATAAATACATGGGATGTGAAAAACTCATGGTCCTTATGGTGACTAAGAATAGGAATAAAAATTAAAAGGTTCCAAAGAAACATTTCAAATCTAATGATATTGATCATCACCATTCCAAGAAGAATTAGATCTAGACTTAATAAAAGTAGTAGAAAACATTATGTTCTTAATGTGGCAAGTAGGTCGACTAGAAGAGGAAATCACTTTGAAAAATAAGCAAGGGGGAGATTAAGGTGAATTCATCATGAACTGTAATATTTTTATTTATACATGTTGGGTACTAGATACAACATGTGGTTCTTATATTTATATTCAAATCTTGCAACTAAGTATATTTCATAAGGCTTATAGAGTCGAGGTGGATACATGGAATGCTAATGAAGAGGGTCAACCCCTCTAGCCATTAGATATTACCATCTCATGTCTGCAACATTATTTATTTTGGTTTTAAAGAACTTCAATTTTTTTCATAGTGTTTCTAAGAATGTAATCTCAATTTCTTTTTGAGACATGAATATATTTATTTTGGTTTTAGAAATATGATGTGAAACTATTATAAAGAAAATATATTTTATGGTATGAAATAGTTGAAAATGATATTATTTTATTAAATAATGAAAAAATTATTTTAAATTGATAATGAATAAAATTTACATGACTATTTTCACTCCTACTTGTGGCATCACCATCTTGGTCACATAAATGAGAACAATTTTTTGAAGCTCTATCAAGATGTTTACTTAGAATATTCTGATCATAAAATAATTGAAATATGTAACTATTGTTTAAAATTAAATATGGCCAAAAACCCATTTGGTGGTCAAGGTTAAAGGGTGACAGAACATTTAAAATTGGTACACACTGAGATGCACATACCTTTTAAGTAAAATAGATATGATGATTCTTATAATTTATTACTTTAACAAAAAATTTATTAGGTATTGTTGCATATACTTGATGAGGTATAAGTTTGAATCCTTTAAGAGGTTTAAGGAGTTTAATAACTATGTTAAGAATTAACTTGGTAATAAGATAAATAAATTTTAATCAGATCATGTTAGTGAATGTATTAACCAAAATTTTATCAAATTCATATGAGAGTATGAGATTTAATCTAAAATCCATCCAACTTATACATCACATTGTAATTTTTCAGAGAAAGGAGGAATCATACCTTTCTAGTTATGATAGGATCAATGATGAGTCACACAAGCCTTCCATGGGGATATTCCTTAAGAATAGTAGCTTACATACAAAACTAAGTACCAACTAATGTAGAAAAAAATATCTCTTTTGAGTTATAGAGTGAAAATAAACCCCTCTAGACCCATGTTCATGCATGGGGGAATGAGGTGTTCTATAGGGATAGATCCAACAACAAACTAACACCTAGAGGCATGAATTGTATTTTTATAGGTTACCCCAAGGAAATGAGTGGATACTACCTATATGATACCTCATTTAACAAAGTTATATTTACTAGAGAACAGATATTCATTGAGAGGGAGAACATATTAAAGTAGGATATTGGGAGAAAAATTAACTTTGATAAAGTAGATGCTTAAGAAACATAGGATTTGATCTATTAAAAGATTCCACAGGTCCCCATGGAAGAGTATTTTCTTTAAACACAAGTATTACCTAAAATAACCCAAGAGGTTATAGAACTAGAAAGATATATTTTTCTTGTTATAAAACATGGTGGTTCATTATTGGTTGAAAAAAATGACTGTATATCCTATAAAGAGGTATTAAGAAGATCAAAATATACCATATGGAAAGAAGCCATGAATTATGAGAGTAATTCCATGTATAAAATCAAAGTTTTAGCTCTGATCGATCATCGAATAAATTTAATTTCTATTGGGGTAAAATGGGTATTCAATAAAAATATGGATATTCAAGGTCATGTTAGTACCTGTAAAGGACATCTAATGTCTAATTATTTTAGGAAACATCAAGGAATTGATTATGGTTATGAATTTTCTCTATTTTATATTTTTAAAACTATTATAATTATACTTTACCGAGTAGCTTTCCATGACTATGAGATTTAGAAAATGAATTCCAATTTTTCCATTAATTAGAACCATAAAAAATATGTTCATTTGTCACAAAAAGATAGGTTTTTGACTTTAAGAAATTCTAAAAAGTTATAAAGGTTGTAGAGAACCATTTATTGATAAAATAAATCATATAGGTCGTGAAACATTTTATTCAATGAAGCTGTAAAGTAATTTTTTACTAAGAATAGATGTAATCCATGTGTTTATAAACTGTTTAGTGGGAGTACATTTATTTTAATAGCAGTATATGTTTATGAAATATTTATAATTTAAAATGATATACTAGCCATAAAAATGGTTAAGGCATGGTTGAGAAAGTGATTCTCCATTAAGGACTTTTGTGAAGTTGCATATATCCTAGGGATCAAGATCTCACATGATAGATAAAATAGGTTTCCTGAAATAAGTCAAAGCATATACATGGACCAGATACTTAATAGGTTCAGTATGAAATAATTCCAGAGGGGATTGGTACCAGTATCACATGGTAAACATTTTTATAATAAAACATGTTCTCAGACACAATAAGAATGAGATATAACAAGTAATATCCCATATGATTCTATATTAGGATCTATCATGCATGACATCTTATGTACGAGGTGTTATGTTGCCTTTTCTTTCATCATGGTTGGAAGATATCAAACAGATATAGGTGAACATCATTGGACTTTTGTTAAGACTATACTTAAGTATCTAAGGTGAACTAAGGATTTTTTATTTCTGTATGGAGGTTATAAAGAGCTAGTCATAGATGGTTATACATAAACTATCATTTATATAGATCAGAATGGTATTAAGTCACAATTAGTAAATGTATTTGGTCTCAATAGAGGATATATGAACTGGAAGTGTTCAAAATATCCATTTTCACCAATTATATAGAGGATTAATAGTTTATTGTGGCTCTTAATGTATCCATGGAAGTAGTTTGGATTTTTTACTTTGTTCAAGAGCTTAATATAATGCCAATAATTTGAGACCATATCATAATCAAATATGATAACACTACAAAGGTTCCTCTTTATAAATAATTTTTAGTGATTAGAGTATATATGAAAGATAAAATGGAAGACCCCTTGATGAATAATCTATCTCAAAATAGGAATCATTATCATGTGAGAGATAGTCGATTGAATATTATTAATAGTTGGCTCTAGTGAAAGTGGGAGTCTGTTGGAGTTGGTGCATTAGAACCAAATTTTAAGTACTTGATTTATTATATTCATTTTCTTGATTATTATTATTATTTATTTTTCACATATTTATTATTCCTATGTATGATATAGTATGTGATAATGTTCAAAGAATACATGTCACAATAAAAGGTCATAACAATTTCTCACTATAAGGAGAATCCAGATGTGCCAAGAAAGTATTATTGAATATTTGTTATATGATGAAATGATAATGTTTAATGGGACATAGATGTTATTGTATAAAAATGGTAGAAGGATCATAGGAAATTTAGATACATTCTCATGGTTTTTACCCTTGGTAATCTCTATTAAGGGAAGTTATAATAATAGACCAACTAGTAGGAAATTCACATTTATATGTTTCATTAGATGTTCCTGTCAACAAACATGTGAATTGATCCTTAGATGTTATGATTATCATTAATCAATGTCATAAGTCATATAATGTTATATATTGATGAAAACCATGACAACATATTCTCATAGTGAGGTAGGATACATAGGGAATATCATGAGTGATATTGGATTAATAGATAATGTGATAAATGATTTATACCATATATGCATCAATAAAAATAGATATTTCTAACCCTTTGATGGGAATGGAACGTGATGGATAAATCCCAGGACATGGGGTTCAATAGGAAAGTTTATTTCTAGGACGTTAATGAAATATTTATCAATCACATAGGTTGATGACACCATTATGAAACCTGTTTGATTAGAGACATCATGATAAATAGAGTATATTACATATTAATCCTTAATATGAAGTTTTATGTCATCACGACATTAAGTTATTTCTCCATGGGCGCTTGAGCATGTTTCAAGATTATAAACATGGAATTTAGGTAGTTATGTTTAATTCCAATGATAAAGTGACCTGTAGGGTCACACACTAAGTTTCTATAAAAAATAATATAAGTTCAATATTTAATTTAAAAAGTTATAATTAATATTATTCTTAATTTTGGTTTTAATAACTATTTAGTTTTGGTTGATCACCCATATTTAATAACAAGTTATTCAAAAGAATAAGTGAGTTAAATAATAATAATAAATATATGTTTTCAAGGAATGGAAAATATAATGTTTATAATATTTATTGATGAATAATTTAGTGGTATTTATTTATAAAAATAAATAGTCATTATTCATAGTTGGATAAATGTAGATGAGAATAAGTGGACTGAGTTTAGTTGTCTGGTTGGTAATAATATAAATGATATTTATTTTTATATTCATAAAGTGAAGATCATTTCAAGAGATAAATAGTAATATTTCAAATATTATTAGACATGGGTTCAACTAAAAATAAATAATAGTTAAGGGGATTATAATAAATTATCCAAACACAAACCTACCATAATAAATATATAATTTTATCACTTTATATAATCACTCTTATTATGGAAAATAGATAGATTGAGGAGATCCATTATAACCTACAGAGAGATCTAGATATATAGAGTACTCTCTCATCCTCTCTCAAACTAGTAAGAGGAAAACTATAATTCTTCAAGGTGAATTCGGACGAGATCAACTATGAATGATTCAAGTGTCTGGGATAAACTGTGCTAGAACTTGATGATTTTACAATGACATTTATAGATTTTGGTGCATGTCACTAGTATATATATATTATTTAATTGGATCCTATAGCACAATGATGGTATGATGAGATCGATTCAACCCAATCATCAATGAAAAAATAATTACATGTTCAGGTAATACTATATTTTCTCATAAACTAATTATAAATTACATGAGATAATACTCTTATTTTAGTTATAATGTTTAACAATCCAATTAATATATGAAATAAATCCATTAGTCATGATGTCATTCATCATGTACAATAATGATATTTGTAAATTAATATTGGAAAACAGTATTGGATATCCCATACATGCACTTCTGCTATGCCCAGAACCTATGTTTAGGATATTGTGAAATAGTATCACAAATAACTCTACCCAGTACACCATAGTTAAATAATATGTTTTAGAGGATCAATAAAACATTTTTATAAATGGTTCAGTCAATTATGATTCATGCATAACTTCCTGTTTTCTTTTTTACATTATTCTATAGAACATATTTCATTTATACTAAGTCATATTCCATTTAAATTTATTCAAAATACACTACATGAACTCTTATATGGGAAGAATCCCAACCTATTTTTCATTATGTTTTTAAGTTATAAGGAATATACATGAGACATTAATTCAAAAAAATTAAACCCCAAATTAAGTAATTTTTTATTTTTTGGTTATCCACAAGATATAACAGTTTATTATTTTTATAACATGCCGAATCTCAATGTATTTGTAGATCTACATACTATATTTATAAAAATAGTATTTATTTCCAAAATAGTTAGTTAGAATAAATTTAAACTCAAAGAATTTCATGACCCAAAATATGATTTTAATATTGAGATAGATTAGTTTTAAAAACAATGAGTTTTTTAAAATGAGCTGTTATAGTATTCAAAATAATCATAATGTTTTGGTAGATTTTAGAAAGAACCTATGATATATAGATTTACTATTTTTAATGAAGAAAATATTTTAGTAATAGAAGTTTATAGAACATCTTACAAAGAGGATATTATGATTTTTGACTCTTATAAATGTTTAAATGTAATATAATTTGAAATGGAATCCTTGTATAATGATTAGGTTTGTAACTTGGTAGGTCCTCCTAGATGGCCAAAAGTCATTTGGTGCAGGCGAGTCTTTCATTAGAAGAATGAAATTTATGGTATAATGTTTAACAATAAATATCACCTGATATCCAAAAGGTTTTAAAAACTTTCTTTGTAATGATTATGAAGAAAAATGATTTTCAGTGTATATGGTAAAATCCATTAGGATTATGTTATTCATAAAAACATATTATGATTATATGTTATAAAGAAGTTATTTTTATGTATTCTCATAATTCCCCTTTACACCTCCCATATTTTTAAAATTTCTGACCATTTTCTCAGTATCGGCTGGTCTGAGTGCTGCCCTTGGGATTCATTATCCATCGTTAATGGAGGATGGGACCTCTATAATAGGGACTAACTCTCCCTCCCGGACTATTTTGAATGTGGTGAATTTTTATATAGTCCAAGATAACCCCAAACTAGTTCAAACAAATTTTTTTTGGTCCGAGGGGGAGGGGAGATAATTCCTAAGAATCCTCTATCCATCATGGTGGTCCTAAAGGCCCCTAAAATCTCTATTTTTGTGAAAAAATCAATATCCTAATGATTTCATTAGAGGAGATAGTGTTTGTGCCAGATTTCCATTAGTAGAACCTTATGGTTTTGTTTAGTGTGGATCAACCACATATATATTTATTCAAGGATTTTGTCTCTTCATGAAATATAAATTCACTAAAATAGGTATGTGTGTTGAGCCAAAAATACTTCTAAATTCATTTATTTTTAATGAATATTTCATAAAATCTTGTGTGAGGAAAGGTTGATCTTAAATCTTTTGGAATTGTATTCTTTTTAGGTGGTCACTAGAATTTCCCTTGGGTATTGTTCCTTCTTCATCTATTGTTTGGGTTCTATTTCATAACCTATCTCTTTCGTTCCATAGTACTTCCTCAATAAACTAAATTAGAGACTTGATTGGATATTTTATCTTTGTGTATGAGGGTAAAACTTAAATTAAACCCATGATATCATACTGGATATGTTCTTCATGACACTAACCATTAGGGATCTCTTGGAAAATGATAAGCTAAGTGTGACATCCCAAGACTACTTCTGATAGAATAGGGGTTGGTGACAATAGACTAGAGGGAATAAACTGAAATGGGAGGGCTTCAACTAATTTACCTATACACATACACACACAAATATATCTATGATGAATTATAGTAGAAAAATAAAAACCACAAGATCTAGTGTATGACCATGCATGTAATAACCCTTAGATAATATATGAGAGTATGATAATATAAAACCAATTTATAAAGGTAAAAAATAAATTCCAAGGAAAAAATGAAGTACCAAACTGAAGAAAATTGGAAAAAGTGAAAAATGAAGAGAGATCGACTCTTGATACCCAAGTCTGACCACCGTTCACAACCAATGTATCTTAGTACCACTATACTTCACCAAAAACACCGTTTATCTACTTGTTTTTTTTGCATAATACATGATACATGTTGGAAAACACCATCAAAGGGTGAGTATATACATACCCATTTTGATTCCATTATAACTATACCTAGATCAATATAAAGATAAAATAGAATTAAGATTAACCCATAGAAAGTGGAAATCAAAAACACAACATCTATGCTTATAAAGAAACACAGATGAGATAGAATGAGGATTTCCATCTCACATACCATATTAGAATGATGAGTCATCTTATAACTTTAAAGATATATATCTAATTCCCAACATCAAACAGAACCACATAAGAATCTATGTGGAGGACCCACACCTCTCCATTTTTCTCCACAGATGAGGGGGAACAACCACTAGTGGATGGCTTGATTCTCATCAGAGGTCGAATATGGGGGGGGGAGGGGGGGTTCCACTCCATCGATAGAGGACCCATTACCTATTTAGTAAGAGGGTTTTACAACCCAACATATGTGAAGAGTATGTGGGAAGACTCCCTATTGAAACCTGGAGTTTCAAACCCCAATGTCTCTCTGATAATTCATCATGATCACTATTATTGACCATGTGTCACTTATATAAGTATCATTCCCACATCAACTTATTTTATATCTATAATACCAAAATGAGAAAAACCATCATGATATGTGTGGAAAATATATTTTTATAGGGTACTCATAGGTCCATATATAGGTCCAAAAAAGGAGATAAGGAGGGTATAAGGATATGGTATAAGTACATTGTGTGTACATGGGGTCACATGGTGTGTCACATCACTTCATCACCTTTATGGGTTATCCCATGGACATAGCATGAAAATAAATGCCATTGAACATGGAATGTACACATGGGAACGTGATGTTTATATACAATAGGGGTGTAGTGAGTGTTCATCGAGAACACAACTTGATTGGACATGTACAACCACATGGTGTGTGGGCCTAGCCACATGGCATGTGTGACCACTCAGGATCCTGGGCATGTACACCTGGAAAATGAATTAAAAACCTGGGTAGGGTCACATGATGTGTGGGCCCAAACATAAGATTTTTGATCCTTAAATCAACCAAAACTAAAGGAGATGTCAAAACTAAGGAACACGATGTGTGTTCTTCCAGACTACAAAACATGTAGTTAGGTTTTTCATAGGAAGTAAAGCATGGTACCCATTTGGAATCTAGATTCATTGTTTCCACCACAATTTACACTTGTTTGAATAATAAAATCTTCCATAATCAAAGGGGAAATCTCTATATTTTATTTCTAGGCCTTTAATAGTCCAAAATTAGAACTCCTAATACTCGTGTGATAATCCATCACTCATCAAATCATGATCAGAATCTCAAATACATTAATCCATCACCTGCATCCCACATCAAACTTTGATATGACAAAAGCCACAAATTTTTATGTCATGCATGAATCCACCATGAATCTGGGGGTTCGATCATGATTTTCCCACCTCGACAATGTCAAACTCTAACCCCATAGGCCAATGAAAGAGATCATGAAAAATGACACAGGAAAAACATAAGAATGAGTTAAAACCATCATCAGCTATTATGATCTTGGATAATGATTATATAATCATATAATACAAGGGTAAAATAATATATATGAAATATTAAAATAGGATTAATAACTGCATTTATGTCTATGATAATGTGAAGTATGGTAATCACTGAAAAAATGAAAGCAGATAATGAAATCCATTATTATCAATTAACGCAAGGGGATGAGACCACAAATAATGATGCTTAACTTGATTATGGATAAATATTATATGAATAATTAATCTCTAAAGATTAATAATATTAAGATTCCTTGTTTTCATTTCATCTACTGATTCTACTTGATTGTTATCATTGATTCTCATTCATAGTTTCCAATATAAATGATGAATACCTCTTCCTTCTCTAAAATCCCCCTAGGTTATGTGTCTAACACTAGAAATGTTCTATAACAGTGCATTTAAAAGGTTGTTTTAGTTTTTTAGTGAATAAATAAATAAAATAAATAAATTAATTAATTCACTTAACTCTCCCACCAATGGATTCCCTCGACCTGATGTCTAATGCTGACCAACATTATGTAGCACCTAGGGTAAACCCCATGTTCTAGAATTAACAGTGGTCTCAAACTTCATATTTGAGGTATCTATTAATGGGAGAAACATTTATTTTAAAATGATATTTTTGGATGCTTTAATATATATTAATATTTTTAATATATTAATTCTAGGGTCCTTAAACGCCCAAACACCATGCCAACTTAGAGGAAAAATACATAGACATATATATAAAATATTCAAAGAACTAAATCCACACAATATGGTGTTGTTAAAAGTGTAGAGATTGATTTATTGAATGATGTTCCTATATTCATGGAAATTTGGGTGAGTAACTCATACTCTTGTAATCAGAGGTTGTTTTTTTTATTACAAAGTTTCCTTTTGTTTAGAGTTACTTATCTAATGACACTTTACATCAGTTTATAAAAGGATCTCATCGAATTCAAAGTTCCCCATATAGATAATAGAGTTACCACTTGGTGGAGTGGGGAATGGAGTCATGATCCTTTTTAATATTAAGATATTTTACAAGATTCATCATATGATAATGCAGTTTATATTGATCCCTAGAATATGGTTCATCTACATACGAGGGTCTCTCCAAGATTTCTAATAGATGTGTTAAGGGGTTGGGAGGACTAAGATGTATCTATTACCCAGGGAAAACTATATGTGAAAGTGGAGGATAAGGGTTAGGCTAGTGTGTATTATATAAAGGTCTCTTTACCTGGGATTATATTTAGCCTTGACCATCTGATTGATTCCCCAGTAACAAAGTTGGAAAATAAGTTTTTTTAGTACCTTTCAGGTACTCGAGTGTCTTCAATCTTGTTGGTGGTTCCTTTTTATAATGGTAAATATGTACTAGCTACAAAATCTTTTTCTTTTTTGGATGATTATTAGGGGGAATATCCAGTGCATTTGGCCACTGTGGGGAAATCTTATAAATCAAATCCTATAACGTCATCCTATGGTAGAATGGTCACCAAATCTAAAAATAAGTCTTATCTTAATATCCCACTAAAATATGATAAATCAAAAGGTTTTTTGGGTCATAAGTTTGTTTTTATACTATTTTAATAATCTCATTCATAGTTCTGAATACTTGATGGTTTGGCACCCAAACAAAAATATACATTATTTTCAATAGTTTTAAAACCAACCTCTTACCTTTATCAATAATTTTTGAGTTGAAACAAAATGCAGTTCACATTATCAATTATAGGAGAAATATATGTTTTAATGGTTGAATAAATAAAAATCATAATAATAACCATATTTGTGTGTTATAGAAGTGTACCATAGCTGTTGAAAAATATGATTCATCTAAAAAAAATATTATCATCTATATTAGTGAAAATAATAATTCCTTACTATTTTCAATTTTCATGAAAAATATGATCTTTAGGAAAGGGTAACCCTCTAGAACCACTTGGATCATTTAAATATGCAATCCCAAACATGGTTCATCATGGGGGAGGGGGAATTTTAACAAAATTATGGATAGTTTGAAGAAGAATGGGAATTAAATATCCAAAATAACACTATTCAATATTTTAATAATTTCATATATCTCAATAATCTTATAGATATGAGTTCATCTGGAGAAAATGACAAATTATATAATAATAAGAAAGTAATGTAGTATAGATGTTTCCATTTGGAAAGATGTTTTGCCAATATGAAAAGAAATTATCTCTTCTAGTAATCAAGGGTCTCTCATCTAACCGGGTCCATCTCTAAACACAACCCATTTTAATTTATTTGAGTTCATCTATAAATAAGACTAAGAACATTTTATTCTATAATATATTAATTCAGGAGGACTAATTTATGGATGTTTTTAGATTAACATGTAATAGTTCCCTGCATGGAAATTCATGGATTAGGTTTCACAACAAGTTCGTATATCTCAAATAAACTATTTTAGATTGAAATATAAGATCTCCTAACCCATATAAAGGTATTATAAAGATTAAAAGAGAGATTAACTTTTTGGAATCCAAGATATATGAATGGTGGGGGGATGAAACTATCAATATTCTGTTGTGTAAGTAGGACTCTCTTGCATGGAATATATTTTAGTATAAAAGGGAAAAAAGGGGGAAGTAAAGGGCCCTATGGATCAAGGAATGGGATAAAAAGATATCATATTTCCATGATTTTTTAATATATATATATATTAGGTGGAACTAGAATATTCATAAGGGGGTGGATGAATGTATAGTGACATTTTGGTAGTTGGAACCCAAGTAGTGGATCACTTAAAATGACTTTTAATCGATCCCATTCCAAAAAGAAATAGTGGGTACCAAAGGGAGTCTGAAGGTACATACTTCTTTAGTCGGATCCCTAGGATATTGGATGACTCAAATGAAAACATTTTATAGTGGGTTATATGTGATTTGAAAATTAAATTATCCACATATAACCTCAATCCCAATAGTTTCCATGGGACTGGCGGGTTCCCTTTTTCTTTTTATATTTCATATTGGGACATAATCAATGTAAACCTCATTTCATCCACTCAGGATTTATTCAGTGGTAGCTGGAAGATGAGAGTATCCTATTCCATGACCATTGTTATCATTACAAAGGTGAAAAAACCACTTCATTCATCCTATTTTATCCTATATTAATTTAAAATTTCTTATAAAATTTGATGGATTCAATTATCAATAATAGTCTCACTCATTTACTTCCAAATATGATTATATAGGAACTACAAAATTTGATTAAAGAAAAAAATATATAAAGATTTATTGATATTTATATGTAGATAATGAATAAGATCAATAGAAAAATAATAGGTTCCAACATTATGGTGAAGGTTAAAATGAATAAAGTTTATGAAAAATTGGAGTGGAACTTCATTCTTAAAAAATGAGAAGATACAATTTATCATAGCGGTTTTAAGGACAACTTTTTAGTAGTTAATCATATCCATGGATCTCTATTTCTTCATCATGGAACATGAAACAATTAATAGGAACCTCAAGGATGGGTTTGTAGATATAAAAACCACTCACTTCAAAGTTATGTTTGGATTTTTTGGATAGTCCCACATTTTCTTTGAACATGATATACTTTTTTTCTTCTGTGGGATTAAAATATATTTACATGGATTCAAAGGAGTTTTGTAAGAATATACCATTGGAGTTTGAAGAAGTTAAATATAGAAAATAACAATTTATACCTACCCAAAGGTATATCCAAAATAAGAGTTACCAAAATTCAAAGAGAGTTGGGAATGAGAAAAAATAAATTTCATATGGATTATTTGGTGGATATAATCTCCCCAGGTAGGTAAATTATTCAAATCTTATAGGGACTTTTTAACCAGTTTACTAGTCCAATTTTGAATTGGAAGAGTATATTATTATCACTTGGGGTTGAATTACCATTGTTAATAGTGTTCTTAGGTACGTATTGATGATTTTTTTGTTTCTATTGGATCATATAAAGGTTATCATGAATATTGAGTAAGTTTTGAATTATTTTATCTAGGACACCCATCAGGAGGGGAGGAACCACTAGGATAGTTGGGGAAAAATAACTTGGCTAGTGGAAATGGGGGGAATCAATATGTTGAATGTGGTAGAAAACATGTTTTTATTAAATTATAAGTAGGATTGGGATATCATTAAGGGTATCTTGCTTTTGGATAAGCTGATACAATCCAAATATCATCACTAGGATGTGACATAAAGGAAATTTCATGGGAGGACTTTCGATCATTTTCGTTGTATATAGGGCTACCTTCCGATGCTATATCATTAGACTAGATGTATTATCGATACCGGCGACATGCTAATCTTGAAATCCAACCAGGATGGGAATATGGTTGCCCTACCATGATGAATTATTACTAAGTTATTATTTTGATAATCCATAAGATACCCAAGGTTTGTGTTGTTAGTTCTAAAAAAAGGAGTAATTTTTTTAACTCAATTCACTCATTAGAGGAGTAAGATATATGCATACTCGTATAATCTTTGAAAGGCTCCATCAGAGTGGTATACCTACAACCCTTAATAATAATACATCTTTAGAGAAGTTCCATAGAATCTATATAGTGTTATAAAATTCCTATGATGCTTAACTTAATTTTCTAGAGGATATGAAACAATACTATTCCTATGGATTGAGAAGTGTAAAAGAAATGGATGTTCATGGAATCTAAATGTGATTGTTTTTTTTGTTCCTAGTACCAAGCCTATTTTACATGTAATGGTTAAAGAGGAGGGGTAAAATATGAATAGTGGATGAAATATATTTTCTTGGGGGTTAGAAATCATCAGAGCCACTAGAGTAGTCTTCATAATCACCAACCCTTTTGTAGAGGGAATACAAGAAGTAAATCATAATGATTACTAATAGTGGAGGAGTACTAGGTTCTATGGGATGATAGAAATATAACTAGGCACAATGTGCAAAAATTATCTCATCTCAGATTAATGAATAATACCAGAACACTGTTTCACAAGCTTAGGTCCCCCATGAAATGTATAAAGAGACTACCGTTCATCAGATCCCACAACCCTTAGATGAATCCAGATAGGAGGCGTTACTAGGTTTGATAGAAGCCACACTAGGTTGGAAATAAATTTATATAACTAGATGTTTAAACCATGGTATCATGAGAGGTGTTGGTTTGGCCTTAAACTATAGCAGATTAGTGGATATGGCCTTTAGATTCTTTTACAAGATAAGGAACCCACATATAGCCGATGATCATACTGTTCTCAATGGATTTCAACTCTGTAAGATGGATAACATCATTTTGGATGACGTTGAGATAGATTACACCATTATATATAGATCTATTTCAGCTGTTGATATCCTTCCTTGGAATGTTATATATCAAATTCGAGAATATAAACACCTTTTAGACGACCAGGAGATAATCTCCCTCACTTTGATGGGGGGGGGGTTAGTTGTAGATTATTTAGCCTCTATGGGTACCCAAGATGACTCTTTATTTTTGTTTATTTGTTCAGAATACCTTCAAATGTGGTGTTTTATCATTTTAATGATTGAATCCATGGGAATTAACCACCTTAGGGAACCTTAACCTCCAGATGGTCTTATAGTAAAATATTTATTATTGATTGATTATGTTTTCACTCAAATAGATGTAAAAATTAAGTTCCTTTATGATATTTTTTAGGATTAAAATATGTTACATACTAGTGGTTTTAAAGATCAATGAAATCATTATATGATTTATAATATTCAATAATCAATTTATGGGTTACAATAAGATTCTTTGTGTTAGAATATTATTTTTATAAGCTATCAAATAGTTTGATATTATTAACAAAGAAGTAAATTTTTGTGTGTACAAATGTGTTAATGGGATAATTGTTTTATTTGTGGTGTTAAATATTGATTACATTATTATAATAAAAATTTAAAGATGAATTTTACAATTATTGAAAACTATTCGGAAAAAATATTCTCATGGCGCCGCACTTTCCTAGATCTCCCAACCCTCATGATTTCATATTCACCTTATTTATGGTTTCCCTATAATCCACTTGAAAAAGCAGCTGGGTCTCTATCCCTCCCCTCTCACATCTTTGACATTGAGATCCTGTGGTGGTTGTCTGGGGGATTTCTCCTTGGATCTTCATCCGTCACTCTCCATCATCAGGATATCATGTTATGTGTGATGTCTAGGTATTTTATCCCTAGATATTGTGGTGATAATGGTTGTGGCATCTATCAGTGGTCATTGCTGCTTCACAGTCAGATCCCCGTCTTTGAGATTTGGTCAATGATTATGGTTTATCAGTCCTTGTAGGCCACCTGCGGTGATTGATTTGGGGTATATTGTTTATGAATTTAGAGAGTATCTTGGGAACAAACCCTTGGGGGTCTGGGGTCATGTGATACAGATTAATATGATGTGGTAGTGTGGGATCCCGATCCCAATAATAGGGAGAAATCCTGGAAAGTTATTGATGGGGTTCTTATGTGATGTTGAACATCTCCTATGGTGTTGTGGAGCAGCTCCTCAGATGTCAGCGATGGAGATGTTCCAAACAACATTGGCTGTTAATAGTTGATTAAATCCATGAAGTGTGATTCTTTCTAGTTTTACACTCTTCCAGACTATTTTTCATGTATTATTGGTTATTCTTGTTCTTGATGAACAAATTTATTTGTGGACATTGGTTTTCATTGTTTCATTTGGTTGTAACACATCTTTTAGAAATTTTCATTGGGTAGGTAGACTAAAAAGAGGGATGGGTGTGATAACACCCATCATCCATACATGTGTCATTACTTTGATGGAAGATGGGTCCCTTTCCATGACATTTTACCATTTCTTTCAGTCTTATTTTTCATAGCATCAGGTTGAAATTACTGGGAGTTTTATTATTTCTTTTTCGGATGAAAGGATTGAAAGAGAGAAGGGTGTGCTGGAACCCTTCATGTGGAACTCCTTCACATTCTATGTTGGTTAGATAGATGATCTTCCATATTAGGCTTCCAACACTATGAAACTTCTTATTATAGGGGGCGATGCATTATTTGGACTGAACTCACTATGGCGATGTATGGTGAGTGGGGAGGTGAGGATTTCTAGTATCTGTTTAGACATTTTATTCTTTTAGACATGCTGGATATTTTTGAAATTTGTTTTTAATGCATTTACCTTCATGTTATGGGTTCCCTCTTTCCCATTCCAAAAAAAGAGGCTCT
The DNA here is from genome assembly GCA_963277665.1 of Viscum album. Lineage (NCBI taxonomy): Eukaryota > Viridiplantae > Streptophyta > Magnoliopsida > Santalales > Viscaceae > Viscum > Viscum album. Next base: position 191,399,059 of record OY728151.1, on the reverse strand, counting down.
ATCATTTTAATGTTCAATAAAGGGGAATTTTCCCCCAACCTTTTCAAAAATAAGGAATGAAGATATATAAATATAGATCTAAATGAATTATATACCTTGGTCAGAACACATGCATTAGTAATGTTTTAAGAAGTTTAACATAGAAAAATATAAATGGGTTATTTACTATTGTTACATGGGAGGAGTGGTTCAAATACATAGTGTCCCTTAAATTTTTTGAAGGATATAAACATATGAATAAGATTTCATATGCATATATTGTTAGTTTAATCATGTATGATATATTGTGTACTCATATTAATATATATTATACATTAATTATAATGTGTAGACTATTAAACTTCTACTGAAAGTCATTAGGTATCCATTAATGATATTCTTAAGTACTTTATAAGAACTAAGAAAGTATTTTTTTCTTTTGTGGTGAGGAATAACTCATTAAAAGGGTTTTAACTATGTTAGTATCTAAATTGATAAATATTTCTTTAGATATCATTCATGATTTAAATTTTTCATGAATTATTGTGCTATAAACTAGAATAATTCAAATAAAACAATTTTTTTTGATCATATAATTGAATATCAATATATCATAACATTTGAATAAGTTAAAGCATTTATTTGTATAATGAAGATAATTAAGAAACTAGGGGTTTTCCAAATAATTATGCATCCAATTGAGATCTACTATGATAATAGTAGAGTGATTACAAAATATAAGGTACCCAAGTCTCACCAAATATCCAAAAATATTTTTCTCATCATTTTCATCTCATTAAAGATATTATTGAAAATTGAAATATTATGTTGCTTTTATTTCCTATGGTTGATAATTTATGGATCCTCTAAAAAAACCCTTACATAATAAAAGTACTAAATCAATTCCAATTCTATTAGTATTAGATACATGAGTGACTATAATTAGTATATATGGAATATTGTTAGTGTTTTTCAATATATTTAGTCAACATTTATTGATTTATGGATATGTTATATCATGTAATTTATATTAATTCAAAAACCTTATTGTTTATTTATGTATATTGGGTAGAACATGGTATATTATATGATAATAACTTCTATAAAATATGTATTACTATTATTTTATTGATCGGTAATCATTATATTGGAATATAATGATATATTATGATCCATATGAGTAAGATAAATTGTATAGAGAAATAACTAATCACCCATAGGATATAAGTTGCTAAACTTTTTTTTAAATTGGACTTATTAAATTACACCACATAAATTGTCATATATATTTTATTTGTGTTAAATAATTGAACATCAGATATGGATACTTTTAATTGATGTTGTTAAATAACTTCTTTGCTTGCGAGGTATCATACATTGATACCTATATAAAATCATTTGATAATTTGGATAAATACAAGGTAATTGTGTATGACACTAATAAAGTGGAAGGGATTTTATTAACTATGGTAACATGTGTCATCCTATATGACAGGTTATGAAATCATGTCCCTAAATTATGATTTCACTAAGTGAATGGACATGAAAATTTAATTAAATTTTATGTATTTATATAAAATTGAGTCGAGTAAAGAATTGATAAAAAGGATAATATTTACAATATTGACAATATTCATGTCTCATAATTCACATTGATATTAATAAAAAATGAACTATGTTAATCAACATGTGGTATATTAGGTCACACCAAACTCTGTCATAATTTAGGTAGCTATGAAATGGATTAGAATACCATTATTTATGACAATGAATATGATTCATAATTATTTACAATTATATAAAGGACCCTTGGTCTCATAAAAATAAAATAAAATTAATTGGCAATTTTAACCAATGTGATTATGTCATGGGTAAATATGTTTATGTTTATTGTAAATAAAATAAATTTTTTCATGAATTTGAAATATTTAATTAAATACTAATTAAATAATTAAGTAATAATTAAATAATTAAATAATTTATATGTAATTATTATATAAATAATGAGTTATTCATATTTTTAAAACATAAACATGTGGACAAAACTAAATGGGATTTGACATTAAACCCAGATAAATGAGATTCCAGGGCCCATTACTTGTAAAAACTTTATAATCTCAACTAAATATACAACTTATGAACCTATTTTCCATCATTAAAAAATTTTTTGGCTCATTAATTCACCTTATAAGGTGGTTTTGTGATTAATCCACTGTTGATGGCTATTTAATGATTCAAAAGACAATTTAATCATATTTATTTCAACCTATTTGGTTTTTTAGTAATTTAGATTCCTCGGAGGCTATTAAATAACCATATATATATATATATATATATATAAATTTAAAGTAGGAGGTGTGAAGTATTGTTACCATTGAATTAATGTAAAGGTGGTTATTAGTGTTCTCCAGTGTTCCACATCTAAGAAAGTCCCCTAGTTATCCTTACATGAGGGGATATATAGTGATTTTATCATTCTATCTTCAATCATTTTTCTTTTGGACTAACTAATATCACTTATATAGGAATTTTATCTATTGGAACTCTGGTTATCAATGATTATGGATGATATAATTAAGATCATGCTCAATCGATTGATCAAATATAGATTATAAAATTTTACAGCTGACAAAAAATTTAATAATGTTGTGTTGATTGGAAATATAAATTTTGGTTAAATTTTATAGTCTAAATGGGTTTTTAGGTTTATATATATATTGTTTTAAAAATTATCCATTGTGACCATAGTTTTCATGTAAATTTTAATAATGAGAAGAGTTTAAATCTTATGCGCAGATCATGTGTGAAAGGAAAAATTTTACAAAAGCAAATATTTTGGATTTAGTCACCAATATAGAGAAGTAGGGGAAGTTTATTGAATGTTTTTACTATTTTCTGGGGGTTTTATATAATTTTTTTGGATCATGTGTGAAATAACTACATTGAATATATAAGGTTTTCAGGAATGAATTACACCAAATAATGATTCATTAAATGAATTATGTAGTAGTAGAATTCCATGAATGAATTTCATGGAATATAGATTCTATGAATTAACTAGATGATACATGGATTATGTTAAATAATTATACTATATGTGGATTATTAGAAATTTTTATCCAGAGAAAATTTTATCTTTGAATGGAATGAGGAGAACCATGTGACTGCGAAGGGTGAATCTTACACCGATGCTGTAAATCTTGGATTAAAGAAAGTATTTTTATATTAAGTTTTTTATATGAATGGAATGTATGTAATATTATGTAAAAATGTTTTATGGGTCCATTTTACGATAAATATATCCCGAATAATATCATTTAGAAAGGGTAACTAATTTAAGGAAGATTATAGTAAATTAATTTCTTTATTTTTGGAATGAATCTAGAAACTTGAAGAACTAACATAGTAGATAGAACAATGAAAGTATTATCTAGCATAGAAAACAATAAAGAATATACATGTTAGTAATAACCATGAAAAATTAAAATAAATCATATTATTATGAATAACTTATGTAGAAATTATACAACTATTGATAACTTATATGGAAGGTTGATGACTGTGAAGAAATTTCATAGAAGGGATATTTACGCAAATAAATTACATGAAAGGTAGATTTTTCAGATAAAATTATATATTGAATAATACAATATATATATATCTTATGTACTGAGAAATGAAAAATATAAAACATACATGGTAATTAGAATTTATGTAAAAGCCTAAAAAAGGTGAATCAAGAGTTATTCTTCATATATTAGGTAATTTATATTGTTTTTGGATATTATTAATTAATATCATGGATTAAATTAAATAATTATTTTATTCATATCATGATTAAAATCATAGTATACATTATTTTTTGGATGGAACTGACCATAATGCTAATAAAATAAAAACACATCATTTTGATTCAATGAGAAAAGGAGTCAATGAGAGTGTCTTGAGGGAGGTAGTGTGTTTATCCCTAAAACAATTGTAAATTAAGTGTTCCTAGAATGATGTGACCAAGAATGAAACATTATATCTATCAAACTAAGTAAGATTATTGGATTTTGGAACATCAAAATATTATTGATGTGCAATCCTTAGACATAACCCTTTGTGGGGAACTAAGTAATATTGTTGAGACTCGTTTAATTTCCTAAATTTGTGTTATTGGTGAATGTGAAATTAATGTATATATGTTTAAAGAGTTCCTAACAATATATGAACAAGTTATAATTATACGTGAATAAATTTTCATGCCCTAATTCACTCCCATGTTACGGTGTGTATAAGATTATTGGTTACATCATAATACCATAAATGCATTGGTGATTGTAATTATTAATGGATAATAAAAGTTATTTGAATTAATCAATTACAATTTTTTATAAAAATTGATTTTTTTTAAAAGGTGTTACTATATTTATTATTTTAGTATTTTTTTAATATTTTCTTCATTTACTGGTTATGATATTTGATGGGTTTTTTACTGCATTCACAATATACAAAGGGTTATAAAAATCATTAAAACCTCTTAAGACACACTATATATAATAATAAATCAAACTTTAGTGTAAAACAATGGTTGAGAAGTTATCAACCCATGGAAAATTCAGATACTTTTTTATTGACCACTCATATGGAGTCTCCCCACCTCATCCCATATCCACTATAATGTATATCTATTGGGAAAATATCCATATACAGAGACTCACTTTTATGAAGTTTCCACCAATATATACTTAGTTGGAACATAGGTTATTTAAGAATAATATCCTAGAGTTATATTTCATAAAAATAATAGTTTTTAAGTATGGTCAAATTTAGTTATTTTTTTTCAATACGGTAGTGAAAAGATAAAATTTAATCTTAGTAAAGTTTGGATCTAATTTGGTAATATTTGAAGTAATTTGTATTGAATTTTGAAAAGTCATGATATTATTAGGTAAACCATGTCATTATATCTAAACCAACAACTTGGTTAAATGTGTTTTATAGGTAATGGTTAGTGAAATGTAAAAAATAAGAGAATCAAGAGGTTAGAAATACGATGAGTAAAAACCAGATATCAGTTCTTCTAACCATATTGTACTTTAAAAACTACCACTAATGTGGAAACTATTTTTGGATTTTTTTTAAAAAACTCAATAGACACTGTATAATTAAAATTCAATGACATGATTTTAATTATGGTTTTGGATAAAATTACATTCCATTATAGTTAAAGGAAGATAGTTGATCTTGGTATGTGTAGATGATTGAAAAAAAATCAGAGTGGGTAAACCATGTCATAATAAATGTCATCTATTATATTTAAATTTTAATGAATCTATAACTAAAACTTGTTGTTAAGGTATTATGCATGTCATATCTTTCTTGTAATGAAAAAATAAGGTAAATTATCATGGTGTAATCTAAAATGTATGGAATTTAAGAATATAGAGGTAGTAAACTCTATTGTGTTTGAAAAAAAATCATGATTTAGTTTAACAACAACCATGTCATAGTGTGTCTTGGATGTCAATTTTAAAAGAAGGAAATAATTGGATATTCAACAAAATATGGTTTTTAATGGAAGTTAATTTCATGGTAAAAACACTGAATAAGAAACCACATAGTTTTTTATTTTAACATGCCTTATTTGTCATGGATTTAAAAGATTTGTTATATTTTGTTCATTTGGAAAATATAGAATGATATGATATTTAATTATATATTTTACTTGACCATAATAATAGTTTTTGATGACCAATGAAGGTGTAACTAGTTCCCTATAAAGGTCTAGATATTTGGTGAATAGATTGAAAATTTTAGTTTAATGAAATAGAGAAAAGTCGATAAAAACACAATGATACATGCCATTTTTTAATTATCATGAATTATAGAGGGTAATATACATAATTCTGAAGATCTTGAACAAGACTAATGATTTAATATTTTTTAAATAAATATTTGATTGGAAACATAATTTTTGGAATATGATATTTATTATCTTTGAAATATTTTATTCTGAGTGACCTAAATTTCATATATTTTAATGTTTCTTTATTTTATAGAAGTGAGAGGAATGACTTGAACAATGAAGTCAATTGTGAAACGAACTAAAAAATTTGCATCATTATAGTGATTTTTTAATTTTCCTTAGTACATTAACACATCATCGATGTATTCTTCATGGATTTAACCCTTTTAGATAAACTAAGCTAAATTTTCTTATAATTTCATTTATATTTTATATTTATATGTATTGGAACTTAATGTGAATTGTTCAAGACAATATTTTTAACATAATGATAAGATCTATTTGTTGGAAAAAATTATACACCCTAATTTTTAACCATCAAATGGTGTTTTGGTATTTTTGTTTTCAACAATATGTATTAGTGCTGAAAGGTAATTACTTATATAATTTATCTCAATAAGGTCTTTGACATGGAGAATGTCATTAAAAAAATGAATTTACAATCTTCAATAGATTCAATTATCAGATTTAGACTACATGAGATATTATTTCTAATCTCCTAGGTTTAATATGTTCACTATTATGATGTATAATATTTAGATTTGTGATCCCATTTGAATGTAATTAAATTAAATAGAAATTAAAATTATCAATGTTTTTTCAAATTCATAAAATTCCTTATCAAGATCACTCTTAAAAAAAATAAATGAATGTGATTAGTATTAGTTTTATAAATGTGATTTAGGATAAATTTATTAACAAATTTGAAGGGTAAAACAATTTCGTTATAGAAATGTTGCAAGTGTTCTATAAACGTTTTTAGGATTTTAAAGAGACACCCCAATATGAACATTGATGGGTTCTTATACCAAATTATTGAGGTTATTGGATCCATTCCTAGACTTGATAAAAAAATATATGATATGAAGGTTGTGAATAATATCCTATGAATATTTTTACTTTTTTTTAATAAAAATACATTAGTTATTAAATAATGGAATTTGGTATATATTTCACTGAAGGATATGAAAATTATCTTGGAATATTATGAGATACATGTGAAACTGAAAGTTTTTGTCAGTTATTCATCTAAGGGGATAACATTAAAATCAATTAAGAATATCAACATAAATGTAGTTGACGTTGAAGAAGATTTGAGTTTGGAGTTTCTCTCATTGGTCGAAATAAAGTCTAAACATGGAATGAGAATATTTATTATAAACACACAATTGGACTGTTTTAAGTGTGGAATGGTTGGAAATATTTTTTTTGAGATATAAAATGGGGATTGAATGTATTGATTATGAGTTTTATTACCCATGTAATCAATTGTGAAATATTTCCCCAGGATAAATTTTGAAATCAAGAAATAAAACCTAAAGGATATTTAAAAAAATGTCTTTAGTAAGAAAAGAGGAAATAAAATATGATACCTATCTTGAGAAATTTTAAATGAAATTAAAATGGATTAAATAGATTCCATTATGGTGATGGTATAAAAATATAAATTTAAAAAATAATATGAAAACAAACTTAAATGAGTTATTATTCTCAATCTTTAACCCAAAGGTTTACTAGGGGAGATAAACATAAAATTTAAAAGGAATATAAATATTTTTAGACAACTGAAATATTTTTAAGAAAATTTTTACCAACATAAATCTAAAATCACTTAAATATATAAGGTTGTGGAGGATCAAGTAGTTGAACATGGAAAATATAGGGAAGATATTTTCTTTAAGCTGAATATTAAGGAAAAGTAAAAGTCAATCAATAAAATTAATAATTATATTGAAAATAAATGAAAAAATATTGAATATCTAAAATGATAATTGGATAACATGAAAAGGAAGATAAAATAATAACTGAAATTTATATTTTAAAATAAGTAACTTTAATTTGGGAAGTTCTATAATGAGGATGTTAATGAAAGAGCTTAAAGATGTATAAAGAATATTGACTTGTTCTTAAATGATAAAATAAATAGTAACATGGGAAAAATAGAATTAAATTTGAAGTTGAATCTTTTTAAACCATTATTTTTTTATTAAGGGAAAAAAATATAAAGGATGAATAAAATTAATTAAATCAATATTTGAGTGTTATTAAAAAACAAAAAAAAATTCTAATTGGTATAAAAAAATGTAGAGTGAAAGTGAAATGATATTACCCTAATGATGTTAAAATGTTATCTTTTCATAGGTAAAATTATCAATAATTGTGATAAGTTATTGAGTTATCTACAATTCAAGGACTCATATGTCAAAAAATTAGGATGATCGAATGTTCTTCATCTTAATGAATTTTTTTACCTCAATGTAGTTTTGGATTATCTATATTTGTCCATAAAGATTTTAATTTATTATTATAATAATGGGAAATAGATTCTATATATCCTAAAAGATAATATAGAGTAAAATAAATAATTTTGCAACATTGGAGATCTAATTTTCTCTATCATATGTTGTGGAAAATTGCACAGTTTCATATTATAAGAGTAATGAAGAGGGAATTCTTAATGTTTCAACTTAGTCAAAAATGTATTGGAGAGAAAATAAGAATATAAAAGATAAATTAGCTCAAATAAAGATAAAATAACTTAATAGTACTAGCATATTGATTCTTAAAAGTGGGTGTTCATCCTACATGATCAAAAATATGATATTGTTGAATAATATAAGGAATTATATATATTAAATGATTCACTTTGAAAAAGATAGAGTGTTAAAGAAAAATGGATGTAATAAAATGAGGCTTTTAATTAATTCTATGAATATTATTATTTTTACCTTATATTGATATTAATAATACATTCATATAAATTATGAAACGTTTTTACTTTTCATAACCTTATATTAACTTTGACCATATTTTAGGTTTATTAAAACATTTCATTATATAAACATGAAAATATCATCAGATATCTGAATAATAAATATAATTAAATTTAATTATTGAAATAAAAAACTATCTAAAAAAATACCATAAGAATAATAATATATTTAACGGATTCAATAAAGACAATGACCAATAAAAGGGAAACCTAATTTATAATCTTTTTACCAGAGCATCTATGCTATAAATAAAACAAAATCATATACTTTGAGAATCATCAAGGTTTATTTTATTTCATAATTTAATTAAATATTATCAGATGAAAAATCAATAAATTCATGAATATATAAAGAGTAATTAAAGTCAGGACCAAATTCCTAATAATTTATTGTTAATTTTATGAAACTAAAAAAATTTAATGACTAAATGATCCAATGAATACTATCTACAATAATTATATTATAACATATATACAAAATAAAAAGAATAACAAATCAAAATGTGATTTTATATTGATAAAATGATTCGATAAACTCTACGGAATAGAGTTTTTGAGATTTTCTACCAGTTTATAGCCTTTCATGGGATCTCAGTCTTAGAATATTAAAATATCTTATTTCTAATCATCACTTATATTTATCTTCACTCATTATTCCCTATTTATAATAACTGTTATTATTTAAGAATGGAACAAAGTCCCTTAACCATTTTTATTCACTACATTCTCTATTATGTTATTTGTAATGAATAATACTTTTATGAATTTTGTTATAAATGCAGTCACAAATTAAATTTAGTGTTGATCTACCAGATTAAGGAATACAACTATACTTACAATTTAGGTAAAAAAATAAATTCTTATAATATAAAATTTTAATCCTTTACCATTAAATATAGGATAAATAGAGACTTATTATCCTAAAATTCATTTTAATTTATTAAGTACATTATATTACTTATTTACTTTCTAATATTCCATTTAAATAACCTTACATTTTTTCAATTTTTAATCTGTGACCTTTTAGGTTCCCAAATATATGAAAATAACATTGTTATAGGGACCATGATTTGATCCTCACTTAGTTAAATTGGAACTAAATTATTAACTCATTCCATGAAAAAGACAAAAATGTGATCTCCATTTACCACATGATTTTTCAATTACTATAGAATAAATACTCTATAAATTTTTCTCCCAATATAGCAACATGGTGGTGAGAACCTTCTATCAAGAGTATGCCATAAATTCCATACGTTATTTAATGAATGGTTGAAAAAATATTTTGATTATTTTTTGAGGGACTTATTGACCTCTTTGTTACATTAAATCTTTGATTTGACATATTATGATGGTAAAATACTATCCTAAATCAAACTATTTGTGCATTTGAAGTAATCCTTTTTATGAAAGTGTTATTTTTTTGAGGGATCAATGAATAGAATGATCAATGTTGTGTATGTACTGTGGTTATTTATAAATGTATTCCTTACTCAAGGTTATGAATTCACCCTATTGAAGGTTGAAAGTGAACCCTACAAAAATTTTAGAACATTCCCTGATCAATGTTGGGTAGATTCCATGATGAATTCTGGGTGACCAAGATGACTTTGACTATAAATTCACCCATGGAATTTCAAATTGGACACACATTAATCATAGGATTAATATTATGAATGAGAGATAAAACAGATTTAGTATAAGAATTTTAAAGCTCTATGAAATCCCAATAATGTTTTTTGGATAAAAATATAAGGGAAGAGATAGATAATGGGTGAATTATAGTTATCTAAACATTTCGTACATAATACCTTCATGAGAGACTACTTTGTACAGGTCTTAAATATAGATCTAGCCAAATGACACCCTTAAAAAAATTAATGTAAGTTGAGTGAAGCTTATTTTCACAATAATTCCTTTAATACAAATGGGTATTGACTTACTCTCTTGTATCATAATAAATTTATGTTTTGACTATTTTACAAACCTTGTAAATCCTATTTATTTCAAACATGTAAACCCTTTATCCTTAATCAGTATATTTTACTTAGGAATATCCCATAAAAGTGTAGTTTAACCCAAAAATCATTTATTATTATGGGTTTAACTTTTTCCCTTGTAACCTACATGGGATAATCCATTTTATTTTTCCCAAGTTTTCTTTTTAACTTTGGAAGCATGGGTTTTTATAGGTAAATTCCCTAAAGAATTAAAATTTACCATCCCTTAACCAATTCAAGTTCACATCTATGATTACGTTATTACATCATTTATAGGGATTATACATTCATGTAACTCTTTGATAATATGAGTCTCATATCCTATATAATATCTACCCTATGAAATTTCTATACCTTTAATGGATCCTCATGGTGTGGTGAACCATATACCCAAATGATAATAAAGTTAATATATTTTAGGAAACCATATAATCTTTGATGGGTTTTCAAGGATTTAATTACACTATTAAAGGGAAAAAATTAAATTAAAAACTATGTATACTAAGATTATCCATGTATGTAACTAAAATGATTTATAAACTAAAAAAAAGAACAATATGTACCTCTAACAGATGAATGATCACGTCTCCTTCTTCATTCAAGTGTTTGTTGACGTTTCCCTAGAGGAAATAATAAAGATCCTTCCTCCATGGAGTATCCATAGGTTGACATGAAACACATGACACTTGGGTGGGATTTTTCATAGATCCCATGACATATTAATACCTTATAAAGTAAAATGGATATGGAAGGAATATATTTTCATATAGTTTTTCAACAAAAAATATTTGGGGTAGAGATCACATGAACTAGACTTCCCATAAAAATATCTCATACTAATTTCATAACCCTCAAAGACACTACTTGATTACAAATGCATTTAAAAATACCTAATAAGTAATTTTACTTAGTTAACACTCTATTTAACCCTCATTCAATTCATACTCCCACAATGATCATAATATAAAATATTTTTAATCATGATATCCATCAAGGAAGATAATTTGAATGATAATTCTAATCATTCAACCATCATGGGAAATAATTGTATTAATTTTAATCATATATTATGATTCACTAACCTATTATTTCCCCTTATTATAGTTCATAACAATCCTAGTTAGTTTTTATGATATCACCATATCATATTGAATGATATACCCAAAACAAGGGGTAAAACATTCCATAGTTTATATATTTTGTACCTTATAAAATATAAATATCTTATATTATGATATTCATATAAAAACATTTCATATATGTATGAATATAGGGAATAAACCCATCAATATACATATTATACTAAATCCTCAAAGCATTATCACCATTGAACATTATATTTCATCATATATAATAACTTGTGAAACCATATCCAAAACCATTTTTGGATATATTTTAATTTTTTGGGAAAGATATCATTAAATTCCCCACACATCACATCATATATAATAACTTTTAAATACAAATATAAAAATAATTTAGATAAACAATAAAATATTTTTATAGCATCTCTTTGAGTAAAACAATATCCCCATCTAGTCAACCAAAAGTGTGACCCCATAGTTCTTTGTAGAATTGAAAACAAATCTAGAATTAAAAAATGTAAGAAGGGAAAATACTCTAAAAAATAACCTGTGCTAATCAATCTATAAATGGATCGGGAATGATCTCTATGAAACACTTGTATCATTATACCTAAATCCACCAGCTTCATCATATGAAATTATATATTTTCATGTTAACCCTTTTTCTAAGATATTTGATGAACACGAGGCATGAAGTGTGTTAATAACATATAAGTACTCATACATTCCCAATTCTATGAGTATAGACTAACCAGGTCAATAAATATATCACATGTCATTCAACTGTATGGATGAGAACATCACATACCCATCATATGATAGATAAGGAAATAATATGTATTATATTGGAATGTCTATACAATTTCTCAATATATCTTAATTGTTGGACCAAATGTAATAATCATAACATGAGATGAAAAATATCATCTTGGTTAGGATCCAATTAATGATATGATTATAAATATACGCAACCACACTAATATTAGTTAAAATTCATGGATTTCATAAAAAATTATCAAAATATGAAGGTTGTCATTCTTGGTATCACCCAAACTATATTTATGGGGAATTGAAATATAAAATATAAACTCCTTGTATACAAAAGAAATAATGTATGAAAATCTATGTAGTATAATTTATGGTTCATCTAGTGAAAAAAACCCATTTTATACTTCATGAGTATATTTTTTATCCTGATACAATAATCATATTCACACTAACTTTAAAATTTTGTCAGAAATTATAATACTCCATTATGAACATTATTTAGAGATAACTCAAAGTTATACTTTGAGAGGTCAATTATCATTCCACTGCATGATAATATACATCCAACATAAAATAATGATGATGTGGAGACTGAATTTTATATAAAATGATACATCTTATATTCTTATACTTTTAAGGAATATTAAAAAACCATACATAAGTGCCTATCTTATAATAAAACATATGATATATTATAGGTCAAAATTAAGCTTTATAAACTTTTAGGGTTTTGTTAAACTCATTACATATATATGTAATTTATTCCACATATATACCTACCAATATGAAAATATATAAAAAAACTCTTCCAATGTGTAACATATATAAATAAGCTTGTTTGAATAATGGTTGGACTTGGGAATCATATTCTTATTGTTCAACTCTTTTTAAAAAAGCATCCAAACTTTTTAACCTTAAAATATCTTATGTTATGATTCTAATAACATTTTAAGTCTACCTATAAATATTTATAAGTTCATCATAATTATTTTTATTATAACCCATTCCATTAATAGTTTCCATTGAAATATTTTGGTAACTAATGAAACTATTTATATACATCACTTAATAACATATCTTAAGAAAATTTAATGATATTAAAATAAATTCACATTGAATTTTTACTGGTATAATACATTAATTTTCAACATTGAAATTCTATGAGTCCAAACATACTTCCACTAGTCTCTAAGATACTATATTATTTTAAGGATATCTCACCAAGATACAAAAACACTTCTGTGTTTGAAAATACCACATATTCCCTTTAGTGTGAATATTTAATAAATAAACTATTTTATCTATATCTCATATGGTATTCTACGTATAAAGGGAAGTATAATGAAATGATTATTTTATTATTTAATATATTCCATTTATGGGTGGTGGGATCATTTCTCCCATATTTTAACATATATCTAGATAAAATATTTTATACTTAATAAAGAAATTTACCACTCTCTTTCTCTCAAACATGTTAAAAAATATGATTAATCATAAACCATGTGTTACATATTATACTATTAATTACAAATCCTTGTTAATAAAAATATTCTCTTATCATATAAGAGAAGTAATATGATAATACACATCATTTATTGGGATCCATCTAGGCTTTATATATTCCTTTATATTTAAATAAATGATTCAACAACCTTTTTATTCATAATTTAAAATAAAATTAAAAGCTGCATCAATTCATTAATTTATATATTATATATTTATAATACTTTTATACTATCTATTAGGTATCTTATATAATTAAAAATGAAAAAAATTATTTCTATAACACAAATAAATGAAAGGAAATTTACAAAGAGTTTCTGAAACCCCTTCAGGTAGTTTATATTATTCCATTACATATGGAAACAATTTCCTTCCATTATGAAACCTATATTATGTTTCAATTACCATAAATGTCTAGTTTAGGTAACATTTTTGTACTTTTCAACTATTTTACTTCTTTTAGTTTGATAAGTACCTACTTTTACTAAAAATATATCACTAGATCCTTGAAATCACATTCATAATTATTATTTCCTAAACACTTTGAGAAAATAGGGTAAGTTTTTATTAATCTAATTATCATTGCTGGTATATTTCCAATGCTGAAAATAGAATAAATTCAACAACTAAAACAATCCACAAATAAATTATTCAGTATCTCTAAGTCATTACCACACTCAATCACATTGATTATGTGAGCGGGTACTAATGTTACTTTATTTATGCATTATTTATATATAAGTAAAACTTTAGTGAATATTTTTATGATTCTTATAAGTATCTAGATTTACTTGTTGAATAATTTCAACAGTCGATTAATCAGGAAGGAATTGCTCTGACACATAGAATTTTATCCTTTACTAAGAACATTTTTGAAGATTTGAACCAATATAAAAATATTTTTTACAATAATATTCATATTTCTATAGTATTTTTCTCAGTTTAATGTTCAATGATAATGATTTCATTTATCTATAACAAAATGTTTTATCATATTAGTATCATGTTTTATATTCATTTAATATTTATTTTTAATAAATGTATTTCCACTAAAATAAAAACCACTTTATGTATACATCATATCCAATAGTGGTCCAAGTTCTATTTTTCACTAATAAATAAGTCCAATTTAGTATTCACCTCACCAATTAGTTATTTAAGTTGTTAATTTTCCCCATCATATCAAATATGATTCTTGGATGGCTGAGATAAAAACTATAAGTCTAATCCATTGATATAAAAAAAATTCCATTCCTCTATTATCTAATCCAAAAGATATTCCCATGTAATATTATAATAAATAAAATAACAAAAACCAAGTCTCCTAACTCTTATAATCACCGCGTCACTTTATATTACTACACAAGATAGTCCATGGGAACAAATATTTAAAATGAAAATACCCAATTGGATAATTGATGTATTTAAAATTGTATTCTTTGGAATGAATCTAATACATAGTATTATATTTAATTAATTTCACCTCACCATCTTATATCATGTATTTCCTTAACATGTATCCATTATTATAAATATTTAGTTTGTAATCCTATTCATATGATTTTATATGGGCTATAAGTATTTTAACTTTTATCTTGGTTTGTCAATTTTAATGTTATAGAGGTTTTATAGAGCTGGGGGTTAAAATTTTGAGTTTTGGATGATAGAATAAATGTGTGAGATCTTGGATCATAGTTATTTGTTACTATGTTGTAATCATGTAATATATATTTTTGGTTTCCAGTGGAAATTCTCATGTTCTGAGAATGGTTATTCTAACCTTATGAGTCTCCAAGAAAACCATGTGAATTTCTGGGTTTTGATTTAGTGTATATCACATGGATTTAGCACTATTTTTCTAAATGTTCAGATACTCACAAGAAACCATGTGATTTTGTTTTCAAGGGATTGTGGATATCACATGGTTATCACATAGTTTTTCTAACTGTGTGCCCTAATATAAACTTATTAAAATGAAACATTACCCTAATTCCATTAGAATCTTTTTAAAATATAATCTTCTATTAATCCCTCTTTTGTAATAAGTGTCCCCTCCATAAAACTCTATAGTATTATCACCTTGACACCTTAGTGATTATGGATCAATTTGGATGGATCTATTCAAGTCATGTTTAAATATCCTCTTTATTTATCATATTTCACCTTTAACTATCCTTGATCTCCTTTCTACTTTATTCAATTGAACCTTATTAGGTGATTATTTTTAAATATAATGGGGTTGATAGGGAATTGATGATTTTCCTTTTAGATCTAGGATTTTAAGGACCTAATCTCTTTGTTTCCCATCACCAATTTTGAAGGTCTTTCTATTTACTCCATTATAATGGTAGGTGTTTATATTAAATGTATTATCTCCCATGTCAAACTTGAATGTTATTATGAAGTAATTATTTTTTGGAATGTTAAAATGATTGGTTTTATATTTTTAATGGATAAATCTAAATATATTAATCTTACTTGATCTTTAGCGGTGAATAATTTTTTAATGGGGGATTTTCTTTAAAAATATTTTTATAAACCTTAAGTGTTATAATGAAATATGAAAAAGATAATTTTAAATTCATGGGATTGGATTCTCTTGAATGTAATGATAAAACTTGTTACAAGGGGAATAATTTTGGATATGTGTCTTAGTAGGAATTGAAGAGTAACATTTTTAGGTAGAGACCTTGGATGTACTTGTATCATAGACCCCATCTTGTAGACTATTTGTGAATCATTAGTAGACATTAAATAGATTAGTATCCTGGAATTTACAATTTATTTTATTAATAATGGATTTTTAGTTATTTATCATTATTTAATCAAACCTGTTTTACTTCCATATTATTAGGTAATGGGATATGTATTGTTTTAAAAAGTAATATAAAAGGGGTGTTTTATGAAAATTTATTTTTATAGGTATGTTTTTATTAATATTTTTAAAACCAGAACATCTAATTTCATAGTGAAATTATTTTTATAGATTCTTGGTGATATCCAACTAGGAATTTCTCATACCCTACATATGCCTTTGGGTGTATCTAGGATTGGTTTTTTAAGACTTAGGTAAAGTAAATCCCAACATGTATCTTAGAAGATCATTCTTATTGAGGTATTATTCATGTTTTCTTTGGGTGGTGGTGAACAAAGGCCACTAAGATATTGACTCTTGGATCAGGGTTTATTATTTTTTCTAGAACATGTGGAGTTTTCCTTATCACATCTCATTTTTTGTTTTTAGAATTTCTATTTGTACTATATTTTCTGTATATATATATTTAATTAGGAATATGAGACATGTAATAATAATTTATAGGTATGAATAATTACCTTTATTTATTATATTGATACATTGTTTCTTATCACTAGCCCAAAATTTTTGGGATGTACTTCAGTCCATGTGGTGGGACGAGTCAGGTAACATGTCTAGTTGAGCTAGGTTGGTTCATTACACAATGGTATTGGAGCCAATAGTCATCTGTATGAATCATGAAATTACCTAGGTTTGGTTTGGTGTTTAGGATAGACTAGAATATGACTGTTGGGACGCAGGTAGTAAGTATATAAGGGTGCCTAGGCATTTCACTTATCTATCTGATCTTGATTCATGATGGGGAATAAGGAATTTTAATCAAGATATGGGATTGAATTTTGAGTTCATTTAGAAGACCCTATTGGATTATGATGTTTTTGTATCTTGTTCATTGAATCTATAGTTTCCTAATTTTTTTAAAGAATTTAATATGGATACTTGAAGTTCATATTTTTATTTTTATACTTTCTTCTAATATAATTGGATATTGACTTTTGAGTTTAACAGAAAATGCATCCTAGAATAGCTCTTATAAATATATGAGATGAATATTCAAGACAAGTTCCATATGTGAATCCAATAGTAAAACCTTTATTAGTGAAATTAGTCATCTAGAAAATCCATAATCTTGGTGAGGCATGTGTTGGAAACTAGGAATAGATGATAGACCACGCTTTAGAGTTTATGAAGAACAATCCACATATATTTCAGGAAGAAAATTATCCCAAGTACCCGATGAGTGTATTGAATTAATTTAATGAATTTTCCACTTCTTAAAGAGTTTAAAGGACTCAATTTATGGTTTATAAATGTATATTCTTGAAGGACTAAGAAAGAAACAGTGGGATTCGCTCATATAAGAAAATTTTCACAAGGATCAAACACAGAACACTTTCAAGAAGATATTGAATAATTTTTTTATCTTAAAATATGGTGAGTGAAAAAAGGATAATTTATTTTTGACTCTGGAGAAATGGGAAAATTTGGTTATGGTGTACATGACTCATTTTTTTGAGTTAGTATACTTATCACCCAAACTTGTTTCTAATGACCAATTAATGATCCAATGGTTTGATATGGGATTAAGGATCATTATTTAGTCAGTGGTTATTTTCATTTTACTTATAAAACTTGTTGATGTGGTTGAAAAATTAGCTATAATAGTGGAATACATAGTCAAGAAGACTAGTCTAAATAAAGTTTTAGTAACAAAAATGGAAATCTAGGTCGTGTATTTTGAGTTGAAGAGAAATCAATGCAATCCATGCTAGGTTAGTGGTGGTGGTATGAAGTACAAATTTGTATAGAGTTGTATTTTCTAGATCCATAGGGGTATATATGGACATAATAATACTTATTATTGGACAACACTCTAGAGAATGAAATATCTATAGATAGTCTAGAAATCTACAGCACTTTGGTTGAAATTTACCACAAGGATTTTGATCTAGATCCATAGATAATAAAGTCTCTTTGTTATAGTCTAATACAATAAAATGAGGTGGATATTACAATTATACAGAATGGGATATTGAGGTAATAAAAAAATCATAATGGGAGATGAACCTAGTCATCTATATATAGTGGAGTATGAACTAGAGAAATCTAAATATTGGCCTAGTACTATGAGAGGTCCAATTCTTATTTCAACTTATATGGTTCTCACATTGTTTGATACATGTGAAACTCATTCCATCATATCATCGATGTTGATTCACATGTGGGGTTTTCATTCATAGATTATTCCCATCAAGTTGGGTGTTTCCATTCACTTGGTAAAGAGGATGGAGAAAGGTTTTAAATGCCTAGAGTTTCGTGTGATGACTATATACCTTGAAGTAATTTGGAATTTACATAATTATTTTTATATATTCGATGAAATGTTTTAATGTCTGGATTTACTTTTAACTTCATCAAGTTCAGTTTCTTTCTTCTAATAATGTCCCTCATGTCTTTCAGGGTGAGTGGGATCCTAGACCAGGGAGAGTGGGTCCTGTTTTTATTTATGATAGAATAATACCATTTTAGGTGTCAGATATTTTTATTGATTTCATTAACTAAGGTTTTATATGTCCTTATACTTCAGTGGAGAGTGAGTACCCTAAGTAATTTCTTAAATATTTTTCTAGGTTACCACCCCAGAGGGAGGGTCAATTCACTACTAACCTACATCCTTAAGAAAAAACCATTTATAAACCATATTATCATATATAACCCACTGAATCAAATGATATTAATGATAATATTGGGGATCTTCAGTGCAACAGATTTATTTATCCTAGAATTTCAACTTGGGATTCATCAGTTCTCTTTGTAAAGTAGAAATATAGAAGCCTTAGGATTAATTTTAATTACTAAAATCTCAACTAGGTGACTATTAAGAACAAATAACTCTTATATAGGATTTATGATCTATTTAATATAATCAAGGGATCCTAATGTTTTTCTAATATTGAACTATGATTTGGGTACCATTAGTTAAGAATCTGATAAGAGTATATTCCTATGATAGTGTTTTGGAAATAATTAGGCATTTCTAGTTCCTAATTATGACATTCTGACTTATTAATTATCTTATACTATTTATGAAATTGATAATCCAAATATTTCATCTATTCTTAAAATAATTAATAGTAGTATTTGTGGATGATATTTTTGTGTCCTCTATATCAGAGGAGGAACACAAGGATCATATGTATATCTTCCTTAGAATCATGAAAGAATATTTTTTATATGTAAAGTTATTTAAATGTTAGTTTTAGATATATGAAGTTAATTTTATAGGGAATTTTATTTCTGATATGGTAACCTCAGTGGATCCTAATAATATTTACGTAGTTATATCATGGAAAATCCCATAATTTTGTTTTTGATTCAAATATTCTTAGATTTAGAAGGCTATTGCATATGTATTATTTTGGGATTCTCTATGATTTAGTCTCCTATAATAGAACTAAAAGGAAACTTTTTTATGCTTGAATGAAATGATCTATATTAAAGTTAATTTTCATAAAATAAGATGATATTGAATTGAACTATAATTATATTTATTTTGAGTTAGGTTTGATCAATGATGTTCATTGTGGTACCGTAAGTATGGGATTAGGGTGGGTATTTTAATAGGTAATGTTGTGGTGGATATGGTTCTTTCCAAACACACTATTATAATAATAACTATCCTACCCATGATATTTTTATAGTAGTCACGATACACACTATCAAAACATAACACGATGATCTACTTGGGGACCAATTTACTATTTATTATAATCATAAGATACATAAGTACATCTTCAACCATATAGAATTGAAAGAGGCGGTGAATACCCAATTGAAGTTGAGAACTGTGTATCATCCCTTGATGGATGGTAAAAGTAAGGAATATATCTAGATTTAAAAAGATATGGTTTGAGAATGTATTCATGGATTTGATGGATCATTGGAGAATCATCTTTTCTTGAGGAAATTTGGTTATAAAAATAGTTATCATGATTTGATTAAAATTACACCTTTAAAGAATTGAATGTGTTTCCATGTAAATCTACTTTTTATTGAACAAAGCTCATCGAGAGGTCACATATTGGACTAAGTATTATTCAATAGATGATATAAAATGTTTATTTGATCAATAAGAGGTTAGTGAGAGCGCAGAGTTAAAAGAAATCTTATACTAATTTTTGTCATAAACAATTAGAATTTTTGGTTTATGATCAGTTTTTTCTCATAATGTATTGTTTTATAGGGAATCAATACTTGGAAAAGTAGTTTATGTTTTATATGCGGTATATTGTACCTTTTGAGATCATCTATATACATAGAAAGGTGGAATATTGGTTTAACTTACCATCCCACATGACAATGATTCACGATGTGTTCCATGTTTCCTAGATAGTGAAGTTCCATCTGGATCTATCCCATGTGATCGAAAGGTATGATGTTAATAATGAACTTGATACCTTAGTTATTGAATAAATAATATAGATTATGGATAATCAAGATAAGGTATTTCAGGGTAAAACAACTCCATTGGCCTATGTACTATAGAAATATAGATAAAACAACTATGATATGTGGGAGTATGAAGAATTTATGAGGTACCAATGGCCTTATTCAGTCATGATTATAGAATTTTGAGAATTTTTAGATAACATAAAATTTTAGAGTGAATAGAATTGTGACACAGTCTAGGTTATAAATATGTTTTTGATATTGGTTTATATTATTTTAGGTTCTATAGTTTTTTAGGAGTCGAGGGTTAAAAATATGATGTTTTGGGAGAAATAGGATAGGAAAAAAGTTTGGGTGTATGTTTAGTAGTAACCGTATGATAATCATTTGATATCGAACTGTGATTTCTATTTAAAATTTTCACAGTTTGAGTATGGGTTTTCTTACCATGTCAGTTTCTAGAAAAACCACATTGATGGAAGGGTTTTAGTATAGAGGATACCACACAACTTGAGAATAATTTTTCTAACCCTGTAGTTATTCCCATGAAACCCTATGAGTTATCTTTGAAGGGAAAATGATAATCACATAGTTAATGCATGGTGTGTTTATCTATGTGGCCAACCATCATACCCTATCCTAAATTCTTAAAATAAAAAATTAATCTAATTTTCTTGGTCTTTATTAACTTCAACCTTCTCATCATCCCACATTAGCACAAACCATACCCTATATGATTATCTATAATACTATATCATTGATTCTTTAGTGATTTTAAATGGAATTGGGTGGATATTTTTTAGGTATGTTTGGATATCCTCTCGATTTATCCTCTTTCCTCTAGACCCACCCTTGATTTCTTATCCCCTAAATCCTTTATAACTCAATTTGGTTTTTATTTACAAATATAAATGGTTTTATAGGGAATTAATGATGTTATTTACAAATTAAATATTGCGAGAATCTAATCTCCTTGTTTCCCATCAATGAATTATAAGGTGTTAAGGATTCCTCCATTGGCGAGGTAGGAGTCTCTATCCAATGGATTAATTCCCATGAAAAAATTGAATATTCTTGTGAAATTATTTGATTTTGGCATATTAAAATGATATGTTTTATGTTGTCAAGGGATTAATAGAAATCCATGATTCTTACTTGATCTTTGGTGGTGATGAAAAATGTTTTAAATAATTTTTTATATAAAATTGGGTTTATAAACATTATGTTTTTGAAGAAAGAAAAATAAGATAATTTAAAATTGTTGGGATTATATTACCATGAATATAATTTTAATATTTGGAACTTATATAATAACTTGGAAAATGTGTTTTTATAGGGACCTAAGATTCACTAAAAAAATTAGAGACCATGGATGACTTAGTATCAAAGAGCTCGTCTGGCAGCCCATTTGTTCATTGTTAGTAGATATTACTTGGGTTCTTATGGATGAAAATTTGACTTTGTTTTAATATGTATTTATTTTGTTGGTTATTTCCATTTATTTATTTAATCAAATTAAAATTCTATTTTCTTATGTCTTGGGATATTTTTTTTAAAAGGTAAATCAAATGGGTGTTTTATGTAAATGTGTTTTTATATGTAAAATTTTATAAAATATTGTTTTGTTTTAATGATAGAACTAATAGTTTAATTATGAAATAATTTTTATAGATTCATAGTTGTATCCTATAGGGTGTTAAATCACACCCAAAATATTACTTTGGGTGTATATGGGCATGGTTCTGTAGGAATTAGGTAATGGGGAGGGTATCATGTAGCTTGGAGGATCCCCTTTGTCAATGTCATCTTCCGATGGGTTGTGGTGTTGTTGAATGATGGTCACTTGGAGAAAAACTCTTGGATCATGGTTTGTTATGTGTTCTACAATATTTAGATTTTTCATTATTACGAATCATATGTTATTTCAAATTATGCTTTGTAATATGTTTTCAAATTTATATTTTTATATATATTTACTTTGGTATATGAGACTTGTAATGATGCTTTATATGTTAAAATAATTACCTTAATTTTCTATATTTATACCAATGTTATTTTTACAATCCCTTGGTGATTAGGAATGTGCTTCAGGATTTGTGGCAGGCCATTTTGGTTATGCACCTAGTTGACCTGAATTGGTTCATTAAAATTCCTTCCACTAAACCAATATGTTCAAACAATATTTATGGGTAAATCCTAACAAAACTTATAGGTTCTGTTACTAACAAAAATTAAAATCAAATTATAAATATACATATCTAATTGAATCCTATGAATAAGTTATATAAAAACCGTTCATATAAAGGATTAGAATCAGATGAAATCAACAGTCCTTATAGGAGTAATCTTAGAGAAATATATATCCAACCCCTCATTTTTAGATTTGGAATAACACTCCATAATAATTAGAATTATGTCATAAATTACCATAACCCAAAGATACATTACTCAATGGATACTATAATTCCATCATAATTTTAACACCTAATTTGTATAAATTATAATAAAACTGTAAATTCAAGCTCATAACCCAATGAAATCTAAAGTCAAGGTAGAATAAAACTATGTATATTATCATACCTAGCATGTAACTCCTTAAATGCATGTATAATAATGTGTAGAATAACATTATCTCTTTAAACTATAACATTCATTACAATTCATAACATATCAACTATATATATGAAATAAGTTGGGAATAAACTAAATAATTAAACAATTAATATATTTAAACACAATACAAATAATTTTATGAACAATTATAAACCAAGAAACTATAAACACTATAATTTTACGATTCTTTATGTATGTCCCATAATTAAGTAAATGTAAACATTTTATACTTATTTTTAATATGAACTCTTTCATATTACACATTAATGAATAATTTACTCTAAATATATAACATCAGATATATATAAATAATATATATGAAAAATCCATATATATTATGTAATAATATAAATATCATATATTTATTATTTAAATATGTATCATATAAATATAGAATTATAATTTTGAAATGGTTTGAATAGTTTCTCTAGTAAGACCTTTAATTCTACAGACAAGTAATAATTATGAATAATTCATAATTTAAAATCTAAAACCCTTAGTATTTATGACTTATTTTATATTTTATAATTACTTTTCAAATTAAACATATAATTTCCATTTAAAAATTTTACAACTAAAAAATAATCCATTTTATATAATTTTTAAAAATTTATTTTAATATTAACATTTAATATTATAGATATTTTTTTATAAATATTTTATAAACATTTAAATAATTAATTTTAAACATTTTATAGTTAATTAATTTACAAAAATTTGATAAATTATATGAATATCCCAAAATATATTTTAAATAATTTATAGACATTTTATAAATTACATAATTCTATACATAATTGAAAAAAAATATTTTTTTATACATATTGTATTTTTTGATATAAAGTGAATCATAAACTATGATTCATAAGTCATAGAGATTAAAAACCGTTGTGGAACTACTAATCATATTTTCTGATTAATATTCCTCGCCTAACTTATCACCGCTTCTAAAATACTTATATATAGGATTGACTCGGTGTGATCTATTATGATGACTTATGATAGGTCACTAAATAATATTAAATCCACTAAAATATTACCCACATAAGAGTAACCATTGGTTATTGGGAATTAGTTTTTATGATATCCCTTATATCATCTACATGATACAATGCTCTATTTTCATAGCATTAAACATCATCATCACATCTTATGTCTTCCCATATCATACACTATAATATTCCAAAAATCAAATAATTGACAAAAAAATCATATCTTATCATATCACATATCACATAAAAATAACCTAACCTAGATATAGAAATAATATGCCTTAAGTTCGATCTAAATTCAATTTTATATTATTTTTAACGACATACCATAAAACTTCCAAAACAATATCAATTTCCATTATTTTCAACATGATTTTGAGAAAAAAACAACATGGAACTTCTCTATTACCATTTATGGGTTCTTAAGGATCATATGAAACTCATTATTATAATAAGAATAAATATAAACCATGATTCCCAAGACCAATGATGAATGAAACTAAAACCATGTTTTAACTATAATTAAGAACATTGTGTACCTTTCAATGATGTATATTCAAGGATCTTTCTTCATTTAAGTGATTGATGGTGGTCCCTTGGAAGAGTGTATCTGGATCCCTACTCCATGGTGTATTCAAGGGTTTATATGCATCATCCAACACATATTTGGGATCCATCATGGCTCTAACAACATGCTAGTGCCTCACAAAGGAAAAGAGAGGATGAAGGAAGATAACTTCACATGGTGAATTGATAGGAAGAACTTGTGTAATGATCACATAAAATAGAAATCCCGACTTAATTCATCTCACAAATTTTATAACCCTTGACATTTCTCCATTAGTTACTATGATTTTAATAAAAAATTACAGGTAAATTTCATTGGTAATAAATGTTTATAACCCTCAACTAATTCATGCACCAAAGTGTTTTATATAAAACTTCCATAATCCTGATAATCATTATGGAAGTTGATTTTAATGATTATACATGTCATTCTACAACAAAAACCAATCATATACATAATTTTAATCATATAATTTTCTTTCATACCCTATAATTTTAATTTTTCAAATTCTATGACAGGCTTAGGTATTTTCATAAGATATAACTATATCATACCCGACATTATTCCCTTAACTAACAAGTAAAAATTTCCTTATTTTTATATATTTTACCATATGACATAAAGATATCTTATATTATAATATTGAAAAACACATATCATATATATTTATGGATTTATGTCAAAACTCTTTCAATTACTCCCAACATTGAACACCCACATGGATTTTGAGGTAAAAAAATAAAAACTCCTCCGACACCTTTCTAGTGTATGACCATTACAATAACTATACTAATACATATATCCCTTTTAAGTATTTTAATTATTTTACCCCTTTCTTATTAGATATCCCAATCTTATTAACCTTAGTCATTGTTGTATTTTTCTCATATGGGGATTCTGGTGAATAATTCCCATACTTATGTTATCCATAGGACCATTATCTTATAATTCATAGACTATTGACCTTAAACTACACGACAAATTATTTCTTGTTACATGAAATTAAAAGGAACTTTTTTCCTTGTTTCATAGCATTAAAATGAACACAATTGGTTCGTGTTTTATAAACTAAAATGGTGGAACATTAGACCTTATTGTATGAACATAAAAGGAACAACATTGGTCTTGTATTAAAGACCATAAAAAGAACAATAATAGTCCAAGAAGTACATTAAATGAAATAACATTGGTTATTATTACAAGACCTTAAAAGGCAAGAAATAAATTTATTATTGGATAATTTTAAACTGGATGATGGGCCATAATCACATGGATTTATACTATATATTGTCCCTTCTTTCTCAACATAAAATTAAAATACCAATTTATTAGTGATTATTGTCACTTATTTTCATATAGATTAAATCTGTGAGATTGAACTACATATGGTTTGATTCCTTTTGATAGAAGATAAATAAGAATAAATCAGTGAGTCAAATCCTAACATTGGAAATTTTTTCCTCTTAAAAATATTTTTCATTAATATACAACACAAAAATCCATTGTAATTTTGTGTTTTTATTAATGAAATTAAACTCATGTGTCCATTTATATATTATTTGATGAATTTAAATATAGAATAACCCATCAGGCCTCTCCACCAGACATTAAGCCATGTTTCACCCTTCAATATTACTAAAATATATTAATCCACAACACACTGAATTATCTTTCTTAGATACCAAAAAACTCTAGCGTAACCATTACATTTCCCAGTGATATTTGTTTCTCTATGTACATACCAAATTTACCTTCTTAGAAGCAAATAAACTATATTATAAATCTTTATACATTCTTATATGGATTTAAAATATAGCTTATTCTCTTTAAAAACTTTATGGGTGATATTAAATTATATAGTTACTATCACATCTATGGTTTTATTTTGAGCCATTTCTTTGTATATTCTTGGTATTATATTGGTTTCATAGATTCCTTGGGGGTTATTGGAGAAAAATGATGTTTTTTATCTTGGAAGCAAGTTGATCATGGTTGGTACATGATTAGGGGAAACCATGAACCAACCCAAATAAAACCATGCACCCTGGATAGTGGCTCTATCTAGGTTACATGACTTGGTGAATGAGTATACGCCCTCCCCAAGAAAACAATGTGGCCTTATTCATCATAGATAGTGGAAAACAAAGTTTCTACATAGTTTTTTCAAATCATGAAGGCTAACCTTGTAACCTGTCTAGGTCATTAAAAATTGAAAAAAATACTCTTTTTACCTATTTGTATTTAACAATAAATCCCCATAAATATGATCCATACATGATTTACATACCTAGGATCTTCCAACACACCTCCTTGGACCCCTTTAACTAAAATATTTGGGTGGTTTTGGCCTTGGATCTTTAAATAATCATCAAGTAATTTTTTTTCCTTCAGTTTCTTCCTTCTAATAGGGTTCTCTTCTATATTTCTGAGGTTATTATTTTCTAGTGGGTTGTTCCACATAATTAGGATTTGATATTGAGTTTTTGGGTGAAATATTGATTTTTTTGGTTCAATCTTTCTTTTATAGGGTTTGTCTGATGTGTGGTTGTGGGTTTCCACTAGATTCCAGAAGTTTCAAAGATTTTTCTTGGTGGTTCCATTATTTTACATTATTAGTTAATTTTCATATGCTTTCTTAGTTTAATAAATGTGCCCTACGTATTATGGGATTGTTATGAAAGGTGTTTTCAAAGTGATTCGAAATTTACATGTGATGGAATATGGTTTTCAAAAAGAAGTTAATTTAATTTCAAGTGTCCCTCTTTGTTGTGATTTATAAATGTGTTTAATGGATTGTGTGGAAGGTTCTAATTATGTTTTTAAGATGTTATGAGATAAATATGTGATGAAAGTTGGTTTTAAAAGGGAAATGGGGTTTTTTCATGTGATATTACTTGTTATGTTTCTTATATATGTGTTATGAATTGGAAAAGTAATGTAAAGAACATTTTAAAATAGATTTAGTGTGTGTATAGATTTGAAATGATATTTTCATATGGAAATTGTTTGATTTAATCTATGTTCTTATTGTAATATTTCTAAATAGGTTTTTATAAATTGTTCACATGGTGTGAAATGTGTTTCCAAATTGATTTTGTGTGTGTGAATTCAGAAGTGGTTTTGACTTTGAAAAATGGAGGTTTCATGGTGAAATTTTATTATTTGATGAATGTGATTATGAAATAAATGGATTTTAATGTGTATTAGTGATTATTTTATTGAGTACATGGATAAAATTTTTTATGTGACATGTGAAATGGAAATTGGGAACAAAATGAATTCCAAGGTATCTATGTGGGAAAAATAAAAATAGTATGCTAGTTGATTAAGAAGGGATGAGGTTTAGATTCTTTTAGTAGTATTGATGATACTACAATAAATAAATATGTGATATGATGTGATATAACTAGAAATTTGTTTGGGATACTCTATAGTGAGTTTTTAAAGGAACGCTATTGGTTTTGACTTATGATATGGAGACCACCAGACCTTGGGATACATTCCCCTCTAGTATCTCATGCACGAGGAAACTATTGTTTTGTGATGGAGTATTATTATCACTGAGGTATGAGGTTCATAGGGTACCACTAGTGCTAGTTACCCATAGGTATTTACTCATAGTTCTCCCTTATGATATGATTATTATATGATGTGGTGCTTAGTGTCAGTATGCAGTGGACTTTGTTTAAATTTTGATTTCAAAGTCAGTTTATTTTGAGAAATGTTTTCCCTAAAAGTTTTTTCCAGAAAATTTGTTTCATTAAATATTTTTATTAGAATTTTTTCAAATGTTCTTATGAAAATGTGTATGTTTATTTATCTTATGATTTTATAGCATAGAACTCCTATTTTTGGTTGAATCCTACTAGTCTTTGGGTCATACACTATATACACCTTTGGATGTATACTGAAGTATTTATGTATGACCCAAGAAAAGGAAATTTGTATCTTGGTGGTGATTGTGGATCTGGTTTATAGTGTTCCACTTCTTTTAGATGTTGTTGGTGGGGTGTTGAGGGTGATATATCACTTGTTAAAAGATGTTTTTAGAATATTTAATTTTTTTACCTTTCCACTGTGGTATTTTGGTTTTGGTTAATGTTAAAAAACTTTGAATCTAAAAATTTTTATATCTCATTTGGTTATGGTTATCAATTATGTGATATTTTATTTTCAATATTTCTCTTGCATATGTATCTTGGGTGAAATTGTTCCCAAACTTGTACTGTTGATACGTAGACAATGTTTTCCCTTCCATGGGGATTGGGAATGCCCTTCAAGCTATACCATAGATTAGGTTGGGTTTTGGCTTGGATGGAACCAGATCTTGGTTCGTGAAGAAATGGTATTTGGAGGGAGGTTTCACTATTTTTGGGTGAATTTATTTGGGAAGATTTTGGATATACTATAGTTAGGATATTTATGTATTAAGATTTTGGTTATAGGTTGAGTATCTAGAAAACACACCTCATGATAAGACGAAAGTTTCCATGGGTTGTTGGGAATTTTGTTTTGACTTCTCCTCCAGGTGAGACATACAAGATTCAGGATGTATATGGACACGAGGTGGTGGTAGATTGGTTTGGTATGGATTGTTATTATGTTGGGTGTGGGTTTCTTTTGACTTATGTAATCATTTGAGATTTTTTATATTGTTGGAAATTATAAGAATGTGCATTTATGGATGTGTTGATGGGGTTTACTTGTGGTTGTTTCTTGATGTACAAAGATTAATCCTCATATAATTCTAATACAACTACAAGAAAAGGCCATAGATAGTTCTCCCTCACCAATCAACTAGAGTCTAGTAGAAGTAGTTGTTCGGGTTGTCCATGCTTTGGGGCAGCGATCTGTCTCTAGTACTGCTTAGGTTAGAGAAGTCAAACCCTCTCCAGGAAATAATAAAGCTCATCATTTACTTAGTAATAAGACTCATTCTTTCTAGGGTATCACAAATACTCAGGAGTATGAGGATTGGATTGATTAAATAAAGGGGTTGTTCTAGTTTCCTGGTACTCCTAAGGTATTCTGGGTGAAGTGCACTTTGTTCATGTCAGAAGGTCCCAGTTAGAAGTGGTGGGACTAAATTGTGTAGGATGGAAAGTAGGATCATATGGGGTATAAGTACTTTAAGGCCATATACAATGAGCATTATTTACCTAAGACCATAGGTTTAACCAAGTCTCAAGAATTTTTGGATCTATATCAGGGAGACTATACCATAATAGAGTATGCTAACCACTTTGAAGAGTTGGTTTGGTTCTCACCCAAGGTAGTTTCTAATGAGTAGCTAAAGGCTTAAAAGTTCAAGATGGGGCTGAGATCAGAGATCAAATCCAAAGTATTCTTATTCAAGTAGAAGACATATATTGAGGTGGTTGATCAAACTTTTATGGTAGAGATTAATTGTACAGGAAATTATGGTTTCTGTGGAGATGTTTCAATAGTGGGTAGTGGTAGCCTATCTGAGAAGAAGAGGGAGAGGGATGAGTAGGAAAAGAAGGGAGGTGTCCTTTCAAGAAATAATTTCTGACTTTCTTCATCTATGGATTTCGTTTCTAGATTAGACATGTTCCATTAGTGTGGGAAGATAGGGAACATGCGATAAAAAATTTCATATCCACCCAAACCTTTCCATTAGTGTGAAACCATGGGAAACATGAATCATTTTTTCAAGATGGTTTTTCCACATTAGAGTGGTGAAAGATATATTGCTTTCAAAGGGATGCCACACTGATTAAAACCATCCAAGATAATGGGTTCTCAGTTTAGAGGTCACTGTGGTAGGGATGTATCCTCTTCTAGACAGAGTCAATTCATGGAAGATATATAGGCTAGTGTTCATTCTCAAGGTTAGGTAGAGATAAGGAAACTTCATATTATGGAACAAGCACCATTGGAATTGAATGTAAGGCATGCAACAGTTCGAGGTAAAATTATTAGTGCATAATCATTAGTTGTTGTTCTATTTGATATTGGTTCCTCTGTTTCTTTTATTTATTCCCATATCATGTATGAATTAATATTTTTAAATGAGCTTATGACTTATGTGATGGAATTAGTAACACTTCTTAGTAAGAAGTGAGATTAGGGTCTCAGGTTTCTTTCTAGTGTGCTTACTGTGTCAGGGGTCAAGTTGGAATAGAATTTCCTAGTTTTGTAAGTGTAATTATTTGACTATTTATTTAGTATTGATTGGATGGTGATATTTTAGGTGCACATCGATTTCTATTAGTTGCGAGTAAGTTTTGTGGAACCTAATAGAAGTACACATGTTTTTTAAGGTGAATGAGATCCTCAGTCTATATGTGATGGGCCAAAACTTCCAGAATTAGGCAATTTCATTTTTCATATCTTTCCAATCATGTTAGATGAAGGTGATAGTGTTCCTGAATCTTGATTACTTCCTAGGATGGATTAGTTTCTAAAGGTATTTTCAAATTATTTTTAAGGTTTTCCCCTAGAGTCATATGTGGTGTTCACAATTGATTTAGCGTGGGGGAAATAGTTGATATCTCTTCCCACATACTGAAAATCCCCTACCGAGTATAGGGATTTAATGGTACAACTGGAACATTTTTTAATCCAAAGGATTCATTCCACTAAGTGTCTCACCTTGGGCCTCCCTAGTGTTTTTTTGTGATTAGGGAAGACATATATCTCTTTTTGTGTATCAATTAATGGAAGTTCAATAAGTTGATGATCAACAAAAGTACACTTATCCATGT
Source organism: Viscum album (assembly GCA_963277665.1). Classification (NCBI taxonomy): domain Eukaryota; kingdom Viridiplantae; phylum Streptophyta; class Magnoliopsida; order Santalales; family Viscaceae; genus Viscum; species Viscum album. The sequence continues at coordinate 191,366,773 of OY728151.1, read as the reverse complement.
ATTTATGTTCTTTTTGATCATCCCAAGGGGGAAATGTGGTTCTCCAAGACTGATCATCATTCTGGGTATCACCAAGTCTATGTTTGAGAGGTTGATGTTTCGAAAACTGCCTTCTGAAGTAGGTATGACCATTTTTAGTATTTGTTCATACCTTTTAGGTTGATGAATGATCCAATAATATTTACAGCACACAGAAATAGGGTGTTTCATTATTATCTCAAATCATTTGTTGTGGTATTTTTGGATGATATCTAGGCCTATAACGGGACTGAGGAGGATCATGATCGGCAGTTGAGGATTGAGCTGGGCCCCCTTTCGGGTCATCATCTCTATGTGATGTTTTATAAGTGTTCTTTATAGAATAGGGAGGTGAATTTTCTAAGAAATGTGATATCATAATGAAATGTTTCTTTGGACCCTGATAATATTATCGTTGTGTTTTCATGAGCAAATCGGAAGAATGTTATGAAATTAGATGTTTTTTGTGCCTGAGAGGGTACTAAAGGCGGTTTGTTTGGGATTTATCTCACCTTCATTAATGCATGATTGAGATTACCTAGAAAGGGGTAAATATTGAATGGATACTATAGTTCCAAGCATCCATTGAGTATCCTAAGCAGTGGATGACCATACCCCATATTTTTATATTTTTGGAATCTATAAAAGAATACTGTAACACCCCGAGATTTTGTGAAATATTTTTTTTGAATGAATTAATTTTCATTGATGTCTTGAATTAAATTAAGTTAAAGATTAATTTTACATGACACCAACATGGATTGTTCTACACACAATATTGACCTGGCAGAAATTACTCACAACACCGAGTTTCTATGAAACATCATTTTATTGTTATAGTTATTTAAATGGGAATATTATAACCTTGAAGTTAATATTAGTGATATAAAAAGTAATAAATAATTTTAATACATTATATATAATTTTTTAACATAGATAAGACATATTTAATATGAAATATATATTTTTTGGTAAACTATTTTTAAGTTTTAAAATAATATTTTTTAAAGAAACTGCTTTTTATGTCCTTCTATGAACAATAGTAAAATTAATTTTAGACACTAATAGAAATTTAAATTGATAAAATTAATTTTTTTTTGAATTCATAATGTTGAAATTAACTTTGTATTCTTTTTTTATTTTTCTAAGAAACTTCATTTTTGGGTGAATAGTAAAAATTATTGGAGTTTAGTTCAAAACAACATTTTCATTTAAATAATGATTAGTGATAAATTATATTTTAAATTGATTTTTAAAGTCACAATAGATAAATTGATAATATATTAATCCAATTAATTTCATTTTAGTCAATTTTTATATAGAAATTACATATAAAAACAAAATGAGGTTTTGGATGTTATTACTTAAAAAACCCACTTTCTCACCACATCTCTAAGATTAGAGTTAAACTTAATTTTGATATTTATATTATTTTATTTTTTAAAATGGGCACAATTTTTTTAACCAGTATGATATTTTTAGTCTAATAAGATCAAATTCAATTTTTACCAAAAATACTTGTGAAAGTGATTAAAATTAATCACAATGATTAAAGTAAGATGAAGTATAATTAAGGACTAAACCTTAATCTTAAGGACCCAATTGACCTAGAAAACTGTCCAAAATACATTGGATGAAAATATTTAAACCATATACCATCCTTTTTATAATTTTAGGGGTTCATGGGATATTATTAAATTGAAGTTCCCTATATAAAAGGTTATGTAAGGAAATAGGTAAAAACAGAACTTTCCTTACCTTAAACATTTATTGAACATTGAGATATGTAAAACAATAATATTTTAAGTTATAGATATAATTTTTAAATATAAATGAGTTATATGAATTATAATAAATTATCAATAATTTTTAGAGAAAATTTAGTTACTTAAAATGATTGTGAAACACCAATGTTGTGATTATTTAGTTAATAATTAACTAAAATTAATGATACTATAACTATTAAAAGTGAAGTGAATTGACTTTATTATTGAATTTAATTATTTTTAAGGATTAATATATAATTTTAAAAATATTTAGAATTAGCATATTTTAATTAAAATATTATTTTTATATTTTAAAATAAAAATAAAATAAATAATTCCAAAATTGACATTATTCTTATTTTACAATAAATGACATTTTATTAAAAGGTTTAAAATTAATAAAATACTATATTTTAACAAGGAATTTTTAGAGTTAAAAAATATTAAATATGGACTGTTAATGGAACGATTTATCTTTCATAATTAATATATTGACTCATAGATTTTAAAAACATTGTTAGCATGGTCCGGGTTAAAGTAGTGTTTTGCGCATCACATGTGCTTGTTTTAAAAATTAAATTAGAAAACACATGGTATTTTTATTTTTTAAATTAGGAGGAATATTTATAATTTTTTTATATTATATAATTAATATAGCTTTATTTTATTCATAATGGTAAAATTACTTAGTTTTGAAAAGTAGATTCTTTAATAAAAACTGAAATAATAAAATTGGGGAATATTAGAAGTTAAGGAACAAAATTATTAAAATGATAAAATTTTTATATGGTTTAGATTTTTTTCATCTATAATTTCACATTAATCCATTATTTTTCCATTTTTTAGGCACATTAGTTAAAGGAGACCTCCCATTATTGAATACATTTTGATACATACAAGAGTGCCACTCCCACTCCACTATAAAAAGGCATGTGTTATCCCTCATCTTCAAACCTCTAAACCCACATTGGTTCAGCCATGATATACCAAATACACTTAAAAAAATCCATCAATTTATAATTTAAGACTCCCTTTGGGCATAAATAAATCTATGTAATCCTTTTGGCATAAACCAAAAGGAGTTCCCAATTAAGAGGTAAAATCTTCTCTCAAGACCGTTTCCTTTATTTTTTATCTGCAACACCTCCACTATCCTTATTACATTATTGAATAAAAAAATATTATCATAAATATACTAGGATATTTTTATTCTAAGAGTTAAACCTACACTTACACACACTTATATATAATGGGTAACGAACATACTGTTTATGTGTATGACTAAGTACCTCCTCACAAAACTATGATTGTTAATTTTTTTCTTTACTACCTCTCATAGTGGGAATTATAATGGAAAATATATTTATATATGTTATATATTATATATATTCTATAATTAATTTTCTTTAACCCTTTTAAAACAAATACCTTTATACTTTCTACTTGGTGTAAATATGATAATTTTGTTTGAGGAAGAGTAGACTACTGCCCCCTCAAAATGATGCGATTCATTCACACACTACATGGAATGTATTATGGTTGAATTTAGTGAAATTATATGATATATATGAATTAATAATTCTAATTTAAATATAATATATATATACATGTATTCCATTTTATTTATTTCTTTCAATATAATAATAAAAACAGAAACATCGTTCATGCGTATGTACGACTTAACATATCCATGAATGGTGTATTCCCTTTAAAAAAGATACATTACATAGATTATTATAATAAAAATTAAATAATATATATTATATTTCTATCATGTTTTACATTCTAGGAATAATGATATAAGTACAATGACTAAAGATATAACAAATTAACACATAAGAGAAAAACAAAGAGAATAATACCCAAAGTGTAACCTTAACATGGAATTGTTAACAAGTGTGTAATATAAATACATAATAAAATTTTATATGGTATTATATATAATAATATGGTTATTTATGAGATTTATTATAAACTTAAATTTATTATACATGAGGTTTGAACGAGTACTATGCGAGTAAGGAAACAAGGTAAGGGAATTTTATCTCACTTTTTATTTCAATGAGATACATACTTAATTTTCCACCCATTCATTTTGAGTGATGTATATACTTACCATTTATGTTTTATATTATTATTATAACTATATTAATTATTATTTACATACCCATTTTATGAATTTATTTCTAGGGGTTTATGTTTAAAAATTTACCAAATCGATAATGTAATTTGTTCTCAATTTTCCTTCTTTGAGACACATGTGATGTTATGCACCTATGTTTTTTCATGAGGTTTATATAATACCTTTGAAATTATATATCATGAGTTTCATTATTTTAAATATCTTTTATGATTAATTCAATGTAATTTTTGTTAAATGGGCAGTATAGTTCAATGTTACTAAGTGGTAAGATTTTATTGAAACAATCTCATCTTTTTTCAAGATTATATATGATTATGCTTCCTTTGATTAAATATTATTATACATATCTCAATAAAAATCATTATTTTAGTTTTCCTCATTTTATTCAATATATATACATGTATTGGTATCATTTTTATACTATTTGGTATATAATATGATTAATAATACTTTTTAAGAAAGTCTGACTCTACCACTCTCTTCGATCAGAAATCTATGTTTCTTTTAAAACCATGTTATATAAAAATGTTTTAAAAAACGTTTTCAAGATTTATTTTTAAGTTTAGAAATTATTTTCAATGAAAATTCTTTCAAAATGTTTTCAATATTACTTTATATGTTTCAAATTATTTTTAAATAAGTACGTTTCAAAGAATTTTCAAGATTTACTTTTTATGCTGTCAAAGTGTTTTCAAATAAAAAAGTTTTAAAAATGTTTAGAATCTTGTTTTATATATTTTCAAGGAAAAAATTATTTTCAAATTATTTTCAAGATTATTTTATAAGTATTCAAGTATTTTTTGAAAATATTTTCAATCTTATTTTATATTATTTAAAGGAAAAACAATTTCAAAATGTTTCCAAAGAAAACGATTTCCAAAATGTTTTAAAATATTTTTTTTTTATTTTTTTTATGTTTATTTTCAAGAAAATGGTGTTAAAGGGTTGTATGTTATAAAGAAACTTTTACAAATAAAAAAGATATTTACCTCAAGAAATGTTTTCAAAATATAATTCAATGTTATTTTCCATCTATGATAACATCTATTGATGTCACTCATGAACTCCTAGGAAATGATTTAAAGGTTCCATTAATATTATTTCTTGAATGTTGTATGTTTTTATATAACAGGTCTTATGGAATCTGTTTTTCTTCCATGGGTTATATACTTTTTAAACACTATTCTCTTCATGGGTTATGCTTTGATGAAATTATTATGAAACATATATCTTTCCAAAAGGTTATGAAAATATTACATGTTTATGGTACCCATTTAATTTCACAGGTGATGATTTTATGTTTATAGAATATATATTTTTTATGGGTCATGATATGATGAATGTTTTATTATCTTGTGGCACATGTTTGAATGATTTTTTTATGATATGGGTGGGACCTATATCTCCCTCTAATGCATTAGGTAATGATAAATATTTCATGAGGTCAAAGGGTAAACAAGAGGGAATCCCATTCCAGAAATAATAGGGTACTTAGGAGGACATTCCAAGCTCAAAACAAGAGGGTATATGGAAGGACATCCCAAGCTTGAAACAAGAGGGTAAACAAGAGGACATCTAATGCCTGAAACAAGAGGGTACATGGGAGGGTATCCCATAACTGAAGTAGGTACACGAGTGATTATCCCAAGACAAAAATTCTATAAAGGCCCTGATAGGTATCCTAAACATAATATTTTATATTCTTATGTGTTTTCTAAAATTCTAGGTTTTATTACTATGATATTATTTCATGGATTATGTTCTTTATTTCCTTATGATTCTTGTATTATGAACATCTAGGATTTATTCCATGATTATTGTTTATGATCATTGATATGTAGGGTATGATCTTACAATGTTATGATAACATTACCATTCTTCTATGCTCATGTTTATGCTTATATGTCTCCCTTGATTACCATTATTTATAATTTGATATATCCCCATTTTATGTTTCCTTACACATGTTTCAAGGATATTTATTAATTATGATGTGTCTGGGAAATTATCTATTCATGAATAAACTAGTGAGATATAACACAGCTAAATTATCTACTATTGTTTATGTTTCCATGTTTCCAAAGGCACTAAACCAATACGGCCTTTGGGAATCTATTTTTTTAATGTTTTAATTATTCTGAAAAATTATTATAATGTCAAGGTACGTTAATATTGGGTCATTAGAGTTGGTATTAGAGAAAATTTTTAGTAGACATTTGGAAACTATGATAAAAAAAATTACTATGATTACTAGTTATATTTTTAACTATATATCAAGGGATTTCTCCAAGGATAAGTATAAGGATGAGTTAATGTTTATGAAAATGTCCTAGAATTTTGTTCGAGGATAGAGTGCATGGTTTCCTATAAATACATCCCTTTTTGGATACTACATGTGTATCTGGATTTGTCACAGATTTAAAGAGAGATAAAAACTCTAAAAAGATGTTCTAGGCTTGACTCATGGTAATCTGGTACATGACAACAGGCCTTGCTGGACACTCAGTTTGACACTCCTAAGGGATATGCTTTGGTATTTAACAAACTATTTATAAACCATCATTAAGTACTCAAATAGATTATGATTATGAATAACCATGGATAAATCTAAGGTGTCATATACTAAAGAGTTAAGAACCATAATTTAGGCTCCATATAAGTAAATTTTCCTAATTATATGGAATCCCAATATGATAAAGTTTTATGACACTTTACTTTCTTATTTTAGTCAATAGAGAGAACTAGAAGGTACACTGTCAACATTTAATGTTTAAAATGTGGAAATTATGGGCATTATGAGATTTGATTTCCCAAGTGGAAATATCAAAAAGAGAATCATGAAAGAGTTATGAGTATTGGTTATACTTATGAAGATAAATAGACTTAAAATGACATGTGAAAGGTAAGAGGTGTTCTTATAGTATTTTTTACATTAAACATAATAAACATGATCAGATTGAGGTTGAGTAACCTTAGTACATGATTCATATTTCACATTCTTGGAATGATGTATTAATGAATAATTTGATTAAGCCTAAATAATGGGTTTATATTAATGTTGGATAAATGAATTATTGATGTTTTGAAATTTATATATATTTTTATATAAATTAAGAAATATAAAAGTATTGTTTGTTATAAATATTAATTATGGATTGAAAATTACATTTTAAATTATGATGAAGGCATAGAAAATAAATTTCATTGAAATTTTATATTTTTGTTAATGGAAGGTAACCCTTAATTAATTTCTAGATTTTAGATATCGATGTTAGGATAAAAATACGATTGATATGAATAAGTAAATTGAATTTTATGGATTACCATGGTACTAAATATTGAAAATGTGTTCTACTTAATCAAGGAAAATGTTTAAAACTTCATGGATTTAAATAATATATCCAGTAATCAATGGAATAAAGAATCATGCATGTTTTTTAAACGGATTTATGGTAATAAAGGGAATATATGATTTGTGTATTCAAAAATTTGGAATGTGAAAAAAAGTGTTACATTATGATATGTGGGGGATAAATGTTAATAATATTTCATGAAATTATTTCCAAAGATTTTTATTTTTATATTTCAGAAGGGTTATAAGGTTATCCGTTTATGTAATGTTTAAGTTTAACATCACATGAAGTCAGTAAGAATAATGTGTTATATATCCATATGAAGATTTATGCATATTAGATAACATGTTCAAACTACTTTGTGTTGATGATAACTGATGAGATGAAATATCATGGGTCTCATAATCTTTTAGTAATTTAGGAATGAAAATTTCACCTTATTTTTTAGAGAATGAGGTGAAGTGGATCACAAAAAACCAAGGGTGACATGGTCATGAAATCACACAATTATATCTTTTCATGAAAATTATTCAACTTTAGGAAATAGGATCCTAAACCCAAAAATGTTGTCCCGATATCTTTATTATAATTAATCATTAGGTCCCTTATGTCATCAAAAATTTATTACTATGATATTTTTAACTTTATCATACACTTGTTCTCTATAAATCTCTATCAAAATATGATAGTAATATTTCTATTCCCTGTCAATGTTTTCACTTTCCACCTATGTTATCCTATATAAGAATGTCGTTATGAGTTACTTTGGGTAACTATTATGGTTTAGAATTTCCCTTTTAAGGGATTTTTTAGTATTCATTTATATGATATGGGTTTCTATGAATGAATCTATCATGTATTAAAACATTGATAACCCAGATTAATTTCGAGGGAAAATTTTATTTTAATGGGGTAGAATGTAACACCCTGAGAATTTGTGATATATTTTTTTGAATAAATTTATTTTAACTGAATTATTGTATTATAATAAGTAAAAAATTAATTTCACATGACACTGACTTGGATTGGGCTACATGTAACACTGACTTAGCATACATTACATGAAACACCGAGTTTCTAAGAAACATCATTTTATTGTTATAATTATTTAAATGAGATAAGTATAACATAGATGTTAAAAGTAGTAATATGAATATAAATAACTAATTTTCATATATTATTTATAATTGTTTAACTTTAATAAAAAATATTGATAATGAAATATTTAATTGTTGGTAAAGTCATTATGTGTTTTAAAATAATATATTCCAAAAAAACTACATTTTTTTGTCCTTCTATGAACAACATTATAATATATTTTAGATACCAATATAAATTGAATTTTATAAAATTAACATACTTTTTGAATTCGTAATTTATAAATTATCATAGGCTAATGTTTTGGGGTTTTTGTGAGAAACTTCATTTTTGGGTGAATAGTAAAAATTGCTGCAAATTAGTTAGTGACAACCTTTTCGTTTAAATAATTATTAGTGTTAAATTATAGTTTAAATTGGCTTTTGAAGTCAAAATATATAATTTATTAATATATTTATCTAATTTAAGAAATTGGAGTAATTTTTTTATATTGAAATTAGATATAAAAATATATTGAACTTTTGACTCTTTTTTACTTTAAAAACCCTCTTTCTCACCAAATCTGTTGAATTATCATTAAACATAAATTTTCCACTTTTGTGATATTAATTTTGAAAAATGGAAATAAATGGTTTTAATATGTATTATATTTTTATTATAATAATATCAACTTAAATTTTTACCTAAAAGTGAAAGTGATTAAAATTAATCACAACAATTAAGGTAAGATTATGTTTAATTAATCACTAAACAATAATCTTAAAGAAAAAAATGACCTAGACACTTGTAAAAAACCATTTTATAAAAATAATTAGACCATATCCATAATGGTTCACAATTTTTGTGTTATTGGGATATTATTAAATGGAAGTCCCCTATACAAAAGTTTATATAAGAAAAAAGACAAAAAATAACTTTCCTTAACTTTTAAATTTATAAAACATTAAGATATATAAAAAACCTAAAATTTTCATTTAATGGTATAATTTTTAAAATAAATGTGTTATTTTAATCATAATAAATTATCAATACATTTTATTGACGATTTAGTTACATAAAATTCTTAGGAAACTCCATCGTAATGATAATTTAGTTAATAATTAACTAAAATAAATGATACTATAACTATTAAATGTGAAGTGAATTGATTAAATAATTGTATAGAATTACTTTTTAAGATTAATATATTATTCAAGACCCCCTCCCCACAAAGTGTACCCCTCCTGGGCCGGAAATGTGAGAAGGAAGATAATGACCCCTTAGTCCCGCCTCCAATAGGCCCCTGGTTGGCGACTGACATTGATAGTATAGTAACACACAAATGGGAGGCATTACCCTCTAAGAGAACACGTACGGAAGAGAGAGATAAGATAAAAACCAATCAACTCCAACTCAGAACTAGAGATATAAAAGAAACCCAAGTGCACAAATGGAATGTCATACAAAATTACTACAACTAAAAGGGGAAAAACTATAAGTACCCAAAAGAAAGTAAAAACAACAACAACCATAATCCCCAATAGCTCCTGCAACCACAAACTAGTAGAAAATAGCTTGATGTCCAACCTGCTCCAAGTGACCTGAAAAATAGTTTATATATACGTAGGGTGAGTATAATAATATACTCAGTAGGATCCTCCCCAAATCCTCTCGTGAAAAAAAGTAAAGAGATCATTCTAAAGCATAGTGAACAACAAGTGGAACTAACTCATCACCTAAACAGGTATACTATGTTCCCAGTCTCACCATGGCTACTCTCAACAAGTAATGTATACAAGAATATAGCATATAAAAAAGAATATAAAGGGCACCCCACTATTACTTCCCCACTTTTTTTCCACTTTTCCCCAACATCGCACGTCCTAAGCATCTCTCTCCAAAAAGGCTTTCCCGCAGATACCTGGGCAAAGCACCACAATCTGCACCTCATGCACCACAAAGGCTTGCCCGCAGGAACATGGTCGAAGAACCACCCCATCCTCACAACCACAAGTAACCAGGTAGTTTATGGGAGCCACCACATCTCGCATAACGTGTGTCATATGTCAGGTATTATACCTCAAGCCATTACAACCCATACACCGAGTAAGGATCCTGAAGCCATCACAACCTATACATGTTACACGTATAGTAGTCCATAGGATACTATATCTAGAATATATGTGTGTGAATAACCACAAGCCATTATAGCCCTCTACACACATATATGGGGAAAACTAACTACTGTGCATAATGGAAGAAGTATATACCAAGAGAAGAGAGCGGGGCCAAAGGGGGTAGTCATCCATTCACCCTCCCACCAGAATGTTGGGAAAAACACCCCCAGGGCTCGGATGCGTCGGTGTGTCCGTTTCCCTTACTGACAGGGTGGAGTAGCATATAGAAACACAAAAAGTACAAAATATATTATAACTCACAACCACACAATGGGCATAAGCCAGTATTAGACACAACTGCAGCTAACGTCTCTCAGACTCTGGGCTTCCACTTCTAAGACTAGGTATCCTATAATAACACAACCATTTAAAGAGGTTTATTATATTACTTCATTCCATTTTTATCAATTCCACTGCATGTTAATAAATTCTTTAAAAATTAATAAACCATGAAAAAATCCACATTATGTTTCATTAGCATCACACCCAAAGTCCATTGTACCTTTAAAATTATTGCCTCATCATTATGTTTCAGCGAACACCAACCCCATGGGTTAACACCATTTAATCAAACATTTATTACAGAAACACTTTTCCATATTCCCAGGAATTCTAGAAAATCACTCTATTCTACTAACACAAGGGGCTCAACAGGGTGAGTAGATGTACTACCCATCGAGTCTTTGCTGCATAAAGAAAGTGAATAAACTCACACTCCCTATAGAATCTAAACATGGAAAGCACATGGAATACCCCGTGCGTCTTCGCCTCTTTTAGAAGAAGGGTAAGAAAGACCAGCTGCCTTGAGTAGTGGTGAAAATTAAAGCAGACAATCAACCAAAAGAAACAACAAGCATCCAACAATCACATCCAACCCTTTCCATCATCCCAGGTGTCCTCCCTAACACTCACATGCATAAACCGATGCATCTCTCCACTCTAGGCGTCATCCGATGCCACAAAAAAAAAGGCCTCCATGCCCCCAGATATCACAACAACCATCCAAGATCACATCAAAACACAAGCATCAGGAAAGAAAACATCACATTATTTGGGCCCTTGTACCTTTAACAATCAAGAGGGTAACTCAAAACCCTTTAAAGAATAATCAAACAATCAATTATTTAAACCATATTGAATTAACAGACTTATTATTCGTTGCTTCCAAAATCGAGAACCTAACCAGTAAGCTATCACAATGATTATACATGTTTACAATTCCAATTTTATTAACATAAAATTACAACAAGAACCAGATTCGTTCACATGCCTCTATATATTTATCCAAAAAAATATCAATTAGTCCCAGTTTATGTACTTTACCGATTTCCATCAAGGACAATAGATAAGAAAAGCAAGCATAGGTATCACACCATCTAGAAAAACAACGGGAAATAACATACGATTGATACAATTTCTTTATCTGGTTCAAAATATTTATTATTTAAATTTCATTGTCATACATTGGGATTAATCATGATAACACTACAGTTGTACGTAAAATAAAGAGAAGCAACGAATCCCCTACCTCAAAGGTTTTTGACAAAAACCACAACGGTTGAAGAACGATCAAGAAACCAGGGTCGATTCTCCAAAACCCTGCTTTAGATCTCTCCTCCTTGAAATATCAAGTCTAAATATCATCATATTTGACATAAAAACACTTAGATCTACCCATAACAGGCATAGATCTAAGAAACCAAGAGAAGAGGAGGAGTAGATCTAAGAAACCAAACAAGAACGATCACATACCTCCAGAAACTGGCTTCGATTCTACAAGAGAAGTCTTCAGATCGCCTCCAAAATTCTTGAGAGAGGTTCCCCTACCTTTGAGGGAGGGTAATCCCGAGTTATGGCCGCTTAGGGGCTTAAACGAGCTAGTTAGAGGCTAAACGGTTGAGATACACAATTTTAGGATCTTGATTTAAGTGCCCGCATGGTTTTCTCACACAGTTAGACAAACCATGTGCTAACCGCGTGGTCACTACTACCTCGTAAAACACTCTTCACACAATTATCTTACATGGTTAGACAAACCGTGCACTAACCGTGTGTTAGTCACTACCTCCAACACCAACCTCGCTCGGTTTGGTTGCACTATTTAGAAAACCGTGCGCCTCCCGTGCGAAAGCTATAACCCATTAGTTTCCCTTAAAAGTCCACCCAAACGCACCCCAAGTCACCTTAAACTCCCATAACACCTCTAACACCTCATTTTTCACAAATTAATGTACTGGAGAGGTCCATTCCATTACATCAGATACCTCTCAAAACATTCTCACCCTCGAGAATCCAAAACCCACCTAAAGTGAAAACGAAATAGGGTCTGAACAACAACCCCTTGAGATACCTCTCAAAAGAGAGAAAGCCAAAAAATAAATAAAGGAAGCCATCTTATAAACATGAAAGTTTCATAACCACATCAGTTACAATGATACATGAAAAGAGTTAAACATCAAACAACTCTTGGTACTGAGCACATATCTGTGACTCATATTCCCAAGTACTCTTCTCCATGCCACCGTGTCGCCACAAGACACAAACTAAAGGAATAGAATGCCCGCACAAAACCTTCTCCTTGTAGTCTTGGATCTCCATAGGACTCTCCTCAAAGGTTGCATCATTATCAAAATCGATCTCTCCCCAATCGATGATGCGAGAGTCATCATGAAGATAACGACAGATTTGTGATACATGGAAAACATCATGTATCCGACTCATCTGAGGGGGAAGTGATACTCGATACGCCACAACTCCAACATGAGTTAACACCTCGAAAGGCCCAACAAACTGGGGACTAAGCTTACTTCCACATCTAAACCTTCCCTACCCACGGTGGGGAGTCACCTTCAGAAGCACAGGATCCCCAACATTAAAATCTAAGGGTCTCCTTCTTTGATCGACATATTCCTTCTGACGATCCTGCGATGTCTTCATCCTCTCACGAATCAATTGAACCATCTCTGTTGTATTCTGCACTAGTTCTGGTCCAAGAATTGCAGACTCTTTGACCCCATTCCAGCACAACGGAGAGCGGCAAGGCCATCCATACAAGGCTTTAAACAGCACCATGCCAATGGTGGAGTGAAAACTATTATTGTAAGAGAACTCCACCAAGGGTAAGTGCCTTATCCATGAGCCTCCAAAATCCAGAACACAAGAGCGTAACATGTATTCGAGAGTTTGGATGGTTCGCTCTGTCTGACCATCCGTTTGCGGATGAAAAGAAGTGCTAAGGTATAGTTGAGAACTGAAAGCATGTTGGAGACCTCTCCACACCCTAGAGGTAAAACGAGGATCTCGATCAGAAATGATCATCCTGGGGACTCCATGAAGTCTCACTACCTCGTCTAGATACTGCCTCGACAAAAATTCCACTGATCTTGACTCCTTTATAGCTATAATGTGGGCCGATTTTGTTAAATGATCCACTACCATCCAAATAGCATCATGTCCTCCTGGATCTCGAGGTAAACCAGTAACGAAGTCCATTGAGATGTCATCCCACTTCCACTGAGAAATCTATAATGGCTGAAGAAGACCACCGAGAACATGGTGTTCGACCTTAACCTTCTTGCAGACTAATCATTGAGACACAAACTCCGTAACCACACGCTTTAGCCCAGAACACCAAAACTGACTCCTCAAGGATCGGTACATCTTTGTCATGCCAAGATGTACCGCTAAAGGTGAACTATGGAACTCTCTAAGGGCTGTATTGTGCATCATCAAAGGAACAAAAATCATCCTATGACGCAACACTCTGTGTTGTTCATCCTCAGACCAACCATCAGGGGCCTCACCACAAACAACTCGGTCTCTCCAGACTTCCAACTCTAGATCCCCCAACTGGGAATCTTATACGTTTTGCATCATGGATGACTGTACCATCATCTAAAAAAGACAGCCTCTACCCCCAACTTCACCCATATCAAGATATAATGCTGACAGTTCTTCCATTAATCTCCAGGAATCACCAGATTCTTGTATAGCATCACTACGTGACTTTCGGCTCAGCGCATCAACTACAACGTTGACTTTTCTAGGTGTATACGATATTTAGATGTCGTATTCCTGTAATAACTCCATCCACCGATGCTATCATATGTTCAAGTCACATTGGGAGAAAACATACCTCAAACTCTTATGATCGGTGAAAACCACAAAGCGCTCACCAATGAGGTAATGTCTCCAGAACTTCAGAGAAAACACAATAGCTGCCAACTCAAGATCATGGGTGAAATAGTTTCATTCATGGGGATGTAACTACCGAGACCAATAAGAAACAATTGAACTCTACTACATGAGAACACAACCTAACCCCAGATTTGAAACATCACAGAAAACATGAAACTGGAATCCCTCTGCTGGAAGACAAAGGACTGGAGCACTTACTAACTTCTCCTTTATATACTCAAAAGCTGCCCGACACTGATCAGTCCATATGAATGCCTGATCATTCCTGGTCAAAGTTGTCAGATGAGTTTCAACTCGTGAGAAATTGGCTATGAACCTCCGGTAGTAGCCTGCGAGACAAAGGAAACTTTGCACCTCTAACACTGTCTTGGGGGCTTCCCAAGACACAACTGCTTCTATATTCGATGGAACCACAAAAAATCTCTATTGGGACAACACATGCCCCAAGAAATAGACTTCTTGAGTACAAAACTCACACTTCGACAACTTCCCAAACAGCTGATGTCGACGAAGAACTCCTAAAACTGCTCATAGATTCTTTGCATGCTCCTCTTTATATGTGAAGTACACAATGATGTCGTCGATGAAAACCACCACAAACTTGTCTAGGAACTCACGAAACACAACATTCATCAATCCCATGAATACTACTGAAGAATTCGTCATGCCAAACGATATTACAATGAAATAATAATGCCTTTGATGACAACAGAAAGCAGTCTTCATAATATCTTCATCCTTTACACGCATCTGATGATATCCTGACCGCAAGTCGATCTTTGAGAACCAACATTCACCCTTCAGTTGATCGAATAAGTCATCAATCCTCAGAACAGGATAGCAATTATTTATTATCACTTTGTTTAAGAGACAATAATCAACACACAACTACAAACTACCGTCGGCCTTCTTCATGAACAAAACTGGTGCACCCCATGGTGACACACTTGACCGAAAAAAACTGCACTATAACAGACCATAAAGCTATATAATTAGCTCTCAGAACTCAGAATGGTCCATCCTATATGGATACATAGAGATAGGAGACTCTCCTGGCTGTAGCTCGATCCCAAACTCGATTTCTTGTCGAGGAAGTAATGCTATAACCTCTTCTGGAAAGACATCTGGTTACTCCTCTGTGACCCTAGGAAACACCAACTACTGAACCTCTGAAGAACTCAATATAATCTCAGAAATCACGAATGATAAGGATGGAACACGCCTATGACCCATCCAAGGATCTTGCTCACCAACAAACACCACTTTCTTTCCATCCACTCCAAAGAAAACGACCTTCTTCCTGAATCAACTCATGATAGCCTGCACTGAATACAACCAATCCATGCTGAGGATGACATTATATGGTTGTATTTGTAAACATAGTAAATCTCCCCAAGAGCGGTGTTGCCCCAACAATATCTCACAGTCTCTACATACTTAAAACAAGTCAGTTAGACCTCCAAATGGCGTAGTTAATGCCAAGGGCAATGGAAGCCTCTCTACCTCAAGTCCCAAAGCATGGACAATGGTAGGTGATATAAAGAAGTGTGTCACTCATGAATCAAAAAAGGCATAGACCAAAGAAGAAAACTTGCAAAGGGTACCTCGAACGATATCTGGCTCATCTAGTGCTGGCAACGCTAGAGCCTGAAGCTGACCATGCCCACCTCCACGACCTCTCTGACCCTGATGACTACCACCACCACGAATGCGCTCTGCTCTCTGAGGATGGGGAGTGTCATGGGGGTATCCTCTTCCCACCCAATCTACCCTATGATGATCTAAAGCTGGTGCAACTGGCTGCTGCTGCCTCGGCTGAAACTACCTCAATAGAGGAACTTGGAGGATAGCGCCTGGTGCACGATGACCACTCTGAGAGGTCAGGCACTCCCACTGCTGATGGCCATGAACACCACAAGAAAAACAATCATCTTATTCCTTTTCATAGGCCTGAGAGTTGATGCCTCTAGAGAAATGAGATGTGAAGGGCTGGGACCTACCCCCGGCTGAATGGAAACTCTTATGCCCTGAAAAATAGAAACCCAGACCACATCCTTGCTTCGTGAGGGATCATGAAGTTCCAACTCATGTGATGATCTAGTCCTATCCAAGGTCCTCTCAACCACCTATTCCCTCGCCAGCACCCCAAGATATGTCTCCAGCATAAATGGGGTGACCTGGAACTGGATCTCTGGATGAAAAGCCTCCTCAAAATGCCTTGCCCTAGACTCCTCATCTGGTAACAGGTCCGAAGCATATCATAAAAGGTTACTGAAATGGATTCCAAAATCTCGAATAGTATAGCTCCCCTTTCAAATGGTAAGAAGCTCCTGGTGACTGGATGCCTTCGTAGTCGAAGAAAGGAACTCGACTGTAAACTTGTATCAGAACTCCGCCCATGAGATCTCGGATTCCTCACAATCCCTGAGGAACAAGAACCCCCACTGCCTCACTACTCCACGCATTATCATCACAGCTAAGGACACCCAATGCTTTTTCTAATCAAGAATCGAACTGAAGACTATCTCGACCTCCTCCAACCAGTCTTCCATGACTGCATCTGAAACAGAGCCCTCATACTTCTGCAAACTATGGCGCTGAAACTCTCAAAGTGTCTTCCACTAAGTTTTGTAATCGTCAACCTCTACCCTGTAGCGATCTGCTGGAATAGCCTGCTGGACATTTTCTATGAAAACCTGATGAGGATGTTGACCTGGATCCATACCTATAAAATAACAAACCGTTTGAGCTCATAAACCTGGAATATGGAAGACTCAACATTAATTAATTTATTGTTTTTTATTCATTTTAGGTTAACCTATCCCAAGGTCTACCCATTCAAACACAGGCACAATGAAGAATGATGCATGATCCTTTCCTATGTCTCTACCTTGCAACTAGTATCACCTTGTTTAGTAGACCTTGTAAACTTAAAGGTCCGTACATCAGATCATAGGGGGCCGTAAATGCTTATGTCTCAGCCGGTCTCCAGTGTTTACCTCACTTGCTAAACATGAATGGCAATGTTCCCCTACCAACCCATGAAACCTCACCCGTGCCTAACTCCAAGCTACATACTATCCCTTAACCTATGCTCTGACACCACTCTGTCACGACCCCCTCCCCCCAAAGTGTACCCCTCCTGGGCCGACAATGTGAGAAAGGAGATAATGACCCTCGAGTCCTGCCTCCAGTATTCCCCAGGTTGGTGACTAGCACCAAGAGTATAGTAACACACAAATGGGAGGCATTACCTTCTAAGCGAATATGTGCATAAGAGAGAGATAAGATAGACACCAATCAACTCCAACTCAAAACTGGAAATATAAAATAAACCCAAGTGAGAAAATGGAATGTCATACAAAAGTACTATAACTAAAAGGGTAAAAATTGAATGTACCCAAAAGAAAGTAAAAACAACATCAACCACAAGCCCGAACAGCTCCTGCAACCACAAACTAGTAGAAACCAACTTGATCTCCAACTCGCTCCAAGTGACCTGAAAAATAGTTTATATATATGTAGGGTGAGAATAACAATATACTCAGTAGGATCCTCCCTGAAGCCTCTCATGCAAAAGTAAAGAGAGCGTGCTAAAGCACAGTGAACAACAAGTGGAACTAACTCAACACCTAAACAGCTATACTAAGTTCCCAACCTCACCATGGCTACTCTCACCAAGTAACACATACAAAAATATAGCATATAATAAATAATATCAAGGGAACCCCACTACTACTTCCCCACTGGTTTTCCAATTTTTCCCAACGTCACACGTCCTAACCATCTCTCTCTAAAAAGGATTTCCTGCATATACCTGGGTGAAGCACCACAATCTGCACCTCGTGTACCACAATGGCTTACCCACAGACACCTGGGCGAATCACCACACCATCCACACAACAAAAAGTAACCAAGTAGTTTCTGGGAGCCACCACAGCTCACATAACGTGTATCATACATCAGGTATTATAACTCAAGCCATTACAGCCCATACACCGAGTAAGGATCCTAAAGACATCACAACCTATACACATTACACCTATAGTAGTCCATAGGATACTATATCCAGAATATATTTGTGTGAATAACCACAATCCATTACAACCCACTACACACAAATATGGGGAAAACTAACCATTGTGATTAATGGCACAAGTATCTACCATGAGAAGAGAGCGGGGCCACATGGGGTAGTCAGCCATTCATCCTCCCACCAAAATGTTGGGGAAAACACCCCCCAAGGGCTTAGAATCCTTGGGGTGTCAATTTCCCTTACTGACAGGGTGGAGTAGCATATAGAAACACAAAAAGTACAAAATATATTGTAACTCACAACCACACTATGGGAATAACCTAGTCTTAGACACAACGGTATCTAACATCTCTCAGACTCCGAGCTTCCACTTCTATGATTAGGTATCCTATAAGCACACAACCATTTAAAGTGATTTATTAGATTACTTCATTCCCTTTTTATCAATTCCACTATACGTTAATTAATTATTTAAACATTAATTAACCATGAATAAATCCACATTAAGTTTCATAAGCATCACACCCAAAGTCCATTGTCCCTTTAAAATTATATCTTCATCATTATGTTTTAAAGAACACCAACCCCATGGGTTAACACCATTTAATCAAACATTTATTACAGAAACACTTTCCCTTATTCCCAGACATTCTATAAAAGAACTCTATGATACTAACACATGGGGATCAACACAGTGAGTAGATGTACTACCCGTTGAGTCTTTACAGCCTAAACTAAGAGCATAGACTCATCCTCCCTGAAGAAGATAAAAACAGAAAGCACGTAACATACCCCGTGCATCATCGCCTCTTTCAGAAGAAGGGTAAGAAAGACCAGCTGCCTTGAGTAGTGGGGAAAAGTAAAGCAGACAATCATCCAAAAGAAACAGAAAGCATCCAACAATCACATCCAACCCATTCCATCATCCCTGGTGCCTACATAACACCCACATGCATAAAATGATGCATCTCGCCACCCTAGGCATCATATGCTTCCATAACCAAAAGGCCTACATGCCCCCACATATCACAGCAGCCATCCAGGATCACATCACAACACAGGCAGCAGGAAAGAAAGAATCACATCAATTGAGCTCTTGTCCCCTTAACAATCAAGAGAGTAAATCAGAACCCTTCAAGGAATTATCAAACAATAAAATCTTTAAACCATCTTTAATTAACAAATTTATCATCTGTTGGTTCCAAAATCATGAACCCAACTAGTAAGTTATCACAATGATTGTACATTCTTAATATACCAATTTGATTAACATCAAATTACAACAAGAACCTGATTCGTTCACATGCCTCTTTTTCTTTAGCCAAACAAATATCAATTAGTCCCAATTTACATTCTTTACCAATTTACATCAAGGGAAATAGCTAAGCAAAGAAAGCATAGATATCACACCATCTAGAAAAACAAGAGTCAATAACATAAAATTGATACAATTTCTTTATCTGGTTCAAAATATTTATTATGTCAATTTCATCGTCATCCAGTGGTATTAAGCAAGCTAACAATACAGTTTTATGTAAGAGAAAGAGAAGAAATTAATCCCTTACCTCAAAGGTTTTTGATGAAAACCACAGAGGTCGAAGAACGCTCAAGAAACCCGGGTCGATTCTCCAAAACCCTGCCTTAGATCTCTCCTCCAAGAAATATCAAGACCAAAGATCATCATATTTTACATCCACACACTTAGATCTACCCATAATGTTCATAGATATAAGAAACCTAGATAAGAGGAGGAGTATATCTAAGTAGATCTAAGAAACCAAACAATAATGATCACATACCTCAAGAAACCGACTTTGATTCGCCAAGAGAAGCCTTTGGATCACCTTCAAAACTCTTGGGAGAGGTTCTCCTACCTTCGAGGGAGGGTAATCCTGAGTTATGGCCTCTTAGGGGCTTAAACGAGAAAGTTAGAGGAAAAACAATTGAGATTCTCAATTTTAGGATCAATATTTAAGTGCCCACACAATTTGCTCGCACGGTTAGACGAATCGTGTGCCAACCATGCAGTTGCTACTGCCTCGTCAAAAAATCCTCACATGGTTAGGCCACATGGTTAAACAAACCATGTGCTAACCGTGCGTTAGCCACTACCTCTAACACAAACCTTTCATAGTTTGGATAAATGGTTTAGACAAATCGTGTGCCTCTTGTGCGAAATCTACAGCCCTTTAGTTTCCCTTTAAATTCCCCCCAAACGTACCCCAAGTCACCTTAACCTCCCATAACACCTCTAACATCACATTTTCACAATGTAATGGACTGGAGAGGTTTGGGCCATTAAATCACACAAATTTAAACTTAATTTATCTTAATAAACATGTTAGTTTTATATTTTAAAATTAAATTGAATTAAATAATGTCAAAATTGAGATTATTGTTATTTTACAATAAATGATATTTTATTAAAATATTTTCAAAAAATTAAAAATATATATATATACACCGAAGTAATATTTTAGGCTTAAAAATATTAAACATGGTCTATTAATGGACCAATTTATATTTTATAACTAACATATTGACCAATATATTGTAAAAACATTGTTATCACAGTTTGTGATTAAGTAGTGTTTTGTGTGGCACACATGCTTCTTTTAAAACTTAATTTCCAAAACACATGATATTTTTTTTTGTAAATTAGGTATAATTTTTATAATTACATGGATAAATATTAAAAAATAAATCTCAGTTTATTTTATTCTTAATGTATAAATAAATTTGGATATAAAACTAGATGTTTTAATAAAACCAAAATAATAAAATTTGGAAATATTAGAACTTCAGGAACCAAATTATTAAAATGAACATAATTTTGTTTCTTTTAGATTTTTTTGTACATAATTTATTATTAATAAATTTATTTTCCATTTTTTAGGAACATTGGCTAAATGATACCTCCCATTATTGAATACATTTTGGTATTTACAAGAGTGACACTTTCCCTCCACTATAAAAAGCCAATCACTCTCCCTCTTCTTCACACCTCTCAATCCACATAAGTTCGGCCAATATATAACTAATAAACATCAAATAATATTAAATTAATTATTTAATCCTATATTTTGTAATAAATAACTCCCAATAATCCTTTTGGAACAAACCAAAATGAGTTACCCGATTAGGAGGTAACATCTTCTCTCAAGCTCCTTTATTTTTTTTTCTTTCTCCACCCCTCCACTCTCCTTATTACTAGGTTGTATAAAAAAATGTTTCCTAAATAAAATATGATTTTTTATTATAACTATTATACCTACACTTACACACACCTACATATAAGGGTAACAATCATACTATTTACGTCTATGGTGAACTACAACCTCTCGAAATGATGATTGTTCATTTTCACTTTACGACCTCTCTTGGTGGAAATTGTGATGGAAAATATATTTATATATTGTATATATAATATTTATTATATATTTTGTCTTATTTAATAATTTTACAAAAAATATATTTATACTTTCCACTTAGTGTAAATACAATAATTTTGTTTAAGGAAGTGTGGACTACCGCCCCCTTACAACGAGGTGATTCGTTCACACATTCCATAGAATGTATTAAGGATGAGTTTGGAAAAATTATATGATATATATAAAATAATAATTCTAATTTAATTATATATATACATATATTTTATTTTTTATTTCTTTTAATTTGATAATAAAAATAGATTCAACAATCATACGTACGTACGACTTACCGTCTCCATGAACGGTGTATTCCATTTCACACTTCTATATTATATAGATTTTTATAATAAAAATATATTGAACATAAATGAAATTTATATCATGGTGTTAATTATTTGAATCAATATATATTTATAATGACCAAATATATAAAAAATTTAGACACACGAGAAAAATAAATCCAATAATACCCGAAGCGTAACCATAATATGGAATTGTTAACAACAGGGTAATATAAAGGCATAATAAAAATTTATATGGTATTAGAAATTAGAATAAGGTTATTTAATATATTTATAATAAACTTAAAATTATTATATATGATTTTTTAATGATTATTATGAGAGTTTAGACACAAGGTAAGGGAATTTTATCTCAGTTTTTATTTTTGTGAGATACATGCTTTCTTCACCACCCATTCCTTTTGTGTGATGTGTATACTAACCATGGATGAATTATATTATTATTATAATTATATTAATGGGTACTTAAATACCCATTTTATTATCCTTATTTCATATATTTTATGTTTTAAAATCAACTAAATTAGTAAAATAATCTTGTCTCAATTTGTATTCATTGACACACATGCCTTGTTATGAACCTATGTTTTCTCATGAGCTCTATATATTTATTTTGAAATGATATATCAAGAATATAATTATTTTAATTATATTTTATGATTTATTTAATGTAATGTTTTTAAATGGGTATTATGATTTAGAGGTACCAAGTAGAAAGAGTTTATTGAAACAATCTCATTGATTTTAAAGATTATTTACGATTACACTTACATTAAATATTGTGATCTATATCTTAATAAAACTCATGATTTTAATTATCCTATGTTTATTCAAGATATATACATGATTTGGTACCATTTTTATACAATTTTGTATGAAATATTATTAAGAAACAATTTTTATGAAATTTCAATTTTACCTCTCTCTTCAGTTGGAAATCTATATTCTTTCAAAACCATGTTATCTAAAAAGGTTTTAAAAACATTTTAAATATTTATTTATAAGTTTTCAAAGTATTTTCAAATAAATCGTTTTCAATTTTTTTAATATTTCTGTATAAGTTTCAATGCATTTTCAAAGAAATGGTATTCAAAATGTTTTCAAGCTCCTCTTTTTTAAATTTTTTTCAAAGGAAAAGGTTTTAATTTTTTTAAATCCTATTTTGTATGATTTAAAAAAAATGTTTTTCAACATTTTTTCAAGATTTTTTATAATTATTGAAGGAAAATTCCATTCAAAATAGTTTGAATATTATTTTTTTTAATGAAAAAAGTATTTCAAAATGTTATCAAGCTCTAAATATATGTTTTAAAAGAAAAAGGTTTCTAAAAGGGTTGAAAATAATTTTTTATAAGTTTTTAATTTTAATTTCAAGAAAATGTTGTTCAAAGGGTTTTATGTTCTAAAGATCATTTTTCAAAGAATAAAATATATTTAACTCAAGAAATGTTTTGAAAATATCATTCAATGTTATTTTCTATCTAAGATAACATCCATTGATGTTACTCATGGCCTCCTGGAAATTAGTGAAAGGTTACATTCATATTCATTCTTGAATGGTTCTTGTTTTTATGTAATGTTACTTATTAAAATATTTTCTATTTAATGGGTTATATGATTTTGAAACCCACTTCTTTTCAAGAGTTATGATTTGATGAAATGATTATAAAACTAGTATATATCCCATAGGTTATGATAAGATAAAATGTTTATGATTCCTATTTCATTTTAGGGGTTTTGATTTGATCTAACCGAAATATTTTTATGGGTTATGATATGATTATTGTTTTATTATATCGTTGTATGTGTATGAATGATTTTGTTATGAGATGAATGAGACCTATATATACCTCAAATGCAATGGGTTATGATACATGTTTTATGATCACAAAGGGTATATGGAGGGCATACCATGCCTAAAACAAGAGGGTACAAAGGAGGATATCCCAAGCCATAAACAAGAGTGTACAAAGGAGGAAATCCCATGACCAAAACAACAGGGTACATGGGAGGACATCCCAAGCCAAAAAGAAGTGGGTACGTGGGAGGGCATCCAAATCCCGAATTAGGTACATGGGTTATTATCCCAATCATAAAATATTACAAATTATCAGTGGGTAACATAGATATAATATATTATATCCTTATGTGTTTTTGAAAATTCCATGTTTTATTACAATGATTTGATTTCATGGATTATGATATTTTTTTATGATCCATGTCTTATGAACTACCAAGATTTATGAGATGATTCACATTTATGATCTTTGATATGCATGGTATGATCTTTTAATGTTATTATCACATTATTATAAACTTATGATCATGTTTATTCATACATGTATCAATTGATTACCCTTACTGTGCATCTGAGATTACCCATTTTTATGTTTTTTTCCACAGGTTAAAAGGATATGTATTAGGTAAGATATGTCCAAGAATAGTTATAGTCATGATAAAACTAGCGGGAGATAACATATCTTGCTTTTGTACTAGTGTTTATGTTTCCATGTTTCCAAAGGCACTGAACTAATACAATGCTTGGGTATCTATTTTTGTAATGTTTAAGTATTCCAAAAAAGTGATATAATGTTAATGTACATTAAGAATGTATTGTTATAGATGCATGATCTATTTTGATTCGTTAGGTAGGAGTATTAGGTGTGTGATGATGTTGTATGTCCTTGTAGTGTCATATGGTTTATTCTAACTTTTAACACATGAATAGAATTAGCCAACCCATGAATTGGAGTTTGCGGTAGTGATGCATGCCTTGAAGATGTCGAAGCATGATCATTTCTTGAAGAAATATTTCGTTTATTCTGATTATAAGATCTTAAACCATATTTTATCCTAGAAGGATTCTAATTTGATGTAGCATAACCGGGTTAAATACCTTCAGGTATTTAACTTTCATATTTTCAATACCCCAGGAAATTAATATGTGGTTTCCGATGCATTGAGTAAGAAAGTGTTAATGAAAATATTCAAAGATTCTATCGATGAGTGGAATTTGATGGGTCTTTTTCCCAATTGCATATCAAAACCAAAGGGTATGTTAGAGTTGTGTTCTCATCCTATGTTCAGCTGAGACCTTCCTTTATGACGTTGATATGAAAATATCTTCTGATTGATAAGATGTTTTAGTGTTCTATGGAGTTCTTAAATGGTAGAGAGGTTTCTTGTGAATAGTTGTTGTTTCATGAGGGAGTTTTGTGCTTCAAGGGATGATTCGTGGTACCATTGTCATTATAGAATGTGGTGATGCACGATAGCCATCAGTATCAATGGGTCATTCATCCTGGTATCACCATGATTTCTTATGATGTGAGATAGTAGTTATAGTGGGTGGGTAGGAGGTGGGATGTAGCTGAATTTGTATCACAGTGTTATAGATGTCATTAGGTTAAAAAAGAGAACTAAAGGACCAATGGTTTGCTTAAAAAACAGACTATTACCCCTAGAAGTGGGATGAGATCACCATGTATTTTATTGTTGGATTACCTCATACACCTAGGGGAAGTAATTATATTTGGGCAGTGATTACATATCTGAAAAAATCAACCCACTTAATTCTATTCAGGGATTCAACCAGGGTGGATGAGTTGGGTTAGTTGTATGTTGAAACGATAGTGAGGCTTCATGGAGTGATGTAAAAAATAATTTTGAACAAGGACACTCTCTGTAAATCATGGTTTTTGTAAGGTATTCATAATGATATAGTGACAAAGATCAATTTGAGTATGAAATTCCACCCTCAAATGGATTGTCAGAGAGAGAAGAAAAATTAGATCTTAGAAGACATTCTTCAATCATCTGTGTTAGATTTTAGAGCCTTGTGGAACAACCATTTGGAGTTGGTGGAGTTTTTCATATAACAATATTTACTAATGATTGAATTGAATGGATACCTTTTATGTGCTTTATGTTCAACGATGTCAGTACCCTTTATGATGGGATGATGTGGGTGAGACCACATTGATGAGACAAAGCCATGTGTATGATACTTCTGATAAGGTTAGTATAATCAACCAGAATTTTTTAACAGTGAAGAGTAACCATAAGTCTTATGTTTATCAAAGTCACTGATATTTGGTGTTTTTTGTGCGTGATGGGGTGTTCCCAAAAGTGGAACCTCACTTGGGTCACCATCATTTGGGTAAGAAAATAAAGCTAATTCCAAGGTATATTCAACCTTATGAAATCACTAAGAGGGTTGGTAAGGTGGAATATAAATTTTATTTCCCACACATTTTATATCAATTAATGACATGTTCCACGTCTATCAATTGAAAAAGTATAATATGGATCCATCCCTTGTGATGAATTGGGAGGAGTTGGAGTTAGAGACTGATCTGTTTGTATTTGAGTGGCTAGTATGAATTTCAAATTTTCTTGGAAATGTTCTTCATGTGAAGTCTATAATAATGTTTTGAGTTTTTTGGAAGCATTGTAGTGATGAGAATGAGGCTTGGGAGAGAAATTCTTGCGTTGAATAATTGTATCCATTTTTGTTCTCTGACCAGACTTCAAGTTGACTTTTTGAGGGCAGAAAGTTTGCATGGTGGGGATAATTGTCAAATCCATGGTTTTTTGAGCTATTAATTTTTCTATTTTGGTATCATATTGTTTTATTAGTTTTCCAAGGGGTTTTTTGTAGAAAAAATGATGTTTTTTTTCTCTGCACCAGGTGGTGCACGACTGGTGCAAAGTTAGGGGAAACTGTGTGCCAGCCTAAGGAAAATAGTAAACCCTGGATAATGGAATTTTCTAGGCTGCATGTCTAGGTATACATGCAAGAAAACACCCTCAAAAAAACATTATACCTCGTTCCTCTTGTATAGATAGGGACACAATGTTGCCATAGAGTTTGGAAAACCAATTGGGCTAACCGAGCAACCTGTCCAGGTCGTTAAAAATTGGAAAATTAATCTTTTTACCTCTTTATATTGAACTCTAAATCACCAATAATCCAAGACATACAATATTTTCAACCCTAGGGTATTCCTACACACCTTTATGGACTCCTTTAACACTAATATTTGTATGTTTTTGGTATTGTATCTTTAAAAAATCATCAAGTCTTGTTTCATTCTATTTATTCCTTATTATAGGGTTTATATTCCATTTTTTTGGGTTCTTCTATTATGGTTATTTATTTGAGATAATGGTGGGTCAATATTAATATTTTTGATGAAATATTGATGTTTTTGGTTCAGTCATGATTTTATGGGATTTGTTTGCGTTGAAATTATAGTTTTCTAATGGATTTAGTAATTTTCCAGGCTTAGGGAAGGCAATTTCATGCTTTTACATTATTATATTATTTTGATATACTTTGTTGGTTTCGTAAATGTGTTATATGGATTATGTGTATGGTGAAAAAGGGGTTTTATATGTGATTTGAAATGATTATGTGTTAGAATATGGGTTTCAAAAATAAGTTGATTGTGTTTCAAGTGTGACTCCTTATTGTGATTTATAAATGTGGTTAATGGATGTGTTGAAGGTGAGAAGTATTTTTTAAAGAGGCTTTGAGGTACATATGTAGTGAAAGTTGGGTTTATAAGAGAAATGGGTTTTGTTTCATGTGATATTATTTGTTATGGTTATTATATATATGCAATTAATAGTTAAAGTAATGCAATGTATATTTTAAAATGGATTTGGTGTGAATATGGATTTGAAAGGGGATTTTACTATAGAAATAATTGAATTTACTATGTTATATTTCTATTATATTTCTAAATGGGTTTTTATAAATTGTTCATGTGGTTCAAAATGTGTTTCCAAATGACTTTTTTGTGTGTATAGATTCAAAAGTTGTTTTGATTATGGAAAATAGTGGTTTCCATGTGGGCTTTGAATATTGGATAAATGTTCTTACGAAAGAAATGGATTTGTGTGTGTGTTATTGATGCTTGGAATGCGTATGTGGAAGTTATGAATTATGTGACATCTGTAATAAAAACTATGCACAAAAGGAATTCTAGGCTATCTAGGTGGTTGAACTAGAATGAGTATGATAGTTGATTTAGAAGAGTTCTGTCCCAAATTCTTCAATAAGGATTGATTCTGTATCACTAACTAAACATGTTATATAATGAGAGACCATTATAAAATTGGATGGGATCCCCTCCAGTATCTCATGAATGGGAACACTGTGTGTTTTTACTTATGATATGAATACCACTAGACCTTGGGATGTGGTCCATTATAATTAAATGTTCATGAGGAAGCTGTATATTTTGTTTGGAGGATTTTGATCACTAAAGTATGGGTTCCGAGGGTCCCAATAGTTCTAGTTACCCATAGATATTTAACCGTAGTGCTCCCTTGTGATATGATTATTTTATGATGTGGTTCTCACCATCAATATGAGGTGTACCTTGTGTACATTGTGAATTAAAAGTATGTTTCTTTTGAAAATTTCTTTCCCAAAAAGTGTTTTCATAAAAATGTGTTTCCATAATGTGTTTTCTTATAAATGTTTCAATTTTTCTTTTAAAAATGTGCATGATGATTTATCTTATAATGTTACACCATCAAATCCTTCTTTTGGGTGGCATCCTATTGGGATTTAGATAACACAATAAATACACGTTTGGGTGTCTATAGACATTATTATGTATGAACCAAGTAAAGGAAAGGTGTATCATGGTGGTGATGGTGGATTCAGTTGCTAGTGTTCAACTTATTGTAGGTGTTTATGGTGCTGGCTTGAGGGTGATGGTTCTCTAATGACATAGAGATTTTTTTTAATATTTTAGTTGTTCCATTTCAATTTTTTTATTTTGGTTTTGGTTAATGTTGAAAAAAATTAAATCTAGAAATTTTTATACCTTTTTTATGGTAATTAGTTATGTGATGTTTTATATTTAGTATTTCTCTTGCTTTTGTTTCTTGGGTGAAATTGTTCACAAACATGATTTGTTGATATTCAGGTAGTTGTTGCCATATCATGGTGATTGGGAATTCCCTTAAGACAATTCCATGGATGGGGTCAGGTGTCATCTTAGATGGAACCCTATCATGGTTCATGATAGTTACCCCATATATGGATTTAAACTATATCATAACAATGCCTCATTATGAAATAAGTAGTACATGAACTGTACCATTAAATCTAGCTGATTTTATTCATGAAATACACATCTTAAGTTGATAAAATCTTTTTAATACCTCACATAATTGAAATTTTACCTACTAAGGTAGAAAATGATATAACATATATGGGTATTATTGCCCAAATGGATTTAATGAACATGATTTCAATCTATAAGAGAGTATAAAACTATGAAATAAGCTATCTTGTAGGATTTGTTGACCAAACAACCTATTGGTTCCCCAAAATAGACTAAACACACACATTATACACCTAGTATCCCATGATTAAGAGAATCTAAAAATTTAGGGAGAGTAAACATCACATAAATTAATTATTGAAAACTCATGTCTTTTACTATATTATCAAATCTCAAAGTTTTAAATATTTTAAATATCTATTTTAATAAATTTCAGAGTATCTAAAATTTTCGGTTTATCTTTGAAATGGTGTTTATTTTGGATATCTTTTTCAATTCAATCCCTCTTAAAGAATCCTTTATTTGATTAAAATTTTAATAATAGATTTCCTATATATAACTTTTTCTAACCCTAAAATTTCATAGAAAAATGATTTTCCATGGTCATATAGATTAATTCAAGAAACCTTAATTTATATAATGTCAAAAAATAAAAATTTTTCAATATAAATGACTAATAATATAATAGAGAAAAAATAGAAAAATTCATTATCAAATTAGGGTCAGAGTGATGGATCATACTTAGGAAATATTTTGAAATCTTTGATAAGTATCCCAAAACATTCATCGATGTATAAATTGAGTGGTTCTTTCTCAATAAAAAGTGAATATATTCCCTCTTATATTTCATTTCACATAATATATATTTTGGTATTTCATTATATGAAATATAAAATTATATTAAAAAAATCAGGATCTTACTCATTTGGAAATGTAAAAGGTTCTTATTATGAAATAAGTATGATTTTTTTATCTTATTATGAAAAATTAAAATTATTGTCTTGAGAATTGGGGTTGAGTAAATACTAGAATCTATCAAACATTGTCCAAAAAATTCCCTCACATAGTGATAAAAATCATGGAGATGAAAATATTGTTGAACATTTTGGGACCAAGTACTAATTTTAGAAGGTTTTTGAAGAATATATCCTTAGGTGAGTTTGATTAACTCCCAAGAAGAATCTAATGTAATTTTACAATGAAAAAGTTACTCTATAGAATGGAAAATATATTGAGAATAAATTTTTAGATATGTTTTAAGTGGATGTGGTTAATATATTATATTTTGTAGTCAATGAATAAATTTTGTTCAAACTAACATTAAATCGAGATAGTAATATGAGAGGAAGGACTTTTTGATGTCCAGACATATATTTAAAAGGACTATAGAAGAACAAAACTAAGTTATACAAATTCTATAATTTTTTATTATTAAAGAAAAATGGATAAGTTTGGATATTTTTATGATTCATATAGATTTACCTATAAGTGATTTTAATATTTTTATGAGTCATTTTTTTTGTGTATGAGTTATTTTAACATGTCTATGATTCATTAAGACATGTGTATGGTTCATCAAAATATTTATATGAATTATGCCTCCAATAAATTCAATAATTTCAAACATTGTAGAATATGAGTTTTCTTGAATTACATATTATAATGAAATATCAAAACCAACAGATACATTTTGACATGTTCTTAATTAAATTAACTCTCAATTTTTAAAAATTATTATTTATTATGGTATTATAGGATTCTAAGACACAAATAGAAGTTCCATGGAATGTTTTAAATGCTACCATTCATAAGTGGATGATGAAATAAAGGAGATAAATATAGATTCACTCATGTAATATTTTAAGAGATATTTGAGTTGAATTTTTAAATGAAATAATTGAGAGGATCATGGTCAATTATTAAAGGGAATTTTGATTTAGAATTATTGAAATATATCATGATGATAAAGATAAGGATGAATTCAAGTGTTCTTGAACAATGTTATGGAGAGGTTCGAAATTGGGGATATTTATAAAATTAATTTAGGGAAATAATATTCACTAATATTATATGAATATATAAAAGGAAAAAATATAGGGGAATAAATTTTCCCATAATTTTTGAGAAGAATTGACACATTGTAGCAAAAAATATCTACTATATATAAAAGGGAGAATAAGAAATAATAAGAATAAGTAGTAGTTCTTATTCACTTCTGTGTAAGAAATTGAAGAAGAGAAAACTTGTCATAGTGAAATTTGAGAAAAACAAAGTAACATAGATAAAACAGATTTGATGTATAAAGTTATGGGAGACTTTCTTATTGTTTTAAAAAAGATTCTAAATCATAATAATTGTGTGAGATTAAAATACCCTATTGAGACACTATAGTTTAATAGAAGGAACGGATATACCCCACTTTCTATAAAAATATAATTGTTTCTAGTGGACAATATGATCACTTGTTTCCAGATCATACCATGGAATATTTAATCTTTTTGAGTATAAAACCTAGTAAATTTGAGGTGATATTTGTGTGTGTTCACTAATAATGAATTAAAAATTCTTTAATAGAATATTAAATTCGTTAAATGGAATAAATAAAGGAATTATAGATTAGTTATTTACTCAATCTCTAAGTCTTCTCACTGATCCTATGGGTGGATTTTGAAGTGGTTTCAAATACCTAAGCTTCATTAAATCAAGTCTATTTAGATTTTAAGGAAGAAATTATTTAGTTAATGGTTCTTATTTTCTACAATGTATAATCTATATTTAGGTTATAATAAGTGGATTCCCACATTTTGAAATAACGTAATATCAAATACTGAAGGAAAATATATTTCTATAAATTCTGAAGGTTCTACATTTATAGTAGAATAAAAATAGAATTTGGAGGATGAATAATCTACTCAAAATTCTATATTATAATATATTTTAGATAATTAATTTTTTAAAAGTTAAAATAATTAATATAGATAAATGAATTTAGGGAAATATATAAAATATGTATGAAGTTTACACAAAAGTAAATAAAGCAAATTATAGATATAAAGACTGAAATATGAAGATCATAAAAATTAATGATAATTAATCATTAAAAAAACTTATTTATAAGGGTAATTGATATATTGGGCACTATATGATGCTTTGGTGAAAATTTGTATGATTAAATTTTGGTGAGGAAAATATTATGCGTTTTACTAGTCAAATATGATTCTAAATTCTCACCCTTGTAGGATATATATCCATAAACAATTTATCTTTATGACTTATATATAATTCATATTACTTATGAAATGGAGAAGGAGAAGGTTTTCAAGAATAAGGTAAATAAAAATAAAGATATGTATTTGAAATAATCAAAGAAATAAAAGAAAAAATAGTGGTTATTGATGATCGATCCAATAGTTTTGGTTCAGATGAAAAATATAAATCATATGTTTGATGAACTTACATATTTGAATTTTTCTCTAGAATATTTAGAAGTGAAATAGATAATTAAAATGAAAATATTTTACTAAAATGATTCAATTTCGAAGGTAATGGATTTCTATAAAAAATTATCCAATATTAAAAGGAGACGAATATGATGATAAAGAAGTTAAAAGACTATGAAGATTATTGAATAAGAATAATGAGAAGTAAAAGTAATTTTATAATGGTAAGGATTGGAAGTCCTCAAAATATATAAAAATTATCATTCTTAACTAAGTGTGGAGCAAGTGATGATAGTTAAATGAAGAGGAAAATTAGACTTATTGGGATGAAATTGATGTGATGTTACTAATTTTTAAGGTGAATGATGAAAATTTATTCATGTATGAAATTAGTGATTCTATAAGTGAATAAGAAGATAAAAAAATTATGTTTTTACTCAAGTGATATTTAAATGAATGTTAGTTAAAAAATTTAAATCATAGAAAATAAAATAAAATGTTTAAAAAAAATGATCAATATTTAAACTTTAAGGAATATAACTATGTAGAAGAAAAATACACGTTTCTGAAAGAGGTTAATGATCTAAAGATGATTATAGATGCTGAGGTGAAATTGAACATCAATATTAAAGATAAATTAAAGAATAAAGAAAAATAATTTGACCTTATATAGCAAAAACTGGTCAAGGATAAAGAAAATTTGAATAGATAAAAATCATATTTAAATTATGTGACTCAATAAGTTTGGGGATGTTAAACAAATAAATAAGTCCATAATTATTATTAAATAACATCATTTAGTAGGAAAAATGGTATTCAATATGTTAGTGTAATGTCTAAGAAGAAATAGTCTTATTCTGTGGATAAAATAAGTGATTTTTTTGAAATATTGAAATTATGGGAAACAAAAAAATCACTTAAAATATGATAAAAATAGAGGCTATAGAAATTATAGAGAGAATCCTCAGTTTAATTAGAATATAACAGGAGGTCATAATTTTTTTTCATAAAAGGATCCAAAAGTATTGGTCAAAAGAAATCAAGTGTCTATATCCAGATAGAAAAGTGTAAATAGAGGAAAGATTTAATTTTATTGATACTATTGGAATTATAGATGCTTTTTAAATATAATAAGGATATATTAGTTTAATAATAAAAATTAATATGGATATATAACATTTGGAATGAAAAATTTTAGGGGGAGTCAAACTACTTAAATAATAGTGATCCAAAAGAAATCTGAAAATTATAGACTGAATATTGAAAATTGATTAAAACCATTAGAATAATTCAATAAGTAGTGTAAAAACTATTTTCAAGTATATATAGTATTTATCACCATTATAATATCCCTACATATTATTTATAAAAAAGTAAAAATCCTTAAGGAAATAATAAAAAATTCAAAGATAAATCACTTATTGTTTAATCATCACCCAGAGATTAAAAATGGGAATGTTCATGGATATTGTACAGTAAATTTTAATTACACATTAATATAGATTTAAATTTGTTAAAGAGTGTCATAATTTTCAAATAAGGTTTTGTGACCTTTGAGAATGATGTTTAACTTAGAATAAAATTTACTGGTTTATCTATGATTGGAAATTATAAGTTTAAATCCAATAATACATTTTCTATATATGGGATAAATCACAAACTACTGAGTGTCTATCATCTATTTAGTTAGGGGAATATGGTGATTTTTTAGTAAATATGATTTCTTGGAAAAAATAAACAAATATGGAGGAATTTTAATGAGAGGAAAGTGAACTAGGGTTAACTTTTTTCATGTAGAGGATGCTCATAATTAATGATACTTGTGTTTTTAAGAAGAAAATCCACTATATTATAGAATGTATGACCATATTTTTCATATAAATATGGTTATTATTGCACTGATATAATTTGTTTGTTATGTTCTTAAGATTACATGAAGAAGATACATAATATTCTTTACATGAAGAAAGGTATTTTTTAAAACTCTTTACAGAAGGAATTTTACATTCATACATGTAATATCTTAGAGGCTATTCATTTAGACATTTTGGGCCCATTAGAATGTAATAAAAAACCAAGATAATAATTTTATTTATTTTATTTATTATATCACTCATATTACTTGAATTGTTTTAATAAAACATAAATCAGAGTGTCTTATGATGAGTGTGGTTACCCTTTAATGAAGCTCAAAATAAATAATTGTACTAATTACACAAATGAGAGATTTAAAGCATACCTTGAAAAGCATGGTACTATTTATGAACTTAATATACCATAAAAACCAAAATAAAATGGCATGGTTGAATGAAAAAATAAAATATTGGTATATATATCCAATACCATATTAATAGAATATGACACATCTTGGTTATTTTAGAGGCAATATATTGGAGTGGAAGTTCACATACAAAACTAATTATTATATAAACCAAATTTTGAGATTTCACTATATTAGATGTATCATAAAGAGAATTTATGTTTTAAAATGTATTTGGTATCACTTTAATTATAAAATTTAATGGTGCAAATCTAGGGCTATTCTATAAAAGAGGTATTTATGGTAT
Organism: Viscum album; assembly: GCA_963277665.1. NCBI lineage: Eukaryota > Viridiplantae > Streptophyta > Magnoliopsida > Santalales > Viscaceae > Viscum > Viscum album. Next base: position 191,331,181 of record OY728151.1, on the reverse strand, counting down.
CTTTCTTTTTTACCCTCAAAATGGAATAGGATACTAATGTAATAACAAGGAATTAAAAAAGATAGTTGACTCTACTAAATTAAAATTTTTATAACAATATAATAAAGAAGACACACAAGAATTATTATGTTCCATAAGTGATGAAGATGAATATAATTTTGTTAAATAGATGGATGAATTTTTAGAAAAAGGTAAATATTAAAAAAGTTTATAGGATAAAGATATTGATTCATCCAATTATAAAAATTAATAGGAACATATATCCCCTAATACAAGGATAATAACATCGGTTGAGGGGACAAATTTATGGACATCAAGGAAATACATATCAAACATGGAGAACCTAAAGTAAAACATAACACACCTCACTATTTTCATATGTTGTAAAAATAAATGTTAATGAATAATTAGATTATAAAAATTGGATTGATTCCATGAATAATGAATTATAAAAGTTATATAAGAAAGATACAAGGGTGTTGGTACCCAAATCTATAGGCAATAAAATCATTAGAACAAATTGGATATTATAGAACAAGTTGAATGAAATTGGAGACTATTTAAGAAATAAAACAAGGATTTGGGTAAGGAAAATTATCATGTTAAAATATTGGATTTTGAAGATTTCATTTAATTGGTTTCTAGGATTGAAACTATTTGAAAATTTATTTCTATTCCATCATAAAGAAAATATAATATTTTTCAAATAGATTTTAATGTTTCCTACCTCAATGGTGATTTGGTAGAGGAATTATACTTTGAGAAAACTTTTGGGTTTTTTTTCATTTAAATATGTGGACTGTGTATATAGGTTGAAGAAGGATTTATATGATCTAAAAAAATATCTAAGATCTTGGTATTCTAAGATGGACACTTGCTTGAGGATAGTGAATTTTTCAAAAGGTATATTCGAAAACAATGTCTATATTAGTGATACAAATAGAAATATCTAATTTTTATTATCTATATAGATGAAATGATTTTTTTCTATAAATTATTATGTATCTTGGGATGATGTTTCTAAAGAGATGAATCATCTTTTTCTAATTTACATGCATGAGGAGATTAAATACATTATTATCATAAAAATATTTCAAGATAAATATCAAAATTTTCATTCCCAAGAGAACTATACTAGGTAACTTGTAAAAAGGTTTGGAATAGAGGATTGAGATATGGTTTCCACCCCAATCTCAGTGGGAATGATAATATCCAATGATGAGAAATAATATCATGTTTATCTAAGGGAATTTCAAAAAATCGATTAGAATTATCTTATACTTGGACATCATCAAGACCATATATATTTTATGATATTACACTTTGTTTCAAGTATCAATGTTTCCCAAGGGAGTCTCATTTTAGTTTTTGGAGAATAATTTGTAGGTACATAAAATTTAAAATATATTATGGTTTTAAATATGAAAGAAAAGGGAAGCTTGATCTATCTGGTTATATAGATGCAGATTGGGTGTGTTGTATTGATGATATGAGGTCTATATATGGTGTTGTTTTCTACCTTAAAATAAAATGGAATTTTTATCCCATTATGTGGTATATTTTAGTAACCTTGAGCTATACCGATTAATAATATTGTGGATGACACTCACTCCAAACCCCAACAGATGTGGATGAAGACCGAACTAAAAGATCTCATGGTTTAAGTGAAGAGTACCCTTCTTGTTGGGTGTGATAATAAAAGTGTTATCAATATTAGAAGGAATAAAATTATCCATTCAAGTTTTAATCACATTAATATAATGTGTTCATTCATCTAGGAACTTGTGAAATGAAATCAATTAAATTTAAAAAAATTTCCTATAAAAGATAAAATAGTAAATGTGTTGAACAAACCACTCTCTAAATATTATTTTCATATTATAAGGTGGACATTAAAAGTTAAAAATCATTTTTCTCAAGGATAAGGTATGGTATTTTATCCCCTCTATAATCCTAGTATTTTGATATTATTTTTGATAGTATAGAAAATGGAAATAAAAATATTTTAATGTTTAATACCTTTATATTTTCCCAAAGGGGGAGGAAAATTTTAGGAGGATTATTTAATGGTATGTATTTTTCACATTCAGAGGGAGAATATATTTAGAGTAGTTTTTAAATTTTTTAAGCTATGATTTCATCATATGGTATGTTTGTGATGTGTTGAAATCAATTTTTAAATAGTTTAATCATTTTTTGAGAATGGACGCAATAGTCTATCGTACATAGGTTTTATGTGTAGAGTTGGTGATGATGATTTTTTGATTGTTTCGATGAATTATTGATTGAAGAATCTAAATAAATATAATAGGGGAAGGGTTGAATTTAATCACTATTTTTATAGAATACATATTTTTTATTAAATATTCTCGTTTCCTATACTATGTTCACTCACATAGGCTTATAATCTTTAGATGATGATTTATTAATAAGTTTTATGTGTTTTATTATTATTTATGTTCCTTATTTGAAAAAAAAGTTAAAAGGGGGAGATATTTTAGGAAATGAAATTATTTGAGATGTTTTTTGAAGTATATATCATTGGGTGAGTTTGATGAATACCCAATAATCATATACTATGATTTTAGTTTGAAGAACTTCTGCTAGAGTATAAAAAATATATAAAGAAGTTATTGTTAGATATGTTTTAATTGGTTATGGTTAACATGTTTTATTTTTGTATAAATTTATAAATCATGATAAAACCCACATTAAATCAAGATAATTATGTAATATGAAGGATTCTTGGATGTTTGGAGATGTATTTAATAGGTCTGGTGATGTTTTATAATTAGCTGAAGGAATTCTGGAAATTAGTTTTGTTCTAGGAAAATGGCTAAGTCATGATTTATATATGAGTCATATAAATATGAATATAAGTGATTTTAATTTGTGAATGTGTCATTCTAAGATATATAAAATAGATTGAGACCTATGTATGGGTCATTTAGACCTGTGTACGGGTCATTGGAATCTACGTATGAGTTATGACTTTGAGAAATTCAATAATTCCATAGACTGAGGAATATGAGTTTTATAGCGTAAAATATTCACAATAAATAATCACTTCAGGTGATTAATTATTATATAGTATTCAATATAATAAATCAAATTTATGAATAATTATGTAACATGATTTTATTTTAGGATTAAAAGTTTTAAAGGGAAGTATAATTTCATTTTTTTAAATAGTGTAATATATACAATGAGGATGAAATAAAGGAGATTAATGTAGTGGTATTCACGGAAACTTTTATGAGATTATTGAGAGATTTTTTGAGGAAATCATAGAAAATATCATAATAAACTTTTTGAGGTAATTTTTTATTAGATTATTTAAAATTCATTATCAAAATAATGATATAGTATAATTTAGTCTCTTTTCCCTTCATTTATAGGGAATAAAAAAATTGGGATATTAATATAATTAATTTATGTAAATAAGATTCACTAACGTTTTTTGAATATTAAATGGTGAAAATTAAGAGGAATAAATTTGTTGAGAATTTGTGAGAAAAACAAAAAAACCATGGTACTGAAAATCTACTTTATTGAATATAGAGAGAAGAACATGGGAGAGGAAGAAGTAGTTATTTCTTGTAGTTGTTATAGAAATTTAGGGTGAAGAATATTGTAATTGTGATAATAAAATTCATGAAAAATAAATCTGTAACATGTTCAAAGTCTGAAGTAGAGGAATGCGTTCTTATTGCTGTAGATAATGAAAATCATGACTACATGGGACACAAATACACTTTATAGAGAATATAGTGTAATTCTATTAAAGGATATAAAAAAATACTGTAAAATAATATTATTTCTAGGTATTAAAATATCATGGATTATTTATAAATTATTACAAGGATTAAATACCATTTTTGAAATGTTATATTGGTAAATAAGTTGTTCTATTTGGTTATGATTGTGTGTGATCCATAATAGAGAAATCATAACTCTTTAATTAGTGGTAGATATTGTTAATGGAAAAACATAAAATAATTTTATATCACTTATTAACCCCATATTAATAATATCATTGATCTGGTAGGTATATTTTTTGAAAATGTTGTTGAAATCCTACCAAGTGGGAATGAGTCAAATAGAACTTTTAATTGTGACATAAAGTTTCTAGAAAATATTTTTTTATGAAATCATTTGTGTTGTCATACAAATATTAGGTGATAATCAAAGTGGATTTTGAAAATGAGAAGAAAAAAATAAAGTGAATAACTTTCAAGGCAACAACTTCTATGACATTGATTAACGAGGCTGATCTAAAATTGAGTAATGATGAGTTTTATCATCTTGAAAAAATTTAGAATATTTTTATAAATAATAGATTAAAAAAATATTAGATAATATAGAATATATTGATCAGACAATTTTGGAAATAATGAAAGTAGAAAGTACAATGAAGATGTAATCTTCTATGAATGCCTGAATATAAGAAATATCGAACTAGTTTTTTTTTAAATCAAATAGAATGATATAAGGATGTTCAAGAAAATTAAATTGAAAGAAATTAACTGAAGGTAAAAAACTGGAGTACTAGTGAGGAATCAACACAAGGAATTGAGTTAGATAGTGATGATAACCAATATATGTCCATATTATTTTCCTCTATGAATAATGGATTCTAAATAAAAAAAAATTAGTGAACCACTAACCTCTGAATATTCGTATTCTGCATCAGTTAAAGATTCTACATAAGTATCTCTATCTATAAAAGTACCCCATGAGTACATTAAAGATATTAAAATCATATTCATTATCCTTGAAAATAATTATCATATAACTATAGATAAACTAATGAGGTACAATACATAAATTTCTATAATAAATGATAAGATATCTTCCAAAAGATATGTTTCTCAAGTTTCCAATAATATTTAAAGAGTAATTTAATTAACTTTAGATAATTAAATATTAAATAAGGTTTCAAAAACATTCCTAAAATAATGAAAAAATAGAAAATTTGTTTACTCCATAAACACCAGATATGTTCAAAAATAGACATTGATATTCTACATCTTTTGAATAAAAATTTGAAAATATAATTTTTTTCCTTTCAATATAGAGGGAATAGGATTAAAAAATGATATTTTAGGAATATTTAATCCTTCATCCAAATAAAATTGTATTTAAAAATATTTTACGGCCTAATAACATTATAAGGTTAAACATATGTTGGTTTCAAAGGTTTTATTTTCAAATATTTTTAGGACCCATGAATTGTTGTGTATAAAAATATTTAGTAAAATAATTTATTGGATAATTTTATTGTGTAAAAATGATAGAATTAATAATATCTGACCCCACCACACACACATATTTATAGACACACACACACATATATATATATATATAAATTGGTTTCTCACAAATCATGATAGATATAAAATAAAACCTCAATAACTTAAAATAGATGGAGAACATATTTCTCACATTTGAAGACAAAATGAATGAAAAAATATGGGAAAAAGTTATGTCATAATATAATTTAATCCATTAATTTATAATTTTATTTATTTTATATGAATTAATAATAAACTCAATTGTATAAGTCAATTTTATGATGACATAATTTCTGTTAAAATTAAAAACAATTCATGTTTCATAACTAATACTCAAGGATATCACATATTATTCATATATCACTATAAAAATGTATATGAATTAATAATGAGTAAATTTATAAATGAAAATAATCCCTACCTTAGGGTTTTGGTAAGTGATTTTTGGTTATGAAATATACCTCTTAAAAATTGTAATCTATAGAACCTTCCAAAACTCTCTTGAAATGATCTAGTTTAGAACCCAGTAGAGTAGATTTTTTTTTTAAATTTTATGATCTTTTTAAATTTGAGATGAAACAAAATGTTATATTAAAATTAATAATCTCTATATAAAAATAAAATAACATCTATATTGTGGACATGAAAATTTTTATACCAACAAAAACTATAAATATCATAGGTAAATAAAATATTTAATTTCTAATAATTTAATAATCTCATTACACTATAATTTTCATTATTTTTAAAAAATTATAAACCCTTAGTTTTTTCAAAAGATTTTTATCGTCAGCTAAAAATTTAAAATTTATACTATTAATTATAATACATAGAATTTACCAAGGTGTGATTAAAAATATATATTACAATAGAAAATAAAACAAAAAAGGAAAAAATAAATCTTTTCAACACAAATAACTCTATAATTAAATGGTATATTTGAATAGATAAATATAATTGTCTAGAAGATTTATTTAATGATGATTTTTTAATATAAAGATACTATATAATTTTTGGGTCAAGTATTTGAATATTAACTACTATACTCTAAATCATTTTCTTCTTCAAACTTTCTAAAGAAAACAATTTTCAAAATATAGAATGGTAGAAAGCCTAAGATAAAATAACTTTCAATTTGTAGAGATAAAGGGTTCATTATAGAAACCTAGAAAAATATGGAAAATCTGATTCAAAATATAATGAAAGAGTATTTAAATGTCACTCTAATATAAGTAACTATTTTTAGGTCATCAATAAAAATAATCATATAATTTCAGATATAATATATGTGAAATTTGATGAGAAACATTTTAAAAATGGTTTATATTGTTTTAGAAGAGTATATGAATGATATTTCAAGACCCTATCATGTTTTACATAATTAAAATATAAAACCTTTAAATCCAGAAATATAAGAACCACATGGTGATTCACTAAAATAATAAGTTGATTTTATTTCTCAAATAAATTAGAGAATGACTATGGGTTATCATAATGAAAACTCTTTAGGAGATATAAATCATATATTTTAAACTAAATTAAATGTCAAACATTAATTTAATGTTATTTAATTTATGAATAATTTTAAACCAAAAAACGGTTGATGGAGACATTAGTGATGAAAATTATTTGATAGTGATGCCATAATATTTCGATTAGTTCGAGAAGAACCGAGTTTGGACTCTTTTCAAGATTATTAATTCTTCCTCGATTATAGGATCTAAATGGGTATTTTCAAATACTTTTAATGACTTGTTTTTTGATTATTCAAAAGAAGTCTAGGATAATTGAAAAAGGATAAAATTTGTAAGAAGGAATTGACTAAGGGAATCCTTTACTACATAAAATAGAATTAAATATTTTATAATTATACTTCCATTTTATGCACATATTAACATAACCCCACATTATATTGATATAGAATGATACTTTCTAAATGGTAATGTTTAAGAGGATTTTATGTTCAAAAATATCATATGAGTGTTTATAAAAATTTATTTCAAAAAAATGCTTCAATAAAGGAATGAAAGTTCCCACTTTATTTATAAAGACAGTTTTTGAGGACACCTCAATCATTCTTATACATATATAAAATATCATAATTAGTTTAAGTAAAAAATAAATGGATAATTTTTTTTCAAAACTAATACAAATTTAATTTGAAATTACGATGATGGTTTTTTTCACAATTTATTTATTATTTTTAAAATTAATCACTCCCTAGAAGGTAAAATTTTTTATGCGACAAAATTATTCCATTAATCAACTTAAATTTTTTAATAGACAAGTCCTTTGGTATACACACTCAATAAATTATATCATGTAAGCTTGATCATTATAAAACTGAAAAATATTAAAATCATTACATAGATATGATTAATAGTCTACTGTAATTAATTATAAGTAAAATAAAAATTATTATATTTGTAGGTTTTTGTTCTTGATTCGATGAAAATTAAAAATAATCTCATAATATGGACATAAAAATATTTTTTTAATACCTCAAGATACTTTAATCCTCGATTTTTTATCCCTTTATAGTATTTTTTATTTTTAAAAATTATTGGGATTCTAATTTTAAAGGATGTAGATTAGATATAGAAATTATATATAATACTTTTCATTTTCTTAGGTATTTTCTTGTTCCATGGTTTATAAATAAGATAAAATTTCTTTCTATTGGTGCTCAATCTTTTTCTGAAGAAAATCATACAAGGTCACAATAATAGTAAAATAAATACTTGAGAAGGGAGACTGAACACCCTTTTACACAGACATTAATTATTTAATACAAAAGTTCATACTACCTTCTTAATGTGTACATGTGTAACCTCCCCAACACACACACATAAACTATCCTAAATACCCACAAATTCTACCACTTTAACAGTTCTATGAATTCCCTGTCAAACATTCACATGAAACCTGATGCACAATTAGGAGCCTAAAATATTTACAATATTGTTTTTACAACCAAGGTTCCCTTTTTTATAAAGGGACCCTAACCAAAAATTTTAAATCATAGAGAGAATAAATGGAGACCCAATAATCTTAGCACATAGAGGCTTATTCCATACATCCAATATTTTTAAAACATCCCCTCAAGTTATTTTTGAATGAAATAATTAGGATAATTGATAGAGAATTAGAGTATTTGGGTCATTTGAGGGATTTTTATCTTAAAAAAATGATAATAGACTACTTTTTAAGCCCAACCCATTATATTTGGTGAAGGAAAACTTTATGAGAAGAGTCTCTAAGAAATAGTTAATAAAGATAATGGTTATTATAATTCTTATATATGGAGAAAATCTAATCCCTAAAGGGCCTTATTAGATGACCCACTCTTCTAGGTTCCTCCCATATGGATTTGGGCCCAGTCTTTAAGGTCTCTTTTGGGAATCCAATGTGACTAGGTCACTTACTTGGGTCAAATTATAGTTTCTAACTTTAGTGGCTTCCCCAAAATTATTGGAACCCTTCTTTCATGACCCACCCCTCAAGATTACAACTCACCCAAATCCAAACATTGTATTTATGATATATAAGATCAAGTAACATTCTATATTGACATGTCCATAAAAATAATATATTCCTTTGATAATGGGAGTGTTGAATCATATAAATTTTCTACTAGGTTTATCCTCTCTAACCATGGGCCCCTTGTGTATATCCAATCATGGATACCATTTATAGTCAATACCCTTCATTTTATGGAAACTAGTCACATATCTATTGGCCTAGTGTTTTCATCATGGATATTCTAAATCGAAATCAAATTCTTTAAGAGCCATATTATCCTCCCTTATGTCTAATTAATGTGATAGAGATAAAAATGATATACCATTATAATGTAAGTTTCTATATTAATCCACTTAATATATTTATTAGTTTAAATAAGAAAGGGATACTGATGTTTAATTCTCAAAAAATAATTTCTACCTCATTTCATCTAGTATTCTAACTTTCCAAGATTTTAGTTACTTATGAGAGGTCTTAGTAATATGAACATAAATAAAAATAATAATTGGAATATATGTTTGGCCGTAAAGGTAACCACTTCAGTTCTCATCGTATGCATTTATAAGGCATGATGTGCGCCATTATATGGAACTAACCTTTTTGGGTTTTTATAACATCACAATGATATGAAGGAGGATTATTTCATGGGAAAAATCCCTAGATCTCAACCCCAACTACCTACTTAGAATAAATATAATTCCCCCTAAAAAGTCTTTACTATATATTAATTAAATAAGTGTATTGACTTTGATAAAATATAATTACCTTGTGAAATATTCACACAAATTAATGGTGTAAAAAAATCACATTCATGAAAAAATTTAAATTGTATTATTATAGGAAAGGAATTAATGAACATGACTTAAATCTATAAAAGAGTATCATACTAGACCATAAGGTTCATTTATGGATGATTCAAACTCCTATAATATTGATTTAAATATGCATTCCCTATGGAATCAAACCAAATAGGAATATGCTAAAAATATCAAGAAAAAAATGATGAACCTGACATGAAATACTTTACTTTTGAGAGGGATTAATATATATTTTATGTGTTATATTGTATATATGAGTTTATTATTTGTGAATATACCTTTGAATATAAATGGAATCATATTTCAACATACTATATGGAACCGAGATCCTTACTTAAGCTATAGAAAATAGAAGAACACCCAATATTTATATGAATCAAAAACCTATGTAACCCAAATCATATGATAATTATTCCATAATTTCCTTGGTTCTAAAACACCAATAAACAATATCTCCCACTCATCACATAGAAAAATAATTAGTTAATTCTATTGAACCAAAATATTTTTACAATGAATTTAATTTATAATTAAAAATAACTCATGTAAATATAGAGAAACCAAAGTCACGATAGTCATCACCTCAAAAATAAACCAATAAGGTGTAGTGGAACACCCCAAAAATTTTATTGTATGTTTATATATATTCTATTTATCATTGTGTACCTTTGAAAAAACCCTAGTTTATTTAGGATATAGTCCAAAGCTATCCATTAAGTATAAATTTTCTACTTGAATGTTTTGAATTTTAAAAAAATGGTCATCTAGAGTTGTGATCAGTAAGTCATTTGGAGTCTGATAGAATAAAATTGATTTTTTGGTGAATAGTAAAATAACCATATGAATAGTAATATGAATATCAATAGGATTATTATGAATAGTAAATAATAAAACTATTTTATTTTCTTAAGGAAATAAGATAATGAGATCTAAATTAGTTTTTCAATGAGAAATAATACTAACTGCACCTTTAAGATTGTTATTTTTCGAATTAATTATAACTTTATTTAAAAATTAATTTAATAATATTTAGATAATTAATTTTGAAAAATTTAGTTCATTTTTGAAATCTACATGTCGAAAAATGGTTAGGGTAAATATTTGGGATTTTTCTGAAATTCTAGAATTTTTGATGAATAGTGAAATATGACAAAATACCGTATATACAAATTATCAGTTAAATACACTATTTATGACATCATAAGTGATGTAAGGCGACTTGGTTCAAACTCACATGCACTTATTACTATTAGGGGTTAGATTAAATAAAACCTTTGGTTGTCTTTAGGGAAATACTAAAATAATGAATTAAATATTCCAAATTTACCCCTCTCCTCCACTATAAAAATCCCTCACCACTCCCTCTTCTATTCACTCCTCTAAGCCTTGATGCTTCTCAAAGTTCTGTCCAAGTCTCTCCCCAAGATCCCCCCACACGTCCAAAAGCTGCTATCCTATTCAAAATACCAAAACCTCTCCCCTTAAGAGGTTCTTAAAGGAGGAAGTCTCAAGAGGTAAATTCCTCTTTCCAATTCCTTCAATTCTTTTATGTTCTTTTCTTTTTGTTTCTTTCCTCAACTCCCTTCACCATAATGGTATAAAAAATAAATTAATATACATATAATAAATTTTTTTCATTCTAATGGTATATTTAATTACCTTCTCTCCTTTCCCCACCTTTTATTTGAAAGAAATGAAAGCACCGTTTGAGATGTGCTAATTTAGCACATTCAAGGACAACAATTTATCAATTTATATTATAATTTTTAAATCTAGTCATGAAACAATTTGTGTTATAGTTGAACCAGATTATTATACATGTAATATATCCTATTTTTAGTTCTGTAATCCTTTTGTACAAATGGTATTAAGTTATAAACGAAAACATGTTCATTGTAATCAAACCCACCGTTTTGCGAAAATGGTTGTCACAAAGCTTATATATATATAATAATTCTAATTCACTCAAAGTAACAAAATTAAATTTAAAAAAATTTAATATTTGGATGTTGACTAATTTAATATAACATAATTTCTATATAACCACATCCATCTTATATATTTATCCAGACTCTAATATTAGTGAACTGATCTTTTAAAACCAAGTAAACAAACGAGCCTAAACAATGAAAATGGACATTATAAATAATCAAAAAGGCCATGAAAGAACATAAAAGGGTTTTAATAAATCATTTACATATATATGTGGTTCTGGAATTATGAATTAATAAGCCTATTGTTTTTATTTAGGTCCTAAATAACAAGTCAAGAACACCTTCAAGCATAAGGTAAGGGATATCTTTACTCAATTTCCATTTATTGAGTTACAGATCTATGTCATTGGTTTTGTCTCTCTAATAATAAGTGTGAATGACCTATATTTGTTTTATACTATATATCCTCTTATATTTTGTGGATTTTTATTTTCCACAAATAATTATTTCATTGATTTATCCTCACTCTAATGATACAATCTTTGTAAGGGATCCTCTCTCTTACTTTTTTTCAAGAATATCCCCTATGTTGTTCCCTTTTATTTTTAATTTTTACTGATAGGGAATGTTTTAACACCTCCCATATACTGACCTTGTGACATATAAATAATGTAATAACATTTTACCTCTCATTAATCCCTCACAAGAACACTCTTTACCATGCCAAAATGTTTGTAAGGGGTTTCTCATCTCACTTTCATTTCTGTGATATTTTCATTGTTCACCACTTATTTATTGTATGTGGTATATGTGTACTGAAATTTGATTTATAATAACAATATTATATTTATAATCATGTTATTCAAGGATTCATTTGATGTTCATTAAGTTTTGGTTATATGATTCGACTGATTACATTGTGGTAAGGGACTTCATCTCAACTACCATTTCATTGTGACTATCTTTGTATTGTGAACCTAATAATCCTTATGTGGTGTAACTACTGACCATTTGAGTTCAATTTTCATTTTAAATTGTATTTATATTAAATATCTAAAATGTCATTCCATTGATATGTTTGTTGTCTAAACAGTATAACATTTTACATATGGTGTTTATTTGGAAAGTTATTTTAATTATGGAAATATTGATGAATCCGTATACTCTACTCTATACGGATATTGAAAAGCCATATTGATATTGTATTGAATCAATGTATAAATATTTCTTTGGACATGAAGTGGTGGGTGGGTCCCACTATATCCCCTCGATGCATCAGTAGGTCTATTAAGACAAATCATTTGGCGACAGACCCTTCGAGTTTGTTTCCAAAAATCAGACGGGTTTTTACCCATAGAACTAAACTGTTTTTATGATATTATGGTTTCATGTGTCAGATACATGGTGTCCAATTAATAAGAATTATCTTTATTCATTATGAGTTATTATTATTATCCATGAGGTTTTCACTATTACAAAATCTATGGATACAGTTTCATTCTCAGTTTATTAATGGAATTAGTTATTCATTTATTCACTGTTCCATATTGATTATGTCAGATTGATTATGATTAACTTTTTATTGTACTCATGCATCCACTATTTGTAACCCTTACTGAGTGTTTGACCTCACCCCTTTCATTGTTTACTTTCAATAGGTGACAAAGAGGAAATCATTTATTGAGTTCTTGTGGATGCAATTTTTAGTTTTCATTGTGTATTGTATTTTGAAAACATTTAAAATGTAATTTGAGTTTCACATATGTATCTAGTTTCTTCAAGACTACTAAAATGATCATTCCTTAGGGATTTTAATTCCTTTTAACCATGCCAATATCACATGTAATGCATCGGATCCATCCTAGAGGGTTTGGGGTGTTACAGTTAGTATCAAAGGAAGTTTAGTAGGAAACTTGGAAACTAGATTTAGAAAACTTAGATTAGGGAAGAATCCCTATGATAATCATTTTAGGATACACATACAAGAATGTCCTTATGTTTTGGTAAGGAATAGATTATGTGGATCTTTCAAGAAAAGAATCCTTGTCTGGATACGAGCTGGTAGAGGTGGCTCTGGCACAGAGGTACATAGGAGTGAAAGCTCTGACAAGGATTTTCGGGATTAACCTGGGGTATCCTGGTACACGACAATGATCCTTGCTACACTATTGATTATGAAACTACTAGGGGATATGATTTGGATAATTCATATTTTTTTACAATCCATTATGAATGTGTTTAATGTAAATTTTCCACAGAGGATTTGGTTTGGATAACTGTAGAAAAATAGAACAAAACAATGAAAAACTTACTTAAAAAATACTAAGAATGATGTTTTCTTAATTTTCAGATGGAAAACAAAAGTACTTGTATTTTTTCTTTCCCAACAAGAGTATTAGAGACCATAGTGGGAAAATCATGTGTAGAAAACTACGAAAACTTTTGAAAATATTTGTTTATCAGGAAAAACTCTCTACTGAGTATCCAAATCTCCTCGGGTACTCCAACTTCACCATGGAGTAGGTTTCGTCTATTACCTCATGATGATCACCCAATTCCCGTTCGATGTATGATAAGGGAAATACTTTTAGGGTATCTTTAAATGTTTTACCCTAGCTAATAATTTCTTTTCTCTTGAAGACTATGATGAGGCTGCACAAGGGGGCGACCTCCGGGAAGAATATCTATGTCAGATTTTGACATACGGACTCTGTGGTCGAGTTGTGGACTTTGAATCCCTTGAGAACGAGACTACCCATTTAAATTATCATTATAAAGTTCATATTGATGTTACTCAACCTGATACCCAACATGATTTTCTCAATCTGAATTCTAGATTTCCACACGCGGTTGACCCTAGTTGCACACGTTGCATCTGTACCAAGGAGATAGAGGAATTTGGAATCACTTTGAGGATTTGTTTTTCTGAAAATTGGGAAAATCCTCAACATAGATGGAATCTATGAGGAGTCATCTTAGAGGAATTCAAAAAGTACATACTAGTATTTTGTGAAAGGGAGCAATATATTGCGTAATTTCTTGAGTTTTATAAATCATGTCTAAATGAATGATGTTGTATTCCATGTTTTGATATGTTTTTATATAAAACAAATAACTTTGTTTAAAATGGATTTTCCATACTGAAATTGATTTACTAAAAATTTTCTGATAGAAGATATGAGTCAACCAACCAATATTTTATCACTACCTACCAAGATGTTAGAGACTATAATTGTCAAGACATGCTCTGAAGAGGACTAGCCCTATGCCAACTTATGTATGACTTGTAAACTAATCCATCAGGTATCAAATATTCCAAAAATTATCCATCTTTTCCAAGGAAGAAATATGGTCTATCACTTTATTTCATATACACAATTTGCTGCATATAGGAAAAGAGGGAAGTATCACGAAGCTCCTTTTCTATGTTTCACTTTGGATGATAACTACCGAGCTATGTGTAAATTTATAGAAGTTTCTTTGGATGGTGACCATTGAGCGGCCTACCTATTCCAGGTCCTGATTTTTATTATGTACAAATAACATTACAACATCAATATCATCAAAAAACACATGGTGCGTGGGAATTTTAGGGATTTATTCCACACTAAAATTTCTGACTTCCACACTACTCGTGCCTCTCTATTGAAGCCTGAGTGATTTAAGAACAGATTCGACCCTAGCTATCTGGAGTGTGTCTGGGATAAGCAAATAGAGTAGCTGAATACTACCTTAGGAATTCACCTGAGGTCGTTAGCAACCTAGAATCGGTGGTGTTCCCGGTAAAGGGACTTAGGGAGTGACATGCGTCTAGTGTTGTATATGGTTCTAGGAGGTCGAAATGTTTGAATGAGTTTTAGTGATTCATGTATTGGGGGACTGGGAAAACCATTAGATCTATTTTACTTTTTGAACCAGTGGTTATATAAGAATATAACTTATTGTCTCTTATTTTTTTATCCTTTCATCGGTTATAATTTTGAATGAGTATCACTAAGTGAACTTTCATAATAAATTTTTAGATGAAAGGACAAACCCATATGTTATCTCTTCTTGTGGAGGTACTAGAGATTATTGCGATCAAAACCTATGAAGAAGAGTACCTAACACTCACAAACATGCAAAAAACATGTAAACAACTATATGAAGTGACAAACAGTCCAGACATTCTCCGCACCTATCAAGGGAATTCTTTAATTTACTATCGTATAGCCACAACAAAATTGGAAAAGTATAAAAGAAGAGGAAAATACCATTAGGGGATTTTCCTATGTTTCACCCTAGGCCAGAACTACATGTCCAGGTTAGGTTTTCAAGAGGCTACTTTGGAGGGAAACCTTTGTGCGACCTATATGTACCAACTCCTCAGCTTGAGCCTATACAACAATGTCTACGACATAGATGTCCTCAGTTGAGACATAGTTAGGCGAGTCCTTCATGTGTTGGTTCATTCAGACATTTCCAAACATTCTACTATTCAATCCTCCCTCTGGAAGCCTGAGTGTTCGATGCAAGACTTCAACCCCTTCTGTCTGAGGTGTGTATGGGTAAGAGAACTAGAAAAGTTCACCATCAATTTGGGTTTTCCACTGAATTCACCTGAGGATCCTCTACGATGGGAGATGTGGTAAGAATATCAGAGAGCTTTCTTTTGTGGTAATACAATAAATTGTGAGGATGCAATTGTTCAAAGGAGGGAATAATGTAACACCCCAAACATATTATAGTATGTTTCTCTACATTCTATTCATCACCATGTTCCTTTGAAACAACACTATGTTATTTAAGAGATAGTCCAAACCTAACCATTAAGTATAAATTATCCACTTCTATGTTTTGAATTTCAAAAAAATGGTCATCTAGAGTTGTGATCAGTAAGTCATTTGGAGTCTGATAGAACAAACTTGATTTTTTGGCGAATAGTAACATACCGTTATAAATAGTAATATGAATAGTAATATGACCCTTAGGAATAGTAAGTAATAATTTTTTTTTTCTTAAGGTAATAATATAAGGATATCTTAATTATTTTTTCAATGAGAAATAAAACTAACAACACCTTTAAGATTATTATTTTTCAAATTAACTACGACTTTATGTAAAAATTGAATTAATAATATTTTAAAAAATAACTTTTAAGAATGGAGTTCAATTTTGAATTCTACACGTCGAAAAATGGTTAGGGTAAATTTTTTGGATTTTTATGAAATTATAGAATTTTTTATGAAAAGTGAAATACGATAATATACCGTATATACAAATTATCAGTTAAATACACTATTTATGACATCATAAGTGATTTAAGGCCAGTTGTTTAGAACTCAAATGCACTTATTACTATTAGGGGTCACATGAAACAACAGTATTGGTTGTCTTGAGGGAAATAATAAAACAATGAATTAAATAATAAAAATTTACCCCTCTCCTCCACTATAAAACCCCTCACCACTCCCTCTTCTCTTCAATACTCTAACCCTTGAAGATTCTCAAATTTCTACCCAATTCTCTCCCCAAGATCCTCCCACACGTCCAAAATATCCTATCCTCATCAAAATACCAAAACCTTTACCCTTAAGAGGTTCTCAATGGAGAAAGTCACAAGAGGAAAATTCCTCTTTCCAATTCCTTCAATTCTTTTATGTTCTTTTCTTTTTGTTTCTTTCCTCACCTCCCTTCATCATAATGGTATAAAAAATCCAGTAACATACATGTACTGTAATTTTTTTATTCTAATGGTATATTTCATTACCTTCTCTCCTTTCCCCACCTTTTATTTGAAATAAATGAAAGCACCGTTTGAGATGTGCTAATTTAGCACATTCAAGGACAACTGTTTATCAATTTCTATTATAATTTTTAAATATTGTCATGAAACCATTTCTGTTATGGTTGAACCAGATTATTATATATTTTATATATCCTATTTTTATTTCTGGAATCATTTTGTGAAAATGATATTATGTTATAAAGGAAAACATGTTCATTGTAATTAAACTCACCGTTTAGCCAAAACGGTTGTCATGAAGCTTATATATATAATAATTTAACTTTAATATAAGTAACCCAATTAAATTTAAAACCATGTAATCTTCTGGATGTTAAAAAATAGAATATAACATCATTTCTGGACAACCAAATCCATCTTATAAATTTATCCGAACATGAATATAAGTGAACAGATCATTTAAAACCAAGTAAACAAATGAGCCCGGACAATGAAATTGAACATTATAAATAATCAATATGGACTTGAATGAATTAAAAAGGGTTGTAATAAATCATTTACATATATTTATGGTTCTGGAATTGTTAATTAATAAGCCTAATTTTTTTATTCAGGTCTTAAATAACAATTAAAGAACACCTTCAAGCATAAGGTGAGGGATATCTTAACTTAATTTCCTTTTATTGAGTTACAAATCTATGTCATTGGTTTTGTCTCTGAAATAATATATTTGAATGACCTATTATTGTTTTATCCTATATATCCACTTATATTTTGTGGTTTTTTATTTTTCAAACATAAATATTTCATTGATTTATCCTCACTCTAATGATACAATCTTTGTAAGGGATCCTCTCTCTGACTTTTGTTCAAGAATCTCCCCTATGTTGTGCCCTTTTATTTTTAATTCTTAATGATATGGTATGTTTTCAGACCTCCCCCATACTTCTCTTGTGACATATAAATAATTTAATAACCTTTTACCTCTCATTAATCACTTGCAAGAACACTCATTACCATGCGGAAATGTTTGTAAGAGGTTTCTCATCTCACTTCCATTTCTGTGAGATTTTATTTGTTCGCCACTTATTTCTTGTATGTGGTATATGTGTGATGAAATTTGATATATAATAACATGATTATTTTTATAATCATGTTATTCAATGATTAATTTTATTTTCATTAAGTTCTGGTCATATGAATCGACTGATTACATTGTGGTAAGGGACTTCATCTCAACTACCTTTTCGTTGTGACTAACTTTGTATTGTGCAACTAATAATCCTTATGTTGTGTAACTACTGCCCATTTGAGATCAATTTATATTTGAAATTGTATTTATAGTAAATATCCATAATCTTATTCCATTTATATGTTTTTTTTCTAAACCTTATACCATTTTACATGCGGTGTTTATTTGTAAAGTTATTTTAATTATGGAAATATTGATGAATCCGTATACTCTATTCTATACTGATATTGAAAAAAAATTGATCTTGTATTGAATCAATGTATAGAAAATTCTTTGGACATGAAGTGGCAGGTGGGGCCCTCTATATCCCCTTGATTCATCAGTAGGTCTCATGAGACAAATCAGTTGGCGACATACCCTTCAAGTTTGTTTCCAAAAATCAGATGGGTTTCTACCCATAGAACTAAACTATTTTTTCAGTATTATGGGTTCATGTTCCAAATACATGACGTCCAATTAATAAGCATTATCTTTATTCATTATCAGTTATTATTATTATCCATGAGGTTTTCACTATGAAAAAATCTATGGATGCAGTTTCATTCACAGTTTATTAATGGAATTAGTTATTCATTTATTCACTATGCCATATTGATTATGTCATATTGATTATGATTCACTTATTATTGTACTCAGGCTTCCGCTATTTGTATCCCTTACTAAGTGATTTATCTCACCCCTTTCATTGTTTACTTTCAACATGTGACAAAGAGGAAATCATTTATTGAGTTCTTGTGGATTCAGTTTTTAGTTTTCGTTGTGTATTTTATTTTGAAAACATTTAAAATGTAATTTGAGTTACATCTATGTATACAGTTTCTTCAAGAAAACTAAAATGATTGTTGCTTCTAGATTTTCATTATTTATAACCATGAAAATATCACAAGTAACGCAACGACTCCATCCTATAGGGTTCGAGGTGTTACAAGTAGGAGGCCCCCATTTCAGTCCCAAACCAATTTAAGATTCTCTACCCATAACAATAAAATTCCTACCTCCCATAGCATAGGGATGTTGAGAAGGATGTATACTAAGTCCAAATATCTAATCAAGAGTTTCACAATATGGATCCTACAAAATTTGGTCATCATTATCACTATATAACCATGGTATCCTATAAAGTTATTGATGAGTCCCCAATTCCAGTAATTTATAGTGATGAATCAAGAAATAAATACTATTCGGGAAGATAATCCTTAAGGTTCAAGAGTAGGATCACACTCTTATAATTATTACCAATATACCCAAGACCTATTGCTCAATACCAATAGACTTATTAGAGAAATTTCATGTTAAAATTATATAGATTTAATTAAAAACATCAAGGTGAATATTTGTGGTCATAACAACTAATCCCAATCCTTGGGGGATACAAAAACTAGTATCAAGGTCATCCATATGGGATAAGTTAAAAATATCTATAGGCCTTATTTAGAGTACCTATCACAGATTTACATCCTATATAAACAAAAAATAATCCATGGAGTCCCAACTTATGGTAATAATAAAAAATATAACATCTAACAGGTCCTCCCTACAGTGAAGTGAAATAAAAAACTATGGAGTTAATCCACATGGTATATATTTCATCATCCCTCTTGATAATATAATCCTTATTTTACAAATAACTCCTTCCCATTCTAAAAAATAATAATTAGTATCTTCAATGTTTTTTTCTAGACCAAGAATTCTTTGGTGAAGTTGAAAATGTATAAAATGATCCCACTTTACTAGAAAAATAATAAATAATGTTAATTTATTTCCAAGAAATTTTTTTAAACCATTAATTGGGGATAAAAAGATATTACCATAATATAAAATAATTATCTTGTGAAAAAATGTGGGATTTGGAGCCCGGAAACCAAATATCTTTGTGGTTTAGATTTACCGAATATTCCATGATAACAATATAATTAAATATCTTATTACATGATGACATTTCTTCTATGTAACATTAATGTAATAATTTTCTAAGATTATTTATTGCATCTAAATGTAATAAATGTTTTAAATTATAATTAGAACATTGAAGTGAAATGAAAATATTCTTAAATATGTTATATTATATGATGAAATATATATAATATCACATAGATAATCTTTTAACATTAGGTATTGGAAGATTATAATACATTAAGACTTATTATAATGAGGTTTTAACTTAGTAATCTCAATTATATAAGGTTATGAGAACAATACCAATAATAGGAATTCCATATGTTATGTGTCTCATTGGATATTCCTATCCATGGACATATTAACTATTCCTTAGGCTTAATAATATTATTAATGTATATCATACATCATATAGTTTAATGTATTATAAAAAACCATGATGACATATTCTCACAGTGAAAAATTATATGTCGTGTGTGTCATAAGTGATATGACATTTGTCATGAACCATATATCATCACCTTCAAAACTAGCACCCAACCCAGTCCATGGAAAAACCATAAGGGAATTCCCAATCCCCAAGGGCTGGTACAAGTGTTGGGGTATCATCAAATAGAATTTGGGAATGGTTTACCTGAGTTTATAAAAATAAAACAACAAATGAATCAAATAAAACAATCTGTATTTTTCAAAAAATTATCATTTAAAAAATTTTAGAATTGAGTTACACAATTTAAAACAATGTTTAAAGACTATTTAAATGAAAAAAAACCAAAAGATCATATCCCATGAACCACCTCATGGCAAGGGGAAACACACACAATCTATCTTCAAAACACCGCATCACAAAGGACCGCTTGAAACCCAAACCACTGGAACTAAAAGATTTACCAAACATGTGAAAAAGATAACCAAGTCTAATTACACACAAAGGTATTGGTCGGGTGTGACTTAAATCCCAATAGGTTTCCACTGAAAAAATATTCCATGTGATAATCATTATAAGACAAATATCTTGCAAGTTTTGTAAACAAGAAATGCTAATAAAAATCTTCAGAAGATGGAAACTTAAATAAAATCATTTTTCAAGTGGGCTACCTTAAAATAAATCAATAATTTTAAATATAATGAAAAATATACTTAATTTCTCCATCCAAACATACCATATGATGATGTTAAGTAAAAAATATCTAATGATCACTAGCAATGGGGAAACAACCACATGCACTAGCTCAGTGTGGGTCCATTGTACCTCGTACTCAGTGAAAGTAACCATAAATATATCTGTTCTTGTGCACACGAGCCAATAGTAGGGATAATTACCATAACCTATTGGTCCCCCAAAATCATCATTATCATAGTTTAGTTATTGTTTTCATCTTAAAACTTTCTACATGGAACATGGGACAAACCCCACAGGATCACTAGCATACTACTACACGTCCACCCACCTAGATACCTCGGTTTTCTATCTTATGATCAAAAAAGTTACACAATCCATTAAATACAATTTTTACATGAAAATATAACTTCTGATTCAAACACACAACAAAAAAACCACAAACATGTTTCATGATCCCCTATTTCATTCAAATTAATTTTGGAAATCACACTCAAACCAAAACAGCCCACAACACATTTCACATCTCTTTCACACATCAAAGAATCCTTTAGACAATTCTACAAACCATTTCCAAGATATTACACATCACATAACAACCCCTACACATTAAAATAGACCATTTAAAAAGTGTACTCCTACGAAAACAGTTGGGAAACATAGTTTCACCTCTTACATAAATAAAAAAACCATTTAAAACCTTCACAAATCTATTCCAAGGAGTGTAACCATGTTTTTCACATAAAATACTTATAAAAAATTTCTTTTAAGACCAAAATCATACCAAAATCACATCAAACCAAAATTTTCTTCCATAACCTCATTTAATAAAACTATTCCATGAATCATAAAACGACCCCAACAAACACAACATGGAATACACATAAAAAATATTAATTTCTTCACAAAAATGACACTTAAGAACCAACCTCTTAACAAATGCTACCAAATATAATTTTTGTAACAAAACAATGGAAGATAGTAATGTTAAAAATATAAATCAAGACAAACCAACTCATCCAATAATGATTACACATAACATTTGTGCAAAAAATGCCAAACCATTGTGAGAAACATCAATCACACCGCCGCCGCCCCAGAAGGAATATAAATAAAGCTCTAATCCACATGATTTTACCAATATGAGACAAAATCAAACTCTAGGGATTATCCCAAGCTATTGGAAATTTTAGAACCACAAGAAAAGTGGAAGAAACCCTAAGAAAATGAGAGGAACACAAGAGGAAACACAATTACTTGAGATACATTGAATAAAACTCCCCAAATAAATGAATATATGAATCTAAAAATATCCAAAATTAAAGTGAGGATCAAAAAAGGTTGAGGAGGTCATTTAGGAACAGGAATGGGGGAAAAGGGTGAAAAATGAAGGATTTATAAGGGAAACAAATTACATCTTCAAATCTAAACGATTTAAGAAATCATGAGATGTTTCCCCTAATAAACAATGGAAATGAGCTCCAAATATGGACACACGAAGATGGGGAGCACACCTAGGGCGGTTTTATTTGATTGGGATGTGGAATCACTGGAAACGAGTAAAAATTGAATATGATATTAAATAAATATTTTTTTTAACACTGGAAATGGGTTTAAGGGATGAACCATTTCCTTAAATAAAAACCCAAATCAACCATGACTATAGATTCCTAGAGTGTACAAATTTATATGGTTGTATTAATAGGTTAGGGGAGGCCATGTTGGAAGTGGAATGGGTGAAAAATGTTGAAAATTAAAGATATATAAAAGAAACAAAATTGGTTTTTAAATATGGAAATGAGATCATGGTTTGGCCCAAATCATGAAGGCTCCCCTTTCCTCCAAATATGTATGGGAAACCCCTAGAACAAATAAATAATGGAAATTAAATGAAAAATACCATTAAGAGACATCATGGATTTGATAATTATCCCTGCATTTAAAGTTTCTGCCCTCAGAAATCCACAGTAAGGCCAAAAGAAAAAACCAAACCCACCCGAAATGCCAAAATGGATTTTGTTACCAAGTTTTTCCCACCCCCAAAAGGCCAAAACACCTCCAATTGATCAATAAAGAAATAAATACTGTCACAAACCAAAACATACACCACTTTTGGAAATGATCAGGTATATTAAAACTACATACCAAAACAAAACACCCCAAACACTATACGAACAAGGATCATGAAACTTACCAAGAATGAACAACGGAAACGAATGAGGTCACCACAGTCTAACTTCAACAAAATTTTTGGGCACACTCCAATACAAATGTTTAATCAAGGAGGAAGTTGAAGGTTAAATAACACTAAATGATACTGCATATTTTCATAAAAACACTAGGGAAAAAAATAAGTTATTAATATGGGGAGACACAAACAGACTCCCCACCATAAGGGGAAACTCAATTTTTCCCGAGACAGAATAGGGACACTAACAGGGGGAGGCCTGAATGGACTCCCAGGCATAATGTGTATACTTTCATTAGTCTTTTCTAAAATAAATTACATGAGACCCATAGTTTGTCTCCCTATAATAAGAAAAAACCATATTAACTAACTAGAATGAGCCGGCATGAAAAGACCCCAAAATTTAAAGAGTTGGAAGGAACACACGATTAGTCTATACAATGTGGGAAACCTTGGGATAACTAGGCGGTCCATTGTATCCAAAGGGAAAAAATTTCATGGTTTAATGGGAAAAGGTGCATGGCCATGCAGAGATCGTATGATAGCTTTTGTCTCTTATTGCACTATTTCCGTGGATAGTGCATGGTTACTACTAACTGTGCACAAACCATGCACTACCATCTACCTAGCCCAATTTTTAATCTTTTCTATAAAAACTAAAAGGAAAAAAAATGGGGGAAATCATAAACATAGGAGAGAATGTGGGAAAATGATTCCCCCACCTCTTTCCACTAAATGAGAACAACTGGATAAAGATGACAATACCAGAGGATTAAACTATTCCTATCTTTCATACCAAGGATGAGAATTAGACCAATTTTTTTAATGACCCCGGGATTTCCTTGAGTATGCACAATATTCACTCCAGGACCTATGGTTGGAGTTCAGATAATTGAAGCATCTTTTTCCTCTCAGTCAGACCTTGGGAAACCCCTGAATGGAACTTCTTCTTTTGGTGTCCCAAGCAACAACATTGTGATCATAGATGGGTTTATTGAGGCACAACATACTCCAAACTCACATTGCCAAAAACTAAAATTTTGTCAAAAAAAGAGCTTAGAATATACACACACATCACCCCTTGTTTTTTAGATGAGAAATGGAAGGAAAGGAAGTATGAAAACACCTTCCTCTAAATAGAGGATGCCAAGATATTTTGAAGGGAGGCACACTTCCAACAAAATAAATAGTCTTAGAAGATTGAACAACCTTTACTTTTGAAGTCAAACAAGCACATGAAATCGCAAGCGGTCAATGAACTTGACCCTTGTGACTGATTGAAACAATATATGGGTAGGGACCTTATGTTGATTCCCAAACACTACCACAAAATAGGTCAAGGGAAGTGCTTCCCTTTATTAATGCTAAACCGAAAGCACTGAAAAATGGGGGTACCTTTATCAGTGCTAGCTAAAAGTGCTGATAAAGGATACATTTATCTGCTCTATTATTAGCACTGATAAATGTTTTTATTATTAATTTATATAAAATTATTATATTATTAATATATATTAACAACTATATACCAATATTTATAAATATATACTATTTATAGTTATAATTGTTAATAAATAAAAAAAATATTCATCCAATATATCATTTTAAATAAGTATATAATAATATAAACAAATAATTAAAATCATACCTTTATAAAATAAATATTTATCAGATCTATAATTTTAGCATAGATAAATATGTACTTTATCAATTATTTTTAGCACTAATAAAGTCGTGTCTTTATCAACGATAACAAAGTGCTGATAAAGGTATATTATAGAAGTGCTTTTTAACTGGTGTTGATAAATGTTCCAATGGTTTTTATAAAAGAACCCTAACATGCCCCTACCCCCTTACATCCATTCAAGCCTTTACGGAAGCTGAACCCTATGCCTGCAGCACCTCCTCCGCCGCGATCCATCCGCCATCGCGACCCTCGCCTCTTCCTCCTCCTCTACCACAACCTTTTCCTCCTCCACCACTACCATCCTCCTCATCCTCTACTACCACTGCCTCCATTTTCGTTTCCTCCACCACGATCCCCCCTCCACCGCCACTGGCTCCACCACTTCTGCCTCCTCAGCCACCGGCTCCGCTACTGATGCCTCCGCCGTGGCCTCCACTACTCCTGCCTCCGCTGCGATCCGTTCTACTTGGTAACCCTTATAGATATTAATTTTTAGTTCATTTTGATATATATAAGGTCATTCATCACTATAATCTCATGTTTCTATAAAATATATGGGAAACCTAGGATAAAAAATTTGGAAACATTGGTGCATATTGGCGATGGATCAATTCTTGTATATTTTACAGAAACCATGCATTAATCCAATATGTTCACTAATTTTATAGTTCCATCTTCCAGAACTAGATGATTTAATTTCTTAATGTGGAATGTCCAGTTGAGAAACTATGGGTGGATAATTTTCTTTACCATTGGCTACCACACTACTTGGATGCAACTTAGAAAACCATTTGGATGATTTATATGATCTACCAAGGAGTTAAAAATTTTCTAGTTTACAATAATTCCTTTTTTCATTTAAGTCTTTAGATCCCCCTCATCCTTCCCTCTATCTTGGAAATCCCTCCATGTTGTGTGGGGATCTTCTTCTACTTTATCTTCATCATTTTGGTGTATTTTTTCCTCTTTTAAAAAGAGTTTCCCAAAGAACCCTCCTTATCATTCATTCAATATTTCCGACCTTTCGATTCCCTTTTTAGTTTTATCTCGTGAACTCTAGAATATATGGATCTTGAAATCACGGATAAGGTGACTTTAAACATGGGGGTTTTATTTATTAATGGTTTATAAGGACATATTGTAGCTTGGATTACTAGTTTTCATTGAAGGATGAATCATACATCTGGTTAATATGTATGTGTAATATGATAGAATACTGTTGATTTCAAGGAGATTTTTAAGCCTTATTATGGAATAGGTTAAGTACCAGTTGTATAGAAAAATTCTCATGTGGTCTTCAAAGCGTGATAATATTTTAAAAATTCAAATCCAGTACTATATAAAGGTTTTTAAATGGGAGTTTTACACCTATTTATTTCTAAATAATGTGTTTGGGGTGTGTAATGTTCTTAAAGTGTCCTAAAGGGGTTATTATATTTTACAAGGCTGTGTTAACCCATATGAGTTGTATTGAAAACATTTTGATAGACTTTCACTATTAAAAATGTTATTATTTTGGATTTTTGGATCCCATGTGGTTTTATAAAATTATATTCATAATATTGGTATAATGAGTTGATTTGGAAGATATATTAAATCGTTTTATTTGTATTCTCACCCTAAAAATGGTTTTTTGTTCATTTGGGACATTATGAGAAATGGTTTTTTATAAAATCTTTAGGATTAAATTATTACCACTTTTTTGTTCTAACTAATGGGTGGTTCTCTATACATGTGGTGTTCTTGTGATAGAGATATGTGATGTTTCATTCTAGGGAATTTTAGATTGGGTGATAATTTATTTATAAATGTATTAAATTTTTATGATTATTGATTCATTGAATTTATTGATTTCTAACCACCTTGTTTGATGTCACAGGACTCTTAGGAGACTATTTATTGATCTGGATATGTGTAAGCCATTTTAGAGGATGTCTATAATAGTTTGAGGGTGGCCCATTGGACCGAGTGAGATAATAGATTAGAGAATGATCATTATAATCTTATGCCCCGTGATATTTGTGTTCTCTTAAGATATTTATCCCTCAGCCATTCGATTGGGGGAATTCCTTGGGGGGTACTAGTGATTGATTAACCAGTGGTTAGGTTGTTTTCTAAGATATATCCAGGATTATTTTAAATCTTATATCATGCTGAGTACATGGTATGTATTGATTATCCCGTAGAAAATATTTATCATGGCTATATAAAATTATGAAATCTCCCTTAGAACCCTTATAGGTATAGTACAAGGAAACGGGTTGATTATGATGTTAGTGGAAATAATAATGTTGATTACTTATGACCATAAGGATAGGGAAATCCACACATGGGGTGGTGTAAGTTGGTAACTAAATATGAATAAAAATATTTCTTGTTGATATATTGTTACCTATAGGACTTAGGATCATCATGATATATTTTTTAACTATAGTTTATGCTAATGATGGATAAATTTAGCGAGGATTCTTAGGATGTGTCATTTATGAGATTCTTATGTAATAGCCTCTTGCTTGATGCTAGGTATCAATCATTGGCTAGCTAAGATCAAGGATAAGGCTTATCTTCCATGTTTTTTCATTATATCTTAATAGTTATTATATATCTATAATAATGATGATTCCTACAAACCTTTGTATTGCAATGTAGAGATACTCCACCAAGGTGAACATTCATTCAATTTTTTTAATGTTTATGTTTGGCTATACATCATGGGGTATATGCGGTTTTCCACAGGACATAAATTTTTTTAGTGGTTCTGATTGTGTTGAAGGTAAGATGGGTTATTCCTCATTAGGTCCTCCTTTTTTATGTGATTTTATCCATGGGACCCACCTTATGTTAATGGTTTGGATCATGTGGGAGGTTGGCTATGTTATGGTCTCTATACTGTTTTTTTGGGGGTGGATGTTATTCCTTGAGGAATATAGTAACATCACAATTCGTGATCAAGATTTAATTGTTTTTCCTAGGGTATGAGTGTTGTAGTGTATTCCTTGTGGTAATTAAATAATGTGATATCATAGGGTGCACTATAAAATAGACCCTTAGCTACACCATAATGTACCCTATTCTTGAAATGAAAAGTAAATTTTTAGTCTTTTTGATGAGGTTACCCTATTCCTTATTAGCCACTCGACCCCATCACCCAAACCACTCTTCCCCATAATTTTCCCCTCTCATAATTCACTCTTTAGGATCCCTAATGGCCATTTCATAGTGTATAACCCACCCCATAGACATCCCACACCCCTCCCCCATACCCCTATAGCCCCCACCCCACCCCACATGGGTAGCCCCCTGGACAACCCACACCCCCTCCCCCACACTGATACAGACCTCTAACCCTCCCAGACAGCCCACCCCCTTCCCCTTTTAACCATTTATGTTTTAATGGATTTTCCCCTTTTCTCATCCAGAACCTCTCCGCACTATGTCACCCTCCCCTTCCTCTCCTATTGGGTGGTTCTCCCACACCCGATGTATGTTTCATCTTTAATCACTTGTATTGGAGAGGATATGTTAATTTTTACCTCTCCTAAACCTTTTATATATGAGTGTTTTACACCCCCTAAATCCTATATTTAAATAGACATGGGTCAATTAAAATTGGAAATGTAATGATATGACCTAATATGGTATCATAACCAACAACTCACCTGACTTTCCACTAACCTAAGAGGTGTTTATGATCACTACGGGATAGCAACGATCCCTTAAAAACATAAAATTAATGTAGAATATTTTACCCATAAATTAGAATAAATTTAAAATGAACTTTCTCATGAAAAGAAGACATGTCCTATTCATAAGTTGAAAATCTAGGAAAATAGTAGATACACAAATAAATAAAAAAATAGTTATTAGATAACATAGATTGTAAATAAAATCCCAATATTGACCAATAAAATGGTTTAACTAGACATCTCCCATTCCTAAATCTCATGGGACCTATTTTTTATAGGTATAACATATGAGTTCTCATTTTATGTTTTCTTTTCAGTTGGAAATATCCTTTGCTACATGCCTCTCCTCTTCCACGAACGAACCTCTGTTGCACGCTGAATGAAACTTCAGTGATGATTTTTCCCTCTAACTCATTGGTTTTATTTTGTTTAAATGTTATTAATATTTGATATTTATGGTTATATTGTGAAATGTATGGGCTAAATGCCCCGATGAAAATCGTGGTTGTTGGTGGTCCGTGTTTGTGCACTAAATGAATTGTATGTAGGTTGGTTCTTATTGAACATTTGAATATAAAATTTCCTAATTTAAATATACCTGACTGATGAATTAATTCACCAAGATGATAAAACCTCCGTGATAACCCCTAAATTAATAAACAGAATTGAATAAGTGATGCTTTATAATATCTAAAATTGTGATTGTTTGGTTTGTATGGTGTTGCGTACTGTGAGAACGATTGTGTGTTAGTGGTTGTTGGAATGATTGGTATGCCATTTTTTTCATGTTTTAGTTCTTCCACCATTTAATATCAATCCAAACTATACCCATTTCAATGGCACCACCATGCAATTCCACTGAATCTTAGAAAACCACTTAACTAGAAGACTCTATGAGACACTCTATGGACACCCTAGTAAAATAACCATAATAACACATGTAATGAATCTTTCCACCCACAAGAACTCTATTGATAATCATACCATATATTAGTTTAGTACCATAGTTCTTTACTAGAGACATTATGTTTCTAGAGAAACACTAAAAAACCAGTTTAAAACAATGCATATAGATCACATGTGGGATACTAAAACATTCTAGTGAAAGGGATTCACAAAGCTTGTTGAACATATTTTGTGTAATTATTTTTTTAAATATTAATATTACAATATCAAAAAGGATGAATATGAATAAAGAATGGATGAATGATAATCGGTTGACAAAAGAGTGTGAATATTGTGTGAAAGAGTTTATCAAGTTTGCAAAAGATCATGCATGTGACCCTTATCAAATCCTTTTTCCATGTTTATGTTATTCTTATTCAAGACAAATTTGTCCATAGAATTTGGAATAACACCTGATCTGTCACCAAATAGATGAAAGTTATACATGCTGGAATAATCATGCGGAAAAAAGAATGTAGGTAGTGGTTGGGATAACACTGTGTTTTATGAATCATCTGATATGATTAAAAGCATAAAAAATGATGATGATCGTATGTAGGATGTGATTATAGATGTGAATGATGATGAAGATTGTATTGAAGAAATGAAAAGGATAGATGAAAATAAAATTCTTGATTTTCCAAAATTTATTGAGAAGTTAAAGAGTTGTGAAAAAAAACCATTTTATACTGGTTGCATTAAGTATACAACATTGTCAGCCGTACTAAAGCTGTATAATTTGAAAGCAGGAAATGGGTGGCGTGAATGAAATTTTATGGAACTACTTTATCTCTTGAATGAAATTATCCTAGAATATAATGATCTTCTAAGATGACATACGATGCCAAATGAATACTACACTCGATGAGTATTATTTCTGAAAGAATAAATGCCTACCCGAATGACTGTATATTGTTTTTAAGGACCACATATCACTTAAATAATTCCAAAAGTGTTGTGCTTCTTGATACAAGAAAGATTAATCCATTCCTATGAATGTTGTATGGTAATTTCCAATCATTCCAAGGTTTAGGCGCCTATATTGAAGTGAGGAGACTGTATGACAATTGAAATGGCATGCAGATACAAGAATTAAAGATAGGAAACTACGTCACCTAGCTGACTCTCTATAGTGGAAGAGAATTGGTCATGAGTATCCTAAATTTGTAAATAAGCTGAGAAACATTCATTCTATGTTATCTATAGATGGGGTGAATCCTTTCGGTTTTCAAAGAAGTAGTCACAATACATGGCCAGTTATTTTGGTAAATTATAACTTATCACCATGGTTATGCATGAAACAAAAATACATTATATTATTTATTCTTATATCAGGACCAAAACCGCCAGCTAATGATATTAGTGTTTATTTGGGTCCATTGATTGAGGATTTGAAATTATTGTGGGATTCAGGTGTTACGTTGTATAATGCTCACAAAAATGAAGATTTCATTTTGAGATCCATGTTGTAAGGGATGATAAATAACTTTCCTGCTTATGGAAAATTTTCAGGATATATCATTAAAGGAAGTCAACGGTGTCCCATTTTTGTACAAGGTACAAAATCAATTAGGTTAAAACATTCATCGAAAACCATGTTTCTAGGATATCATAGATTTATAACACGACAACACAAGTACTGATCTTGGATGACATCATTCGACGGGTGTTCAGAAGAATGTACAACACTGTCTCCACTAACAGGTGATCAATTTTTTGAGAAATTAAAAGATTTAGACACTTTTTTTAGTAAAAAATTTTCAAAAAACCTTACAAACACCAGTTGGAAAAAGAGATCATTTTTTTGGAATTACCATAACAGAATTATCCATATGTTAGACATTTTCTTGATGTTATGCATGTTAAAAAAATGCATGTGATACTTTCATCGGAACATTGCTAAATGTATCTGAAAAAAAAGAATGAAATTAAGGGTAGACTGGAAATTTTTGAGATGGGAATACTAAAAGAGTCGGCACCTGTGAAGGGTAAAAAACAAAAATTTCTTTCTCCTACTACTTACACTCTTTCCAGGTAGGAGAGATATCAGTTTTGAAAATTCTTGAATGATGTAAAGGTTCTAGAAGGGTATTCATCAAATATCAAGAACATCGTGTCAATGAACGATTAAAAATTAAAGGGTCTAAAATCACATGACTACAATGTTTTGATGAAAGATCTAATTCCTATATCTTTACATTCAATTTTACCAAAGAATGTCTGCTATACATTAATGAAGCTCCATTTCTTCTTCAAATCAATATGCATCAAAGTTATATACCCGGAGAAATTTCCAACTATTGAATGAGAAATTTCTATCATTTTATGTGAATTAAAAATGTTCTTCCCGCTGACATTCTTTGATATGATGGTTCATTTGGTGAGAGATATTTAACTATGTGGTCCTATATATTATAGATGGATGTACCCCATTGAATGGTATATGATTATTTTGAAAGGGTATTCCAAAAATCGAAGTGGTCTAGAGGGTTGTATTGTCGAGCAATATATCATTAAGGAAGCTGTTGAATTCTTCACCAAATACCAATATGGTTTGGAAAATGTTTTCCTACCCAAATTTCATCACACTAGGTGTCTTTAGAGATACAAAATTTCTGAAAGAAAGGTTGTCAAAATCAATATTACAGATCCGGAGCAGGCCCACCTTTATGTTTTTAGTATAGTTTCAACGTTGACCTATATGTTCAAACCCAAAAATAAATTCTTAGGCATTTGAATCCATATTGGGATAAAAAATGGACATCAGATATATATAATCGATAGTTTATAGGATTGTTTTAGGACTATATTTTTAAAGAAGATAGATGAAAATATGAACTCAATTTCATAACAACTTAGATGGCTAGCCATAGGAGAAAGTGTGTATGTATTATCTTACAATTCTTATGTAGTTAATGGTTATACATTCTATAATAATGAACATGATGAAGAAAGTACCATGCAGAATAGTGGGGTTAAACTTGTGGCGGAAGTGATGCATGTTTACAGTGCTAAGGAAAAGAATCTAATTTATGTGAATATGTCATAATTTAGCATCATAAAACAAATATTGGAGTTGGATTATACGAAATTACCAGTTCCAATTTTTCAATGGAAGTTGGTTGATAATATGAGTTCTGTTAAAATAAATGAATTGGGATTCATGAAATATGATTTCAGTAAGGAAGGGGAGAAAGATGAACCATTTAAAATTGAATCATAGGTAATACAAGTATTTTATGTTCTAGATCCTACAAACCAAAACTGGTCAATTTTTATGTTATCGACCAGAACACCTAAAGGGTCAGATGAAAGTTCAACGGAGGATAACCCTTTTTTTGGGACATTGAAATCATTTCACAGTGGTCCCAATATAGATGGTTTTTTGTATGTTAGAAGAGACCACAATGAAGGTATTTAAATAGTCGATAGGGGGTCAAATCTCTTCAGCCTTTATAGAAAGAGAGTTCAACAATCATGTTATTTTTTTATTGTAATATACATTGTGTTACATTATGTTATTATCTATTTGTTTATGCTTTTTTTTAATATAAATTAAATGTTAAACCAATTCTTCATATAATGACTTTTGCTCCTGTTGATGCGCCCAATCCCGAGGCACAATAGGTCTCTCAACCTGCTGCTACTGGTCATAGTGTAGATAAACAATAGGTTTCTCAACCTATTGCGGATGGTCCAAGTGCTAAGGCACAACGGGTCTCTCAACCTACTGCTTCTGGTCCAAGTGATGATGTTAGCACTCCAAAGGAACATAATGATGATTCTTCTAAGGAAATGGTAGGAAATGAAACACTGACGGGGGAAAAAATAAGAGCGACGTATATTGACAGAGTTAGAAAAAATCATTAAGGAAAATGCAAGATGCATAAAATTTGATGTGGGATGGAATAAGGGATGCCAACATGTTAACCCCAAAAAATCCATCTTTAGTAGCTACATTGGAATCATTACTCAGAAATGTGTGCCAATTGGTGTAAAATTGTCGAACCAAGTTTTCACTAGGATTAAGACACTAATGTGGGAAGAGATTACGGTAACATTATGATATCATTTCTTTAATTTATTAAAATAAAATAAAATAATAAAACATTGACTTACTCTTCATCATCTATTGCAGAGTGAATTTATAGTAGATACCTTATTCAAGGAATATGTATTAAGAGTTTCAAGAAATATTTATATAGGATTCTGGAAAATTTTAATGAAATATCTTCTTAAAGATACTGAAGGGAAAACCAAGATACACCCACCTCTTCTTTATACACACTTGATATCCCAAGGAGCCTGGGATTCATTTAGAAACCGTCATGAGGAGTAGAATTTTCAGGTAAATTATTTCTGGTAATAGTTTCTTTGAAGTTGCTTGTATTCATCACTTTGATGAACATTTTTTATTTATGAAAAAAAAACTGAGTGCTAAAAATAAAATATGGGTAACAAAACTAGTGTACCCCTACCGTAAAGGAAGTACGGGGTATGCTTCATTAGAGAAAAAAGTGGTACATCTTTTAAATATACCACAATACTTTTATGTGACATAAAACAACACCATAACCATGTTTCTCTATTTATATGCATATTGATAAATCGAAATTGAAATCCATATCCATCTCACTCCATATTCCATGGAAGGAGGATTGTGTAAATAAAGAGGGGATACATATAGATGAAAAAACAAAAAAAGTGTGGGAAACATGTGTGAGTATGACATAATATAAATTTGATTTTATTTAATTCGCTATTACGTAACAATGAATATTTATTTTCTTATATTTTCTATCTGACATAGTCGTAGGAATCAAAAAAACCCGCACCAAATGCTATCACACTTTCAATGGCCCTGAAGTAGCTAGAACAGTTTGGATACCACAAAGGTGCGTGTTTTGGGGTGACACCCCAAACATATTTTCAGAAACAAAAACAACCGGAGGATCAAATTGAGGAAATGAAAAAATGAAAGAAAAGGTAGTTATGTTTCAAGAAACATTACAACACCAGAGAGAGATGATTGAAAGTTTTATGGGGGGAGGAAAAGATAAGAAACAAAATAACAAAAACCTGTGCGTGAATATCTCACCTCACCCCCACCAACTTTGAGGCGAGCCATTCCCCTCAAAACCAGAATTAGCTAAGGTAATCAATGTTTTAATAATTGTTTTTGTGATATGTGAATCACATAAACACTGATAAATTTACTTTACTAATATTTGACAGGGTGAAAATGATTGTGAATTATATATATCCACTCCCACCTATCACTCTGTACTGAGGGCTACAAAGTTTGATATGAAAAAAGGCATGCTACACAATATACAACTTCCAAAAAATCTTTTCAGAGTGTCAATTAATGCAGATAATGAGATGAGCATTGAGAAACCTGTTCCGAATGACGATAACGACATTCATACAGTTGAACAATCTTTTGAAACACTCATCGATTGGCTCTCAATTCCTATAAAAAACATGTCAAAAAAGAGGTATCCATTCCAAATTTATTTTTCAAGATGATCCTTTAACATTTAATGAAAAAAGGTCTGAACTAATGAATGTTATTACAGAACGACAAAGAGAAGGGGGTGAAACGAAATATCAACTCAAAACCATCTCAAGGATCAACCAACCAATTGAAATGATATACTAGGAGAACATTAATCCCTCCTGTTCTATATCCACATTTATTATCATTGAAGGCTCATGTGGATACAAAGTTGGAATACAAGAATGCTCACATAGTTGATTTTGAGAAAAATATGTATAGAGAGGAAAAATCAGATTTCATTAGTGCTGAAAATGTAAATGGAATCCTCAAGTATGAATGGCTAGGCCCCTCAGTTGTAAATTTATAGATGAGGTGTGTTTTCATGATTTGATTTTACAAAATCTAATATAATATGAGAATTATGACTAAATACATTTAATATTTTTTGTAAGTGAATATATGAAAACGAAATGAAGGGATTTACCCATGAAAAAAATTTGGACTTGTTAGTTATCACATCACCTCTTCAAAAGAAGAATTGAATTTTTATAAACAGGATGAAATAATATCATCCATACTCAAATCATTTGAAAAAAAAATTATTGATAACATACACTTTTTAATTCCAACGATGCAGGGGTAAAACTCTACAATTTAATCATATCAACTATATTTTTATTTAATTAATTACTTATTACTTTTTGTGTTTTTAGGCATCATTGGATGCTTATTGTAGTTAATTTGGATAATCCAAATATTTATTTTCTGGATTCAATGCATGGATATGAAACAAACCAACCATGAATGATGAAGTTTGTCATTTTTTAATACACTACATCCAAAATTTTAGATCTAAAAAACTATTTATTTAATTTATATTTTCTTTTAATGAGGATTCTGTTATGATAGGGCGGTGCATCAGTATCGTCTACTTCATGGAATGAATCCAGGGCCTAAGGACAAGAACACCCACAAGATTTAAAAATGAAAAAATATCCTGGTATATATAATAATATTGCATAATCAAAACACATATCAAAACAAATTACATATTTTGTCGATGTTTCTGTAGTGCCCAAAATAAACAAACAAAAAGGACTGTGGTTATAATGTTAGTAAATTTATGAAAGAGATCATATTTCATCAACTAACTAGCATCCCAAGATAGGTATTTTTGAAAATAATTACGAGTTCATTTAAAATATTTATTAATAATTTGTGTATTTATATTCTTTCAGTACTACCGTGACTGTCTCAAAAAATCATATTCACAAGATGATATATATGTGTTTAGAAACGAATGGGCAGCATACCTGATGAGATATTGTACATAAATCGGATGATGGTGAATTCCTACTACTTATGTTATCTTTATTTGATCAATGATATCTCCCTTTTTACACTTATTGAGCATATGTGATCCAACTTTATTATGTTTTATATCCTTAGGTTATGATGTATGGTTTTAAAAATGATTTGTCTTTCTATTAAAGCATAACTTAATGAGAGACTCTTATGAACTAGTTATTTATGATTATATGTTTCCAAAACCACTAGATCTAAACTATTATAGAATGGATCATTCGTGTTCTGTATTTTTGTCATTTATGCAGCTGTTTCTACTGATGTAGTGTGTTGAAAGAATATTGGTTGTGCAACACTTACAATTTTAATAACAAAACTAAGGATTCTTCACTACTATTGGTTAACTACCTCTTAGCATACCATCTGATCTGATGTTCCGACCCGACATCCCCATGATTCTCTCATCTGACACCATCTCTATGAGAGCATCATTCAAGATACACTTATAGTTTTCTTCCTAAAACCATTTATTTAGTAAATTGGTGTGGTAAGAGAATGAAAAGTGAATGCTGGATGATGGTATCATAGAGATGGCGTGAGATGAGAGAATCATGGGGATGAAATATCGGAAGTTTAGATCAGATGCTATGGTAAGCGGTAGTTAACCATCAGTAGTAAAGTGCACAAAGAATCATTAGTTTTGTTATTAGCATATATCTGGACCAAAGAAAATATTTGGGAAGATGTGAAGGTATTGTTACGATATAATATGTCTCTTTTAAAGAAAAATTATATAATAAAACGTTGATTTTATTTTCATTATTCCTTACAGTGTTTGTTTATTTTATAATATTTCTATCCATGTGACATGCCTTTGTAGGAAGAGCAATGATGCTGTGTCTTCTCAATCACAGATGTAATCTTGATGTTGGAATAGTAAAATTATTTTCCATAGATCTTGCATCTCAAAAATTTCTCAAATAAACCTGTATCATATATAGATATGCATGCCCATCAAAATATAGCTTCATACAGACCACATATTGAACCTGCATCACATAAATGACCATATTCATACACAACTCACATACAAATTCTAGAATAAGAAAAAAGGACTTTGTTATAAAGAAGTGAATACCTTACTGATTCCATTGTGCTTCTATTTTTCTTTTATTATTCTAAGATACTCATGGTATTCCATGAAATTTTCTATAGATAGGAGAGTAATGGGAAATATATTTCACTAATGACTCAATATTTCATATCTCTATGAGAACATATAGGTTTTTTCTCTACTTCACATAAGACTCTTCATGTGATCGTGTCACATAATTTCCTTTGTATGAATGCTTTATGTGAACTAATTGTGTGATCTCGTCACATGATCAACTCACATAAACAAATCACATAATCAATTAAAGTAATTCACTTAAACCATGATTCGTGTATTCTTTTCTTATTTACATGATCACATAAATCTTCAAGGGTTGTGTGAAAGTTGACTAATGCATAGTCATTCTTTCCACTCACAAGCATCTTAAAATTTTTTTTGGAACCAATATCTTGGGTATTCAATTTTCTAATTAGTTTCCCTTATATGTGGGTGGGGGTTGTCCAAGAGGGAGGGGGTGTTTAGGAGTGGGGGGTGTCCAGGAGGGGAGGGAGGTGTCCAAGAGGGAGGGGGTGTCCAAGAGGGAGTGGAGTGTCTAGGTGGGAGGGTGGGTGGGGGGTGTCTAGGAAAGAGGGGGTGTCTAGGAGGGAGGGGGTGTCCAGGAGTGGTGGTATCTAGGAGGGGAGGGAGGGGGTGTGTACAGAATGGAGGGGGTGTCTAAGAGGGAGGGGGTTTCTAGGTGTGAAGGTGGTTGGGGGTGTCTTGGTAGGAGGTGGTGTCCAGGAGGGAGGGGTGTCTATGAGTGTGTGTGTGTGTGGAGGGGGGGGGGGTGTCCAGGAGTGTGTGTGTCTTTGGAGGGGGGGGGGTGTCTAGGGGGAGTGGGGGTGTCTAGGGGATGATAAGGGGGTTTTATATGGGGTTTGTGTAGGGTGGGGGGGTGTCCAGGTGGTGGGAGGGGGAGGGGGGTTGTCCAGGGAATGAGAGGGGGCTGCAGGGGGAGTGGTGGTGGTGGTAGGGGGAATGTCCAGGGAAAGGGATGGGGTTGTAGGTGGAGGGAGTTGGGTTTTCCAGGGGAGGGAGGGGGTTGTAGGTGGAGTGGTGGTGGTGGTGGTTGGGGGGCTGTCTAGGGGTCGGGAGGGGGCTTCCAAGGGGGATTGTCTCGGGGAGGGGAGGGAGGGGGGTTCTGGATAATCACACTAAAGAACTAGGAGGGGGGGGGGGGTGTCCAGGAGGGAGGAGTGTCTAGGTGGGATGGTGGGTGGGGGTGTTCAGGAGTGGGGGAAGGTGTCCAGGGGGACTATCTCATGGAGGGGAGGGAGGGGGTCTAGATAATCTCACTAAATACCTAGGAGGGAGTGGTTTCCAAGAGGGAGGGGTGTCCAGGTGGTAGGGTGGGTGGGGGTGTTCATAAGAGGGGGAAGGTGTCCAAAAGGGGCGGGGGTGTCTGGGATGGGGGGTTGGGGGGTCTATCCAGAGGGTGGGAAGGGCACTATCTGGGGGGGGGGGGGTTGTATAGGGTGGTGGTGGAGGGAGGGGTTGTCCAGGGGTGGGTGGGGGAGGGGGTTGTCCAGGGAAAGGGATGGGGATGCATGGGGAGTAGTGGTGGTGGGGGAATATCCAAGGAAAGGGAGGGGAGATACAAGGGGAGGGAGGGGGGTTATCTAGGAGGAGGGGGGATGCAGGTGGAGTGGGTGGGGGGGGGGGGTGTCCAGGGGTTGGGAGTGGGCTCATGATATATGTAACTATTAGGTTTATAACCTATCTAGGATGGTGGTATCACTAGGAAAATGATAGAATTTATTTCAAAATTTAATACTCATATGAAATTAAATACACCATCATGTATGTGTCATATTTTATAATGTCTATTTACACTTGTAGCACTTTACGGTGAATAATATGTAGTATTGATAGAAGGGACTTTATATGTTACTCGGGGAAAATTTTTTATAGGACAATTTCATTATCACCAATCAATTAAATGTTGAGGTGATGGAAGTGGATAATAAAGTGTCCAATAGAGTAATGCGCTCAATTATTATCATGAATGTTGATTTTTTGATGGCATTATTTTTCTATTAACTAATAATATTTATATGATTTATCAGCTTAACTCCACCTTAGAGCTCAGAAGTCACATACCATTCCACTTTTTATATCTCCCTTATATAATAACTAGGAAACAAGTATTTCCTTTTTAATGCACACAAAGGTATGTGATTATGAGTCCCTCACTTAAAAACTTGGTCTTAGAGTATACTATTTTGGACACCTACATTACATGT
Organism: Viscum album; assembly: GCA_963277665.1. Classification (NCBI taxonomy): domain Eukaryota; kingdom Viridiplantae; phylum Streptophyta; class Magnoliopsida; order Santalales; family Viscaceae; genus Viscum; species Viscum album. The sequence goes on along the minus strand of OY728151.1, from coordinate 191,290,916 downwards.
TCAAAACCCTTGGTTATAGTGAGTTATATAATCAAGAACTCCATGCTAGTGTGAATGAGGTAGTAACCATGAGAGAGAAAAAGAGGTTAATTTAGTTGAGTGTATCAATGATGGAAGCATAAAATTTAGACATTCAACATCACAATGAGGACTTGAATGAAGCATCCATGTGTACAATAGAAGTAGAAGCTCATTAAAATTTAGTCATTAATGGGTGTTATGAGGTGGATAGCTTCTAACATGAATTTTATCTCCTATAGTAAAGGATCAATGTTGTAGAGAAAAAAGTGATAGAGTAACATAATCTTATCAATGTGGAAGAAAAGTCTAGATTAGATGCTACTTGCAGGGAAGAGGCACTAAAACAGTGTGCAGATATGGAAACTAAATCAGTTCCTCATTTGTTATAATTCATATCCTACACTAGAGCATTGGATAACAGAGATTGATGGGGTATTTTGAGCACATAATATTTTGAGTATTCTTTACTTATCCTACCCCCCAAATTTGGGGAGTTATGGGAGACTGTAGACTATAGAGATTCCTCCCTTTTTAATTTTTAATAAATTAAACTTTTTTAATTCGATGTTGTTGTTGAAATTTCTTCCTCTTCTTTTCTAATCCATGTAATCTTAATGAAAAAATATTTCTATGTCAATGAATCATGTTGAGCCTCTTCTAAAATATTAATTCAATCCAAATAAATATGGAAATGTAAAGGTTGTAACATGTAATAATTTACATTTTAATAATGTATTCATTCATATTAATGTTTAATTTATTTCACTATTGTATTAATACCAATTTTGTTCTTATATAGTTGGAATTTTTATCAAGATTTCATATGCTTTTTTGGACAAATAATACCATAGAAAACAATTTTTGAGAGGGGATCACAGATGCTAAAAGGATGAAACATTAATGTTTTTAACTATTTGTGGGATAATTGTAATTGTAAACATATAAAACATTGTTTGAAATGTTTATAGAAGTGTGTTTTCTTTATATTAATGATTTCATGTAAATGTATATAGCATTGTTTGGGAAACTCTTGTGAATGCCGTTTTTTTTCTTCTATGCTTTGTTTTTGTGTAGGTGTTGTTTTGAGTTGTAGTTTTGTGCTATGTGTGCATGATATATCTTAGCTGTGTAGGTGTTGTGTAGTTTATTGGTTTACTTAGGAAACTTGGCCTTTATCTGTGATATTTTGAGCACTGATAAATGTGTCATATATCAGCGCTCAAAATAGCACTGATAAAGGGGGACTTTATCATCACTCAAAATAACACTGATAAAGGTGGACCTTTATCCTCTGTACATAAGCACTAATAAAGGGGGACCTTTATCAATGATTTTTTAGCTCAGAAAGGGGACCCTTTATCAGTTCTATTTGAGTACTGATAAAGGGGACCCCCCTTATCTTCACCGTGATTAACAACACTTTTCTAGTGATGTTAAAGGTGGTTTTTAGCTCTTTTAAAATTTCTATTTTTATAGTGAAACAATAAAAAATTTCTTAAAAATGGCCATATCATCATCTCAGGAAAATATTCCCCACATCAGTGGTTTAACATGAACCCTTATTTCAGAGATATTGATGAAAGACCCAGAGGAACTCTTAGAAAACATTTTACATCGACAACCACAGACCTCTTCCACCTTTGGAGACTCAGGTAACTTAAGGAACTAAGGTCTCTTTAAAACTTAAACAACAAATCTCCCACTACAAGAGGATCTAAAAAACCAAGAAAGTAAATGGTGTGGAATCAACCTCAAAATCACGAGAAAAAGATTCCTTGTGTTGATAAACTGGAAGAATTTCCATTGGATAAACAATCTAGGATGCACTTCCGTCATGCATTAAATCTTTATTAGAGAGTAACTTATCTAACGAGAGAACCCAAGGAACCAAACTAGCTGGTCCATTGGTCAAACAATATCACCAATCAAAACCGAACACACGAGGGGAACCACCACAAGAGACTCCTGAACTTTTCTTAGAAGAGACCACTAACCATCCCTTCAACCCAACATACCGACCTAACAAAAACCAAAAACCTCATTCAAACAAGAGGGGTTATTAAACTCATAAAATCACACAAAAAATATATATCCAAAAACACATAAGACAAACCACCCAATATTATCAACAATACGTCATGTTTTCATTTAAAATAATCCACTTCATTGAAAATAAACCGGTCAGTGGTTAACAAACCCACAAATGGTATTTTATGGGCCTCACACATTGTTGTTTCCATGCCACCCCTGGAACCCTCATAATATCCATACCCAAACTCATATATTCATGACATTAACCATTAACCATCCCATATAACCCCATGCATGTGGTTTCTCATGTAAATACTAAAGGATTAAACAAAAATTACTTCAACTATTCAAAACCAAAACAGTCAACTGAAACTTTCCTTTTTCTAAAAACCACTAAACAAAGAATAAAACCCTAATTTAAATATTAATATACATTTCAGAAATCCCTAATCATTCAAATAAAATCTAACATTCAACAAATATATTAATTTCAAAACATTTCAACCCGTTTTAAAACACTCCCAGTTTTATGAAAAAACTCCCTTTCATAAACACCCATCCATTTAAAAAACCATATCTTCTTATTTAAAAATGATTCTAAAGATTAAAAAAACATTTCACATTATTAATTTTTACTAAATAAAAATTTATCTTAAAACCCCAAACATAAATTCCTCAAACACTTCATTCAAATCAAAACACTTTTCAATAATTCGGTAAAGTCTATTTGGAATTGATTCTCAAAACCCACTCTAACATAATTCATACTTCTAAAACAGGTGTAAAAACACCATTTACCATATCAAAATAGTTCTGAAAATTCATTTCCACAATTTTATAAATAATTCCACTTCCTATTTATTGAAAAATAAATTCAAAAAAGTTCACATTTCTTAAATCAAGTCTTAATTATATTTTTAAAACCAATCTTCCAAGATTCCAAAACAAAAGGACACAAGACAATGTGAGAGGAAACTAGTTTTGGTGGGTGACTTGGACATATGGTATGAGGCCATATTACAATCACTTCACCATCACAGAGAGGGTTCTAGGAAAATATCCATGGATCCACATGGCTTACCAGGCCCTATGATCTCACTGAGACCATTAACCCAACTCTCTTTTCATTTCCCCAATCATTGATGACCCAGGAAAACAAAAGGACTTCGATAAAACCTAAATTACCCTAGTGACTTAAATACCATCACAAGGTGTGATATCTAGTCACCCTACTCATAATAAGAATGTCAAATATGAAAAACCCTAGCGTTACACTATCAAAACTCTACCCCAAATAACATGACCCAAGAGAGTGAACCTGAACCTCTAATAACATTTTGTCATGAAACAGATCTGGTAGCCTTAAAAACCATTACCCGACCCGGTCCTTGGAAAGACCTGATGGGCGTTCCAGATCCCCATGGTCTGGAACAAGTTCAAAGGTATCATAAAATGGAATTTGGGAATGATTTACTTGAGTTTATGAACCTAAAACAACAAATGAATCCAATAAAACAAATCTGGATTTTTCAATCCAAATTAGCTTTAAAAAACTATCAGAATTGAGTTACAAAATTTTAATAAATGTTTAAAGAATATTAAAAAGGAAAAAGTAAAAAATTTATATCCCATGAACCACCTCATGACGAGGGGAAACACCCACTAGCCATCTCCAAAACACCTCATCATGAAGGACCACTAGAAACCCGGACCACCAGAACTAAAAGCTTTACCCAACCTGTGGCAATGATAAGCAAGTCTACTTACACCAAAAGGAATAGTTCAGGTGTTAACAAAATCCTATTATGATTCCACCACAAACATATTATAGTTGAAAATCATTATAAGACCAAAAATCTTTCGTGTTTTTTAAACAAGTAATACAATTAAAAATCATTAGATGATGAAACTTTAAATAAAATTAGTTTTCAGGTGGGATACTTTAAAAGAAATCAACACTTTGAAATCGAATTAAAAAGCTACTTAATTTCTCTAGCCAAACATACCATACACCAATGGTACGTATAAGATATCTGACAATCACTAGCAATGGGAAAACAACCATAGACACTAGTTCACTGTGGGTCCTAGGTACCTCGTACTTAATGAAAGTAACCATAAAAATATCCATTCTCGTGAAAACAAGCCAATATTAAGGATCATACCCATAACCTAGTGTTCAAACAAAATCATTATCATCATAGTTTTGTTATTGTTGTCATATTCAAACTTGCTACGTGAAATAGGGGCCAAACCCCACAGGATCACTGGCATACTAGTACACGTCCACCCACCTAGATACGTGTGTTTTGCCTCTTGTGCTCAAAAAAGTTTCACAAGCCATGAAATAAAATTTTCACATAAAAATACAACATACAAGTCACACACACACCCCCACACATGTCACATGATCCCCTATTTCATTCTAATTCATTTTAGAAATCATACTCACACCAAAATAGGCCACAACACATTTCACCGATTTTTCACACTTTAACAATTCCTTTAAAAAAATTTAAAAAACCTTTACAAGATAGTAAACATCACATAACATCCCTTTCACATTAAAATATACCATTTCAAAAGTAAACTCCTACCAAAATAGTTTGGAAACATAGTTTCACCTCTTACATAAATCAAGAAACCATTTAAAACATTCATAAAATAATTCCAAGGTGTGAAACCATATTTTTCACATAAAATCCTTCTAAACCCCCTATTTGAAAACCAAAATCATACCAATATCACATAAAACTATAATTTTCAACCATAAATTCATTTAATAAATATGTTCCATGAATTAATAAATAACCCCAAAGAACACAACCTAGAATACACACAAAAAATATTCATAAATGCACAAAAATGATAGTTAAAAACCAAACGCTTAGAAAATGACACCAAATATAATTTTCTCACCAAAATATGGAAGAGAATAATTCAAAAAATATAAATCAAGAAAATCTAACTCATCCAATAAGGATTATACATGGAATCACCTACCATTTGTGCAAAAAGCTCCAAACAGTTGTGTGAAACTTCAATCGTAACACCGCCACACCACAAGGAAGTGAAATAAATCCCTAATCCACAATATTTCACTAAAATGACCCAAAATAAAACCCTAGGATTTGAACAATAGATGCTACAAATTTTAAAACCTCAATAAAATTGGAAGAAACCCAAAGAAAATGGGGGGAACATGAGAGGAAACCCACTTACTCGATATATCTTGAATAAAACGCCCCAAAACCCTTGTAGATGAATTTAAAAACAGACCGAAATGAAAGTGGGGTCCTAATCAGGATTAGTAGGTAATTTAGGAACTGTAATCGAGGAAATAGAGTGAAAAATGAAGGAGTTATGAAGGAATCAAATTAGCTCTTCAAATCTAGATGATTTGAGAAAGATTGAAAATTTTCACCCTAATCAACGATGGAAATGAGCTCAAAAGAGGGATAAAATAAGATGGTGGGGAGATCCTAGATATGTTTTCTTATTGTGGGAGGTGGAATCACAGAAAATGAGTAAAAAATAAAAAGGATATTAAATACATTTTCTAAACTAGAAATGGGCTTATTGGATGGCCCAATTTCTTAAGTAGAAACCCAGATCCAAGTTGATTATGAATTCTCAGAGAGTCCCCATTGATATGGTTGTGTTAATAGGTTAGGTTATTCCATGTTGGAAGTGGAATGGGTGAAATTGTTTTTAAAAAAGAAAGATTTATAAAAGAAAAAAAAATTGGTTTTTGAAACAGGAAATGGGATCACGGTTTGGCTCAAATCAAGAAAACTCACCCTTTCCTCAACAAATGTATGGAAAACCCCCAAAAAAAGAAATAATGGAAATTAAATAAAAAATAACATTAGATGAAATCATGTATGTGACAACATTTATTAAATAAGTCAATAAATTTTCTTCCGTTACAACACTAGATGATGAAATCTCATGTACTTTTTTAAAATAAAATTTTCTGATTAAGTCCATGGACAAATAGGTTATCAAAGAGTTCATTTAAGAAAAGTTAAAGAAATATATATCATTTTTACATGTTAATTAAATAATTATGAAACATAATTTATATCATATCGATACATATGGATTATTATAATAATTGAGCATTCGTATGAGTTTTTTGTTGTCATTGCAATATTAACGTCATTCTCTATGGCTTCCTCAATATGTTTCTAGACACTGAAATTTGAATTTAGGAATAAATTATTAATAAAATTGAGAAAAATTCCTAGAAAGTAATAACATGGAATTTTATCAATGAAACTTTCTTTATGTGTATATAAATGTTTCATATTTAGTAAAGAAAAATTATATAAAGTACGTTCCCCACATGATTGAACAAAAAATATTTTATTATATTGAATTAAAAATTTAATTTATAGAATGAATATGGATATAATAATTGAAAGTGTTACAATGGGACAAAATATATATAATATGGTAGATATAATAATAAAAATTTTATATCTCAATCCCTTAAAATTATAGCATTCATGAACACCAGTTTATAAATAAAACATAATGTTAGTAAGGTAATATTCATTTTGAAAATGAAAATATATATATTCTTGAGAGAAAATATAATTGAATAAAGAATTAATTAAATATAAGTTATTTATAAAAGTTAGGTAACCCATATAATCATTAATAATATTACAGTTGGAATAGTAAAATGATCATTTGAATAATAATCTAACCATTAGAAGTAGTTACCTCACACTTAAAATAGTAAAATCACCTATTTAATTGAAAATTAATTTTTAGTTATCTTATAAAATGAAAATATTTTAAATTTATATCATGATACAAATGAATAAATGTTTTTAAAATGATAAAATGAGTGTTTTATATTTTTAAAAACTTATATGTTTTATTTACATTTTTATTCAAAAAATATTAAAATATAAAATAGTGTTAATTTTAATAAAATGGGTTTATAAAATAAGATTAAGTTTTATTATAACTATTATATAATTTAATAAGACCATATGTGACTTTTCAAAGGGTTGGAAAATAGATCATAATAATAAAATTAGATTTTTTAAATCAATATGGATTTTGTTGAAAAAAAATTATTTTCTCATATTTAGAAACATATTTCCATAAAATGGATTTAATTTTTGGAATCTAAACATTGGAAAACTACTAGGATGATATTTGTTTCTAAAATAGTGTATTTTTTTAATGAATAATGAAATTTGACAAAATAAAATATTTATCATTATAAAATAATTAATTAATGTAATGATTCTTAGATATTTTAAAAACATTAGTTTGAACTAACATGCATAAATTACTATATATAGTCCCAAGAATCATCACTATTGGTAGTATTGAGAGAAAATAATAAACTAATGAAAATTATATTAAAAAAATCACTCTCTTACCCTTATGAATAGTATCCCTCACCACCCCTTATACTCACATATTATAAGCCTAAGATATTTCAAAAATTCTATCCAATTATATCCCCTACCCTCTCTCCACATCCATAGAGTACTGGTCCCTCTAAAATGAGATAAATGGTTTATTATGGTATATTTAATGTTACTACATTCAAAGAGGTAATATTCTAAATATCTATATTTTAAATTTCTTTATTCTTCTACCTCCTCCGTACATACCCCAAAAAATGAAATAATGACCCTATATTAACAAATATATCTGAATGTTATTGTGTTAATTGAATATATATTTTCAAACCACTTCTCATTTCATTCTACATTAAAAAAGGTTGTTCATATTATAGTGGGCTCACTGCCTCCATGAACAACATAAATTGTTTTTCACAAACACATTCATGGATAGTTATATAAATAATATTATGGAAACATTTTATGTTAATAAGTATATCATAACATATTTATTGTTTTAGAATTTATTAAAAATCATTTATTTTAACTAAAAAATATATTTTTTGATGGTCGGTAAAATTATGTAAATAAACTGACTATATAATAATTATATATATACTAAATGAATCAACCCTATAGAAGAACACATAAATATATTTTGGACCATTTCATCTTCTGAAATGATATTGATATAATTTCATTTTTCTTCTATAGTTGTAGTCACATTTTACTATATAATCAAAATTATCCCCAAACTAAAGCATCCTTGGTATAATGATTATATACAAAATACCTCAATTAAATGGAACTAAAATTACATTAAAAATATAAAAAATAAAATATATTTTAATATGGTTCAAGATACTGTATTTATTAAATATAATTTGACTATTCATTATGTGAAGTAAAAGTGTAGAATGAATCTGCACCTTAGGAAAGGGAACTTTGGAACCACCCACCTTTATTCTGGGACATGCCTTTTCCCTCTAAAAATCACTTTATCACACTATTATTTTTATGTATTATTTTAATATTATATATATTCTCATAATTTATATATAATCATTATTACCTTTATTTATTGGGGTTATACCTTTTGAATGTATTTTTTTCTCAATTTTATTCATTATGAAAACCAAATAAAAGAGAACATATCAGTTTATTACACCATTTCAAGTACCAATTCATAAATTTTTTTAATACATTAATGGTTTCTAAAAATAACAATTTTTTATTTGAAACCTTTTTATTTATTTTTTATTTTATAGAAATTAATATGAACTTTCCCTCTATAAATATTCTTCACCCTTTTCGCTAAAACCCCACTTAATATCTATATTTTCTAATTTACCTCTCCACTCCTTTTTATAACTTCACTTCAATTGGAAATCTTTTTTTCTTGAACTATGAATATTTTTGTCCTTTAAATGTCAATTTGTTTATTCTATTATTCCTAGAAACTATTATGATATTAAATCTAGTTATGATATAATACATTACTAAGTAAAACATGGGTACATGTTATATTTATTCCTTACATATAATTACTTTTTTGGAACACATATACATGTATAAGTTTTGATGGGTTCACCTAATTGTTTCTCCAATGCATTGGGTAATGGTTATATATCATGAGATGATATGTATGTGATTAGAGAGTAAAAATAATCAATAATGAGACTCTTTCCACCTTGTTATTTTGTTTTTGCAGTGATCCTTGACTTATTCTCATATCATGTTTTATATTTTTAACCCATTACTAAGTTTCCATGAGTATATGATAATTTTTTTATTTACGTCATGCGTTCATGCGATCAATCATGTTCCTTGTATATTATGATATCATATTACCCTATTTGACTCATATGTTATTATTTGTTATCATGATCATTCACTTATTGGGATTTATATCTCACCCATTTTTTTCATGTATTCCCAAGTTATCCTATATAGTTGTAAACGTTCAAAGGGTTCTAGGAGAAAATTATAGATTTTAAAATATTTATTTTTATTTTAGTTAAATGATTTTGTTTTATGTAACTAGAATCCCAAAGAAAATTGTTAACTCATTCCTAGGGTTTTTATGTTGCATATTTATGATAAAAAACATTTAATAATATGTGTAATAGGATTGAGTCACTATAGTTGGAATTAGAGTAATGATATTGTTAATTTTTGAGATTAGGAAAAGAATAAATCACTGAAAAAACCATTGGGATAAGTCTATATATAAGGAAACATCAGGAAATTTTAGTTAATTATAGAGCTAGTGGTTCCTAATAAATGAAATCTTTATCTATATACTACAAGTGGATGTGGCTCTATAACATATGTACCTAGTAGAAATAACCCAAAATGTCTCATTGGGTAATAACTGGACCTAAACCTGGTTTATAATAAAGATTCCTTATTGCACACTTAGTTTTACACTCCCACGAGACATGATTTGGTAAATTAGAAAACACTTTACAATCCATTATTAATGAATTAAAAAAAATTTGGTTAGAAAAACTAATAGAAAATTTTACATTCTTAACCTAGATTGAAACCTAGAGACTCATAAGTTAGGATATATAAATAAGTTATAATTTATTAATTATAATTACATAGATCCACTTTTTATATTATTATTAGTTTAAGTATCCTCATCCAAATTTTTTATTTTATTTTAGATAATGTTGTCTAATAAGAAGAATCATTCAAAAAACCCATGTAATATTAAATGTGTTGATTGGTATACAAATATGTCTGACTAGATGGGTGCGAGAGTCGATAAATTCATGGAATAACTAGCTCAACTGAATTAGGTTATGAATAATAACTTGAATCCCATGGAATTCCCTCATAATCCTAAGAATGAAAAAGTTGTGGTTGTGTTCTTAATGTATACAAGGCGTCATATATTTCATTGATCTTCTGACCCCCTTATCTCAAAATAAGGGATTAACTTCATTGGGAAGATGTTATTTACCTTCCAATGCTCTGAATAAGATAAATTCATACTAGTAATTTATCCAATAAAGGGAGAAAATGATTAATTGTGGACACTAAAAAATAATATAAAGCCTAAGGAGCAAATAAAATCCATGGAATAGAAAGGATAGTAGAAAATATTTATAAATAAATATTTTACCCAATATATCTATCATAAAATATAGTGGGATTAACTTAAATTGAAGTAAATGGAAGATGATCCTATCAGGTATTATGGGGAAAATTAACAAGGCTTTCATTGTACACCTCTATATTTTTCCTTGAGTATAAAATTATGGTGGACCGCTTTATTTTTTACTAAGATGATTTTATGAAAATATTTGGTGATTCGAGACTTTTATTATAAACAATAGATTTTCTATTATGCACTTATGGCCCAGAAAGGGATTAGTTATTCCCAATGGTCTCAAGAGGATATAGATAAAAGTGATAAACTTGATCTTTATTTGGGAGGAACAATGGATAAAACCTATAGAAGAAACATAATCCAAATGGAAATGTGTTAAAAGTGTAGGAAAAAGCATCTTGAAAAATATCTCAAGGGAAGAAGGAGATGATTCATGTGTGGCGAAGAGGAGGAATATGATAATAAATAACGACAAGGGATGATAAAGTTTATTAATGTGATAGAATAAAATAATTATTTAATCAATACTAATCTTATATTATAGGATTTCAACTACAAGAAACAAAAAAATTATACAATACAATGACCTAAGATAAGGTCCATCAAAGATAATCAATGAAAAAACCTCTAATAACTAAAGATAAAAGAAGGTATTATACAATCACTACTATTGAGATGGAACTGAATGATTTTGTGGTGATAGGAACATTATTTACTTATTGATTAATAGGGATTGTAGAATTTTATTTTGGTTCTAAACATTATTTCATATCATGTAGTTAAAGTAAATCTCTTAAAAAACCACATCAAAACATGGGGGTTGAGTTATCTATGAGAATATAAAATGGAAAAATTATTGCATCCCAAGTATATAACTTCTCACAATCAAATTTTTTAGATTGAACATCCCAAAAAATATTTTCATACTTTATTTAGTGAAATTTTATGCTATACTAGACATGGAATGAATATACTTATATAAAGTGAACATAAAATGTTAGGATATGGAAATAGTTATATATCTTGAATCATCCTCTTATTCTATATACGTTTAAGGATGAGTATCAGTATCATTTAAAATATTCTTCCCTAATAAAGGATATTATTTTCTTCTAAAAAATCTTATATATCTCAAATGTTTGAGAAAAATGATAAAATAATTATTGAAGAAATTCACATTATGAGGAAATATACTGATGTATTATATTAAGAGTTGTTTATTATTATTCCTAACCAAGATGATGAGTCCTAAATTGAACTTATACTTGGATCTATTCCCATATCAAATAATCCTTATAGAATATAAACCATTGAGTTGGATGAAATGGAAAACTAGTTGTAATAGAATTTGGATAAGGGTTCTATATACTTGAGTGCTTCACTATTGGGTGAACCAGTCCACCTTTTCAAGAATAAGGTTGGATTAATTCACCTCTACACTGATTATTATGAAATCAAAAAAATAATGATAAATAAAATGTATCCCCAACCATATTTTGATGAATTATTTGAGAAGCTATGGGGTCCATCGTACTTCTCTATAGTGGACCTCTAGATAGGATTTCACCAATTGAATAATAAGAAAGAAGATATTACCATGACATAATTTGGATCAATGTATGAACAATCTGAGGTCATAGTGATTCCATCCAGACTCACTGATGCTCAAAAAATATTCATATAATTAATGAATAAATTATTTAAATATTACATCAATAAAATTTTGGTTTTATTTACAGATAATATTTTGATATAATCTGAAAGAAAGGAGGAACATGAAGAGAAATTGAGTACTATTATAAAGACACTGTGAAATGTGAATTTTATATATAATGTATAATAAATGTTAGCACTGGATGGAGGTTATATCATTCTTGGGGAATGTTATCACTAAAAATGAATATCTATATACCATTTTAAGACAATGGTGATTGGAGAGTGTCCTAGAAAAACATATGGGTTAAAGATCTATAGTTTCTTTATACCAAATTAGTAATATCAATGATTTTTGAGAAACTTATCATGATTTTCAGACCTATTGAATAAGATAACATAGAAGGTAGTGAAGTTTTTTTTTTGAAAAATAGATGCGAATATGGATTAAAGGAATTAAAAAAGAGGTATATCACTTCACTAGTAATCACATTACCCACAAGTGAGGAACTTTAATTGTATATATTTATTATTCAAGGAATATAATGGGTTATATAATAATTAAAAATGATAAATTTATTTACTACACCTCAATACAGTTGAATGTTCATGAGAATAATTGTCCAACACATGATCTATAGTTGGATGTTATAATCTTCACATTATTGTTTTGGATTCATTTTCTCTATGGGGGAGAAGTGTGAAATATATAAATATTATAAGAGTCTGAAGTATACATTCACATATTAAATGATTAATGTGTTCCATCAAATATGGATAAATATGATCAAGTACTATTACTTATTAATCCATTATCATCATGGGATGGTGAATAATGTGGAAAATTATTTTAAGTGGAATGGATCCTATAAACCTATTAACAATGAGAATTCATATGGATCCAATCCACCCGGACTTGAAAATGATAGACATGGAGGTCATAATGGATGGAAAAATATCCTACATAGATGTAATGGTGGCTCAACCATCCATTTTGGTCAAGATAAATGATTCAAAAAGGTATTATTTTGAAAAAAAAATGAAAGTGGAAGCTATTAGACTAGATAAAACCTTTTAATTCAATATTTTTTTAATAAAGAGGTGTAAGATTTGGGTCCAAACTATGTGTACTATAAAGCCTAAGATAATGAAGGAGCTCTTGATAGATGGATGTAACATGAAATTATCCACCAACCTAGAGTTAAATAATATGTATTGAGTTATTTAAGAGCACTATTTGTGGGATTATATGATGAAGGAAAACATAGAATATACATCAAAGATCCCGGTTTGTTAACATGTGACAGAAATAGGGAGAAAGTCTAAGGGAATGATGCCACCATTACACATACCCATAAGAAAATGGTATATCATCACTATGTAATTATTTATAGGGAATAGAAATATATCTAGAAGAGATAATTACATGTGGGTTGTAATTTGAGAGGAATTATCACATAATCAACTTTCAAGGATATTCATTAGGGAAGTGGTGAGGCTATATGGAATATCCCTATCAATTTTATCTGATTGAGATCCATAGATTGCCTCTAAGTTCTGGATAAGTATCTAAAATTATATAAACACTAATTTGAACTTTAACATGACTTATCACCACCAAAATAATGGCCAATAGGAGAAAAATATCTAGACACATCAATATATATTGAGAGCATGCTTTAAGAACTTCATAGGAGGATGGGATCAATATCTTCTTCTAACAGAGTTCTTATATTATAATAACATACAATCTAGAATCCAAATTGATCTTTATGAATCCATTTATAAGAAAATATATAGAACACCAACATGATGCTTTGAAGATAGTTGATGAAAGTTTTTGGGGCCCAAATTAGCCAAATAAATGTCAGAAAAGGTTAATATCATTCAGAATCACATAAGGATATTTTAGATAATACAAAATAGCTATAATGATAACCATAAAAGAGACTTGAAGTTTTAAGTTATAAATAATGTTCTATTATACATATATCTATAGAATAGAGTAATGTTTTTTGGGAAGAGGAGAAAACTAAGTGCTAGATGCATCATCCCATTTGATATTTTTGGATTTCATTAGAGCTATATACTATTGACTATCATTCCCAAAAACCCTATCTCCGGTATATGATGTGTTCCACATATCCCTCTTGATGAAGTATATACTATATCCCTTACATGTATTAAATCTTGAGGTGGTATTGATGATGTAGGAATACAGTTATTAGGAGTATCGAGTGAAGATCAAGGATAACTTAGACACAAAAAAATTCAATAAGAAAAATCACCCAATCAATAGAGTATGGAATAATCGTATGTAAAAGGAGGAAATATGGGAAGCTAAGTAAGTAATGAAATAGATGTAGCCTTAGCTATTTTCACCCTATTGATAAAAATTAAAATTTTAGGGTGACAATTCTTAAGTGGGAAAAATGTAACGACCTGTAATTTTATCAATAGAATTTCCCTTATGATTATATAAATGTGTCATATTTAGTAATGTAACATTATAAAAATAACATGAACTATATGACCTAACAAACAATATTTTATTATACTAACATGAAAATTACATTTAGAGAACTAGTATTTCTATAATAATTGATAGTGTTTCAATGGGAAAAAAGAAAATAAGATAACTATAAAAAGAAAATTTGGATTTGATCGATCCATTAGAATGACAAAACTGACAAACAATACTATTGAAATGAATTATAATATTAATAGTGAAATTTTAATTTTTACAGATAAAAAATATATAAAATTTAGTGTAAAAATAAGTGAACAAAATATGAGGTATTTATACAAGGTAGGGGACCCATACGATAACAATAAATCTGGCCATTGGAATAGTAATATGATCATTGAGATCACAATAAGACCATTAGAAATATTAACCATACAGTTAGAGTAGTAAACTCACCAATGTAATTGTAAAATAATATTTATTTATCCTTTAAATTGACAATATATAAAATTTATATCAGGATATAAATAAATAAATATTTTAAAATTGATAAAATAAGTGTTTTGATTTCTATAAATCACAAATATTTTATTTAAATTTTAACGATAAATATAAACATTTAAGAGTAAGTTTATTTTCATATAATTTTTTTATAAAATAATTTTATGTTTAATTAAAATGATAATATAATTTTATTAGAACAGAAGAAATTTATCCATAAGTTTGAAAATTGATCATAATATTTAAAATGTTATTTTATTAATTAATTTATATTTATTTTATAAAATTAATTTCCATATTTTTATAAAATAATTCTCATCTAAGGAATTTAATTTTTCTAATCTACACATTGAAAAATTGTTAGAGAGAATTTTTGGTATTTTTCTTAAAATAGTTAAATTTTTTATGAATAGTCAAATATAAAAAAAATATTTTATTTAAAATTTTAAGACTGATACATGAATTAATGAGACATGAATTATGTAAAAAATCATAAGTTTGAAAAAACATTAATTTGTTTTATTATATAGTAATAGGATTCCTCACTATTTGTAGTCTTGATCCAAAATAATAAACTAACGAATATTATATTCAAAACACCCCTATCACCCCCTTATAAGTATCACCCTGCAAAATACCTTCTCCCTACACCATATAAGACTTATAGATTTCCAAAATTATATCTAGTTATTGTTTAAAACCTCCCCCCATGTTCTCATATTTCTTTTAACACCAAATTTCAAAACCATGGTTACTTGAGGTGTATTTCAAGAGACAACATTCAAAGAGGTGATATTACCAAATATCTCTTTTAAATTCTTTTCTTATTATATATCCCACTTAATTACCACATAATACATGAAATAATAAATCTAGTATAGTCAATATACATTATTTTTTAATAGAATGTCAATTATGAAACCTCTTCTAATGAAATTCTAAAATAAAAATGTTTTTTATATTATAGTGGGTCTATCACCTCCATGAATAACATACTTTATTTTTCTTCCCATCCTTCATAGATGAATGTTGAAATAATATTATGTTTAAATATGACAATAATAATAATATTATAACTTATATAATTATCTAGAATGTATTAAAAATCATGGAATTATGATAAATTAAACTAGTTCATGATGTTCACCTAAATGAAAAAATAATATAACTAAAATAGTTATTCTAAATGAATCATTAAAATATAAAAAAACATATGATTTCCCATTCCCACTATTATATCAGTCATGAATTGAATGAAATTAATTTGTTTTTTTGGATGTTAAGGAAAATTACAGTGTGAAACCAGACCTGAGGTAAGGAAACTTCCAAAGACCCTCATTTATCATGTGTACTATATTTTCCCTAAAAAACTCGCTTCATTAAAATATTATTCTAATTTATTTTTTAATATTAATAATATATTTCACTCACCTATATACCTTGTTATTCTTAAATATTTTTGGGGAGATATAAATTCATTAATTGTTTTATTCTCAATTTCATTCGTTAAGAAAGCCTAATAATGGGGAAATAATCTATTTCATAATCCATTTCAAGTTACACAAAATAAAATGTTTAAAAACATCCATAGCTTCTAAATTTTATCATTTAATTATGAATATTTTTTTAGTTCATTTATGGTTTTATGTAAATTAATACTCCCTTTACCCTCTTTAAAGGATCTTTACATTTCCCCTCAAACCCCGCTTAAGAGGCACATTTATAATGTTTACCATCCACTATTTTAGACATCTTCTCTTAACATGGAAATAATTTTTCATGACATATGATTATTTTTTCCCTATTAACATCTAATAATTTTTTGATCCTTTTTTCCATGGAAACCATTATGACATGTCATTGGTTAGGCTATAATATATGATTAATAAACCCATTTATTTCCTTGGTGTAATTATTATGTTTATGAATTATTTTTTTTCCTCTTGAGAAACATATATTCATGTACATGTTTTGATAAATTTGCACATATTTTTTTCTAATTCATTGGATAAATTTAATATTTCTTGATATTATGTTTATTGGATTTGGGAGGAAACGTAATCCACAATTAGACTCTATCCACCATGTTATGTTGTCTTGGTGGGGATCCTGGACTTATGTTTATGTCATGTTTTATATTTCTCTACATTCCAATGATTCAATGACTCCATGACTACTTATTATTTATTTCATGCCTCCATGTGATCATTCATTAACCGTTCCCACTATTATATCATGTTATTTCATTTTAATTATATTCCTTTCTTCATTATCATATCCATTCCTTTACTGGGATTTATAGATCAACCCTTTTTTCATGTTTTTCCTAAGTTATCATATGAATTTTTAGAAGATCAATGGGATCTCGATGCACATTATAGAGTTTAAAATAAAGTTGTTTTTTTAGTTCAATGTTGATATTTTATGTACATAGTCTACCAAAGACAATATACCTATCAATACTTGGGTTTTGTGTATTGAATATATATATTAAAAATCATATAAAAATATATATAAGAGGCTTGGGTCACTATATAGAGGGTCACACAACAAGTTTCTCCAAATATGTCCTTAAATTTTATTTGGATTTGATATTGAATAATTATTATTCTCCAGACCAATGATTAATACTTATTTAGGTTATTCTGATCATATAAATTCAGTAACCAGTTATTCTTGTAGGAATATACATGTTAGTTAAATTTTAAATAATTATTTATTCACCAATTAAGGAATATATAATATTAAATTATTTATTGAACGAATAAAACAATAAATATTTATTATTAATGGTTTGATATATCTTTAAGAGGATTAATTATCTAATTTAGGGCTCCATAAGAAAATGATATATTTTGTTCAATACCATTTAAATAAATATTTTTTGATTTATTTAAGAGAATAATAATTAAATATTTTTTGAGTAATCCCATTCTGAAGAATGAATAACAACATTATTATTTTGAATTGTATTTATATATAATATAGATATTAGTTAAGGGCCTTTGTTAAATAACTAATTCCCTAATGCGATGTATATTAAAACACTTATATCATTTTTAGGAAAATTGATTTATTGTGGATAAGATTTATCTCTTAGAGATTATCTCAAGATCGAAGAGACTTATCTGAATAACTTTATCAAGAATGATAGAATCTAATCCTCCTTATTACTATCAAGATATAGAGAATAAAAAATACTACTTAATGACTATATAGATTCCAATAAAGTCAATGGTGAATGACACAAGATGATCGATACCTCCAAAACAACACTCAATGTTACTTTAAATTTTTTTCTATGATTAGTTAATCACTTGTGGATTTTCCCATATGAGTTTTACTTTAGAATCTTCATCTTAATGATGGTATAAAAATACAATCAACCCTATCCTTAAATGATGATAGAATACCATGAAAATAAAATTTTAATTTACAAATTAATTATAAAATAAATGTGAAACGATCCTCACATTGAATCATCTATGGTTACTATCATTAAATTTTGAAGATTTATCCAAAGAAAACCAAAAATAATAATTATTTAGAAATTCCCAATTTATTCTATTTCACCTTATATCTCTCAAGTTGAATTAGACGAGTCAAATTTTAATTTATAATTTTTCATTAATCACAGATCAATTAAAAATTTATTTTTTTCTAATTCCATTTCCAATTTTTTATTATTTAAACAAAAAGTCGAGATATCATGATTTTTCAATTTCATATTTCCAAAAAACCATGCCATGAATATAAAAATAATTCACAAATATCCTAACTAGAATGTGAAATATTTTAGATACAAGACATTGATACATGGAAATTAATATCAATATGCACTTCATGTACCCATACTTATGCATATAAGGATTAGCCACAAAAAACGTCACCCATCTGGTGGGGGTTTGGTACATGGTTCTGTTACACTTTAAATATGGCCAAGTAGTTGGCATGTGGTTTGACAGGGGTGTATAGTGTGTATCTAGCATGAATTTGATGAAACCCCACACGATTTTCCATTATGGGAATCATCATAACAGTGTGGTAAAAGTATGTTACATATAACTAATACACCATATAATTAATATGACTTGATCTATATAATAAGTAAATAGCGTGTAATAAGCTATACACACCATGTAACATGTTGAAGTACGTGTAAAAAACACGTTGAGTCACTACACATGTAATGTGGGTAAACATGCAGAATAAATTATTAAGATAAATTGAACTACATGACACACAACTATATCTAAAAAACATGTGATAATATATTTCTACATGAATTACATGTCAGGTTTTATAGTAGGTCTTATGTCTTGTTAAGATGATAAATTAGTTATTTGAATGTAGTTTTAATGATACATGATGTGTATGGTTGTTTTACATGTTCTGTACATAACAAACATTATTGATGCAACACAACACATATAAGTCAAGATGTGTAGTCATAAATTCATTATATAATATAATTATTTATTCATGAAACACCATCCATTTATATCATTATATCCTAGGTAAGTACAATTTCCATGAAAAATATCATCCAAAATATTAGTTACACACTTTTTCATGTGATGGAACCTTACATGAAACATTTAAACTCAATAAATGGATTTAATGCAGAAGTAGATGGGTGCTAATCATGTCATCTCTACTACACTTCATGTACTTAAATTAATTTATATTTTTTTATAAAAATATAGTGCATTGTAATTCCAAGGATTGTTTGGATATATAATTAAGGTAAATGAATGAATGAATTAATAATGCTATTAAATATTAATTTTTTAATTTTATCATAATAAAAAATAGATTGAAATTTATTCTAGCTGGTTTAAATTCATATTAATTTTATACACAGATGATAATGATTATGAAAAACCTAAATATTCATTGGGATTCTATTTAATTTATTTTTTAATACATTGGTTCTTTTGATAAATAATTATTAAATAAAATTTCATGATATGTGTATCATATCTTCCTTTTTATTCTGTAAAAGACTCTTGGTCAACAATTTCTTTTATCTAATCCCAAATCCATTATTCTAATCTCATTTGAGTGAGTAATAATATATAAAATAAGATTCTACCAAGTGAGAGGATATGGTTACAGACTAAGGAACGGTGAATGCAATCAAGGATATGCATAAGTTAATGGTTGAATATTGTATCTCGAACCCAACTCAGTTCAGGGAGTTATCCCCCTAGGGTCAAGGGATACTTTCGTTACCTCTAGATAAAATAACCGACAATAATGTCTAATGATGATTCCATATGTGTATTTTATGTTTTCTAGTACATTATTAATTATTTATTTATGTTATATATGTTTTTTTATGTTTATAGATGGTCATATAATGTAAATTAATTTACTATCTCGGAAGATGGAATAGAATAAATGGATTATGTGTAGGTTATTTTATCAATACATGGTTAATAAATTATTTATAATAAATATAATATTTACAAGTATTTAAAATGATAAAATAAAAATATTTATTCACAAGATAAATAAAATTTCCCAACTAAATATTATGACATAAAATCCATCCATTGCTTATCTTATAAGTAAACCGTAGTTCAATGTACTTTTCTAGTCTATGTTAAATCTCTTTTAATTACTTTGGAGTTCAAAATATATTATGGGGTTGACATAATCATGTTGGAAAAAAGGTTTTATTTCTTAAGAAAGAATTGGTGTGACATGAATGAATGTTTTGAGAAAATCAAAAATATGATTTCAAGATTATGGATACCTCTAAATGGATCGATGAATTATGAGTTAACATAGTTGCCAAGTAATATTACCCAAATACATTCAAATAAATTTTCAATCCCAAATTTAGATTATTATCGTAAATATGAATCCTTTAAATTAAAATATCCATGATATAAGATATTCTTAATATAATGGTGATAGATATTGAGATTTGATAAAATAATGGGAGAGTAATAAAATAAAATTTTCATTCCACATTTTGGTATTCAAAATAAAGTACTAAAAATATGATATTATTTATTATAAAAAATCACAAGTAAAATGATCTATAAATTATCCCTGTGGTATATATTTATGAAATATGATCTCATAAATTATGATAACATCCATAAGTGGTACATGCGCTTATGAATTATATTGCACCAAAAGAGGATGTTATAAATGGTAATATCCTTAGTTTTAGATAAAGATACATCTAAGGAGGTCAGTGAGAAGGATCATATTATCTTATAGAAACATATAGATGATTAATTTGATGTATAATTATTTATGATATCATTAATGATTATTGAGGTCCAAAATAGTCACCAGAATACAGAAACACATACCATGATATCCTATCTCTATGATCATTATCAAGAGAAGGCTCAACATAAGAGATATAAGATCTCCATGTAACTATTCACATGAATTATTAGAGACATTTTTCTAACTAGAAATCATGTATTCATTATGTTTGGATATATTGAGTATTAGGAGATTATAGGTTACATTAAACCCACAGTACTGTGCACTAACCTCATACTTTCCTCAATACCTCATATATTATCTAGTTTTATTTTCAATTATAATATCATAACTATTAATAATTCTCTCTGAGATATTCCTATACTAATTTTGAGCAAGAAAATAATATGATGCATGGAAAACCTTCAATCCATATAATGAATAAGCGGAAGATAGATGTTAATGTCCCCAAGACTTACACCAAGTCTAAGGTTTTTTCTCAATGACCTACCGATTGATGGATAGCCAAATATAAGGATAATGAACATGATATAGAGTGTTTTACATATGTAATGATGCTAAATTAGATGAATAATAACACCTAAACTAATAAGAAAGTAAAATCATCATGTGAATTATTTTATAAAATGTAATTTCTTCATTTCTATAAAAAGGGTATTAAATATATATTATGGTGTTCATTTTTTTATAAATACAAGAATTAATTAGATTCAAAATGGGTTCTAGAGGTGAGGTGGATCTTTGAGATGTCAAAAGAGTATGGATGGATACACTAGCTATTATATATTTCTGAATTAAATTACTAAAATGGTTGCTTTTAATTTTAATGAATAGTTATTTTGTTCTTATTGTTATTGCAAACATCATATTTGCATCCAATTTAAATATATATATATATTTAATTTCACATTTTAATATAATATTTTATACTTTTATAAAGATAACATCTGTTATTGTATGGAATATTTGAATAACAATCATTACAGAGAATAATAAAAAGACCATGTATTGGAAATTGATGAAAAATCATGTTCAACTAGTTCATATCACACCTTGTTGTGACATCACCAAATTATCCATGTAAAAAAGAAGCATATGTAGAGCAATATCAAGAGGGATATTTAAATTGTTTTAAACTAAAACCTTTGGTTATATTTCTCCCTTTTTTTCATTGTAAAATTACCAAATATTGATTTATAGAAAAGCATAAAAGGGATATAGAGCTTCATCAATTATTTAAATAGATGTGTACAAACCTTTTCTAGTTAAAGTTGTAGGTAGATACTCTTAATTTATAACTTTTACCAAAATATTTATAATACATGGATATATCTCTATAATGAGGTATAAATATTATTACATTGAAAAATTTATGGAATAAATTATTGACGTATATAATCCTCTTGGTAAGAAGATAAAGAAATTATAATCATATAGAGTTGGAAAATATCTTAACTAGGAGATAATCAAATATCTAAGGAATTTAGGGATACTATATCAAATCACTCCTTATAAACCACAGTGGAATGGTGTTAGTGAAAAGAGGGACCACAATTATTTGACATAGTGAGGTTGATGATGAGTCATGAAAGTATTCAATCATCCTTTTAGGGATTAAAATTATATATTAAGACATGAACACAAAACCATGTGATAACTAATGTGGAAAATAATACTCCCTTTAATATTTATAGGTGAAATAAACCCATATTGTAACATGTACATGTATGGGGATGCGAATTATTTGTTAAGGATATCTACGGAAACAAAAAATTTCCCTAAGGAACAATGTTTATCTTTATAAGATATCCCAAGGAATCATGTGGATATTTTATATACTACACTTTATATAAAAAGCTTATTGGTGAATGACATTCCATATTACTTGACATAGAGGACGTCTATAAAAGAGATAGTGGGAGAAATATTGACTTAAATGAAGTTTATACACAAAATAATCAAGATTATAATTAAAAAAAATCCTTAAGGAATCATAGAATAGGTTTTTATAAAGATAGAAGTACAACATAGTTTAATTAGAGATCTTAGAGAACTAGGGAGATATGGTTTTCTTATCACTAAGGAAAATGATTCAGTATTAGATTGTAATGTTGATTTATTGTCTTATTAGGATGTACTATGAAGCTCACATATTGAATAGTGGAAGGAATCTTGGAATTAAGATATTTATTACAAATACTAAAACCATGTCTATATTTTTATAGATCCATTAATTTATGTAAATCATGTTAAATGTATATGGGTATTCAGGAAAAAATTGGCCATATATAGTGAAGAAAATACCTATAAGGGAAGGATAAAATCCTCTAGAATTACACTTACCATTGTAGATTACTGTCATCATATAATTTATGAAATGGATGTCAAAATAGAATTACTTAATGGGAACTTTGATGAATATGTTTATATGACACAAATAGAAGACTTTTATAAATCAAAATGTTCCCAATAATTAATACAAGTTATATAGATCCATTTATATATACAATATAGCGCCAAGATCAAGGTAAATTCATGTATATGAATCCCTATGAAAAGTTTGTTTCATAAATAATGAATTTGAGCTCTGTGTAAATACATAGTATAGTTTATGTGTGGATATTTTCCTTTTAGTATATATTGGTGATATACTACTTATTGAAAATGTGTTACTAGTATTACAATCTATTAAGAAGTTTCTCAAAAAATTATTCTCTTTGAATTAATATGGTGAAACAACCTACATTATAGGTATCAAGATCATTCATGATATATATAAAAGGATTATT
Organism: Viscum album; assembly: GCA_963277665.1. Classification (NCBI taxonomy): domain Eukaryota; kingdom Viridiplantae; phylum Streptophyta; class Magnoliopsida; order Santalales; family Viscaceae; genus Viscum; species Viscum album. Next base: position 191,266,709 of record OY728151.1, on the reverse strand, counting down.
GGAGTAAGTCAGGGTATATACATTGACAAATTATTGAAGATATTCAATATGAAATAGTCCAAGAGGGGATAGTTTCCAATGTAACATGGTATAAATATTTCCAATAAAATTATTACATAGCTAAAAGAGGAAAGAAATATAATGAGAAGGATTCCATATGAATTATTTATACGAATTTTAAAGCATTATATTTTTTGTGTGACACCCAAATATTTTAATATATGACATCTTTTAAATAATTCAATGTATCAGATATCTTTCCCCAAAGACAACACTGATGTAAAATGAAATATCGATATGATTAGACATTTTAAAAACAAATTTTTAATTAGTTGGAATTAATATAAGTAACCTCTTTATTAAATATTTATAGAATTAAAATAATGGGTACTTTCCATATGCATGAAATTCAATTAGTATATCTGAAAAAACTAACAAAATCATTTTATGCTTAAAATATATATTTTTATAAAATTAATGTTTTATTTCATGAAATAAAATAAATTATGTTTATTTAATAATAAATAATATTTATTAAATAAAAAATATATGAAAAATAAATTAATTTTGTATTTATATGAAATAAGAGTAAAGAATAGTAAATATTTTAAAAATCAATTCTCCAATATGAATAGTTTTCCACTATATTTTATATTTTATTTAAATATAGAATTATAAAATTTTAGGTACTTAACTTGAAAAATAAACATTATTTATTAGTCAATCGTAATAATATAATAGTAATATGATTTTTTGGTTTTTTTCTAAAAATTATTCTTTTAGATGAATAATGGAAAATGTTATTTTTCAAAATGGCTTGACTTTTATGACATTATTTGTAAATAAATATGAATTTTAAATTTATTAAACATTTTTTGAGAAATAAATATTTATATTATTTGTGACTTTATAATTTCAACAATATTTCGTTCAATTTTCGTAACCATATTTGATATTTTATAACATAAGTAATATTTTCTTAAAAATATTTTTCAATACATTATATATATTTATTTTAAAATTAAATTTCATCATTTTATAAATTGAATTAAATGCAATTGATTTCTTATTTATAATTATTTGATCAAAATAATGTAATAAGTCCCACTTTATTTTTTGGGAAAAGTATTATGTTACCTTAGGTAAAAATTAGTTGTCATAGAAAAATATAATATGGTTGTAATAATAATTCATTTGTTAATGGTGTTAAACTCTAATTAAAAATAAATTGACTTTAATTTATGAGGTTTTAATTGACCTTTTATCTCAACCACTAAATTATTTGTCAATTTTGGATCCACTTGGGATGTTTGATCTGTGGTCTTATTTTATTAGGTTGAAATATGAAAAAATATCTTTCTCACCACTTATGAAGGATGTCTCTCACTACCTATTCAAGGAACTCCTAAAAATTTGATTACATACGAATAATATATAATTTTTTCATACCCGGTGATAATATTTCACTATACTGAGCTTATGGTCCTAATAAATTATCCTATGCCATCCACTTCTAAGGGATTTTATAAGGAAATCTCAAAGATCTCAACATGAGTAATAATTTCATTTAATATTATCCATTTCTTTTTTAATTTTAAAATTATAATTTCAAATACCCTTGTAATTAAAATATTATTTGTTATATATATAATTTTATTATATTATGGGAATAATCATTAATTACCTTTCCCTTTTCTATTAAGAAGAACTAAACTCTAATTCATGAAGTGTGCAGACTACTGCCTCCATGAAATAATGTTTCTTTCTATTAAACACCCTAACAGAATGGTAAAAAGGATAATTTAATAAAATAAATTATTTTTATATCATATTTATGATTCTTTAACAGTAATTCGTATTACCCTTTTCTCTCATTCTATAGAAAATGAAATTTCCAACCATGTGTACGTGTGGACTAACGCCGGTTTGTAATGACTCATTTTAATTTTACTTTTCATCATTACCTTAAATATATTTTCCTGATATTGGTATTAATGGATAAATATTATTTTTATGATATTGTTATGGTTTTTATGTAAAATTTTATAACTAATTAATGATATAATCAAAAAATCATTTCTATTGAATCAATCCTTTAAAACAAGACAATTAAGAGGATAATGATATCTTATTTTCATGTAATTAATATATATAAAATATTTTATCTCTATAATCCTTTATTATTAATATCTATCACAATAATAATAAACAATTATCACTATACTTTTGGTATAATTATTTCACAATAAAACCACCTCATAATCACCCATTAATCATGGAGGGTTTTTGTTTTGATCGGTTTAACCACCGACTTGAAAAATACTATGACTTTATTTCATGGATGACTATTTGAACTTTTTTACTATTATAATATGATATAAATATTTAAATAATATTTTATTTTGGTTCTAGTAAGGTTATAAAATTATTTAACTCATTAATTTAGAAATCACCCTTACTTCGTTAAGAGACCCTAAAACTTGATCTTCACTATTTTTAGACCCATATATCATAATAAAAACTACCATGAAATAAAATTAAATTATTATAAAAATTCTTGGTACATCTATTTAATTTCCATTTATTTTCATGTAATAATGTCCTTTGTAACAAGGAAAAATACCAACTCTATTTTAATTAAATTATTTTAGAGAAATAAAGATTATTTACACTAGTGTTAAAAATAAGTAAAATATATATAATAAATATATTTTCAGAATAACTATTTTTTTGATTATAAATAGTTATATTTATGAATAATGTTGTAGGGTATGTATTTAATGAAATTAATTTAATTTTTCCGGATATTTTGTGTATTTGTAGAAAGAATCCAGTTTGAGGTAAGGGTTTTAATCTCAAATTCTTATTTTTGAGATATGTTTTGTATTATGAACAAAATTTCATTTTTTGTTATATATATATTTATTATATAATATATCATATAAGGTATTTTATAATAATAATTTCATTTAAATTTGAATTATAGGCCTTCTCTTTCAAGGGGTTTTGATTAAAGTGTTACTCAAACCGCAAGGGTTTTCTTTGTCTCAATTCTAATTATGTGAGAAATTTTACATGTTATAAAACACATTTAATTTGTATGGTGTTATTTTTATTTTATTTACCATGATATTTCTATACTTTATTTAATTATAATTCATTTTATTCACTAATACAAATATTTTCCTTTTCATCTACTGTCATTTGACAAAAGTGTTACCTTGGTTATAATAGTTTTTGGTAACTCATTTTTCATTCATTTAGATATTATCCATTACGTTAAATTATTTTATATAAGTTGGGTAAATTATACCAATTTATTATATTATGTTTTATTATTTGTTTTTTTTTAATTTTTACCATGCAATTCCCTTTTTGAATGATTCATGCTTCATGGAGTATCTTTTCATTAATTTATACTGATTGCTCGGGTCTGCTTCCCTTGAGTTATATTATTTCATAATGAAATTATTCCTTCAATTCTTGGGTTCTCCCTCAATAATTTTTTTATACAGTATCTTAAAATCATATTTGTAAAAATTATGTCTTATGTTTTGTTACTTTTCTTACATTGTGATTTTTGAACAATGGTATTTTGAAAATAACAAAATGAGGTGTTATTTTACCTTTACCTGTTTTGTCACCCTTTCATAATTTATCCAAGATAAAATTTATGTTTTTCCGGGAATACTTATTAGAATTTTTTAGAAAGATTAATGGATTTCATTGGAGTTCATATCATCTTTTTAAATATTACATTTTAAAGTGACATGTAGATTTTTTAAATCAATGTAAAAAATGTTTTCTAAAATATCTTTTATGTTTTATCTTCTATTACATTATCATTTTCAAAAGGATTTACCCTAATAGGGTTCATGTTTTATGATTTATCCTCTAATATATATATATATATATGTTCTCAATTTGGGTATTGAACTCTCAATATATGAAATATCAATTCTTGATTCATTTTTTAGGATTCAATTCAAAGAATTATTTCTGTGAAGGTGTTTTTTATTTATGTAAATAAACCCAATGTTTCCTTTGTTTAATTTTATTCTAAACATCTCAATTTTTTAAATTCAAGACAGAGGATGTTCACCTAGAAATAATGTTTATTTTTTGACAAGGGGAGAAGTATTAGTATTCCATATATTTTCATTCTAATAAGGTTGATTATTGAAAAGTTCATTATGTATTATTTTTTCATATAACTTCTTGTTATAGATGGGTTATGATCTTGATATCCCTTTAATGACATGGGAGAAGTTTTGATATTTTGGAATATTATTGGATACTAATTTTGGTTGATTATATATCCATATTATATATTATTAATTATATTGATATCAATATTTTTATTTATAAATTGGTTAGGTAATGGTTTGAAATTCATTTATGGATATTTTGGTTAATTCAATAGACTCAATTAGGTGATGGGTGGGGATAACTATTATATATCCCCTTGATGCATCAATATGTCTCATGAGAAGAAACAAGTATAATATTTGTGTATGTAGTTTCTTATAATAGGATAATGTTCTGGAATAAGGCCTTGATAGAATGTTATTAATTTATGAAATTATGCATTCCGCTTGTATGAGATTATTATTGGTGATGCCCATGATTCTAATTATTATCATGGATATAGAGTTCACCCAATTTCATGTTGATTATTACTTCATGTTATTTAACGATTACTACCCTAATATTTATGCCTAGTTTATTCCATGATTACTTTAGTTTTATGGCTTCCCTTACTGATAATTTGATCTCACCCCTATTTATGTTTCAATTTCCCTATGTAATAAAAAAATAACTACACATGTTAGGTTTATAAGAATGAAATGCATGGAATAATTAATGGGATATTTAGAATACTAATTTTTGGTTAAGTTAGCTTCTATTTAATGGAAAAAATGTCTATTTTATTCAAAGGAAGTGGGTTATGTTTGTAATATTTTCCCCTAATTATATAATAATATAAACTTTAAAATATCATTAAGATACCAGAGATGTAATAATTAATATTTAATATATAATTATGGATGGATATATCCAGGATTTTACTACCAATATCAAAGTTAGTATGTATAGTATGAGTTTATGGCACCTGATCTGGGAGTGTGAATTCAAGGTGTCACAATTGGTATTAAAGGAATGTTTTAGATAACATTGTATATTAGGTTGTTTTCTGAGGACAATTATAGGCTTCATAAGTTAAATATGATAAAAATTTCGAAGGTATAAATAAACCATGGGTATAATATATGTTTTAATGATAACATAATAATGAAATTTTATTTTGGGATTACTATAAGAGAACTTTAGTAAAATACCAATAAATAAATCTATGTGATAATTATATGTATATGATAACAGTATGATTTTTTTCTGAAGTATAGTTGTTTTGGATCAATTAGAGATTACATCCTTTTGTGGATAATAGAAATTCAATGTGACTATATAAAATATGAATCTATAGGTAATCTTCCCAAAAATTGCTAATTAATCCCTGACTTGATCTTTGCATTGGTACATAGTGAATGGGCCTCAGACTACACACAAAGCTAGAAACTCGAAGAGCATATTCTTTGGATAATTATATTTTCATAATGATTCACTATGATAGATTTTAATATGTTTAGGTTAGATAACATACTAGGAAAGTGACCATGGTTAACATAGATTTAAACACAGAGATTGTAAGTTAAGGTTCATATTAATTGATACGTGCTTTCCTGGATAAGGTATATGTTCGATTTTGAGAGCATAGATTTCAATTATTTTGGGGTTTGAAATATTTTAAAAAATTTCATGGTAATTTGGGATCTCTATTTTGAGGATTATGTTAAAATTTATGAGGGACCCAAACATAAAGTAACATATGATGAACCAAGACTGATAGATATTAAATCAATGGTGATATAGGTTGAACCAAGTCTAATATAAGTTGAATTATAATAAATGTACTGTAACATGATATTATTATAAAGTGATAAACCATGGAGTTAATTTTTTTTATTTATGATAATTCTATAATAATGATCATCAATCATGTTAACAATTTTAGTTTTAGAAATGGTTGAATCATGATGGAACCACGTTAAACATGGATATGATGAAAATTTGGAAATTTTCTCAATGAACAACCTAACAGGATAAAATATGGTGTGAGAAATATTATGACTATTCCAAACTGACTATAAAGAATTTTGAACAACATAAACAATGTAGAAATGCCAAAAAACTATATACGAAAAGAATAAAAGAGAGAACAATAAATGATAAAGCATGGGAATGTCAAGAAGATTAAATATGATAAAGGGAAAGAATATTCAATTTAATACATTTCAAAAGCAAGGGAGGAATCATGGGGGATATTAATTTAAAGGGACATATATATGATATAAATTTATAGATGATGGTCCCCAGAATCACTAGTGTAAGGGAAATATATATTTTATAAAAATTTGTTATTTCAATTTTAATAGATTTAGAATTTATGAGAATAAATGTACCAATAAATGGGACTCTAAGGGAAATATTCAAAAAACCCTTGATAATAAGGAAAATACAATGAAAACTCAACTAATGTTTCATATAGTTAGTTTTCACCCAATATTTTCTAGTTTCCTTTGTCATGTATGTCTTCCAAAACTACCAGATATTAAGTTATAAATAAAAATTCAATTGGTATGATTATCATATAAATAATTTTCAAGGTTTATGAGATGTTATTACTTAGGTATCTATATTTTTATCCCATAGTAGAATATTATGTGAAATTGATAAAAGGATAGATCTCTCTATAAATAAGTTATAATAATTTTTTTATAGTTAAATATCATTCAAAATCCCAAATAATCTCATGATCATCTAATGGAGTAAGGTTAATTATGAGTCAATTATAAAAATTAATTTGATCTTATGAGCAAAATTTCATAGAAAAAACTTATTTTGGGGGTGGGGGGTGGGAGGAAATATAACAACCCAATATTTTAATAAATTATGTCCTTTAAATAAGATAATGTGTCTAATAACTTGATCAACATGAAACACCAAACAAAAAGAAAACCATAATATATTTAGACCGTTAGAACCTATCCATTGAATTAAAAATAATTAATAGGAGTAACCAATTTATGAAATATTTATATAAATAAAATAATGGATAATTTTAATATAAATGGAATCCAATTAGTATTGTTAAAATAACTAAGAAAATCATTTTATGCTTAAAATATATTTTTATAATATTGATGTTATATTTTAATAAAATAAGTATATTATGATTATATAATAATAATATATATTTATAATATGAATAATATATTACTAATAAGTTATTTAGTAATTTATTGGGAGTAAGAATAAATAATTGTTTAATATTTTAAAAATCTATTTTCCAATATAAATAGTTTTATACTATATTTTTTTGGGTTTTATTTAAATATTGAATTATTAAATTTTAGAAATTTAATTGAGAAAAATTAAGATCATTTTTTGATTAATCATAATAAAATAATCTTCAGTTGAATTTTTAGTGTTTAAAAAAAGAATGTTTTTAGGTGAGTAAGGAAAATAGCGTTATTATGAATAACATGATATTTATGACATTATTAGTATATAAGTATGAATTAAAAATTCATTAAACCTATTTTTATTTCTAAATATTAATTTCATATATGAATTTATAATGTTAAAAATTTGGATTTAATTAAAGAATTCATACTTTAAATTTTAAATCTAAAGTAATATTTACTAAAAAAATATTTTTAATAATAAAATATTTTTATTTTAAAATGTATTTTTTCCACATTTATAAATATTTTTTAATGGTAAATTAATTTTATTGAAAACTAACCAATTTTATAATAAATTTAAATATGGGATTTTGAAAAAGTATTTTTGTAAGAGATGCGTCAAGTCCTCAGGTAGAGTTATATATTGTGTGATATTCTAACAAATTTCTCCTTTTTTTGAAAGTCCATTAGAAATAATGTTTTCTTCCCAAAAATCACGAGTGATTAGGTAACTCATTATTGAGAGGGAATCTTGGAAATTGATCTATTCAGTAGTCATCTTCTAGTATAGGTAGAGGTTTCTAGTTCTAATAGCTTGCACTATAACAACAGAGTGACATTCAACCCATAGCTTGTTCTATCCTCTTTCTTTTTCCATCTCAACAACTATAATAAATTCAAAAATATTCACATAAATTGGTGATTCCAATAAAAATTGAACAAAAAGAAAACCCATGATAAAACCATTATGGTCTTTGAATACTATTCCAAAGTGTGCAGGATCGAGATTCCCTCTTCAGACACCATCATTTTTTTGATTTCATCTATCTAATGAAAGGTGAATTATATATAACATCTAATGTTAATTTATTATGAAGATATTTACTTTCCAAAGATAAATGTTTCATGATATAAAATCATGAATGGAGTTGATATAGTGATCCTTTTTAATACTATTGAAATCCTAGACAACTACCATGATTTGGTTCATGAAAGAACATGTGTTGATTACTATTTGGCCATGTATCCACTTGTTTCTACTTGAACAAGTAACATGTAACACTAATTAAATATCCAATATAAACATTTTGAATTATTATCTATAAATATGAAGGTTTCATCAAGAATAAATCATATTCTCAATTATATCTGATGAATGTGGGAAAACATAAAATAAATTAAATATAATCCTCCAAACGGAACCACTGTATTACAACTTAGAAATAGGTGGTTCAAATTATATTTTTATTTGTAAAAAATATGCATCAAGATGAAATAATAATAAAAATTATCTATAGAGAAACACCTACTAGAGTCTTGGAGAAAGGAATCCTCAAGACTGGCATGGATCTAGACGTTTCAGCCAATTTTTGTTGATTTTTTATCATACTTTGAACTTTCCCAGATTTAACATTCATAAAAAAATCATTTAATAATGAATATTATTCTTTATTGGTTCACATATCATTATATCCTCTTGGTTAATTAAATTTTAGTTTATCATAACCTGTTTGATTACATTAGGGATGTAATCCAAATTGTTTATCGAGTATTCAATTCAGGCGATAAGATAAAAATAATGATAGTCATGGTTGAGAAAATCCACCAGTAGTATCCCTATCTAATTATATATCAATAAATCCAAACAATAATTTTCATTAAAAATAAAATGAAAACTTAGAGTAATGTTAGAGAAAACATTTTTAAAATCCAGCCATACCAGAGATTCAAGATAGTTCATGATTACCCATTTCAAATTACTTGAAAAGTTATGTTTTAGGATTCCAATAGAGTCATATTTTTCATTGATTAATCTCTATAAGAAATGATCATTTTGATATGGATTTAAGTTGGATGTTTTTTTGACTCTATATCCTCCAAGTTCTTGTGGTTTTCAAATTTTTTCCATGGCATGGTATTGATTTTTCTTTAAAATATTTATCCACTCTAGAAGGAGTTTTTTATTGTATCGTCGATGTTCTTATGAAAATTTTTAGTCCATTTATAATACATTAATGGGTACATGAATTTAGAAAAAATAATATGATTTACAAGGCACACTCTTCCTACCATTGATACATATATACCTTTCTAAGAAGCAAATAACCTTCAAACTTGGATCAAGATGTTTTTTATAGCGAAAATATCTTGGTCTTCCCAAAATTGAGGAATACCAATGTAATAGAATATAAAGACCCCCTATTTGATTCATATATGATTAACAATCTCCAATTTTGTTCTTGTAGAGATGCTTTTTCCAAAGAAAATGAAATATTTATGAAAATTGATGACCTTCCCCGATACTCTCTCACAGTGTTGGAGGTAATTTTTATTATTTCTGATGTTTATTTAATCTAATTTAGTAAAAAAATTAATCCACATAAAAAAATTCTGGGAGAAAGTAAATCTCTAATATCCATGATGGTCTTCAATTTAACATTTTATACAATAGTCAAGAAAACCCTACTAATATAGTCCTCCATGATGGAAAAAATAAATTCTAAATATGGATTTTCTTATCTTAAATCACTTTAAAATTTGAAATAAAATTTAAGTGATCCACTAATTAAGATGGAAATGTATATTGAGGTGAAAAGAGTTTTGATCCAAATAATAAATCTTTTATTTAAGAAAAACAGGTCAAAATTGTACAAATGAAACCCCATTCCATTATGTCAAATGATTTTTTATATTTATCTAAAAAGAAATTTTTTCCCCACCTCTATATCTTTTTAGTAAGTTCAAGGTGTAAACGGAATGAAACAAGGTAAAAAGTTTTATAATTTAATTGATGAGGTTTTAATTGAAATTATATCTTATACACTCAATTATTTCTCAATTTTCTAGTCACTTATTAGTTTTAACAACTTCTCTATTATATATAAATTTTTAATATTAAAAAAACTTTCATTCTCACATCTTATAAAAGAGACCTCTCACAACCCCATTAAGAAACTCCCAAAAATTATAATTACTCCTAAAAATATTCCCTTTTTCAATGTCATAGAATACTGTTTTACTCTCTTTATCTTATTATCATAAGATATTATTTTATACCATCCATTTCTATGGGACCATCCAAGGAAATCTCAAAGTGCTTGACACAAGAAATCATTTTTTACATAACAATATTTTATCATATTTTCCTTTTACAATTATAATTTCTAGTTCTTATGTAACTAAATTAGTATTTTTATATAATTAATGTTATTATGTTTTGGTAATAACCATTAATCGTCATTTCAATTTTATATAAATAAAAAAACAATCATTTGTGCTTTGTGAAGACTACCACTACCACGACGCAACATATTTTTTTTTTCCTTCAACACTATACAAGGATGATATAAAAGAGAATTCTAATAAAAAAACAATATTTATATCATATTTATTATTATTAAATAATAAACCATATTACTCCTTTTTCATGTTCTGTAGAAAAAAATCTGTAACCATGCGTATATGTGGAATACAGCCTCCATGGAACAATTAATTTTCATTTTTATTTTCATCACCTCTTTAAATGGGTGGTCATGATGGTGGTATTAAAGGATAAATATGATTTTATGATACTATTTTGATTTTTCTCTATCTAATTTTATAACCTATGAAAGATATTATCAATAAATTATTATCGTTAATTCAATCAATAAAAATTTTAAAAGATAGAGGATAATGATTTGTTTCTATGAAATGGATTTATATAAATTATATTAAATTTATAGTAATTTGGAATTATGATATATAAAACTATTAATAACCAATAAGAATATTGTTCTTTTTTATGTTGATTTTACATCTAAAAAACATATTAATCACCCATTAATCATGATAAGTTTATTTTTTGGTTAGTTTAATAACGTAATTAAAGAATACAATGCATTTATATCATAGATAAATATGAGAACTTATTTAATAATATAATATGATTTAAATATGCAAATATTTGTTTTTGGTTCTATTAAGGTTAAATGAATATTTAACTCATTAATTAATAAATCACCATTGATTCATTAAGAAACAATGAAACATGGTCTTCACCAATTTCAACCTAATAGATCATAACCAAAACTACCAAGAAATGAAATTATATCTTAATAAAATATCATTCAAAATATATTAAAATAAGTTTAACTATGTTTTAATTATTAAATATTTAACAATAATTTATATCACCACCATTTTTATGAAATTATTTCAAAAAGATATATATTACAAATATCTAATGATGAAAATGGATAAAACAATTACTAATATATATGTATATAATTAATATAAATGAAAATTATAAATGGTCATAGTTATTAATGAGTAATTTGAGTATATATTTAATGAAATTAATTTAATAATTTAGGATGTTTGGTGCACGATCAAAATGAACCAGGATTGAGGTCATAATTTTTGTCTTAAATTCCACTCTTTGAGTCATATTTAGTATTATGAGATAAATTTCAATTTTTGATGTATATAATACCTATATGACATATAATATCATGACTTATTTTTTGATCTTGGTATTTTATGTCCAATTAAAATTCCTCTCTTGGAATAGTGTTTGATTAAAGTTTTAGTCAAGTTGAAAGGGTTTTCTTGGCCTAAATTATGATTATTTGAGACGTGTTAAATATTATGAACCATGTTTCCATTGTGTGGTGTTATATTGATATAATATAATATCATTGTTTTATAATTTTTTTCATATTAATCCATGGGATCAAATATTCCAAATCATGTTATATTCATCAATTTTTTATGAGTCAAGTGTTACCCCATTCAAAAGAGTTTATGATTACTCCATTTTTATTCCATATGTTATTATCATTTACTTGATCTTATTCATTATAAGTTGGATCGATATACCCTTTTATTTTATTACTTTTAATTATATAACTTATTAATTTTTTACCACTTAAACCCATTTACGAATGATTCATGCTTCATGGAGTATGTTTCCTGTAAGAGAAATTGATTACTCTAGTATCCTCTCCTTGAGTTATACTAATTTATCATGAATTTTTTCATTACATGTTTGTGTTATCCAAATATAATATTTTATTTTATAATATTATTTTTGAAAATGAATCTTTAATAAAAATAAATATTTTTTTACTATTCTTAAAATTTTATTTTTAAACAGAGGTATTTTTAATTAATAAAAGTATTTTTTCCCTTTCACTTCACACGTGTTGCCTTCATATCATCATTTTTCCAAGAAAAATTATAAGTCTTTTCAAGAATCCATTATTATAAATTATTTTTAAAATTAAAGGTTTTTAAATTCTCTTATATCACCATTCCAAAAGTTACCTTTGAATGAACCATGTAAAATTTTAATTTACGTCAACGTTAAAAATATTTTTTAATAGATCTTTTATGTTTTCTCTTCCACTTTAATTATCATTTTAAAAATGATTTACCCTAATGGGATTTATGATTAATGATTAATCCTATATATCTAATAATTTTGTAGATTTAACTCACAGTATCAATAATTCAGATTCTTAATCCCTTCTATCATGGTACCCTTCAATGAATTCATTCCGTGAGAGTGTTTTTCATTTATGTCATCAAAATTATTTGTATTATTATTTTTACTATGGATATGGAATTTTATAACAATTGACATTCATTATTTGAATTTATAATGATCATAATATTATAGTATTTAGTTAACCATATACTTATTACCCTTTATCTTGGGACCATCTCATTTTAAAAATTCAAGTTAAATGGTGCTATTCTAGGAAGAAGATTTATTTAATAACATAGAAAGACATATAAACCTTCAATATATTATTTTTAAAATATAGATAATTATTATAATGCTTAATTTGTGTTGTTTTACCAACCTAATTATTTCTTTATAAGGGCTATGATTGTGTTATCCCATTATTTACATGGGGAATAGTATTGAAATTATTATTTTTTATTCCCTACTAAAAAAATTTTATTGTGTATTGATGTTTCATATTATTCATTATATGGATACCCATGTATTTATTCTGTAAAAGGTTTCCTAGGTAATTTTATAAACATTATTGATGACACTTATTTTAAATGCATTGGATTTAATAAGGTGAAGGGTGGGGCCCAAAATTATATATCCCATCGATGCCACAATAGGCCTCATGAGACCAAACAAATAGGGTTTTGGTGTATGCATATTACCATAATAAGATTGTGTCATGGATCAAGGAAATTATTATAGGTTCTTATGTCTATAATTATACATTCTAGTAGTATGATATCATTATTATGGATATACATGTTTTCCTTTATCACCATAGATATAAAATAGTCCCAGTTTAAAGTTAATTGTGGTTTTGTGTTGTTTACTTGTTCCTACCATAATATTTATGTTATTTTTATGAAATGATTTCCTTATTTTTACTTTTTTTCAATACTCTGTATTTGAGATCACCCCTTTTTATGTTTCAATTTCCATTGGTTATGAATAAAAATAGTACATGTGACATGTTTTGAAGGATAAACGTGTGAAATAATTATGAGAGATGTTAATGAATCATTATGTATTTTATAGTTTTATATATAATGGAAAAAATGTCTATTTGATACAAATAAATTGGGCTATGTTATTTATATTATTTTCTTAATTCTCCATATCTCTAAATATATAAATATCCTTCATATGTAAGAGGTGTAATAATTATTATCGATTTTGTAATTACAAATGGTTATATCTTTGATTTTAAAGCTGGTATCAAAGTTAGTATGTAAATTATGTGTCTATAGAATAAAATCTGGGTGTTTTAATCTATGGAATCACACTATGTACTTTGATTCATGTTTTATATTCCCTAATAATCATAGGAATATATTAAAAGGACTTAAGAAGAAATCATTGCCCTACTTTTAAGACAATCATAAATCATCTAAGGTATACTAAGGATTTGTTCCTCGTTTATAGAGGAGATGAAAATCTAGTCAAATAGGGATATACATATAATAATTTATAGATATTCCATAATGATATTAAATTGTATTCAAGATATGTATTCTTCATTAATAGTGTAGTTTTGATATGGAATAAGTCAAATAATGTAGTGGATTCTAATTATCCAAAGTTGTCTAAATATATTGAGGACTCTAAGGTAACTAAAGAAGCCACTTAGATGTGTTATATCATCCATGAGTCTAACGTGGTACCAATATATAAGGATAAAATCACACCGTATTGTGATAATATTACAACAATTTTCCTCTCTAAGGATACCAAGCTATATAATTTGATGAAGCAAATACTTATCAATTATCTCTTTTTATGGAATTTGTATTAAAGGGGTTAGAGTCACAATAACTAGAGGTTATAAATATGAGAATGTGTCATGCCCATTTCCTTATTCCTTATCTCACTAATAATATTAATATCATGTGAGAGACAGTGGATATAAATTTGTTAGTTATTTTCTCTAGTTTTAATTGGAATTTTTTAGAGTTAGTTTTCGAGAACCATCTAATTTTTTTATTTTTATTAAAAATATTTTCAAAGATCTAAATATTAATAAATATCTTATTATATGATTATTTTACTCCAATGTAACGTTAATGTAATGATGTTTTTATATTATTTTTCACTTTTAAGGGTTATAATAGTTCCTCTAATATTGATAACCTTGAATTATAATGAAACATTTTAAAATATGTTATATGGTTGGTTGAAATTTATCTTATATAACAGAAATAATGTTTGGAATCAGATTTTGGAGGTTCATAACACATTGAGACTTCTTATCATGAAGTCTATACTGAAGATACTTATCTTAAAAATACTACCAAGAATAGAATAATATAATCATACTCTCCCATTTAAATAATATGTGAGTCAGAAAGAATCTTTTAATTCAAAAATTAATCCCATTTATATTGATTTATAATTACACAAGATTAAAATAACCTATAAAATAGCACTAATAGTTCCACCAATAACATTCGTAGATTCGTGGATCATGTGTGGATACTACTAGAGATGTTTTTTTGACACTACATTACAACAATGGAATGATATTAATGTCAACCAGATTCAACAACAAAAAGTATATTTCAAGAAAATGAAATTATTATTTATAAATTAATTATAAATTATATTTTAAAACATCATATATTAGTATCTTTTGGGTTTAATATCATAATTTTTGGAGGATTTATCTAATGAAATTGATTAAAATCATTTTATAAAATGGTCTCAACCACATCCACTACTCCTTAGTGTCTTTAGAATCTGTATTCTATTTTATATAATCTTTCCATGCCACATTATATCATTCCAAATACTCTAAAATAATAATTCATTACCTAACACTATAGAAAACTCATGGTGGCGTTTAGCTTCATTATGATAAAAAAATTTCTTTATGAGGGCTGCGCTGATCATTTTGTTGTTATAGTTGAGAAATGTAGCATGATGAACCTTTCCACTATCCTAGTATATTTTAATCTATAATCCATAAAATAAAACAAACATATATAGGAGTAATTCCTCAACAACCTAGAAAAACATTATTAGTTCATTTTGGATATTCTTTAAATGTTCACATTAAGAGTTGGGGATAATTTGGGGAATTTCATTTCATCCTACCCATTGGTCAAAAGGATCTATAATATAAAGTAGTTTACACTTTCATTAATAGATTTCATTCTCCATATATGAGATATAGATATGTATATTTTCGAATTCAATGAAACAATATATTCTATAGAGAAAAAATGATGTACATGATGGTAAAATTAAATTGATTGGAATATTCATAAATATGATATAAAATTAAAACATGTAGTGATATTCTTGAAAATAAACTCTATGAAAATAAAATCATACTCAGTGGTGATCTTTTATTATTGAAAAAATGATATGATATATTACACCTAATACTTGTTAGAATACAATCCTGAAAATCATTATGAGACACTGTTATAACTGAAACCACAATGAGAAAACCACAAATCATTAGAATGTGGGTATTATTTCCCCCACTACTACCCTTGGTAAAATTAATCAGATGAACATATACCCAAATTCATAACACACCTCATCCAAGGAAATAATCCTTTTCAATATTATAGAATCTTCATAAGAGACCCAATTGGTAGAACCATTGGTGATCTATTAATTATCCCCTCCACCAAGACTATGTTGAGTGGAGGTTATTTGAGATTCACATAGAATAAATTCTCATGAGTATCTTCCCACTTTACCCTAAGGGAAGAACCAGAAGGAGGACTCAATGTCTCAATGGAGATATGAATCTAAGAGACTACCCAATAATGTTTAAATGAAGTAGAATTATTCAATATTAACTTTTAGGTTTTTGTGGACCCTTATTAATCATATGTATATGGGTTATTAGTTATTATCATCAGGGTTTGATCATTAAATATCATTGTATCTTGTTTTACCGAAGATACAAAGCATGGTTATGAAAATAAATGGGAAAATGATGAATAATCCCTGTAAATATCATTAATATAGAATAATGTGATAAAACAATTCATACCCAAAACAGAAGGAAATTCTATGATTTAATATGTCCTTTTGAAACTTATTTATTAATTTTTACTAATCTATTTATAATAAAAAAGGTAATAGTGTGGCTACATACACATCCCTCCTACCACTTGATGGTGTTAGTATTGTCTCACCTGAAGAATGATATGACCAGTATAATGCTTCGATTGAGATATTTCAGTGAATTAATACTAAATTACCTATGAGAAATATACCTATTTAGTTTTATTCTAATATTAAAGATTCTATACCACCATCATCTGATCCAATTAAATAACAGGAGATTGATTAATTTTAAAATGTTTAATCAAGTCGTCCAGTTGACTAAAGGTTATGCCAACCTATTAGGTTAATTTAAATAATACTTGATTACCAGAAATTTCTACCAATGAGATGTTACCGGATAGAGAATCAATAAATTCACTAGAGATATTGTTGGGATAGCTATTCAGATGAAACCTTTTCAATTTATAAAAAATTACATGGAGAGACATTTCATTCAATTATTACATAGTTAAAATCTATTACAAGATGAAATTTACTAGTATACATGAAGAAAAATCTATATCCTAAATGAGTGGGTTTAAATAATCCTAATAAATTTTTTATCCAATTTTTCAATATTTAAGAGCATAAGTTATATATAATGACACTATAGTCACTTTAGTTCCCATCATTGACCAATGTTAAGGACATTGGAACAATAAAAGGTAGCCAAAAAGTGATAATTTTTGTATAATTTTTAAATTTCCACTTCCATATAATTAATAATTTAGCAGCTATATCCATTAAATGTTGGGAAGATCTCCATGGAAAATTTCTTAATCGATTTTTCTCCATACTGAAGAAAATCGTCACTCACGAAGATAATCCCAATTATAAAAAATGTGATAAAATAAGAGCCCTAGATTTTACTATAATACAGAAGGGTCTCACATATTCATTGGATATAAAAATTATACAAAAATAATGTTAGGAAAATGTGATGAAGAATATTTTGGATGAGATAAAAATAATTACTATTCTAAAAAATACCCAAGTGGGTTTTAAGAGTTCACAATAAAAATAATTCATCTGGAGGATATGATTTGGGGTAACAAAACTAAAAATTGGAAACAATTAACCTAAAAGGAATAAAATATGAATAATAATAAATCCTTAATATCACTATAAAATATTAAATAATCCAATGTATAACTCTCGATCTATTTTGGATTAATATAGTTCCTCTTACAGAGTAATAACAACAATGGAGATGTCCTAATGAATAATCATTGGATGTTAAAAGGGAGTAAAATCACTGTAACATTGAAATTAATGAAAAATGGTTTATTTGATAATGAATTATCAGATCCCTGAGTACATAAAATTATAATTTTAAAACAATTTAATTTCATTGATATAGATTTGGTTGTAGGATAAGATAGGATTGAACGAGTTCCCCAATTATTTTACTTAATACTAGATGTTAGGACATGAAATTCATGATTATTTAGTCTTTAAATATTTTATATAAAGGAAAATAGATAATGGTTGAGTAAATATAGATATATGTGGGACACCAATGAAATTTATATCCATCACCCCACTAGAAAATAATAGAAATTATAGAAATATCAAAATTGAAATGTGTATAATTTTTATGATTGGATAAATTTAAAGTCTGGAAAGCACAATAATTCAATAATAAAATAATGTATAAATCTATTAGAAAAAACCATAATACCCTGAATACACTTATGGCCTTATCTTTTTCTTTATTACCCTAAAAAAAATAACCAATGAAGAAAATTATAGATTGATAAACCCCCACGGGTTCTTAAATCAATCCAAAGTCTTATGGACTTTATGAACCCATCATTGGGAGGATGGGAAACACATCATAAAATTTAACATTAAATAAAAAACTACTTATTATATATAGTTATCAATTTCACACATTTTATAGATCAATATCATGATTTGGGTGATTCTTATGAAAAAGAGTTTCTCATAAACTATTACATAGGTGGTCAACAAGGTATAAAAAGACAAACCATAGACATTCCTTGGAGCCTTATCATTATAACTTGTAAACTTATACATAACAGTAAAACATGTATATGGGAAATATAATAATCCTTACAAAATAATTTGACTAATACAAATTATTTTTTGACCCATACCCCTTCTATGAGACTGGAGGATAGATTGATTTATTGATAGTCCTTTTGTCTGCTATAGGGTCTAATAATTTTTTTTACTTCTCTAAAAGTAATAAAATTTTCCTTAATTCTAACCTAGGTATATGTGATTCATCCTCATTGATAGATCATAATTCTAATTCTCAATCATAGAAATAGGCTTCTGATACAAAATATAACCATGTAACTCTGAAATATGTCTTGTTGAGTATCTCTTTATTGTTCTTTAATTAATCTACATTTCATATTCCATTTGAATATCTAAAGAGCTCAGTGAGTCCCATATTAAATATTGATTAGATCGTTGAAGATTTTGAACTAAATTTTCCACCATCGAAACAAATTATTCTATTTTAAGATCTATTGAGTTTCATGTATTTATCTCCATTATATAGAATGTTTGGTAAAATTCAATTCAAGGGAATTTCAGACCCTTATATATGATAAGAAATATTAATGATCTTAATGTTCAATGAAATTTATTAGAAAATTTCTTGTGAATAAATATTATCTCAACCAAAAATTATTTGACAAAGGTTTCCCTCTATAAAATACTTAACTTATTAATGATTTTGGGAGTCTCAAGTTCTATAAAAAGATAAAATAGTAAATTTACCCTTGAAAATAACCTTTTAAAAATATTTAATTCATTTAATTGATCTCTAGGTATGGTTTGTGCCATTGGGTCCAATTTTGGTGTACTTATGAGATAGATTAATTTTAACTGATATTTAATAATGATATATATATATATATATATATCACATATGTAGGAGTAGATATATATATATATATTAAAAAGAGGCTCATATAGAATTTTGGACTCTGTGATTTTTTAATGGGTGTGGTTCATCCTAGGAATGGTATAAAATTAATTTGGTGGGGGGGGGGGGGGGTAGTACAAGCCTATTTTGATCAAATTATAATGATTAATCTAAAAATAGTGTTTTTTCACCAAACCCTAACCTTGTTCCCTCTCTATAAATTTACTAATAACCTTTTTTTGAGGGGATTAACTACCATTGAAAGTAAAAGAAACCCAAGAGATGATTAGTGGTCCTTATTCATTGGGGAAACTAAAATGATCATCGAATGAGGGTGGATATTCAAATTTATTATGAGTCACCTATGAGATAATATGTCATTATTTAATTTGTTTCATAATCCTCATATTTAATTATTTTAATTTAATTATCACAATATTATTTTGATTTATATTTATTTTTTTTACCAATGATCATGGAAGATTCATTATATTATTTATGATAATTAATTATAATGTTTCTTATATATCCATGAATCATTGATTTTTATTTATTCATTAAAAATCCATGTCAAATCAAAATATCATGAAAAGCACCTTCCAATCAACAGTATGGTTCTCTTCATAAATCCCCATATTTTACATCATTTGGAAAACATATTTGAAAATTAAAATTTTGGTAGATGGATATATCATCAATCATGGTTTCAAATTTTCTTATTCCCTATAATTCTCAAAATGGTATTATATAATAACCATATAGGGGGGTATATGTGGAAAAGAGTAACCACTAGCCCCAAATATAATCAATACTGTGATCAAAGTGAAATGGGGTTGTGGAAACATTGGGATGTTGAGTGGATCAAAAACATTTATGTGTAGCATGAGGAATAGATCAAGAATGGTAGTGTGAAAATATAAAGAATAATATTCAAAGGGAAATGATATCCACAATATCTTATGTGGTGGTATCTATATAGGAAAGGTGGAGAGTTGGATGATAGTAGAAAGAAAATATATAATGGTGGTGGTGAAAATCACAAGCATATGAATTTAATGATTTTTAATTTTTTGATTACATGACATGTAGGGATAGACATACATATCATGTATTGTTTCTTTATAGTTTATAGGGTTTCCATGTTTTAATAAATATGACATATTTATTGAATACATTCTATAAATCATGTCCTTTTGGTACCACATGGCTTGAGGTTTGCTAAATAACACTCCCATCCAACACCTCTAGACCCCCACACTTTGTAGACTAGTAAACACACTTCTATTAAGAAAGTGTTATTTTCAACAACACTTTATACTATTATGATTAGGAGATATTGTTTAGAATGTATTGTTTCACCAATAATCTATATTTTTATGATGATATTGATGCTCCAAAATTCCCTTGTTTGTTATTATAATGATTTTACTTTGAGTATATTTTAGGAAATTAATATTTATTATATTTATATTTTGAAATAATATTAAAGCATTTAATCTGCATGTAACATTTGAAAAAGTGTTTGGAAATAATTTTAGCATGTTCTAGAAACACATTTCATACCATACATTGAAGAGCATAGCGTAAGGATAAAATTATACATTTACATTACAAGATTTTAGAAAAGTATGGTAAAATAAATTTACATTTGGAAGGAACCATACCACTATAATATAAGAAATGTATGGAAGAAGAACCTTACGTAATTATAGAACCTTTCATTTGCCTCACAAAAGTATGGACCATTAACCTTACTTTTATAAAGAACCTTACATTACATCAAAATGTATGGATCATGTATCTTACATTTTTCTAAAGAGGAAAGTATAGATAATATACTATACATTTCAAAGTTGAAGAGAAAATTATGGATGATAAACCTTACATTTGAGATCAATCTTACATTTGAAAAATAGATCAGCAACCCTACATTTAGCATCAGATATTTAAAATACGACCTTATCATACAATGGTCTTTATGCGGAATATGAGGTTGCATTCAAGCTAGATAAAAAGCCCGATATTAAATAACATACTTGACTGATTTAAAGCCATTTATTTGTGATTCAAAGGATCAATTTAAGTGGAGGATTTCATACCAATTATTAATGGAAGTTACAACTACTTTTTTATTCAAACATTTGAATATCATGATTCTTAAGGTGATATTTGTTGATCTAAATTTTAAAGGAAAATGATCGTATTTATTCTTTATATATATATGTTATTTTTAATCACATATAGAGATACAAATCATCATGAAAAAGATTAAAAGAACATGCTCTCAAGTTTTTCAAGTACAATATTTACAGAGTTATACAAGTCACACAATTCTGCTACTACCACGAACTATCAAAATCTGTTTTTATAAATAAAATGAAATGTGTTAAAGATTACTATTCTTCATCGAAGATCTATCATGAATCTATATCTGTTAATGTTTTTGATTTTATTTCAAGGTCCATTTGAAACTAGATCGACTCAGAAATTCCCTTACCTAAAGAACATATTTCCTGAAGATGAAAATCCATCTACTGTTTGTTGTGTGCTGCTGTAACTATAAAGAAAAACTGGAAAGTATTTTTAGACCAATAATATTTTCATTTTCAGTAATCTACTTCTCATACTAAGCTATGTATTCAGTTCTTTGATTGAACTAGAAGGTTCTGTTTTAGCCTTATCTTGTAAAAGTGTCAACTCCCTGCACTCAGTTGTAGATGGTCTTTTGATAAGAGGACCAGATAGTGAAAATCACCAAGATCGTGGAGTAGAGCATTGGTGGATTGGACTAAGGGACTTCTGTTCCCCGAACCACTATGCATCCATGCGTCCTTAATTTTTTTTTATTTTCCACTATATAAACATTCTGATAATGTTAAAGTACATATTTGGAAATCATCACAATTCTTGAAGAAATTTTAAAAGTCACAATTCACCCCCCTCTTGTGCATATTAGGTATAACCCGATCCAAAAATTGGTATCAGAGGTAGGGGTTTCTTTTGATAAAGCTATAACAAGCTGAATGTTTCAATGGATTATCCTTAGAGATCTTAATGGTTGATACACGAGAGGGGATTTAAATGGTTCGAGCACTATACATTAATGGTGGAAACTATGGATGTTGGAAGTTGAGAATGATCATCTATCTGAAAAATATTGGATACAAAGTCTACTAAAAAATTCTTACTCCTTATGAAATTTCTAAGAAACCTGAAAGAAGGAGTGTAGCTACTGAAGAAGAGTATAAAATAAATTCAAAAGCTTTGAATGCTATCATCTATGGTCTAGGACAAGATAAATTCAACCAAGTATCCCATTGTACTACTACATATGAGATGTGGAAGACAATTGTAGTTTCCTATAAAGGAACTAAAAATGTCAGACATATAAGGTATGCTACAATAAAACTGAATTTTAATACTTTTAGAATTCTTGATAGTGAAAGTATCACTCAGATAAATGAAACTCTCACATATATTGTCAACAACATCACTACCTTGGGAGACCCTATGAAACAAGAATATAAATCATTGAATGTACTGAGAGTAATACCACCCAAATAGAATGGGATATCAGCAGCCATTAAAAAATCAAAACCTATTAAAAATTAATCTGTGAGAGAATTGAATGAAACCCTGATGATGTATGAAGCTGAGATGGAAGATAAATATAATGATCATAAAGTCTGGATAAAATGATAAAATAATACTTTAAAGGTTACATCTCAGAAGAAGATAAAAAAATGAAACAAGAAATCAAAAATGAAGAATGTTATCACTCATCTAATTCATAAATGGAACTGGCACAGAGGGCCAGAAAATTCATAAAGTTTTATAAGAAAAATAAATGATTTAGAAAATCATTCAAGAGAGATGAAAAAGATCTAAAGGATGTTAGATGCTATGAATGAAAAAAATATGAGTCACATAAGACCTTATTGTCCCTAATTAAAAGGAGAAATGAAAAAGAAAATTTTCAAAAACAATGATTATGAGCAGAAAGATAAAAGAAAATATTTTCTTTTTGACAAAAGTTGATTAGGTATAATATTATTAGTCATCAAATTGTATTTATAGTTCTAGTTGCTCAAACGATAAACTTTTAGCCTTCTGAAATATACATGACGAGAAATATGATTCCTTATTTGAGAAATATAAATCACTAAAAAATATTCGCACTTTTATTTTAGGAGAAAGAGAAACTCTGTTAAACAAAATCAAGGGTTAATTAAAAAATATAACTCATCAAACCCAAAAATTTATAGATAATAAAACTAAAGTAAATACACTGAAAATAGAATTAGAGACATAAAAAAATGAAGCTCTTGTTTTTACAAAAGGATAAAATTCACAAAATGAAATTCTAGGAAAGAATGTGATTAAAAAAGAAAGATATGGAATAGATAGTAAAGTTGAGAAACCCAAACTTTATAATAACTATTTTGTTTCAAGTGAAAAATGTATAATTTGAAACTGTTGTGGAACAAAAGGTCACATATCTAAAAACATTTGTTTAAGTTAACCTCAAATAAGGGGGATTAAGAAAAACTTTGTTTCAAGATGTTTATAAGATTTTATTGATTATAAAAAAACAAAACAAGTATAGATTCCATGATCTTTGCAAGATAACACTACTGGACCCAATAGAATATGGGTACAAAACAAACATTTGTTTGAATACCTTTGTAGGAAGCAGGTCACAGAAGCCGAACTAAAATATGGTATATAGAAATTGGTTATTCTAGGAATATGAGTGGGAACTCATCGAACATTAAAACATTAACTCAAGAGGATGTAGAATTAGACACATTTGTTGACAATAATAAAGGTAAAGTAATTGGAATTAGAATGGTTGGAGATCCTAAAGTTGTCTCAATCAATAAAGTACTATATAAACAAGGATTTAAACATAGCCTGATAAGTATCTCTAAAATATGTGATGATGGTTATTGTGTTGATTTATCTTACAACTGATGTTCTGTTTCTAAAGGTAAATTGATTAAATTGAGATTACCCAGAACTGATAATGTTTATACTCTGGACTTAAATTCCTTGTGCAAACAGAAAGTAAATTGTTTAACTTCTAAGATAAATGAATCACGGATCTAGAATAGAAGACTTGGACATTGAAATATATATTCGTTACATAAATTTTCTAAGAAACAACTAGTTTCTAATTTCCCTAGTCTTAAATTTGATAGTGACAGATTTTGGGATGCATGTCA
Organism: Viscum album; assembly: GCA_963277665.1. Lineage (NCBI taxonomy): Eukaryota > Viridiplantae > Streptophyta > Magnoliopsida > Santalales > Viscaceae > Viscum > Viscum album. The sequence goes on along the minus strand of OY728151.1, from coordinate 191,241,488 downwards.
ACTTGGCAAGCAACACAAATCATCCTTCAAATCTGTAAACAAAATTTCTACATCTAAACCTCTAGAACATAACCACGTTGATTTTTTGGCCCTTCATGAATAGAATGTTTGGCTGGTAATATATATATATATGTTTTAGTTGATTACTATTCTATATATACATGGAATTATTTTGTAAAATATAAAAATGAAGCTTTTACTATATTTGAAAGTGTTTGAAAAGCTATTGAAAATGAAAGGATTTTAAAATAATTTCATTAAGAAGTGATCATAGTGGATAATTTGAGAATTGGGAATTCAATTAATTTTCCTCAAAATTAGTTATTAAACACACCTTCAATTCACTAAGAACACCTCAACAGAATGGGATTGTTAAAAGAAGAACAAGAACTATTCAAGAAATGGCTAGGACTATGCTAAATGGATACAGTAATCCTACCTATTTCTGGACAGAAGCTATAAGTACATCCTAATATATAATGAATAGAGTTTTATTAAATCTACTTTAAAAAAAACACCCTATGAACTCTGGAATAATAGAAAACCTAAAGTAAAGTTCTTTTAAGTTTTTAGATACAAGGTTTACACCTTGTACACCATGGACAATCGTGGTAAATTTGATCCAAAATATGATAAAGGAATTTTATTAGGATATTTTGCAACTTCCAAATCTTATATAATTTTTAATAAAAAGTAAATGATTGTTGAAGAATAAATTCATGTGAAATTTAATGAATCTGATCCCTCTAAAAAAGGAAAGATCAAATTTATGAATCTGACTCTAATGATAAAATGATATTTGAGAACTTCAAAGATGATTTTGAAAAATATATAAATAAAAATCAGACCAGTTCATAAGAACATGAAACTGATGAATCAAATAGTGTATTACCTAGACAATATTTAACCTTAAAGAATCACCATTTAGAAAATTTTATAGGAGACATAGAAATGGGAATAAATACTATAATAAATATAGGAAATATAGTTGAGTTTTCTATCTTTATATCCCAATTATTTCCTAATACATTAGAAGAAGCCTTAGATAATGAAAGTTGGAAGATAGAAATGCAAGAAGAACTAAAACAGTTCGAGAGAAATGAAGTTTGGAATTTAGTTAAAACAACACATAACTATACAGTTATAGGAAATAAATGGGTCTTTAGAAATAAACAAGGTGATCAAGGAATAATAACTAGAAATAAATAAAGACTATTAGAAAATGGATATAACCAGGAATAATGTATAGATTATAACGAGACCTTCGCACTTGTAGCTAGATTGGAATCCATTAAAATCCTTTTAGCCTATAAATCTCATATAAACATTAAATTATTTCATATGGATGTTATGTATGCCTTTTTAAATGTTTATTTAATGGATGAATTTTATATTGATAAACCTCTTAGTTTTGAAAATTATCAAAAACCAGATTCTATTTTTAAACTTACTAAAGTTATTTATGGTCGTAAAAAAGAACCTAGAGCTTGGTATGAAAGATTATGTTATTTTATTTTAAAAAATTATTTTACAATTTTAATGGAAGATACAACATTATTTAAGAAATTATTAATCTCTAATATTTTTTGGTTCATATTTATATTGATGATGTAATTTTCGGATCAACAAAAAAAAATTGTCATGAGTTTTCAAATTTAATGCAAAAAGAATTTGAAATGAGTATGATAGATGAATTGAATTTCTTTTTAGGACATAAAATTTATCAAAAATATTTTGGAAATGTTTTGAATCAAAGAAAATACATTACTAATTTTCTGAATAAATTTTCACTTAAAAACAGAAGACATATACAACTCCTATGCGTACTAATATAAAACTTGATTTGGATGAAACTGGAAAATCAGTTGACAAAAAGTAATATAGAGGTATGATTAATAGTTTATTATATCTTACTGCCAGCAGGACACATATAATTTACTCATTATTTCTTTGTGAAATATTTCAATCAAATCCTAATGAATCACACTTAAAATCTATCAAAATAATATTTAGATATTTCAAAGGAACTATTTTTTAATCTACTATCTATCTAAAAAATTGTGATATTAATTTAATTTCATATTTAGATGCTATGTTTGAAAGATATAGATTATATATAGAAATCACCTTAATAACCTATCACTTTTTGGGGAAATATTTAGTTTCATGGTCTAATAAAAAACAACACTCTGTAGCCTTGTCAACTGCCGGGCCAGAATATGGGTATGTAGGCAGTTGTTGTGCACATGTTTTGTGGATGAAAACCAATTTTATGGTCTTTTGACTAAATTTTAATAATACACCTATTTTATGTGATAATACAAGAACAATAAATATATTAAAAAATCATATTAATCATTATTTGACTAAGTATATTGATATCAGACATCATTTTCTAAGAGATCGTGTTCTTAAAAAGGATATATTCTTAGAATTTTTAAGTAATAAAAATCAATTATTTGGTATTTTTACTAAACCACTTCCTTCAGCAAGGTCTGAATTTATTAATGGGTAGGTAGGCTTATTTAATTTTAAATGAAACATTATTCTATTTTTACTTGTTTGATTATATTAATTCTTATTTTATTTTAATCTTCATGGTTTAAAATAATATAATTATTTGTTTTTAGAATAATTTAAAATTTCTTCAGTACTACTATCATTTTTTTGGCCGCATACGTTTTACATTATTTTAAATAATGTAAGGAATATTATGTACATAATGAAATGGGAATCAAGGTTTTCAAAACCCGTTTCAAATTCTAAACCCGTTCATTTTCTTAAAACCGTTTGAAACACCGAAACCCTTACCACCTTAGTCTTCATTTGACTGAACCTTCAAAATCCTAAACCATAAATCCTTTAGAACTTTGAGACAAAAATATCCTATAAAAAGAGAATCGAGGAAGGGGAAGCTAGTAATTCCAAGCATCAACGTTTTTTAGGAAGGAACATCTCACAAGACAAAGTAATTGATTTGGAATGGCTGTACCAGACCAATCTAATGATGATGTAAGCAATGGCATTTCATAATCATGAAGAAACGTTCAGTGATGAAAACACAGAATTTATATATGAGGTAGAGTTTTGAAATTTCTTTAAATATATTCAGTTCAGTCTGGGAGATACAGAGGACTCCATAGTCACGAAAATTGAAGATCAGGTTTTTTTTTTCTATTTCGTACGTGGAAATAGCTATAATCTAAAACTGACCTCATGAGGGAGTTTCTCACATTGATTAGAAATACATTGGAGATAATGGACATAAGTTATAGAAAATTATGTCATTTTTATTTGGTTCTAAAAATATCATAAAGATCTTAGTCAAGGATCAAGAGGCAGATCAGAAAATTCTTGTAAAATTTGTTCAAATAGGGATTTCCAAAAGGATGTTTGAAATTGAGAAGATTTTTATATCCTGATATATATTTGATGTACCTATTTTTGAGTTACAAAAAGTTAAATTTTCCTCATTATATGAAAGGTATTGGAACTACATCTATCAACCAGATACTGGAATGAACATTTATCCCTATAGGGGGTTTATTTCAAAATTATTATTTAAGTCCAATGTGGTGAGATTAGTGGATGCTAAAGTGTGATGCAATCATAGTAATGTGTTCTATGGTGGAACTTTAAGAAAAATAGTATTTTTATAGAGCACTATAAAAGAAAAGATTATACCGGTTGGTGTTGATGAAGATCGGGAGTCTGCTCAGGGAGAGAAAACCAGGAAAACCAAAGAAGGAATAGCTGAATCAAGGACCAGTGATGTTTCAAAAAAATCAAGAAGAATTAGATTTGAAGCAGTTTTTGCACAAAATGATGAGGGAAGTTAAGAGGTACTTCATAGTAAAGGACATAGAGCAACTGAAGCTAGTGTGGAGCCTGTTCAAACAAATATTGTTACAACTGGAGATGTTTTAAGCTATAGATTTGTAAGAGAAGATGTTTATCACATTGAGGTGGTACCTCAAATTGAAGAGGAATTTGTACCTCAGGCCAAGGAATATCCTATAGAAGTTGATGTGGATTAATCTAAATCTATTAAAAATTAGTCTTCACAACATGATGAAGTTATTAAAGAATAAACATTTCATTAAGATCCTTTTTAGAGGATGTAAATGAAGATGATCATGAGGAGAGACAACCTGATGAAAATGTAAATAGATGAGAGAGTCCATATGATGTTCATATTGAATATTTGAATGAAATTTTTTCCATGGATGAGTCGGTTCATGACTTTGAGGAAAAATTAGCTTAGAAACCAATGGAGAAGTCTATAGATCAGAGATCCAATGCTCAATCACTACCTTTAATTTTGATAAATCATTTTGAGAATCAAGCATCCGGTACCTCTGATTCAGAGAATAATCATGTGGATGAGTTAATCAAAAAATTTAATAGAATTCAAGCTAAAAATTATTCTTTGAGAAGAGAATTAGAGAAGTAGAGATAAAAGTTCCAGAACATGAAAGATAGTTTAGTTTCAAAAGGGGAAGTGGAAGTTGTTAAGTAGGAGATGTTATTAGAAGTTGGAAAATTAATATCTGAAATTGTACTAAAATTAGATTTATCAGAATTCAAAACTTTCAAGGAGAAATAGTTGGCTACTGTCAAGGGCAGTATAGCAAGTACATTAGGTCCTTCACCTGATCTGATCAAGAGATTCTAAGCCACTACAATTTTAATGAGCAATATGAATGATAGGTTGAAGGACATACAATGTAATAGTGATCCACTGTCTATTCTGTTGGATAATCAAAAGCATCTTGTTGAGCAGCTTATATTATATGAACTAGAAGTAAGAGAGTTAATGAATAGGTTCACTGAAAAGATAAATTAGTTCATTGAAATGGAAGAATGATTACATGAGTTTTTCAGAGTCAATGTGATTGAAGATATTTATTTGACTTAGGAAAGAATATATCTGATAACTCAATTAGAATATGGAATAAGGAAGAGGTTGAGAATGTAGTTAGCATATCTAGAGGAAGTTGTTCAGAGGTGCTGAAACCCATTTTCAACTCTTTTATCCTGATATTGATTCTTGTATCAATTATGTACTTGTTCCTATATTTTCAGTAAAATATTTTTGAATCTCATTTTTATGTGTTCTTAATTTGTTTCACTATTTTTTCTATGTTATAATGCCAGAATCCTGATTCAATTATTGATAAACAGTTTATAATAGAAATTACTTAAGTTTAGTGCTACATTAAATGTGTTTTATTCCTTATTCAATCATTCTTTTTTGATATCACAAAAGGGGGAGAAATTCAATAAACACAACATTTTATTTTAAGAAAATGGATAAATATTTTTCTCAATGGGAGAAATTTGGATATAATACAACATTTTATATTGTTTTTATGTTTTACCTTTAGGGGAGAAAATTGGATAAAAACAAATTATTATTTTCTTTTTTTTAGTTTATAAATTTGGATAAAATTTTTAAAGAAATTTTAAAGAAATTTAAAAATATATATATATGGGAGAAATATGGATAACAATATATTTATTTCATGTTGAAATAATTCTGTCAAAATAAAATATTATTTTATCCTTGAAAAAATATAAATTAAATGCAATTAATTTCATGGGTTTTGTGATAATCAATAAGGGCAAAATTGTTGAGAAAGTGTTCTTTTCAACAATACACTATATTATTATGATTAGAGGAGATTGTTGATCATGTAATGTTTAAAAATACTCTATCTTTTTATGATAATTTTGATGCTCCCAAATACCCTTGTTTGTTATTCTAATGATATTACTTTATGTATATTTTAGGAAATTAATATTATTTATATTTTTATTTTGGAATAATATTAAATCATTTAATCCGAATGGAATATTTGAGGAAGTGTTTGGAAACCATTTTAGCATTTTATATACACAAATTTCATGCCTTACATTAAAGAGTGTAGCATATGGATAAAATTATACATTTACTTTACGGGAGTTCAGAAAAGTATAGTAAAATAATCAAACATTTGGAAAGAACCTTACATTTATAATATCAAAAAATTATGGAAGAATAACCTTATGTAATTATGGAACCTTACATTTTCTTCACAACTGTATGGATCATCATCCTTACATTTGTAATGAACCTTACATTCTATCGAAAAGTATGGATCATGTATCTTACATTATTCTAAAGAGGAAAGTAAGGATAATATACCATATTTTTCAAGTTGGAGAGAAAATTATGGATGATCAAACTTATGTTTGAGATCAATCTTACATTTGAATAATAGATCATCAACCCTGCATTTAACATTAGAGATTTAAAATATGACTTTATCATGAAACGATCTTTATACAGAATATCATGATGATTTCAAGCCAGATTAAACTACCGATATTAAATCACATATTTGATAGATTTAAAGCCGTTTATTTGTGATTTAAAGGATCAATTTAAGGTGAGGATTTCATGACTATTATTAATGGATGTTACAACTCCTCTGTTATTCAAACATTTGAATGTCATTATTCTTATGAAGAAATTTGTGGATCTAAATTTTAAAGGAAGACACTCATCTTTATTAATTATATATCTACATTATTTTTATTACATATAGAGAGATGAATCATCAGAAAAAAGATTAAAATAACAAGCTCTCGTGTTTTTTAGTACAATTTTTACAAAGTTTTATGAGTCACAAAGTTATGCTTCTACAAAGATCTATCAGACTCTATTTATCTAAATAAAAGGAAAAGCGTTAAAGAATATTATTCTTCATCAAAGATCTATCGTGAATCTATTATTGTTAAAGTTTCTGAATTTAATTAAATATCCATTTGAAATTGTATAGACTCAGTACTACTCTTACCTAAAGAACCACTTTTTTGAAGATGACAATCCATCTACTATCATTTTCATGCTGCTGCAACTGTGAAGAAAAACTAGAAAATATTTTTAGAAAAATAATATTTTCATTTTAAGTAACCGACTTCTCATACTAAGCTATTAATTTGGTTCTGTTCATGAACCATAAGGCTCTATTTTAGCCTTATCTTGTAACGGTGTCAACTGCCTGCACTCAGTTGCAGACAGTCTGTTGATAAGAGGAACAAATAGTGAAAATCACCAAGCTCATAGAGTAGAGTGTCGGTGGAGTGGACTAAGGGCCATCTATTCCTCAAACCACTATACATCTGTGCATCCTTCAATCTATTTATTTTTTACTACATAAACATTTTGATAATGTTAATAGATAGATTTGGAAATCATCACTATTTTTGAAGAAAGTGTAAAAGTAACAATTCCCCCCTCCTCTTGTTCATATTAGTTATAACCCAATCCAAAAACATTATGGGTCAAGAATACATAAAAATATATGTTTAGACACATTATAATGAGTAAAAAAAATAAAATCATACGTCTTAAGCTTTTTTTATTACTACAAGAATTGAATATTTACTTGATAGAATCTAATAATCCCTTGAGTCACACACACCATGGGTGAAAGAAATTATACTGTGTATTTTCTGTTGATATTACTTGGGATGTTGAAGATACAACCCCCAAGTGACTCATGAATATCAAAAGTTTTTTACTCTATCAGGACATATTTTCTATGTTTAATCCAGATGGTATAATGATTTTATTATCTTATCCTATTGATTAGGTAGGAATTTCTTATTCCCTCTGAGTACATTCCATACACTACTATTACTTTCATTATTTTTATATCATCCCACTCATGTGATAGAATCATACTTATAAATAATCTATTTTTAGAAATTTTCTATATATAACATGATTTCCTGATCTTATTAGTCAAAATATTTAATTTTCTGGTGTCTCAGATAGTTTTAGGATCTTAACACAGTAAACGATACAATAAGGTCTATGTGATACATTCAGACATAACATAAGGTTCAAGTATTTTCCTAGTGATTGTTTTTGTTGGGGTGTGGGTATCCCACATGGATCATTGAGTTGATACTCTTCCATTGGTCTATGATGTGGTATATCTATATAAAACATTTCAATAATGGGTTCTATATTCTATTGACCCTAATAAGGCTTGTGTCCCCATACAATAACCAAGATCAGTACTCCCCCACATCATGGGGATTAGTTCCTTCACATATAAAAGTCATTAATCCCCCATGTGGCATGGTATATTTCCTCTATCCATTGCACACAATAATAATGTGATCATATTTTTAGGTTGATGTGGTGTGGGTCCTCTATAAGTCAAAACTTCTTTGACAAATGAACTTTCCTCAGTGAGGTACGTCCCTCCACTATAGATGGGAAGACGTATCCAAGGAGTTATGAGGTCTCAATAGTTATGATGATGGGTTATATGGATATTATAGGATTAGTGACATATTATCCACTCTTTTATGTATTTGTTATGTGACTTATAACTAGGGTATATATTTTTGGTTTATAGTTATTTTGATACTCTTGGAATCTATCATTGTTGGTAGGACAAAATTCTTCTGGGAGATGAGTTTTAAGGACTACGATTATTCCTTTACCCATGGCTGTATTGAATATAGAGAATACCAATAATTAATAAATTTATTTTTATTTCCCCTAGTACTTAGTTTGAGATAACTTTTTGTTCTCCATTTACCTTGTTTTTTTAGTGAATCCTATTAAGTATGTTTATACTCACCCTTATTTAGGCCTTTAACACGTATGGGTTGTGTCTATGCCGATGGTGAATTGTTTGGAAGCTAAATTGGTGAACATGGAGCTAGTGGAGGTTATAATTATGATTTATATAGGTGTTTTTTGTTTTATGGTGTATGCCTTTTCTTTTAGAGGAAGATACTAGAGTTCTTTCAGGGAAGATATATCCACTTTTTTCATTTCAATTATTCTTAGAGTCATTATATGATGTTTTGTTTCTTATTGAGGTATTTTCCTATGTGGGGTTTTACTTGTTAGATAAATTCTCCCATTAAATAATATTTGTACAATTCAATTATTTATAATTTTTTATTCTATTGTTGGATATATTTCTTATTAAATATGTATATCTGTTTCATGTTATTATAAGCCAAGGAATTCCATTTTTCGTATACCTTCTTAGTAAAATTAAATAGATCCCATACTATTGGAGGAAGTATTGTGGTGAAACAATTCACTTACCACTTCCCAATATAGGTTCTATATGGTTCCAACGCTATTAGAGTTGTATTAAATTATTTGAGACCCAATTTTGGAGTTTGGAGTTAGTTCCCTCGTTAGGATTGGGTTATAATTTTTGGGAAATGGTTTTAAGTGATTTTTAGTTTTATTTTTAGACCAGGAAACCTAGGGATGGTGTTAAAATTGACATATCCATTCACTAGGTCTAAAATAATCTATTTTATGACTTGAAATTTTTAGGCATCAACAATAAGTAATAAATAAAGTGGCATATAAATAATGTAGCCTATTAGTTGTGGTTTTCATATATTTTATATATCATTTTATCTGGATATTATTTTTTAATTGTGGGTTTATACTATCTAATTAAGAATTCAACCAAAAAATAGGAATATAAATTTTAGAGGAAGGTTCATAATGTGATCATGTAAATTCTTGAGCCTCTTTTCATAGATCAGTTTAGCGTTGAGGTTTCCATTATGCGACCATTTAATAAGTATCATTACCTCCCTAAAGAAATAAACATTATTCATTATTTATTAGTTTGAGAACTATTTGTAGCATAAAATATTTACTATTGATATGGATAGGTGAAAACACGGATTATTTTCTCGTATCGACCATTCAAAGTTCCGATTATCTGCTAATGTGTATAGAAACACTCAGGTCGAATCCTCGGAGATGATACTTTAAAATAGTCGATTGTTTTTAGTTAATTGAATTTTGATTGGTGGGTTTTTTTCAGAGAATAAATGAAGTGATTAATTATTGGTGTTTGATTTAACAATTTGATAAAGATTGTGGTGAGTGCATATTTAGGGAGTTAGCTTGTGATATCCTTGAGCTTTGCTTTAAATTTCATTTAAATTATCACCCACTTCACAAGATAATGTTGATTGGAATTCCTAAGTGTGAAGGATTTAATCCAAGACTTAAATTAACTTAAGGTTCTAATATCAATCAGAGCTTGTTTATGGTAGTGTTTTAATGGTTCCAATAATCCCTTGAAACCACACATTAAACAAAACTAATCATTAACCCATGACATGTTAAGTCCAACATACACACTATTACATAAAAGAAAATTTATCGAACAAAAATTCTCAATCACTAAATATACCTAAATTACAACTCACCCTAATGAAATATTTACTCATAAATTAAGATGATTAGTAATCTGGTTTATTAAATTTATGGTGATGAATTATAATAATAAGTAAAATAAAGGGATAATAAAAGAGTTGCGGGTCGAACACACACACACATGAACAATGATGAGATTTAAAAACGAAGATTAGATTGAATGAGAAATATAAATAAGGGAAGGGGATTAAACTATATTTAAACTATTTTAAGACAATTAATATTATTTAACAGAAGGTGGATGAGAATAATAGATTATTAAGAAGAAACATTCATTAAAATAGGATTACAAAAAAAGAATTACAAGATTACAACAATGAAGAACACAAATGAAAATGAAAACAAACAGTGGAGGAAAGGTCTATCAAGTGAAAAAATGAGTATGGAAGGTCCTCTAAAGCCTTTGTAAAGGCTTTGGTCGTTCCAATATATGATCTACTCTTCTAAAATTCCAACCTCATGCAAGGAGAAGTAGAGGTTGTATTTATAGCCCAAGGAGGTGTACTGTTTTCATTCCCAATCTACCCCTCCAATTGCATCACCAATTATTCCATCCAAAATGCTTAATCTCGAGATGATATATTCTTTAAAGTTGTAGATATTTATGTTTACTATCATCCTTAAAAATTTTGCAGGCATTAGAATTTTGGATCCAAATATAATGCTATTTTACAAAACAGTTTTCACCAGTCCATTTTTATCAACACTCCTTCGAAGGCTGAAATGGGAATGGGTTTTTGAACAAGAATATTCCCTCAAATAAAAATAATTTATTCTATCAATTTCCCCACCTACATGTCCTCGTTCACAATGTAAAATATTATCTCCAATATGTGTCTCTTTTATGGGGAAAATCAATAATGGTGTGATAATATTATTTCCCAGACAGAATGGTGGGTTGGGTTTAAATTAATCAGTTAGGCACCTTGTATTTGGATTTGGGAATTGAAATTTTTATCCATGATTAATTGAATTTCCCCCCTATATTTTGAGGATAATTAAAGTATTTGGACTTCTAGAGTGAGCTCAGTAATTCTATCTTCATGGATTGTCTATTTTCTTCACAGATTATTTAGTCCTTTTTCTATTGACCATATGACCTTGAAAATGGAATAATTGGTCTATGATCCCTTCTAATGAATTTTTTTATATTGAATGAGGAATAATAAATAACAAAAACCATGCCATTTTGATAAGTAGGGTGATTTTTATTATTTAATCATTAAACAGACCTGAATCTACATGGATTCAAATAGTGCTATAAAATTATATTTAATATTTAAACATTAATATTTCACAAAAATTATAAACATTTCATATAAAATCTGTAAACAGAGTATATAATAAATTACAAAAATATTAAGAACATCAACTCCCCCACACTTAGTCTTATGCATGTACTTATGCACAAAAAATATAATATCATGACAAAAATCATTTTCACTCACCCATAAATATTAAAATTTTGTTTTCCCCAATCATATGAGGTTTAGAAAATTTCCTTCATAAATATTGAATTCCACAAAAAGTTATTAATGAAACAATGTTAAAAAAACAATTCATTTTTTCATGCTCAAATTTAGAAATGGAAAATAATGGCACACAAAACTTACTTTTCTCAAGATGATAAAATTAATTTATAGAGCTTCACTCATTAAACAACCAAAAGTGAAAATCTTAGAGTTTGAAAGAGATCTCAGATTTCATTACCTATCCTAAATAACACAAGAGTTAAGATGTATTTTGAAAGGGTTTTTGTGTGGCTATGGGATGGTAAAAAGATGATATCCAAAAGATAGGAAGGGGGTAAACACCAATATGGAAAAAGAAATGTTCATTTATTTGTAAATGAGATATGAAAGGAAATGGAAAAACATATTTATGAGAGAATAAAAATTAGAAATAAGTTGCAAAAGAGGAAGGAAATTTGAAGTGGATGAGAAGATAAAACATTTACAAACCACAAAACTTCTCCCAATGACATAAGTGCACATTTTTTTTTTGAAAGTTCAAATTAAAATAGATCTCAAAATCATCTCCAAACCCATGATTGATCTCATCACTACACTAATTTTAATAGTTATAACAAGACAAAAGGTTGAGGAAGAGTTATTTTTGACCCACCCAAGACACAACCCACTATTTGTTTTTCATTTTTTTGATTTTTTTTTTCAGTTTTTGATATTTTTTAAAAACTTTTCAATTTCATTTGTATAAGATATACATATATACATTCCGAAAACCCACTAAAGGATAAACTCTCCCCCACACTTAAATTGATTCTTGACCTCAAGCATGTGATAACATGGTGAAAACTAACAAAAGGGTACCAAAAATAAAATATATTCCCCCAAAATTAATTTCCAAAAATTACATAATGAAAATCTATGTTGATATTGGGTGGGATAAAGTATTAGGCTTGTAATGTGGGTATCAAAGAAAATGTTTTCATAGGCTTGAAGTGGATTTAAAAATAAGAATTAATGTATGTTTAATGGGAGGCTATTTGGTTATTATCGTTCTCATGTGGATCCGAAAATGAATCTATTATATTAATGCACACAAAAGTTGGAATTTCAGCTCAAAGGTCCAAAAACTCTAGATTCAAAAATGGGGGGGGGGTGAAAAATACACATTTTGAAAAGATGTCTATATGTAGGCTTGGAATAAAAGAAAATGATATTCCTCATGGGTGGGGAAAATCATTTTCTAAATCCAAAAGTGAGCATTCAAATTTTTTTGGTTTTGATATAAGATTTGTGTCTAGATTCATGTTGAAAATAAAAACAATAGATGAAAAAATGTCTTTTGACTCTCCAAAATAGTTAAAAAAAATTTCAAAACGAGATGGTGAGTAAGTATGAATATTTATATATATATATGTTTGTGTGTGCGTGTACTTTTAAGTGATTTTTATAAATATTTTTCTAGTTTTTTTAGTTTTTTTATCTTTTTTCTAAAGACACACCCTCACAAATGAGTAAATAAAAACTGTGATGAGGAAAGTTGTAAAAAATTGAAAGATAGGGGAATAAGAGTAATGAGGGAGAGTTAAAGAGAATGAGGTGCCCATTGGTTTGAATTTGGTGGGTCGTTATCTCCATTCAGTGGCGGTTCAGTGGAAGTTGATGAGCCTCATGTGAAATGTTACTTGAAAATGAAAAATCATTATTCATGTAATGAAAAACAAAAAAGAAATTAAAATTTCATAAAAGTAAAAGAAAACATAGGTTTCCTTTAAATAAGTGCTGTATTTATTTTTCTACAGCTGGACATTTATAGTGGACTACCTATAGTTTGATAGTGGCCACCGTATTTTCTCAAATCTAGAGTGCTTCAAGAAATACTTCTCCTTTGAGATTCATTATTGTTCATTGAATACTTTATCCCCTTCCTTGAATTTTTTCTTTCAATTAAATAGGGGTGGAAAGAGAGTATGGTTATCCTCCCTGTGGTGTTCAACTTGAGGAATGATTTCTTTTGCAAAGTGATGGTTTTCTATGCTCATAAATTCAGAAATATTCTTCAATTCTGATGGTTCATTTATGTAAGGTTCAGATGAAATGAATCCAGAGTATGAGATCCCAATTATTTTGGACTCATTTATTTCATCACATACCAATGTAAAGTAATAAAGATCAGTGGAGTCATAAGATTGAATAAATTTTTCAATATCCTTTATATTAATGATCTTCGGAAAATAATGGTCAATTTCCACATCACCAATGATCACCTTATTAATTAGGGAAAAAATATCAAAAGAATCACTACCATCAAGACAATATAAACACATTGGTTCAGGGTTCACATCACATATAACATAATTTTCAGAATCATGGATAGGAAATGATGAATCTTGGATAATCATATATGAATCAAAAAATAAACATTCTTGTTAATTTTCCCCATTACCATCCAAGTTGGATCAGTGGAGTTCAGAGGTGATATGGTATTCCAAAGTGTTTTAAAGATCATTTAGATCGATGGAGTTAGCATTTGTAATGTCAAAATCAACTTATCCATTTAAGGCTTGGTTAGTTAGGATGCAATATTCACAATCTTTTCTATCATTAGAACATGAAGAATTTGATTGACTAGGATTCAACACACTCTCAGAGAGAATTTCAGAAGCATGTAAAGAGAATATAGATTGATTCTCTAATGGGTATCACATGGATTAAAATATATTGAACTTGACTTGTTGGTCACCAAATTCCATGGATAAGATGCCAGCATGGACAAAGATTTTTTTTATATGTCATAAAGAAAGGTCATCCTAGAATCAGAGGAGATTGGAAAGAAGTGGTCTCACCTTCCACACTAAGGAAAAAGAAGTAGGCTAGGAAGATAAGATCATTAACTCGGACAAGGACATCCTCAATTATTACCTCAGAACTAGCTGTGCTTCGATTGGACAATTGAGTGACAAAACCCATTGGGTGTAAAGGACATAGAGCAAGGTTGGGGAAGATGGATTTGGGAATGAAATTAATTGAGGCTCCATGGTCATTGAGTGCATCATCAATGTTGAAACTTCCAATTTCACATGGAACCGTAATGGTCCCTGGATCGTTGGAAATTATGAGAATAGACTGTTGGGTGGAAACATTTTTTAAGGTCCTAAGTTGCCTCTTGTGTGTGCGCAATTCCTTAAGAAACATTTCATACTTAGGGATTTGTTTTATGGAATCTAATATGGGAATGTTGACTACAACATGTCTAAACATGTCGAGTATTTTAGGATCGAGTTTAATGGACTTATTTGGCATAGAAATAGCTTGGCGAAAAGGAATTGGCTACCTAAGTAAAATGGTAGGAGGCAAGGGAATGGATTCAGATTCATTTTTGAGTTTATTTTTTCTATTCATTTTCTAGTTCAACATTTAAAGGGGGTTGGATGTCACACCCGCCATCTTAAATTATTTTTTTATTTTATTTAAGTCTTGTCTATGGGTTCTCGTGCCAGGGTCCGATCTAGATGTTGGATTAAAATTTTTGTTGTTTAATTTTTCTAGCGGGTTTCGGACCCATTCGCGGTCCCCAAACGGTATGAGGTAGCCGCATGATCCCCCCCGGTGCTTGTGAAAATGCCCAAGATGTCTGAGTTGAGGCACACAACTTGCGCGGGGTTTATTAAGTTGTCCGCTGAACGCGCGGTGATCTAGTTTTCCAAGTAAGGAAAATAAACAGTTTAAAATTTAAAAAGAATATCCGATAATAATAATAATGATTTTACATTGTTGTTTTTATTATTGTTAAGGTTTTTACTAGGATTATTAATTTTATTAACGATATTTTTATTATTATTACTATTATTGTATTATTATTATTGTGTGATTATTATTATTATTATTATTATTTAGAGTTTTATTATTATTACTATTGTTATTTTATTAAAATGAAAAAAACTAATCAAACCCTAGCTACCCCCGTCCCCCCTTTCTCCTGTTACACACCGCCGTGGCCCGCACCCCCTTATTCCTCCATTGCGAGAACTAGCCCCCTCCTACGCCCAAGCGCTCCCTTTGGTCGTCATGCGTGATGCCTCGCTGGCCCTCCCTCACTGCTGTTGCGCTCCCTAGCACCAGGTCGCACCTCGCCGGCCCTAGTGCCCTCGCCGCTGTCGCGCTGCCCTGCCTCCTGCTCTCCCTTGGCCCTCATCTGCTCCACCTCACCTACCAGCTGTCGGCCAGCGGCCTCGGGCCCCCACCAGCGCCCCCTGCCAGCCCCCCTGTGAGCCCCACCACCGGCCAGCGGCCTCCGGCCCACTCCGGCGCCCCCTGCTAGCCCCTTCGGCGTGCCCCGATGCCGGCCAGTGGCCTACGGCCCCCTCTAACACACCCTGCGAGCCCCTCCGGTGATCCCCGCCACCGGCCAACAGCCTTTGGCCCCATCCGGCGCCCCTGCGAGCCCCTCCGGCGAGCCCCGCCGCCAGCTAGTGGCCTTCAGCCCCCTCTAGAACCCCCTGCCAGCCCTTCCGGAGAGCCCCACCTCTGGCCAGCAGCCCTCCGGCCGCTGTTCCGACCTCCTGGGCACTCTCGGCCTTCTTCTCAGCTCCCCGGCATGCCCTCCGGCCCTTCTTCTGGCATCCCAGCTTCCTCTAGCGCGCCTACGCTGCGTTTTCTGACTGACGCACCTTCGGTGATTTGCCTTCTGACCTTCCGCTGTCCGATCAACCACCGCCACCTTGCGCCAGCCAGCGGCGCAGCTGACGGTCGGCGCGCGACCCCCAACGGTCATCGTGCCTGAGCACACCGCCACTTCGGACTGGCGTGCAACCCCGTGGGTTGAACGCGTCTCTACGCCGGGGTATTTTTTGTGATGTGAATTTGTTTGAGTTTATTTTATATCATTGGTTGGATTTTTTTGGTTTCTTTGGTGTTTGTTTCAGTGCATTGGAAGAATAATTCTGCATCGCAACAGTCTTCAGCTTGCGCATGCGTACATGCCAGTGCGAGGTGTGTTGCATCGTCGAGTTCAGTTTGCGAGTCAAGGTAGGTCTCCAACTTCACATGCCTTTAAATTTATAATTTATTTATTCCTTTCCTTTTTATTAATTTTTCATTAAATTTAAAGTAGTAATAAATAGTTATTTTCAGTGTGGTAACCTGCTGAAAATGGAATCTCTTTATTTCTTGTATTGAAATGGAAGTATTCTTCTTGGATTTTAACTCTACATTTTTCTTGTGATATTGCTTAATGGGTTCTTTATGAAATTTGAACGTCATGATGATGTGAGTTTTGAAATGGTTTTGGTGTGTGTAAAATGGCAGGTGTATTGGTTATGGAAAATGGTTTTCTCTTAAAACCTTGAATAGAGAAAATGCTTGTTTGCCATTAAACATGATATTGGAAACTTTAAGTGTGGATCTTGTCTGATAAAAATGTATTCTTTTGGCATGTGAATAAATGTTTGGATTTCATTTGAGAAATAAAATTCCTCAAATAAGTTATAAAAGGCCCTTTTTCCTCCTAATGATAGTGGGTGTGTTTGGATATTGGAAAATGGTTTTACTTGTGACACCAATGTGTTTCAGTTTTAAAATTCTTATTTGAGTTTCTTAAATGAGGTTCTATGTGTGTTTCTAGTTTTCAATAGGATGGCGTGTGTTGCGTCTTTAGGAAATGTTTTGGTATTAAATGGTTATTGAGTCCTGGTTGGCACTTAAAATAAAAATGGTTTCATCAGAAAACCCTCCTCGGAATGGGTCCTCGCCTTTTTGGTTGATGAAAGATGGGGGTTACCTTAGCTTGGGGTTTCCCTTGTGTGATAATGGATTAAAGGTGAGGGTCTTGTTCCTTGGAGTACTCGGGGGTGTTTTTGTTGTGTGCATGTTGATGGTGTAAGATGATAATGAATTTGTTGAATTGCTTCTATGGTATTTGTTGACTCACCCACTTTTTATTACTTTGCATGGGAACCTATCATAGTATGCAGACTTTTTTGTGAACGATTTTTGCACTAGTTTAGATTACGCACTAGCTAGTGGCCCCATAGCAAGGGAATACGAAGTTATTACTACTATGGGGATTGTGACCCTCAGTTATGCCATATAGGGTTATGCCGAGCGTTAGGGAGTTATGACGTCATCGAGTTAGGGCATGCATTCAGGATGAGTCACATGTATAGTACGTTATTGATTGTTCATGAGCTCCTAGGTTTGACCCATGTCTTTTGGATTTCTATTGTTAGTAGTGATCAGCGTAGTATTTTTTTTTATACCTGCATTGCCCTTACTGTGTGGTTCCTACTGTTCCTTTTGGTACTTTATTCTCCTTGTGTAAAATCTGAAATGTAACATTATTCTCTATTTGAAAATGCTATTGGAACTAATTAAAGGAATCTAACTTTTGAAAATGAATAAGTGAAATGATTTCTTTTTTTGAAGTGAAATATTTATGAAATCATACTTTTATAAATTGTAGTTCAAACATGGATTTGTGAATTCTTTATTTATTGGCAGTGCTTTGGGATTTGTTGTTTGGATCACCTACTGAGTATTTTTTTTATACTCTCGTCTATCTTTTACCTTTTCAGTTGCAGGTTCCTTTTTTCAGGTTTTATTGGTTTGTGTCACTCAGTGTTGGAACAAGCTTGGTCCTTTGTTTGGGTGGTGACATACAAGGTCACGTGGAGGTATGTTTGTCGCGTGGATTTTATTTTATTTCTATTGTTAGTGTTTGTCTATTTTTTTAGTTTCTATTCTGTTTTGATCCTAGTTTTTTTGGGCTGAAATCGTTCCCAATGATTAAATATTGATGCCCGACACTAGTTTCCAGCCCGTGGGGATCAGGAACGCCCATCAGGACATGTCACAGACCGGCTTGGGTGACCGGTTCGGGGTCGACCCAGGTTGGATCATGAAAAAATTGTATCAGAGCAAGATTCTTATTATTTGGGGTGTCTAGTAGATGGATATTAGGATTTTTAGGACTCAAGAGGTAGGTACAGGAAGGACGTCATGAACCCTCACCTGTTTCTCACCTCGAGTGGCCAAGGATAGTCTAGGAATTGAGTCTTTGTTTCATTATGGTTTGTTTTGGATTGAGGGATGACAACGGAGGACGCCCATCAAGACATGTCACGGACCGGCTTGGGTGACCAGTTCAAGGTCGACCCAGGTTGGCTCATGAAAAAATGGTATCAGAGCAAGATTCTTGTTATTTGGGGTGTCTGGTAGATGGAGAATAGGATTGTTAGGACTCGAGAGGTAGGTATAGTAAGGACGTCATGAACCCTCACCCGTTTCTCACCTCGAGTTGCCATGGATAGTCTGGGAATTGAGTCTTTGTTTCATTCTGGTTTGTTTTGGATTGAGGGATGACAATGGAGGTAAACCGATGTTACATCATGATCCCACGTGGAGTAGTGACCCAGGTGGAGACCGAGTACACAGTTTGAATTCCTCCTAGTTGTTGACGCTTACTTGGGGCATGGAAAATTACCATGTCTCTGGGTTAACTGTGACAGCAAGTCCCTCACTCCGGTGGTTTGATGCAAGTTTAGTGTCATTTTCGTTCTAGTTGGTGTAAGTGCATTTTTGGAAATGAAACAGTTTTTGAAAATGGGACTCATTTCTTTTAAATGTCTATAAATTTATGAAATGAGTTTTAAAACTGAAGGACTTTGGTTTGGAAAACTGATGTTTTCTTGGAAATTGGTTGAGAATGGTTTTGGGTGAAGCCTCAGGTACTCTTTATGAACGTTTGCACATGTGAGAGGATGCGTGGAAAGTGCATGTTGGTGCGTATGAATGAAAGTGGATGAAGACATGTGCAACGGTTCTTGGGATCACCTGGGTGTTTTTAAAATTAAAGGCTTCACCTTGTTTTCTGAATTGGATTTTAAAGAGGAAAACGACTTTTGGAAAATTGAATTTGGTTTGAAAAGTGGGTTTAGTTTTGGAAAATGGACTTGAAAGAAGGTAGTTTTGAAATAAAAAAAGAGGGGGTTTTGAAAAATGAATTTTGGTTTGTGTTTTCATTTTCTTGTTTCTTTTGAGCAATTTGTTTCAGATGAAGGTGATTTCTTTGATGTTTCTTCGAATGATATTAGTTTTGGATTAGTGTTTTTAATGTTGTTCAGAAATACATCCCAAGAAAGGTCCCCAAATTTTTTGATGAGTCATGACCAATTTTTGGTCCTTCTCGAACATTGTCTATCCTTCATGGTTATTGGAGTCTGTTAGAGATAGTGGAGTAGCTTGAAGAGGACAATCACATCTTCAGGGTATTGGGAACTCCTGAATCTGTTATAGTGCATGCTAGTTTGGGTATGTTCGAAGGTCCATCTCTTGAAGAGTAGGGGCTGTTCACCCCACCATTACTACAAGTTAGGATGATGTGGTGTGTCTTTAAAGCCATCTTCATTCGACAGTTTATACTTGTAGAGGTGAAGATGATGAAAATGGAATAACTCATGCGTGTTCAACATGTCCAGTAGATGGCAAAAGCTTATGTTTACCATTTCAAAGATCTTGTGTCTCTTTTTCTGGGGGTAGTGTCATAGGATAGGATGAATACTTCTCCCTTCATCGAGGGTCTTCATCTAGAGATCAAGGAGTGAATCCTCTATTTTTGGGAGGATCACTTTTGAGAATTTGTTGCATGATGTGTTGTTAGTTGAGTTGGTTTTCGGAGCACAAATGGTTGGAAATCCACTGTATCAAGTTGCTAGTGAAGGTCCCCCATCTGACGAGCAGAGTGTGTCAGGTAAATTTGTTTCTAAATAGTTCTCTACAGTGGCTCTAACTTCTAGTTCGTCAGACTATCTAATGGTTTGCCGTCAGTATGGACATTTAGGGCGTACAAGTCGTCATGTCACACCCCTCCAAAGATGTGTCATCATTATAGGTGTCTGGATCATCTTGAGAAGATTTGTAGGAAGTGTTGCTTGAGGAAGACACTATGACCAGAAGATTCCAGTGCCTGGCTGTGAGGCAGGATATGCTTCAACCATCAGAGCCCCAACCACATGTCTTGTGGTGAAGCTCACGCGCAGTCAGGAGTTGTCAGAGGTGTGAAGCCTCAGTTCGGGTTTTGGTGTTCCACGTTTCCAACAAAACATCTAAGGTCCTTCCATTCTTGTTCTTCCACTATTAATGTTTTTCCAATGTTTTAGGTCCATTGTTTCATCCTGTAGATGGGATGGACATGTTCTTTTGTAATCAAAATAGTCTGGTTCGTTTGAATTATGATTCTCTGAATCATATGTTTTTTTTAAAGTGTGTTTGAACCTTGTATTGGTTAATCTCAGTTTGACTTTGTTCGTTTGGGATGTAAGTTCCTATAGAAGGATCGATGTTTTTGGTAATGCTCGAGTTTACATCGTGGGTTAAGTTTTTATTGGAGGTTTCTCTCTAGTGTTCAGGGTTTTTGGTCTATGTCGAGAGTTCCAAGTTTTAACGGTGGTGTTGTTTCGCTCGTGCTATAATGGTTATTTTGTGTTAGTTGGTAGTTCCCGCATCGACCCCCCTACCAGGGTGGTGTGTTTGCGTGTTAAATTTCTGAACTAGTTGAGATCTTGAGGTGGGGAGAACTCTTTCACGTTCTCCTATTCACATGTACTATGGTTCCCTTCAGTTTTAGTCAGGCATGGATTCTTGCCTTGTCCATCGTTTAGCTGGGTCACTTTCTGGGGGCAGAAAGTGTCTGTGGTGGGGAGAATTGTCACACCCACCATCTTAAATTATTATTTTTTATTTTAATTAATTCCTGGCTCTGGGTTCTCGCGCCAGGGTCCGAGCTAGATCCTGGAATAAAATCTTTGACGTTAAATTTTTTTAATGGGTTTCGGGCCCATGCGCGGTCACCGCACTGTTGGCGGTAGCGGCACGATCGCCCTAGGTGCTTGTGCGAATGCCCAAGTGGTCTGTGTTGAGGTGCGCAACTTACGTGTGGCTTATTAAGTCATCTTCCAAATGCTCAGTGATCCAGTTTTTAGAGTAAGGTAAATAAATAGTTTAAATTTAAGAAAATGTTTGATAATAATAATAATTTTACATTGTTTTTTATTATTATAAAGGTTATTACTAGGAGTATTAATTTTATTAATGATATTGTTAATATTATTACTATTATATTATTATTATTATTGTGTGATTATTATTATTATTATTATTATTATTATTATTTATAGTTTTATTATTATTACTATTTTTATTTTATTAAAAAGAAAAAAACTAATAAAACCCTAGCTACCCAGCCCCCTTGTTCCCCCCTTTCTCTTATTTCAGGCCACCGCGGCCCATACCCCACCTTCTTCCTCCTTTGCGCGAACCATCACCCTCCTACCCCCAGGCGCTTCCTTCACCCGTCTCGTGCGACGCCTCATTGGCCCTCCCTTAACACTAACGTGCTCCCCGGCACCAGGTCGCACCTCGTCGGCCCCCACGCCCTCACCGCTGCCACGTTGCCCTGCCTCCCACTCTACCCAGCCCTCGTCTACTCCACCTTTCCCACCCGCTGCCAGCCAGCAGCCTCTGGCCCCCTCCGGCACCCCCTGCCAGCCACTCTAGCGAGCCCCGCCGCCGGCAAGCGGCCTCCAGAACCCTCCGGTGCCCCCTACGAGCCCCTCTGGCAAGCCTCAACATAGTCCAGCGGCCTCCGACCCCCTCCAACTCCCCCTGCCTGCCCCTCTGGCTCCTAACGCCGGCCAGCAGCCTCCGGCCCCCTCCAACGCCCCCTCCAAGGCCCTTCACCAAGCCCTGCCGCCAACCAGCAGCCTCCGGCCCCCTACGATGCCCCATACCAGCCCTTCCGGCGAGCCCTGCCTCCGGCCAGAATCCCTCTGGCTACCTTTCCGGTATCCCGGGCACTCCCGGCCTTTTTCCCGGCATTCCGTTGCGCCCTTTGGGCCTCCTTCCGGCGTTCCGGCTTCCTCCGGTGCGCCTGCACTGCGTTTCCCGACTACCACACCTTCGGTTAGTCGTGTTCCATCCTTCTACAGTATGGCCAACCACTGCCGCCTTGCCCTGGCCAGCGGCGCACCTGACGTTCAGCGCGCAACCCCTGAAAGTCTTCATACCTAAGCGCGCCGCCCCTTCTAACTGGAGTGTGACCCATGGGTCGAGCGTGTCACTGCGCTTGGGTAATTTTTGTGACGTGAATTTTTTGGAGTTTATTTTATATCAGTGGTTGGCTGTTTTGGTTGCTTTGGTGTTTGTTGCAGCGCGTTGGCGGAATAATTCTGCAACGCAACGGTCTTTGGCTAGCACGTGCGTACGCACCTGCGCGAGGTGTGTTGCATCATCGATTTCAGTTTGAGAGTCGAGGTAGGTCTCCCAGGGCACTTGACTTTAAATTTAGAATTTATTTATTCCTTTCCTTTTTATTGATTTTTCAGTAAATGTAAAGTAGTATTAAATATATATTTTTAGTGTGTTAACCTGCTGAAAATGGAAGATGTTTATTTCTTTCATTGAACTGGAAGTATTCTTCTTGGATTTTAACTCTGCAATTTTCTTGTGATATTGCTAAATGGGTTCCATATGAAATATTCGAGTCATGTTGAAGTGTGTATTGAAATGGTTTTGGTGTGTTTAAAATAGCAGGTGTATTGTTTATGGAAAATGGTGTTCTCTTAAAACCTTGAATAGAGAAAATGCACGTTTGGCCTTTAAACTTGATTTGGGAAACTTTCAGTGTTGTTCTTGTTTGATGAAAAATGTTTCCGTTTAGTGCGTGAATAAATTTTTCGATTTAATTTGAGAAATAACATTCCTTAATAAATTAATAAAAGGCCCTTTTGGATCTTGATGAAATAGGGTGCATTTGGATATTGGAAAATTGTTTTACTTGTGACACCAATGTGTTTCAGTTTTAAAATACTTATTTGAGTTTCTTAAATGTGGTTCTAAGTGTGTTTATGGTTTTCAATGGGATGGCATGTGTTGCGTATTTCAGAAATTTTTTTGGTATTAAATGTATGTTGAGGCCCATTTGGCACATTAAATAAAAGTGGTTTCATTAGAAAACCCTCCTTGGAATGGGTCCTCGCCATATTGGTTGATGAAAGATGGGGGTTACCTTGGATTGGGGTTTCCCTTGTGTGACAATGGTTTAAAGGCGAGGGTCTTGTTCCTTGGGGTACACGGGGGTGTTTTTGTTGTGTGCATATTGATAGTGTAAGATGATAATGCATTTTTTGAATTGATTTTCTTGTATTTTTTGACTCCCCCCTTTAGTACATGGCATGGAAACCTAGCATAGTACATGAGCTTTTTGTGAACGATTTCTACAATAGTTCAGATTACGCACTGGCTAGTGGCCCCATAGCAGGGGTATACTGAGTTATTGCTACTATGGGGATTAGGCCCCTCTGTTAGGCCATATAGGGCTATGCTGAGTGTTAGGGCGTTATGATGTCATCGATTTAGGGAATGCCTTTAGGATGGGTCACATGTCTAGTAAGTTCTCTATTGTTCACGAGCTCCTAGGTTTGACCCATGTCTTCTGGATTTCTGTTGTTAGTAGTGATCAGTGTAGTGTTTGTTTTTTTATGCCTGCATTGCCCTTACTGTGTGGTTCCAACTGTTCCTTTTGGTACTTTATTCTCTTTGTGTAAAATATGAAAGGTAACATTACTCACCATTTTAAAACTGTGTTGGTACAAATTAATGGAATCTAACTTTTGAAAATGAATAAGGTCAATGATTCGTGTTTTGATTTCAAGTTAAATATTTATGAAAGCATACTTTTATACATTGTATTTCAAACCTCGATTTTTGAATTCTTTATTTATTGGCAGTGATTTGGGATTTTTGTTGGGCTCACCTACTAAGTATTTTTTTATACTCATGCATATCTTTTACTTTTTTAGTTGTAGGTTTCTTTGTTCAGGTTTTCTTGGTTTTTGTCCCTCAGCGTTGGAGCAAGGTTGGTCCTTTGTTTGGGTGGTAACCTGTGAGGTCACATGGAGGTACGTTGGTCGCGTGGATTTTATTTTATTGATGTTGCTAGTGTTTTTTCATTTTGTTTAGTTTCTATTCTATTTTGATCCTGTTTTTTTGGGATAAAATCATTCCCAACAACTAAATACTGATGTCTGAAACTAGTTTCCATCCTGTGGGGATCAAGAACGCCCTTCGGGCCATGTCGTAGACCATCTCGGGTGACTGGTTTGGGGTCGACCTGGGTTGATTTGTGACATTAGAGGAATTACCTTGAGGCATATCAATTTTCTTACACGATCATAGTGAAATTTTAATTTCATTAAACTTTTGGTTGGGTAATATTTGAGTTGAGAGTTGGTAAGAATTTGATTGTTGTCGCTGGATCAGGTGGGATTCAAGTTGACTAAATTGTGTTTCAATGTTTTTGAGGCTGGAACGGATGATGTAGGTAAGACATTCCACTACAATTTCCCATGGTTTCTTGAAAGAAGAGGCTTGTCCTGGATTGGGATTACCTTGATTTTGGTTCTTGGGAAAGCGATTGTATTGGTTTGGGAATTGGGAAGGCTTACAAGGATAGTGGAATCTAAGAGGAGGAAGAGGAGGATTGATCCTTTGAGGTTGAGGAACAAAAGGGTAAGGTTGTTGGAAGTTACAAACACTTTGACTATATTGGAATTGGTTTGGGTTTTGATGAGGGTATTGAGGGGGATGTGAAATGGGATTCCCATATCTCAAGTTAGGGTTATATATAGAAGAGAAGGGCTCAAAATGGGGTTAGTTGAAGTTTCTATCAAACTAAACTGATTATTAAAGGTTGGAATTCTACTGAGCATATGATGCATTATGAAAAATTGGTCTAAATGAATCAGATTGATCATCTAAAAGTTGTAGACATGTTTCAGTTGGATGAGATGAGGAGATAAAAATTCCACAGTTCTTGATAAGTCCAGGGAATATATATTGTGGAGAAGATGAGGTTCGGGATTTAGTAGTCGTAGCCAATTATCTCACAAGACTTGTAAGTTTACTCATCCACTTTGTCATCTTGTTTGGCTTTATAGATTAATTATCATGATATTGTTTGACTTGAGCTTGTGCTCGAGTATGGAATTGTTGTGTGTTTGTAGCCATGTTACTTATGAGATCTCTTGTAGCTTCAAGAGTTTTATCAATAAGAGCACTGCCAATTATAGCATCAACTAAAGTTCTCTCCAAATCCAATAACCCCTCATATAAGTATCAGATCAAGATTTGGTTAGGGATATGGTGGTATGGGTAGGTTGAAACAAGATTTTTGAACCTCTCCTAGTACTGATGGAGTGATTAATTTGGGAATTGATGAATACAACTTATTTTATTTTCAGATAGAAGCAATATGAGAAGATGGAAGGAATTTCTCTAAAAAGAGTCTCTTCATGTAATTGCATGTAGTTGTAGAACCAGGAGGGAGATAGTAAATACATGATGTAGCAGTGTTAGCTAAGGATAAAGGGAATTCTCGATGTTTGATTTCTTCCTCAGAAACCCCTATATGCCTCATGGTAGAGCGCACCACTTAAAACACTTTAAGTTGGAGATGTGGATCCTCACCTGCTAGCCCATAGAAATTTGGGAGAAGTTGAATCAAACTATATTTGAGTTCGATGTCAAACTCTATGTTTGGATATTGTATACCAAGAGTATTTTAATTCATATCATGGGCATCAAGTTCTTTAACTATTTGTTCCCTAGGATTGGCCATATCTAATTCAATTGGTTGGACAAGGAAATGTTTTTGAATGAGATGATTATCTATTATGTTACTCCTATGTTGGTGAAGTGTTGTCTCAATTTAAGGTTCAAACAAATACAAGGGATTATTTGGGAGGCTATAGGGAATTTGGAGATATTTTAGAAGAAAGGGTAAGATGGGTTTTTCTTTGTGTTTTTTCCCATTTATGATTTTTATGAGAAGTTAGGATTTTTGTGTTTTTTAATTTTTGGTAAATGTTTTTTAAAAAATTAATAGAAAGTAATGACTATTTAATTGAACCATCCCCTGAAACAAAGCCATTAAAAAGTGTGGCCAATTATTTCCTATTGACCGTTTAGAGTTTTGATGCTCTGCTAATGTGCATTGCAGCACTCGCATCGTATCCTTAGTGATAATACTTTTTAATAGTTGATTGTTTTAGTTGACTGTATTTTGATTGAGGGGTTTGTTTGAAAAGAATAAATGAAGTTATTATTTATTGGAGGGTGATTTAATAATTTGACAAAGATTTGCATGAGTTCATTTTTAGGGAATTATGATTTTGATTTCCTTGAGCATTTCTTTATATTGCATTTAAACTAACACCCACATCACAAGATAACATTTATTGGAATTACTAAGTGTTAAGGATTTAATCGAATCTTTAACATAACTTAGGGTTATAATATCAATCAGATATTGTTTATGGTTGTGTATTTATATTTCAAATAATCCATGGAAACCACATGTTTAACAAAACAAGTCATTAATCCATGATATGTTATGTTCAACATACACAATGTTATTTCAAAAAATATTCTTCGAGAAAATGTTCTCAATCACTTAATATACCTAAATTGTAACTCACCCAAATACCATATTTATTTAGAAATTATGATGATAATTAATCTGGTTTATTATATTTATGATGATGAATTATAATAATAAGGAAATGAAAGGGATAGAAAAGAGTTGCGCGTCGAACACACACACACAGACGGTGATGAGTATAAAAACAAAAATTAGATTGAATGAGAAAGATAAATAAGGGAATGTGATTCAACTGTATTTAAACTATTTTAAGACCATAAATATTTTTTAACAAAATGTGGATGAGAATAATAGATGAAGAATAAGAAACTTGCATTAAAACATAATTACAAAAAATATAAGACTTACAAGATTACAACAATGAAGAACACAAAAGTAAATGAAGACAAAGAGGTCTCTCAATAGAAAAAATTAGTATGGAAAGTCCTTACAAGACATTGGAAATTATTTCATCCTACCAATATATTATTCTCTCTTCTGAAATTCGAACCTCATTCAAGGAGAATAGGGGGTTGTATTTATAGCTGAAAGAGGTGGACTATTTTCATTCCAAATCTACCCCTCCACTTTCATCACCACTTTGGCCATCTAGACAGCTGAACATAGAGATGATATCTTCTTCCATGTTGTAGATATTTCTTTTTAATTTCATCCCTCAAAATGGGGTGGCTATTGGAATTTTGAGCCAAATATATAGCTATTTTATTAAATAGATTTCACCTGTCCATTTTTATCAACACTTTTTCGAAGGGTAAAATGTGAATGGTTTTTTGAATAGGAATATTCCCTCAAATAAAAATAATTTATTATAACAAGTTGGAAACTGTTATTTATTATTTCACACTAAATAATATCAACACTGGATGTCTCTTTCTGGAGAAAAATTAATAATAGTGTGATAATGCCATTTCCCAAACAGAATGGTGGGTTGTGATTAAATTTATCATTTTGGCCCCTTACCTTTAGACTTGGGACTTGAAATTTTTATCAAAGATTAAATAAATTGTACACATAACTTTTGAGGATAATTAAAATATTTGGACTAATGTAGTGAGCCCAGTGATTCTATCTTCATGGATTGTTTAGTTTTATCAAAGATTATTTGGGTCTTTTTATGTGAACCATATTACCCTCAAAATAGCTGAATTGGTCCAAAATCCCTTCTAATGGAATGTTTTATATTTAATTAGGAATCATAAAAAGAAAAAACCATTCCATTTGAATACGTATTGTGAGAGGTATTATTAAAACAATAAACAGACTTGAATATGGATGAATTCAAATAGTGCTCTAAAATTAGAATTGATTTCTAAACATTAGTATTTCACACAAATTAAACACATTTCATATAAAATCTATAAATTTAGTATATAACAAAATATAAAAATATTAATAATATAATAGGGATATCCATAGATTAATTCACTTTTTTCATTTTAGTGACATAAGCCTCATGGTTTTTCAAGGTGATCTTGATCCTTAAGTGATAAAGAATTTTTTAGAGTTTGAGACTTGATTTTTTTAATCATGTTTGGTTACCCAAAAACTGTATAGGGGTTATTACCTAAATTTCAGTTCACATTATAACAAACAATTGGTTGAAATTTTCGAAAAATCCATTTAGGGTTTCTCTAACATGGTCAGAGTTTGATCCATTTTTAGGTGGAATTTTATCTGGAATATTTAAGTGGGATTGAGTTTAAAAAATACATGAAATTATTTATGGTATTATGGTTATGGAAAGTTAAATTTTTAGGTTTATTGTTTTACTCCATATACATTTATTCAGTTGGATTTATTTTATCATAGAAGTTAAGAGAAGATTTTAAAATGAGATATGAGTTGGGGATATTACTTTCCAGAAACCAACCTATGTTTGAGTCCTTATGTGAACATTGTTAGTTTATTGTGTTTTGGGAGAAATATACCTAAGGTTGGAAAATGATATAAGTTAATTGGGGTTTTCGTAAATATATTCGTGAATAGGTATTCAAATTTATGATTTAATTGAGAAGAGGATCCTTTCTATTGTAGGATTAGAATCTTTTCCAGGGAAAATTTTTGCAGAAGAGATGGCATTGTAGGTGTATTTAGAGATGGGTGGTTATTTTGGATATCAATACAACCATGTATAGGTGATATTTTTTTGAAATATATTTCAAATGGATTTGATATTTATAGGTGTGTGTGCCCAATAGATCATTTAAAATGATAATCAATAGGGTTTGAGGTATGATTTGTGTATTACATTATTGATAGTCATACTCATCAATAATGGAATGAGATATTCCTTACTTCAGGTTTCATTATTTAGAAGTTTCAAATTTATTTTTCTTACATATTGATTATACTTTAAGTGATCATCCCTTCACTCGCTTTGGTTGGTAGTGTGACACCCCCCCCCAAGTGAGAGATATAGTTTCTGTGTTTTTTATCGCACCAATAAGATACCCTTTGACATCATCCCTAATGTGGGTGGGATATTTCCGTAATGTTGTGAGGTAATGTGAATCTGAGTAAATGGTTCATAATCCACCCTCAGTGGTGTATATGACCTTATGAAGTATGAGCAGGAAAACCCCAAAATAGTAAATGTTGATTAAATACCAACTAGAAAGGTTATCTTGTTACACTATAGATTTTTGGGGAGGGAACTAATAATGAAACCATTGTAATATGAAACCTTCATTCAATAGAACCATGAAAAACTTGCATATAATAATTTATTGGTAAAAATAGTTGGAAAATTATATTCAACTTAAAATATTACGGGGCTCAAACTTTCATCCTATGTTTTTCGGAGAACACTTTAAAATCATTATTTAACAGGAAAAAGGATAATAATCACTATAGCTAAATATAACGTTATTAATATTTAAATTATAAGTAATAATTACTTTTAAAAAAATTGATTACTCAATTACAATAATCATATGGTCCCCCAATATTTTATAGAGGTTCACTAGTTGAATAACATGAAACAACACTAACTAAGAAACACAAAAAAATATTTTTTGATTGTTTTCATTAGTATCCTATAATAAATCAAACATTGGGGATTTTATAGTCTTCAAAACTCTTATCTAATAAACCTTGACCATACTACTCATTCATTTGAATAAATAAATGTTCTATAAAATTAACCAGAATATTAAATTCAATATTTCTTCTTTCTTGACAAGGATAAAGTGAACTTATGTAGTTCATCCTTCTAGAAAGTTGAATACAATAAATGGAAGAAGAATCACATTATCAATAATATAAAACTTTAATATTTCTACATGGATCACTCAAATACCATCCAATAGTCAAGGAAAAAAAGCATCCTTCCTCTTGTATGTAGTACTCTCCATTGACTTTTGTTTACCGAAGTCCTATCAAGGAACAATGTTTCCCAAAAAAAAATTCTATTACTAAGACATTTTTTAGTATTCCATTTAGATTTTTCTTCATTTATATATTCTATAGATATGACACATTTTCTACTAGTATATTTTGGATGAAATTAAATTTTAGGTCAATGTGTTTTGGTCTTTCATAGAATACATGATTTTGAGAAGGGTAGATAAAACTCTAGCTATTACAGAATATCATTAGTCTTTCCAATGGCTTTATAATCTCTTTAAGAAATTATATTAACTATTTTTTGACTTTAATAACTACTATTTCTTCTTATTTTATTATTGAAAAAGTAAACACATGCTATAACTGAGACATCTAAACTAATTCTTATTCTACCTAACTTGAACATACAAAGTTTTATTATTTTTAAGATGCCCAAATCACAATTAAAATCTTTATCAATGAATCCCTAGATAGGGTAATATTCCCCAAAATATAATGTTGTATCATTAAATCCAATCATGTACCATATGATCGACTTCACGGATTCCCAATTGTCCCTTCCAGGGTTTAACCAAAATATAATTACTACTCCCACTTCAAATTAAATATCTAGTTGCACACATATCATTGTATATATTATTATTATGATATCTAATCTATATGAAAATTTACAAATTTAATTATTCGTATATTCTAATGTTGGTTACTATTCCTTATATGAAAAAAGTCTCTAACAAGGGAGGTTGAGGTAGACTTACACCCAGTCATTTTAAAATTATCAATGAAATTTTAAATGTATTAATTTTGGGATAAAACCAAATTACCATCCTTCTTGCCACTCTATAATATTATCACTAATATTTCACTTGAATATGAAATATATTTATTTCAAATATTCTATAAAACATACACTTAAACCCTAAAATATGTGAACTATTTGGTCTTACGAGGAATATGTCATCTACATAGAGTATAATTATAACATAAGTCTCATGATTTAAAAACTTATGATTACATAAATGATTGGAGTCTCATAATGTGAAACCATCATCATTCATGAAGATGTTGAACTTCATGTTCATCTTTTGAGGATCCTGTTTCAAGACATTAAGTATTCAATTCAAATTGAAAACAATATCTCATTTCAATAGTCATTAAAACACATTGGTTGTTTCATATTTATAACTTATTTTAAGTGCTAATGAAGAAATATATCTTTAACATACATCTTCTCAAAGTGTGGATCACTAAAAGAAACTATACCTAGACCCATACAAATGGAAGTATTTTTAACTACTAGATAAAATATATCTTTGAAATAGATTCATTCCTTTTAGAGGAATCCTTTCACAAGTAACTATTCATTATATCTTCTAATTTTTCATCCTCCTCCATTAAATAGAAAACACATTTATGATATAGTTCATATTTTCTCTCTAGTAGATTAACTAATTTCCAAGTTACATTAAAATGTATTGAATTCATTACTTATTATATAACTAACTTCCATAACATCATGTCACTGAGTGTTTCTACCTATTTGGGGATTTTGGATTCCCAGCATCCATTATAAGTATGAAATTAGAATAATATATATACCTTTTAACATGTCATTTAACTCAAGAAGATCTCCTTAGCTCTACCAGAGACATTAATATTTCATGTGATGACATTTATAATTCCTAAAATTTTATTTTCACAACTTCTAGAGATTAACATTAGGATTTAGAAGACTATGATAACAATGTCACATCCTCAACTGGTCAAATTTTTTGTGATATCATGGTGAAAAATAGTATTACTATAACTTAGGAACTTCTAGTTATTTCATCAATATCCACTTAGCTTTAGTATTTCTATTCTCCCCATCATATTATAATTCCTTAAAGTTTTTATCCTTCAAAAGTATCTTCTCATTAAATAGAATAAATTGGTTTCTAAGGAATTTGATTTTTTCAACACCCCATAGTCTAAAAATAAATTCCTCATTCCCATATCTAACAAAAAATGTTTTTTAATTTTATTATATCTTGTAATTATATTGTTTATAATGAAAATAATACAATATAATTATTAAGGGTTTATGGTGTTTGAATTCCAGAACCCTATGGAAACAAATCATTTATAGAAAATATTTTCCCATAGTAGATGATATATCTCTTTTACAAAAGTATGCTAAAGTTTTTCTTGCTTCTGTCCAAATTTTCTTGGGAATTATAGAGTGAACACACATCCATAATTAGTTATTAGTAAAATTCTAGTTCAAATTTCATACTATGCCATGTTTATATACAGTTTTCAAAACTTCTTCTTGATCCTAATCCCATTATTATAGATGATGTTTTTGAAGTTACTTTTACTATACTCTCCACCGTTATTAATCCTAAATAACTTTTGGTTTTTTTAAATTTCTAATTTATCCACTACATTAAATTGTTTAAAATAATTTAATATGTCATATTTATAAATGAGTAAACATATCCATACCATCCTTGACACATTTTCAACAAATATAACTAATTAAAATGATCTTCCATGTGATTGAACTGAAGCTGGTCCCCAAACAATTGAGTGAATGATCTCCATATTATAGGATCTAGGATTTTTAGCCATTAAATTTAAATGAATCCCACATATTATTCTCCAAAACATAAATCTCAAAAATTTCAATTATTCTGTGATTGTTCTTTAGAATTCCATTCTATGATATAATCATTATTCTTCAACAGTTAATTTATAGAGGAATTTTATATCAAGCAGAGTGTATCATATACTAGTCGTCATTCCACAACTAAGGAACCTTGAGTCACTTTCAAGACTACATCAATGAAGATCATTCCATTGACTACATCAACTAGCTACCTATCCAAAATTATAATCTTACACATACCTAACATATTACTTATTTCCTTCAGTTATAGGAAACACTAATTCTTAATTTGAACATTTACACCTCCCTTTTTTATAAATTCCAAATCTACATCATCCACCAGATGAAATTTTAAAAAACTTCGAGTTATATAATTTACCATGAAATTGTGATCAACTATTGAGTGTAAGGATTATCTATAGTAAAAAAACCATGAATCCACTTGATTATGAATGGTGCGAAAAATATTATTGCATCCTTCCATTATTTTGATTGATTTTGTTTTTTCATATGTTTCACTTCCATTGGAATAATTGTTATTTCGGAAAATCCACTAAAAATGTCTATATATCTCATAATTATAGTAGTTGAGACCAATACCTATTGAATTTCCCCAATTTATCTCCCTAGAGATATCATATAATAATCAAAAATTCCTTCTATGAGGTGAGAGTCCCATTTATTCAACATCCAATACACTACTGGATGATACATAGACCTCTCTAATTTTGCGTTCCATATTGAGGTAAATTATGGACATCATTGAACACCATATTTTTCTTACTATTGAATTTTATAACCATAGTAACCATACCATCCTATGATTATAGTAAAGAAAAAACTTATAGTATTTTCAGCACAACATCCATGAATGTGACTTTCATTCTATCTAGCATAATCTTGATCATCTTGAAGTTGTTAGATAATATTTCACTATCCTTCCATCCAATATACTCAAATAAAATAATCACTATATTAGTATCACCTTATATAATTTCATTGGTTTTTCATTCATGTTAGTAAGGTCTATGGTATGTTTTGTTGTAGTCTTATTCTCCTATATATTGAAATAAATATTTCATTCAAATGAAATACAAAATAAACTAAGTTATTTTTAGTTTATATTTTTCCATTCAAATTTCTCCATACTTTTAGGATTTTAAACATATAACATAAGTTAAAAATCTATTTGGATGAGACATTCTTCTATGTATATCCACCAGAATCCATAGTTGGTTTCATTGAACCGACCGACACAAAATTTTCCTTATTCTATCATCATATCTTCTTATAAAAATAAATACATTTTTATAATACATATAACACTTAAAAAATACTTAATAGAAAATGAATTTTTAACTAACTATAAATTGCTAAGATTTTACACCACTTATTGTGGAAGGAACCGATCATGTGAACACTAGATTTTGAAACCTTCATTCATAAGAACTTCACACGCAATAGAGGTTTTAGGCTATAGAAGAAAACCACCCATAAAATTCCCTTAATATTAATTTTTTATAAGATGAGAAGACATACACCCCATTCACAACACTAACTCACATAACTCACACACAATGTAAAAACTAACAAAAAAAATATTGATGGATACAAACAAGAAGAAAAATAAATTGGACACACAATATTATGTGGATAAAATTTTCATCGTATGTCCATGGGAGACCATTATAGACTCTTTAGTTAAAAATAAAATAAGGATATGATTCACTTTAATTAAAGAGATAATATTTAAACATTAAATTATAATTAATATGTACTTTTAAATCATAAAATTATATTATTATAGTCATTTTATTTTGCTATATTTATTTTAAAGAGGCTTACTGGTAGTTAAATTATATTCACTACTAACAAAGAAACATGTTCATCCATCCATTAAATTCAATTTTATTGAGTATCCTTCATAAAATCAACTTATATAGATGGTGGAATATTCAAATCTCCCATACATTAATCATATCTATGCCCATTTCTTCATTAAAGGAGTGTCTTATTTTAGTAAATGAACCCATTTGCTGAGTTCAGTTATTTTGATGCCTTGACAAGGCTGAAGTAAACTTTTAAAGTCACATATTTATTTATGTATAATCCATTATGTTAAAGATGATTCAAAATCCCAACATAGATACTATAGAGGAATTTTTTTCCATAGTAGTGAAGGAATAAGTGACATTTTTTCAAGATAATCTCCTATATCTCCCCCAACTAATAGATTACTATCTATTTTGATTTAATTTGGGCGACATACCAATATTAGCTACACTTTATTTTTTATCCTCATCAAGCATAGAATGAAACATTTTAAGTTGTAATTAAATTTTAGAGAGAGGTTTCATGAATCACAATGTGACCTCAATGATAAAGGAAAATGAGAAAGTGGTTTTCAGTTGGATTCAGGTCTATTAGGCCTCATAATCAGTATTGAAAATAAAATTTTCTATGGGTGTAATTTAAGAGTGAATATAAATTTTCAAAAATCATAGTGAATCTACACTAACATGTTTTTTAGACAATCAGATCATTTTTAATGATCATTCTATGGGTATTTTGTGGTGAGTATCATTGATCAGAGTGGATAAGTAATAACAGGATTGATGATACCATTTTTTAAATATCTTATGCCTAGTAAATGGAGGGTATTACCAAGTACATAACCTTTTTATTGGTTTTTTCTAAAAGTGGAAGGTTTATTTAACAATTTATCAAAAATTTTGGCCCCCAATTCTCATCAAATAGGAGAGGTTCATCCAGAAACATTAGCTGTGGGATCACATCAAACCAAATGTTCATAGAAGTTTTTGCTAAGAGATTCTCCTAATGATGGGGAGTGTTTGATTATATCCTTGGGATAGATAGTGTTTCTCCCATAAGGATCATATTTGCTTTTATTATAGAGAGTTGTGAGTTATGGTACATCAATGGGGTATGAGACTATGGTGGTGTATTTATATCTTGGAATTGGAGCTCAACAGGTCATAACTTCAACTATAGATGAGAGTTTTTTCTTAGTGTGTTGTGGTTTTTAGTCACTCATGTTCTATAAGGTGTAAGAATGGTGTTGGTAGTAAAATGATAAAGGTCATAAAAATAATTTAGGGACATAATTTTGGAATTGAGGCAGAATGGATCAATAATCACTACTGGAATTATTAGTATATGCGATGGCTAATTTGTGACGGGATCCCGTCGCAAATAACCCGTTGTAGAAAACGCTGTCGCAAATACCATTATCTTCAATGGTTCCATCGCAAATAAGTCTCCGATTATATATATTATATAAACATAAAATTTTTAGAAATAGGCTCGTTGTAAATAGTTTTTGCGACGGGCCCGTCGTCCCGTCGTAATATATATATATATATATATATATAACGTTCTGCGACGGGCCTGTCGCAATGAAGTATTTGCGATGGTAAGTTGTCCTGTCGCAAATATGTTTTTAAAAATATTTATTTAGACTATTTACAATAGGGTCCCGTCGCAAATAATAAATTAATTTAAAAGAAAATATATTTAATAAAATTACGATTAATGAAAAAAAAGTATTACTATTATTAAAAAAATAAAAAATATTAAAATTGACAATATTCAAAAAAAAATAATAAAATAATAAATTATTATTATTATTATTATTAGTAAATAAAAAAATAAAAAAATATAATACTAAAAAAATATACATAATAAAATAACATTAATATTATTAAAATATTAAAAAAATATTAAAATTCTCAATACTCACAAAAAAATATAAAATAATAATAAAATATTATAAATTAAATTATGTAATATTTTCACCGATATAAAAGAAAAAAATGTAAATAATTCATATTACAATGTTAAATTCAAATGTTTTTAACATAAAAAAATCACTGGGGGGTCGTCTTCTAGAGGAGGTGGAGGAGCTGAAGGA
Source organism: Viscum album (assembly GCA_963277665.1). Taxonomy (NCBI): domain Eukaryota; kingdom Viridiplantae; phylum Streptophyta; class Magnoliopsida; order Santalales; family Viscaceae; genus Viscum; species Viscum album. Next base: position 191,204,336 of record OY728151.1, on the reverse strand, counting down.
GATGGTGGAGGAAACTTCATCCCTAAACTACGAGTCAGACGGAGCATGTACTCCATCTTCTTGTGATGCTACTGCTGCCATCGATGCATCTCCTCCTCATGCTATTGCTACTACTACTGATGCTGCAATCGACACATCTGCTCCTTGTGATGCTGCTCCTACTGTTGCTGCTGCTGAATTATCTCTTCATGCTGCTTCTACAAAGTCTCTATAAGCTCAGCCTGAGTTTGTAACTACTCTTCATACTGTGAGCCAGAAGATGATGTCTCTCTATGAGCTCCTCTTGAGCTAGACGTTGACATCACAACTGTACCATAATAAGTGCCATGAGTTAAATGAGTGCCGATACCAACTAATCAGCCCTTCTTAAAGCCATACTGTGTCGCCTGCATCCATGACACCTCATCGAAATGGTGAGCACCGGTCTGCTCTGTCGTCTCATCCTGACCCTCAGCCTGTGTATGAGAGGTCACAACCTCATATGACTCCTTCAATTCCAATTTAAAATTAAAATTTTGAAAATATTATATGCTGTTAATTTTTAAACTGAAAAAATAATACTAACCAGAATCTGGAGTTGGCGATCACCTTTAATCTCTACAGTGACTGGATCACTGTACTTCATCCAATAAACGTCGAACTCTATAATATCAGAATGCTCGACTACCTATAGAAATATAAAATAAACTGTTTATATTTAAAGTTATATAAAATATTAAAAAAATATACGTACCAGATGCTCTCTATGCGAACTGAATGTATGGCTACCAGCTTGATGAGTCACCTCCTATATCCCCCGATTCTACCATCCCACTGAAAATCTCCTCTAAAATCTACAACCCAACCAATGTAAACATAATCCACCCCAAACGTGAGAATAAATGTACTCTGGTCGGTGGGCTCTACACGACTCATCAAATTCTGTCTCTTCTGCTTTTTTAATGGCTTTCCTTCCCAAATTGTGAAAAAACTGACAGAAACGATCACACATAGAAACCTGCCATGCCGCGTGGATAGCGTCGGACATGCTATCATCGATATGATACCATAAACCCTACAAATAATTTATAATATCAAGTTTTTAATAAAATAAATTTCAAAATAAATATTATTTATTTATGTACCAGCCAATGATGGAACATGTCGCGTCACACATCAACGAGAATCTGTTCCCATGTGATCCATGGCTGAGAAAAATAATTTCCCAAGATAGTGCTCCGCTGTCCAATAGATACAAGCACAAAACTGTGAAAAAAGAATAAATAATCAAACAATTTGTATATATATAAATAAATTAATGAAAGATATCTAAAATATATAGGTTATCATACATACGTGTGTGTGGATTGAAACCAAGATGTGGACATCACTCGGGGATAAGGTTAGGAATCATCAGTCATTCAAGACCGCGCCCCCTCTGCATACCCCCTGAACCGCCAGTTGGCTGAGGGTCAGATGATCCAAAATCTCCCTCATCCAAGAGTAGGTTAGCCTCCTGCAACTCATGATATAGATCAGGGTATATCTGAAACACAAATGATTGTTGTTAAAAGATAGATGAAAATGAATATTATATATAGATATATATTAGTTATGATAATAAACATCATTTAACTGTGTCAATGTTCATCTTCATTCTCTTCTCCATAGTTTTCAATGTCAATGTCTTCATCTTCCTCCTCAGCATCATCAATATCCAATTGAGTTTTAGTTTTAGCATCTCTTGTCATTTCAAATTCATTTTTAACATAATTAACATCTTTACCAAAATCGATCCTTAATTGTGGGGTTTCATCATCGATATTCACATCTCTTTGTGAATCCGATGGATTTTGAGCAGCCTCTTAAAAAATTTCAATTCCTTCCTCTTCAGCCAAACCACAATCAGTTTGAGTAAACTGATTTTCCCAAGATTTCATTTTTATTAAGCACCACCAATCGCTCAAGTCTCTTGAAGTATCACAATACTTTGCATAATAAATTTGACGTTCCTGTTGATCCAGCAAAAATAGTTCATTTAATGTAAGAAGAATTTTATATTTAATATCGACGATTCCATGAGTCGGATGAACACGTAATCCTCTCTCAATATCCAACCACTGACATTTAAACATAGTTATATAATTCTATCCTAGATAACACAACTCAATAATTTCATCCAAAATGCCATAAAAGTTAACTTTAGGTTTCTTTGATGAGATCCTCTCAAGAAAACTCCACCTTTAATTGTTTTTTTGATTCCCCGTATGCATGTGTATGAAATCAAAAACCATTCACCACATATACATTATAAGATTTAACCATTTTGGTTGATGGGTTACCAAATATAAACAGTCGCTTATCAATTTTATCAGCATATTGAGACACCTAAAAATTTGTAAAACAATTATCAATATAATAAATAATAAATAAAATTGATATTAAATCATAAATACTTTATGTTACCAGTTTTTGAAACCATTGAGAATTTGTTTTCTGCGTTCTTCAATAGAAGCTGCTGTAATTTGTGGAAGTTTTTTCTTGATATGATTATCATATAGCCTACAAATAAAATCAGTTAAAATTATGTAACATAAATTATAGAATAAGTGATCGAAGCACTCAAAGGACAAATGATGTCATTTCTTCACAGTTGAGCAGAACAAATGTATGATCTCTATGATGTTCATCATCTAAAATCCATCGTTCATGAACTCTACCAAAACCAAGATTTTTCTGATTAAAAACTATTAATTGATTTTCCATTTCATTATTAATATTACCCTCATTTCATACCATGCTATTTTGTTTTGAGGGATATTGGGATAGAAAATAATGAGAGAAGAAAAAATCAATTTCCTCTTGCTAATAAGCTTCAGCAATTGAGAATTCAACTGATGCTTTGTTACGTAATTTTTTCTTCAATTTTTGCATGCATCTTTCAAATTGGTATATCAATCGAAACTGCACTGGACCTCAACATTTAGCTTCATGTGGAAGATGTAATATCAGATGTTCCATTGAGTTAAAGAAAGCCGGTGGGAAGATTTTTTCTAGTTTACATATAATTACAACAACATATTCTTCCAGTTTTCTTCGCGTAACATAGTCTGTTGTTGCTGAACAAATGTCTTGAAAAAAATAAGATATGTCTGTTATCCAATACCAAATCATAGAATTCAACAAACCTTGGAATCCAATCGGCATTAGTCTTTCCATTATAACATGAAAATCACGACTTTTTAAACCAGTAATATAACCATTCTTAACAAATTTTTCCAAATTGGAAGAATAGCCATCTGGAAGTCTCAAATTTTCAATCCACTAACAAAATAATAAGAGTCTCTCTTTGGATAGTGTATATGCTGATTTTGGCTTCATTAACCTCTGTGATCTGACATTTTCAAATAGTTCAATTTCTGGTCGCTTGCAAATTTGGTCAAGATCTAATCGTGCTTTTACAGTATCTATGGTCTTACCTAGTGTATCCAAAACTGTATGATATAAATTATCAAAATAGTTCTTTTCAATATGCATAACATCCAACATGTGGTGGACCAAAATATCAGACCAATACGGAAGACCCTAAAAAATGGTCCGTTTTATCCAATTATGTTATTTCCCAAAGCAATGAATTTTCTGTTGGTTTACTGTTTGTCCAAATGTGATGGGAGGTAATGAAAATACAATAGATTTTAACTCTGTACCTGAGATCATCTTTAGAGGTTAATCACTTTCAATTGTACCTTTTCAGAAATGAGATTTGTTCCTCCGAAAGGGATGATCGGTTGGAAGAAATCTATGGTGACACTAAAAATAGTAAGGTTTTTTTCCATTGAGGATCATAAAAGCTTTTTTGTCTTTTATACAGTAAGGAAATGTTTTCAGACCATGTGTACTACAACCAGATAACATGCCATATGCTGGAAAGTCACTAATCATCCACATCAATGAAGCTTATAATATGAAATTTTTATTCGCAGCAACATCATATGTATTTACACCATCACTAAACAATGCATTTAACTCATAAATCAATGGTTTCAAATAACCATCAATATTCTTTTTTGGATGTCCTGGGATTAATAGAATCAAAAAGATATAAGGCTCCTTCATCAACATCCATGGAGACAAATTGTATGAAGTTATAAAGATATGCCAACATGAATTCTAACTACCATAAGAACCAAACAGTCAAAAACTATCAGTAGAAAGACCCAATCACACATTTTGGTCTTCTATAGCAACAGACGAATGCAGACAATCAAAATAATTCCATGAATCACCATCAGATCGATGATTCAAGCTTCTATCAGTTGAAATCTTTGTTTTGTGCCATGACATCATCGACGTTGTATTCTAAGACATAAATAAATACTACAACCGAGGTGTAAGGGGGAAATATCTCAACTATTTTACTATATTCGATCTATATTTCCCTGGTTGAGCTTATTTATACCTCTATTTTCCACATGTGGAACAACTATCCAAGCACTCATTTTCACCAGAATATAAGATGCAATCATTTGGACATGCATGAATCTTCCAATAACTAAGGCCCAGATTACAAACCAGCCTCTTGCTCTCATAGTAGTTTGTAGGAAACACATTTTCTTCAGGTAACAATGTTTTAACCATAGAAAATATCTGATCAAAACAGTTGTCTGACATTGAATTATATGATTTAATAGCCATAAATTTTGCAACAACTTCTGATTTTATTATCTTTCAATCGGAATATAATGCATCCTTAGCAGACCTCAAAAACTCAGAAAATTTGGATGGTTCCAACTTAGGAGTTAAATCAATATCATCGTGAGTTTTAGTTTGTTGCACAGATGGACCTGTAACATCATGTACTAAATTTGGAAAACGTGATTGATCTGGAATCAAGATATTATGATCTTCTCTAGAACTGCGTTCACCGTGCTGATACCAAAAAACATAATCTGGTTGAAAACCATACCGCAAGATATATCCCCCAATGTTGTCAACTTTGTCAAACGTTCTCAGATCACATTTTTTACAAGGACACTTAATTGTGCCTTCGGAAACATATTCTCGTTTTGATGATGCAAATGCTATGAAAGCTTTAACACCCTCAATAGATACATGATTTAAACTAGAACAATTTGGATTTCTTCACTAATTTATACAAACACGATCATCTAATAATGACTGATTTCGACTCCCTTGTTCCATATGTTTCTACAAAAAATATAAAATCATCACTATTTTTGAATAATTTGAAATTATAAAAACATTATCTGAAAATAAAAGATAAATAATTACAACTACTTCTTAATAATTACCATTAATTAAGGGTGACCCAATTTTTAGTGGATTGATAGCTACTCTTTTGTCTGACGGCTCATTTATTATAATTTATTACTAATTATTACAATTTATTACTAATTATTACAATTTATTACTAATTATTACAATTTATTACTAATTTAGCAATACATAGAAATACTTAGCAAAATGAAAACTGCTTGAATATTGAAAGGAAATTTGGTAATCATTTTTGTGGATATGATTACAAATTTTCCCTTTATTATACGAGCAGATTTTATTTACTAATTATTACTAGTTATTACAATTTATTACTAATTATTAAAATTTATTTTTAATTATTACAATATATTACTAATTATTACATTTTATTACTAATTATTACAATTTATTACTAATTATTACTAATTATTATAATTTATTACTAATTTATCAATACTAACCAATTCTTAGCAGTACTTAGCAAAAATAAAAACTACTTGAATAATGAAAAGAAATTTGGTAATCATCATTGTGGAGATGATTACAAACTTTCCCTTCATTATCCAAGAAGATTCCGTTTACTAATTATTACAAATAAAAAAATTATATTATCAATATTTATGAAAAAACAATATTAATATTATTAAAATAATTAAAAATAATAAAATATTAATATTATCAATATTCGCAACAGGCTTTGCTCTATTCTTAACATGTTCAAATCTTAAAGGGTTTTCAATTGTCAGGTCATGCACAATAAAAAGTTTTTGTCAACTATGTCCGATGTAAACTCTATAATTTTCCTTGCATGGTTAATCACCTCGCAATTAGTGTTGCAATAGGACGACCAAAGTAATGTCGTTCTCGTCTATAAGAATCATCTCAAATGACCCTTTACATAGATCATTCTTCCTTAAAAATTTGATGGGACATTAGTATCTTTCCCTTAAATTTTCAAGGAAGAATGGTCTAGGTAAAGGGTCATGTGAGATAATTTTTATAGATGAGAAGAGCCTGACTTGGGTGGTCCTATTGTAATGCTATTTGCAAGGTGATCAACCAAACAAGGTCAATTACAGAGTTTACATTAGACATGGCTGACACAAACATTTTATTGCGCATGACCTGATAATTTGCGACCCTTTGAGATTTGAACATGTTAATAATAGAGAAAAGCCGGTTGTGAATATTTATAATTTTAATATTTTATAATTTTCTTATTATTTTAATAATATTTATATTGTTTTTTCATAAATATTGGTAATATAATTTTTTATTCCAAGTAATTATTGCTAATTATTTCAAATTATTGCAAATTATTGCTAATTATTGGTAATTATTGCTATTTATTTCAAGTTATTGTGAATTATTGATAATTATTGGTAATTAATGGTAATTAATGGTAATTATTGGTAACTATTGGTAGTTATTGCTAATTATTGCAAATTATTGCAAATTATTGCAAATTATTTCTAATTATTGGTAAATATTTGTAATTATTGTTAATTATTGGTAATTATTGGTAATTTTTACTAATTATTGCTAATTATTGCTAATTATTGGTAATTATTGGCAATTATTGCTAATTATTTCAAATTGTTGCTAATTATTACTAATTATTGCTAATTATTTCTAATTATTTCAAATTTTTGCTAATTAATTCTAATTATTACTAATTATTGCTAATTATTACTAATTATATCTAATTAATACTAATTATTACTAATTATTTCAAATTATTGCTAATTATTGCTAATTATTGCTAATTATTGCTAATTATTGCTAATTATTGCTAATTATATCTAATTAGTACTAATTAGTACTAATTATTACTAATTATATCTAATTATTACTAATTATTTCTAATTAGTACTAATTATTTCCAATTATTACTAATTATTACTAATTATATCTAATTATTACTAATTATATTTAATTATATCTAATTATATCTAATTATAACAAATTATTACTAATTATTACTAATTATTTCTAATTATTACTAATTATATCTAATTATTACAAACTATATCTAATTATTACTAATTATTACTAATTGTTACTAATTATATCAAATTATATCAAATCATTACAAATTATTACTAATTATTATTAATTATTACTAATTATATCTGATTATTACTAATTATTGGTAATTATTACTAATTATTGGTAATTATTACTATTTATTGGTAATTATTACTAATTATTGGTAATTATTACTAATTATAGGAAATTATATCTCATTATTGGTAATTATATCTAATTATTACGAATTATTGGTAATTATTACGAATTATTGGTAATTATTACGAATTATTGCTAATTATTGCTAATTAATGATAATTATTTCTAGTTATTGATAATTATTGCTAATTATTGCTAATTAATACTAATCATTGTTAATTGTTGGTAATTATTGCTAATTATATCTAATTATTGCTAATTATTCCTAATTTTTACTAATTTTTACTAATTACATCTAATCATTACTAATTATATCTAATTATATCTAATTATATATAATTATTATTAATTATTACTAATTATTAATAATTATTACTAAGTATTACTAATTGTTACTAATTATTACTAATTATTACTAACTATTACTAATTATTACTAATTATTACTAATTATTACTAATTATTACCAATAATACACAATTATTACTAATTATTTCTAATTATATCTAATTACATCTAATTATTACTAATTATTACTAATATTTTGTTATCATGACTAATTATTACTAATTATTACTATTTATATCTAATTATTACGAATTATATCTAATTATTACTAATTATATCTAATTATTACTACTTATTACTAATTATTTCTAATTATATCTAATTACATCTAATTATTACTAATTATATCTAATTGTTACTAATTTTTGGAAATTATTACAAATTATTGGTAATTATTACTAATTATTGGTAATTATTACTAATTATATGTAATTATTACTAATTATTGGTAATTATATCAAATTATTGGTAATTATATCTAATTATTGGTAATTATATCTAATTATCCCTAGTTATATCTAATTATTACGAATTATATCTAATTATTACGAATTATATCTAATTATTACTAATTATTAATAATTATTACTATTTATATCTAATAAGTACTAATTATATCTAATTATATCTAATTATATCTAATTATATCTAATTGTTACTAATTATATCTAATTATATCTAATTGTTACTAATTATTACTAATTATATCTAATTATTACTAATTATATCTAATTATTACAAATTATTACTAATTATATCTAATTACTACTAATTATATCTAATTAATACTAATTATTGGTATTTATTCCTAATTATTCCTAATTATTACTAATTATATCAAATTATTACTTATTATATATAATTATTACTAATTATATCTAATTATTAGTAATTATATCTAATTATTACGAATTATTGGTAATTATATCTAATTATTACTAATTATATTTAATTATTACTAATTATATCTAATTATTACTAATTATATCTAATTATCCCTAATTATAACTAAATTCTGCTAATTATCTATAATAATCTCTAATTATTTCAAATTAACAATAATTATTTATAATTATCACCAACAATATCAATTTCTTACTAAAAATAAATATAAATAAAAATCAATTTAAATCTAATTTAATTAGAACTAATAAACAACAATTAAAATTAATATAAAAAATTAAATAAATATGAAAAAAATACCTTAAACTTTGATATTCTGAAGGTATTGACGCCTTCCAATTGCTCTTCTATTGAAAACTTCAACTAAAAGAAAATTTTCCCTTAAAACTAGAGAATGAAGAGAGAAAGAGAGGAAGATTTGAGTGATTCGAAAAAAAAAACATGTGGAGGTATATACAGGTTAGATTAGTTGCGACGAGGTTTTTTGCGATAGGTTTCCCGGCACTAATAGTTGTATTTCCGACGGGGCACGTCACAAATACCCTTGCCAACATTAATTACGGTTGGCAGTTAAAAGGGTATTTGCGACGGGTCCCATCGCAATTAATTCCTACCGACACTCTTTTTACGACGGGACGACATCCCATCGCAAAAAGCTATTAACCGCCGCCGGGTATTTACGACGGGTACCGTGGCAAATACTGTTGCGCGGTTTGGCGTGCAGGCTGTGCGGTTTGGCGCGCAAGTCGCGCCAATGTATTTGTGATGTGAGACATCTACCTGTCGCAAATAATATTCATGCAGTTTAGCGCGCAAGTCGTGCCAAACTATTCGCAACGGGAGACGAAATCCCGTCGCAAATAACCCATCGCAAATATTGTTTTTTCCCGTAGTGAATGATCTATGGGTTGGTGTTTTGATTGTTTGAGGAGGATGGCATTATTTCAAAACATGCTCATCATTCACTTCTCTAATGATATACTGTAGCATGTCATAGTTATATCTAGTGGTGGATGTGATCTTTTTTGGATTATAAGGTAATTTTTTTATTTTTCTATGACCATCTGAAAATTATTACGATTTTTTTAATGATGTACCTCATCTCGGTGATGAATAAATTGGTACATTTTCCATGTTTAGTAGTGAAGAAAAGTTTATGTAGACCTCCAAGATAAATTTAGTAGGATATCTTATAGGATTGGAGTTGAATAATTTTAATGAATCACCCACTGGTATGGTTTTATGTGAACCAATTATTGCTATGTTATAGTTAATGGGATACTCTTTAATGGTGGGGAGTGTGGTTCTCCTACCAAGAGTGTTCTTATTAATGGACCATGTCCATGCTGATGTTGACGGTCTATGGTTTTTCTTCATACCCTTGGGATGAACAAACTATGAGTGAAAATTTATTTTGTTGGGTATCATGATGAGATTCACTACATAATTTTATTTCAATCACCATTTTGAGTTGAGTTTGGGATGATTACTCTAGAAAATAAGTGGAATATCATGGAGGATATCATAGAATAAAGGTGGTATAAAAGTGAATTTATTCCTATGTAATTGAATCCCAGTTTCACATAGATCATAAGAGTCAAAAGATGGATAAAGATTGTGATATTGGGTTTCTTTCAAAATGATATTATATGATGATTTTATTTTTGTTTTTTATATTTAGTTGTATCTTTTTTTGATGAAAATGTTTAATGGTGGGGAATAAGTAATGACCATGGTTTTTTCATTTTAAATACATAACTCATTTTTCAGTTTCAAATTCATGAGTATTCTAAAGGGGAAAAAAGTAAATTTATATTAATAAATGTCCATGTAAATATTTTACGATGGTGATATTGATCTTGAGGGTCAGTGTTTACCCCCAAGATGTGTTTTTATGTAATTTTAAGCTATACAATTTTTAATATATATTTAATTTTTATTAAATAAATAAAAATACATTCCACATATTCCAGAGTTGATATCTCTTTAAAAAATCAGATGTAAATTCTGACACCATATTTGTTGTCAGTGAGTGGTGTTTTACTAAGGGAATGTATAAAATTATTTAGGATTTTAAGATTAGTTTAGGCATATTTTTGGTCTATTTAAAAAGTGGCTTGGTTGGAGACACCCTAACCTTATCCCTATCTCTATAAATAAGATTCTTTACAATTTTTATGGGAATAACAATCACTAAATTGGGAGAGAGAAATCCTAGAAAATATAAGGGATACCAATTCATGATGCTAATGAAAAAGATCACAGATCGAAGGAGGATCTTTAATGTGAAAAGGAATCTCATTGAGTCAAAACATCATTATTTGGTTTTATTCAATTTACACAAATTTTAATGAATTTTTTCATTAGATTAATATTTTTTTAATAATTTTTTAATATCCATTTATAATAGGGGATTTACGTGGTTATTTATGATATCAATTTTAATATATTACATTGATTACAATTAATCATGTAATATTTTCAAATATTTTTTAATCCATCACATGTCTAAATATCACAAGTAGTACCTTTTGATCACTACTATGTTTGTCTTATACAAGCTATTTTTTCAATTTTTTGATAAAAATTATTGCGAAAGATAATTTAGGTGGGATGATTCCTAACCAACCACCATTTCTTATTTTCCTCTCCATCTTATTTTCACTACGGATTGATGGGGGGACCATAAAGGGAGATACATTCAATAAATAGATACTAATTACATCCAACATTTTTGGAATTGTGAATAAAGTGAAAGAGTGGTGTGGTAATATCTTATTGTGAAGCTGATGGATATATTTCATGGGTTTACTGGGGATTTCTCCCAGATTAGAGGTTCCAATGGGCTAATAAGTCATTCAATGGAGGTAGTAATGGCCATTGAAGGCATGGAGGTTACATCCGGGTAAATCTTATTGAGAAGTGGATAATGAACATGGTGGAATCTATGACGGTAGTGGTAAAAATCATGGGTAGATAATTTTTATAGTTCATAATTTTTTAATCACAATGTGTGTACTTCCTGGAACAAACTCACACACACATCATTTACCATTTTCATAGAGTAGATATAATTCATATAGGTTTATAAATATTACCTGGTGTGTGACTATAGTTCATACATAATGTATTTAGGGACCACATAGATCATGGTGTATTAAAGTACATTCCAATGAACATTTTCTGGACCCGCACATCACGTGTACCAGTCGACAATGATAGTGACCCACATAAATAGTGATAATAAACCAAGGAGGGGAGGGACATAGAGAATTAGTGAATTAACTTATTTTTTAACTTTTGAAACTCCAAAAAGTATAAAATTAATGGAAAATATTGTTGACCAAATTCTAAACACATATCAATAAAAAAAAAACCGTCAGATCAATAAATGTTTACAAAGTTCCCCAATTAAAGTGAATATATATATATCTTTAGATTTATTAGGTAAAACATGTGATCAAATAACCCACTAGTCATCATGTATTATGAAAGACCTAGGATTATCCTTGAACTCACAATAAACAATGTGTCTCTAAACATTTATAATATTCTCCCATATAAACAAAGATAAGATTATCTAAATTAGTAACACTAAAAGAGTATTCTAATAAATAAGAATTGTATCAATTTGTTATTTTAATTCATCATCATCCTCATCCCATTATTGACTTGTTCTTACTATTATTCTTATCTGTATTTACTATTAATTACCACTACACACACACTCACAATATATTTCTTTTTCCTCTGAATATTTATACTCGCATAATAGCAAGATTTCTTTAACTTCATTCAACACTATTTTTTCATACATTAATTTTATGATCAATTTTTTGTTTTATTAGTTTTAGTATATTTGAGACTGTATTTTTAATACATTTAATGTTTTCTATAGGCATATTCTTTATGCATGGTCTGGTAAACCATTTGTCCATATCATGTTAGTATTCCCAAGTTTCTCAGTTCTTACCATATTATTAGTGAATGGTTGGGGGAACCATGAACACTCTAAGGAAAATAGTGAGATGAGATCTTGTGATTTTATCTATTGTTCAAGAATAGATAATTATTAATAGGAAGCATGTGGCTAAACCAAAAGACCATATAATGTGTTTCAAATTAATAATTTTATATTCTAACATTCTCATTTTAAAAACCCTCTTCTAATTACTCTCCCTTAATTCATTAATGAATATATACAGAGCTTCAAGGTGTGTCCCATGATTCTCTACTATAGAATTTTTGAATCTTTATCGATTCCAAGTGATGTTATTGTAGGTTATATTTTCTTTTTCATCACTTTCTCTTCTTTTTCTTATTTTCTTCACTTTACATCATCTTATTCTCTCATAAGGCCATGATTTCAACTCTAGATGGAAATGATTTATTTAACTTTTGATTTTTGGTGGCCAATTCTCATGAATCTCAACATGAAACCTACTATATATATGTTCATAAAAGGTGAATTTTTTCTTTTTTTTATGGTAGTTGTGTCTATTTTATTTTGTTTCTTTAAAATATCTTGTGTTCTTGATCTCTATATAGTTATTTATTCCTTTTAAATAAATGGCATGCAAATTTTTATGATGATAAAAATGATTATTGTCATCTCAATGGTTTAAAGTATAAAAAATGTTTTCAAATTGATCTTATGTATTATATAGTTAAAACCAATATATAAAGATAACCAACTATATGATAATATTCTTCCAAGACTTATTTATGAAAATAAAAGTTTTGAAAATGAATGTTTTAGATACCTAATAACATTGAAATGTTTTCTCAAATTAGTCACTTAAAGAAATATACTTAATATTATTATTTAAATGAGTCATTTTAAAGTAATTTTATAGTTACTAATATTTGGTATTCATTTGTTATCATTTTATGAATTTTTCTTTTTAGTTTGATTCTCATGATGTGTAGTGATATTTTAATAGACATATGGGTTTTATATTTAGTTTTTAGAATGTGAATGTGAGGAAATGATGTTTTATTCTGTTTAGAAAGTAATATTTCTATTGCATCAAATAATACTAGGTTTTAAAAATTAATATATAGTCTTGGACCTTGGTTCTGATTTTTTAAGGTCCTCTTGAAAAAAAATTAAAAGGATTCCATAATTTTTATTCCCAAAGTGTCATCAAAGGCTCATTTGGATTTTTTTTGTAGAGTTAGGGTTTGAAACCCCTTTATTTTTATTATTATTTGAGATTCAAGGATACTTTATATTTGTTTTTTCTCGGTGGTGTATATTATGTTTAGATGAAAATGTATTCTTTCAATTAAATTTGTTTAAATGTGAGATGATAGATGATTTTTTATTTCATTGATGTCCTAGTTGATTATTTTTATCACCTCCATTAGATTGATCCTGGAAACCTTGGGTATAAGGTTAAAGAATACAAGGTTTAACATCAATAGAAATTAACATGATATACATACCATTAGATTAATACATAGTTTTTAAACAATTTAATGTCATAGAAATGACTAAGAACGTGGAAATTTATGTAGTTCTCTCTAACATCCCATAAAGGAAGGGTTATAGTTGATTATGGTCAGATATTATTGGTCTGGTCATGGAGATAGAAAGAGGATACTAAGATTACATAACCTTAGGTACCTTACTGATATTCCTTTCATGTTTATTCTAATTCCTTTATTAAGTTGATACTATTTATATTTAAATATTTTCATTTATTTTCCTTTTCATGAGTCATTAATATTTATGATTTCCTATATTTTATCTCTTGAGTTTTAATTATTTTTTATCAATTAGGAATTAGATTAAAAAAAATTTATTGAAATTGAATTGGTAAAAATATTAGGACTAATTACTTCATATTCTAATTTTTTAAAAGCATTTATGTGGGTTTTTTAAAAAAAATAATAAATTTCAAAAATTTGTTGTTTTTGTTAAATGAAATGGTTCAGTTTTTAAAATGTGAGAGATATGTATTACTCAAGTTGTTTTTTTCTAAAACTATTACAGAGTCAATATTTTATTGAAATTTACTTTTAAACCAGGATTTATGAAATATCATCTGAAAGGAATCACATAGAGACTCTTTTGGTGACATATTACTTGGATTATGGATCACACCCTACTCATAACACTCAATGTTTGTAGATATGGTGGATTTTGTAGGATATGTTTTTGAATAATCTTATCATTATGGACTTATTCCATTCAGGTTACCAATAGGGAATATTACACTAGTGGATTTTAATGCTGACATTAGGTCACAATGAAGTTTTATATTTTTCTTTTAGCTTCCATTGATTAATTTCAGGTAATATATATAATGTCCATTTCATCCCTCTTATATATTGGGACATTCTATTTGGTGTGGTCGAACCTCTTTTACATTATGCTTTATCTGTTGGTGTTAATTTCTTGTCATGCTTTTCTAGTTTTTCACTAATATAGAAACTTATTAGTTTGATTTAATGGTAGTTATTCTTACAAAAAGGTCAGGGAAGATTTTAGGTAAAATTCCAGAATATATTTTTTATTATTAGTTATGAGAAAAAATTCATAATAGTGATTATATGATTCTTAAACACTAGTTTCTAGCTTATGGGGATAGATAACATCTATTTATGTTGAAAATTTTATACCTGATGATCGATTTTAGGGACTGGATTTTTGCGCAATCAATCCATGGCGAGTATAATATCTTTGAATGGACTCTAACAGGTTTGTTTTCAGAGCCCAAAACATCCAATGACTCTCATATCCGTGATTCATGGACCTACATTCCAGAGATAAGATCTCTTTGAGTAACTTGGACAATGATAGATGAGAACTAACATTGATCGATAGGATTGGAACTTAGGATCATCACACCCTTTTGAGGGGAACTATTTCCTATTCTAGGACTCTATTATAGATATAATCTAAGTTCATATGATTGTGAATCAATGGTTCATTCTCAAGAATGTGTCCTTGAACTACCCCTAGAAACAAGATCAATCAAAAATACATATGGTTCTAGAATCATATGTATATATCCAAGGTTCTCTATCAATGTTACCCTTATATAGGAAAATCTAAAATCCCAGAGTTATTTATTGAGAGTACTCTAGTTTGAGATGTGTGGTGAGGTGCTCTAGAGTTTATCCTCAAATGGGGAGATGGGAATTTTTTCGATGATGGTACAAAACCTATAAGATAGGTTTTCTATGTATCCTCCAGAGTGGAATCAAAACCCATGTAGTTCGGTGCCACTTAAACAGACACATCAACTTTTAGAGTCATGCGACTAGGACCCAACCATGTATTTTAACATAATGAAACAAAGATATCTAGGTGAAAGGTACCTAGTCAAGATTTTATATGGGACTTATGTCGATATGGACCAAGGGACCCAAAAGTGGTGTGGTCTTCTCGGTGAACATGACCCTACCAGGGATGTTCCCAGAGAATATTAGGATGGATTTTAGGGCTGTGTTTGTCCCTCAAAGAGGATTTCTATCTATCCCATTTGGTTGGAAATAAAATTTCATTTAGTTCAGTATCCACTGCATTTTAATTTCAAAATAGTGATGATAAGAGTGAACCAATGTGAAAATGAAGGAGTGGACGAGATAGGTGAATTATCAAGATTAAAACCCTGATGGGTTTCCTATGTATCCTAGTTTTTTGGGAATAAGAGTCCATGTAGTTATGAAGAAGTTAGGACTTACATGTTAGAGGAGGTCCATTAATGGTGGATTGATGGGGATTGCATCTAGGGAGAAGTCCCATTGTAAGTGTATTTATCTATGTCATATTCTATGTGGGGTATACACATGGAAGATTCCCATTTGGATTATGGTTGGGGCTTATATCTATGATGAAAAAGAGTTTGATGTTTGAGACTATGCAGATGTCATGATTTCCACCAACCTCTAATCCAACCAGAGTCAGGATCAGGGTGAGAAACTGGTGGAAGAAGTAGATCTGATGAGAGCACAACCCCTCCCCTCCACTAATGGATGGTGTTGGAGACAAAAGGGGGAGGAAAGGGATTTGAATATTATTATTTTCTATCTTGTTTTAATAATTAGGATAGCCTTATTTGGAGATCAATCTGGATATGTCCCAGGATGAGGTGAAGGGGGGATAGAGTGCCACCTTCTATAAGAAAGGATAGGGGATTACTTGAGTATGAGTGCCCTAAAATTTGTTTTGGGAAATCATAGGAGCATCATTCCTCATCAAAAGGAATTCATGTGTGATATTCTATGTTTATCAATGGATCTCATCATAGATAATGAACAGTGATTCCACTTAATCCTTAGAATAGGGAGGCTCACGTGAGTAACCCAAATCTAGAACATAGGTTACCATGAGAATGTGAACTCATGGAAATTTGACTAATCTTCCTTACTGTATGGATTTCCCACCTGACTCCACTTACTATTGGTATATAAATTCAAAACTGCCTGTTTATGTTCCCAATGGTCTCATAATATAGGTCTAGTGGCTTTGAGAGATGCTTTTTCCAAATGTCGTTAGACTGGATCAGAGAGGGAATACATATGATATGATGGAAATTTAAGGAAATGACTAGAGCCAGAGGATAAAACACACTAAGATACCCCATTCCTCTTAACAGGCTCTTATGCAGGATGGGGATTCCATTGCATAACATGTTGCTATGTGAGTGATGGATCCATCCGCATTCCATGTTGGTATGTGGACTTGGTTTCAATCCACTTAGATTTATTCTATACAGGGAAATATTCCATATGTGTTGCAAT
Source organism: Viscum album (assembly GCA_963277665.1). Taxonomy (NCBI): domain Eukaryota; kingdom Viridiplantae; phylum Streptophyta; class Magnoliopsida; order Santalales; family Viscaceae; genus Viscum; species Viscum album. Next base: position 191,186,889 of record OY728151.1, on the reverse strand, counting down.
TTTCTATGTGGGATTATGTTCTATTACATGGAGATTTTTTACATGGAGAAGGGTTCCACTCGCAAAACTCTTTCCTATATAGGATGCCTGATTTAAAAGGGGACATTGGTTCTATGCCTCATAGAGAGTTTATCCAAAAATTATGTGGGGTTCACATTCTTCCAATTGGTTTTTTCTCCTCAATTATATGTAGTGGGTTTTATCTACTAGGAATCGTCAAAGGAGTCAATATTTTACAATGGTATCATTTTATGTTCCACCATTGATGAATCACCCCAGGATCCTTTCATGGTCTTATTTATAGAGTGGTGGAGTAACTGGATACCCTTGTAATTAGTGGACTGGCTACATCTTATGGGGAATCCCAGAGAGGACATAGTTAGTAAGGGGGCTTTGTGGTCACCAAAATCCCTTCCTGGCTCTACAAAAAACTTTTTTTCATCCATGGGAGCTGATGACACTACATTTCACCACGAACAAGTTCATTAAGGGGAAATAATTTATAGGGGGTTATATCACCACCCATTTTTAAAAAAATACTCAATGTAATTTGTGAGATCCACTAGATCCACCACTAACATATAATATTTACATTCATGGGTATTTCATGGAGAAACATACTTCCATGTGAAGCGGTGGTCCACAAATGGATTTACCCTTCTCAGCATTGCTTTCTTTGTAAATATTCATCTTCTGGTTGAATTTTTCATTCAACTTGACTTTTAATTTAATTTTATTCCTTTTCGAAATTGTAAAATGTGTTTCTTTATTATATGAGGAATTATCAAGACCCATAAAATTATCTCCATCATAATGGGTTCTGTTTGGGATGAACATGAGGCTATTCGAATGTAGAATATGGTATTGAGTTGAACTGGTTTGTGGTACACAGGTGGACATATAGGAGGGGAACACACCTGTATATTGGGGGGACTAACTCATTTTTTCTTCACTATGTTTTCTAGGGAATTAAAAGATCTCATTAATCTTATACCACATAATATATCGACATACCATTTCCTTTACAGATTCCTTTCCCTTTGAATGGGAACTTTGCACCCTCAAACTAAAATACTCAAGAAGCAAAGGGTGAGTCTCATCCTATGCATAGCGGGGAATGCTTTACATATGGATTGTTTTGAGAATGGATGCTTCACTAGCTAAAGCTTCACCATACAATTTTTTTGGAATGATGGTCCAGGGGCTGATGGTTTCCACAAACCTTCATTATGAAAACCAATATTTCATTCCTTTCTAATTTTGATGTAAACTTATTTTAGTGGATCCATTTTAAGGATGATAATGGATATCCTTATCATTTTAATGAATGAAACCAAAATAAGAATTAACATGGTCATGAATGTTGAATATGTTCACTGGTTCTACATAATCCCTCAAGATAGTACCCTGAAATACCTCCTTCTACTAGAACTTATGTCCTCACCACTATCTAGTCAATTTCCAATTTATAATTTTGGACTCCAAATGACCAACCTCTACCAAAAATGGGTTAGAACTTACCTACTACCTTTCTTTAAATTTCTTAAGGGAATGGTCAAGAAAATATTTATACTATGGGGGAGATCATATGAGATTTGGGTTGAGAAGACAAGTTCATCCTAACTGGATCCATGGGGATGTAATGTAATCAACATAACTATAATACATCCTTGTAACATATCATCAATGATTACCCATCCCTCGTAAATCCTTCACGAGGTAATACTAATGGATGATTGAGATCTAAATGGGATCTATGGTATAGATTGTGATTATTTGATGAATTATATTTGGCATTCTTGGAACATCAAAACTGCATGGAATTTCCTAAATAGTTGGAGGATGTTAATTTGTACCACACAGTGTGGGTTTATCAGTTTTAAATTTATTAATAAGATGAGGTACTAGCTAAACTAAATAGTCACAGATGCTCAAGAAATAACACCTTCTAATAGTCACATGGTGTATTCATAATTATATTGTGGGATATCTAATAGCTAATAGGAATTCCAATCTGTGGTAATATGTATGAAAAATTCTTACCGGTGTCCAATACCTGGGATAATTTCAAACAAGTGTCCCCTTTTTCATGATATATAATAGTCAAAACCAATAGAGTTTTTTGGTAAACACCTCCATGATCTCTCCCTTATTCCATTTAATGATTGGATAAATATGTTTTTTCAAGTGAATAGAATGAGAATAAATGTCTTCCATGGCCAGAAACATTCAACCGAAAATTCATGAGGCCTTCCAGACTCATATAGTGCTACCCTTGAGAATGAACAATACACCTTATGGGGTTACGAGGTTCAATATGAAATATCATCTGAGCTTAGACTAGTGGTATTCTTCACCATGTTCTTAAGATAATGAGTTTCCTCTCCCACAACATCTATATTGGTGATTGAGTTTTTACCTTGATGATGGAAGTTACTTTGGAAAAAGGGATGCATATCAATTAATCCATCCCCATACATTTCTATATTTATGAATTACTGGGAAATATATAAGAATAATGATATCCACATAATCTTAGTGGTCCATTACAATTTTTATATGGATGGGTGTCATCTCATTTTCCTTTCTATGACTATTTTCATACCATAATAATTCCTCATTCTGATTTTTGTTTGGTCCTACTCAATATTTCAATTATTCATACCAAATATTTGTGTGTGGATAATATGATTTAATATTTGGGTCATTCTTATTATTTTTATTTTGTTCCTCACACTAAACCTCATAGCATAAATATAGATTATGCATGGGTCTCTTTAGACAAATGTTCCTATATCATTGTGCTACGAGATGGAATATTGACAGCTCGTATAGACAAGATAACCATATGAGAACCTATACTAATTGTATATTTTCTAGCCAATTTGGATGCCAATATTAGGTAACATTTCTCCTAGTTACTCATGTAAAAAGGGAATCTCACCCATTATTCCTTCACCAATTATGGCTTATGATATGTCTTGAAGACTTGGGTATGAATGTCCTTATTCACACACAATGTCTTCAACCTTGTTTAATAGAAGTTTTCTAAAATGTGGGTGGTTTACAATAGCAACAGAGTATTGTAAATATTAGTTTGGTGAGTTCAAATACAAATGGATTCTCCCAGCCCTATTCTATCTATGTTATCCTCCTCTGTTCTACTGTGAGGAGGCATTCAATGGGTTGCTGCATGCATTTGAAGGGGACTTCGTCCACACATCCTATATTTGTAGGGAGTGAATCAGACCCCATATCTTTGACTAACATTTTTGGTGGCCCTACTGAGGCCGAACAAAGTAGAACATCACTGAGCACTCATAAAATTGCAAGCAACCCCATATTCTTAGCTTTATAGATTGAACAACCTAATAGGATGTAAGGTTCTACTACTCGATTAAGTCAACCATGGGAGAATCCATTTGACATGAAGGTAGTTACAAATTATATACCCATTATGGAGGAGGTTCCATGATGGGTTATCAAATGCTGTTTGGGGTCACTAGGATATGATGATATGGGCATGACATCAAATATGTACTATCATCACATATACTCCCCTATAAAAATTTTGATGATGTGGAGGACACCTTTTGGTGAATGTTCATTGATTTATCTCTAATGGCTTTAAATATCAGTAGTTGAAAATTCTCGTGTTCCAAATCATCATATATCGAGAAGATATATATATTTTAGAAAAGGAAAACTTTCTCAGATAAATGCCTACTATCATCAAGAAGATCCCTTTAGAGATATTATGGAGGAGTTACACCATCTGGTGGGTGAGGATGAAAATGATTACGACTAAATGATTGCCCCAATAAAAGATTTGTGGGAGTGTGAGGCTTATGTGGTAAGGATAAAGGTGCAAATATAAAAAACATGTTCCAGTTTTGTGCTTATTAAATAGGAAGATCACTATTTTAGGTACTTTTATTAATAAAGTTATTCAAGCAATTTAATCTGAATATAAACAAAGGGTTGCTTTAGAAAAATCCCTAGATAGACCAAATTAAAGAGTGATTGATTTGATGGCCCACATGAGCCAGAATTCTCTGAAATTATTTTAGTCTATATTGTGTCTCTAACTTTTTTATTAACATTAGGGAAGGCTTTGGGGTGTGGATGCTCCATTATTTTTAATTAATGGAATGAAATGTTTTTTTCTCTCTACATATTTTATTTTATCTTTTTTGGAAATGCCAATTAATTATAATTGATCTCTATTTGAATAGTAATCTTCTATAAATATTTATTTACATTATGATCATAGAGAATCAAGTTGAAGTAATCATATGATGATCTAACTTTTTTCTGAATCAAGGGATCCAATGAGCATAATTTGATTATTTATAGGGTTACATTTAAAAACCCTAAAAATGTTGTGTCTTTTCCATTATTACCCACATTATTTCCTAAACCCAATTTCGTGTGGGATTAGACGGTATAACATGAATTTTTATTAGGTTTACCCTTTTGGGTTTTTGACCTAAAAATGTTTTTTTCTCTTTTTTTCTCATATTTCTTTATATTTTTCCTAAAAAATGTGGGGAATAGATTTAGAGAGCTCATATTAAACATTTATCTGTAATTACATTTGTGGGTTTTCATTATGTGAGTTTTTCCTCTTTCCATGGGTAGTTTAGTGTATTTCAAGCTTGGACAAAAATTATGGATGTTTTAGGTTGAAAATATTTGACCATGAATTATAGGGTGAGGGCCATGATTTGGACCCATTGGTTAAGGATGCCCCAATAATTTTCAAAAATGAATGAGAGATTTTTATTTAACTTTATTTTTTTGGTTTATAGATATAAGAAATGATATGGTAAATGGGATCAATGGGTCCTATGAATACATGAAATGCCTCACATAGGGATGAATTTTCCATGGATTATTATCCCTTTTTTGTGTGCAACTTATACAGAGAAATTGGGGAATATTTCTCATAGTTAACAAAAAGGTGTCCTTTGGAAACAGACCTTCTATTTTTGATAGCCATGTAATTTTATGGAAATTTTAATTTATGTCTTTGTGAGACCAAAGTGGGTGGCCTATTTATGTAAATATGTCTAAAAATGATAGGGAATATTTATTGGTATGTCATAATAATGTCATTCCCACATGAGTTTGACTAGTGTAAAGGAGGGTTGAAAAATTATGTAGTTTAATGTTGTACATCCAAGAAATTTTGGACTCAGGATTTAATGTCATTATACTCAGACCAATGGGGTAAATGATTTACTCTTTTTATTGTATTATGACTATTAATGTTTAATCATGTTCAATCATGAAAAGATATAAAATATGTAAAGTATAATATGAAGGGTTTCAGAAAACATGGAGTGAGGTGGAAAGTAAAAATCATAGGGGAATACCAAGGTTGGAAAAGCCTCTCCTTAGACTAAATTTTCCTTTGGATAATAGTCCTTTTTGGTGGGAAACTTATGCAGGGCCACCAGGGCATATTGTGCATTGTAAAAAAATGTTTCCTTAGGACACTGACCTACCATTTTTGATGAAAAAAAGATAGTTATGGGGATTCAGATCTTTCTGAATATAGAGTATTGTTTGTGTATAGGGGGTTCATTAACCTAGAATGTGAATTTCAAGTAAAATTTTCTTGAGAATAGATAGATACATTTTCCCCACTTAAGCATGAGGAGGTACCCTACATAGGTCTTAACCATGCAAAAGAAAGAAGGGGAAAATTTTCATTCATATATGGACCTGAGACATGAGATTTGGGTGTCAATACATATTATATGACACTAGGAATCAAGATAGAAGTTGTTATTTTATGTTTACCCCATATGTGGATTTATTTTACACATAGGAATGGGGAGTTTTTGTCTTCTAAAAGAGATCACCAATGAGGAGGGTTTTATATTGGACTTTCCAATGTGGATTCATTTCATGAAAATGGCCATGGGGGAAATATTCTTTGATGTGTATAGAAAGATTCCACGTAGGTACGACCCATATATTGGGAAGTGGTATTTGGAATAGTTGTTGCGGCTATGACCAAGGATGAATATTGGGTATTATGTTGTTTTAATGTAATGAGATTAAGTATTTGATATAGAATTCCAAATTAACTAGAGGATAATATAGATGGGAAGTCTTAACATGCACATGATGTGATGAAGAATGATAGCATAAACCACGGTTTCAGGGGTTCCTGGATCAAGAGAAAAGATGCAAGACATAGAAGCTATTAGGTCATCTAGAAATAGGAAAATCCTCTCCCAAGGATGAATTTGTATTTTAGTAACATGCCTTTTTTGGAAACTTATACAGATCCACCAAAGAATATTACTCATAATAAAACAAAGGTGTCCTCATGACCCTGAATGTACATTTCAAATGTCTAGGGAGGTTTATGAAGAATCTAAAATCATCTGAAGTATAGAGTTTGATGGACGGAAAGGGTGTATATGGATATATTATAAACATTCAGTTCATGAATACCCATTTATTTGGGAATTAAATACATATATCTGACTCATACATAGAAAATTAGTATCATTGGATTTGTCTATATGCGGGTAGTGGTGAATTTGTTGATATATTTGTTTCATTTGGGATTGGTGGGCTCTAATAACTATCATCCATGTGTCACTATCTATCCTAAAAATACACAAATGAAGACAAATGTAGTTCTTGGTGTACCTGCTAGTATTATGTCATGTGATTTGGACATATATGCCATATATTTTATCATCGTATGGTAATGACGTAAATTGACCCAAAACGAAAGAGGGAGAAATGGGATACTTCTTTGAAAGGTCCATCAAATAGGGCCTATTTTGGAGTCCCCTAATTTGACGTGGTTTACCTGCATAATAGGATATATTTTTATGCATTCTACATCTTGTATAAGGTGATATTATCCAGGAATCACTACATATCCCATGGGATAAGAATCATGCCATACATATTAATATATAGAAATATACCTACATAGGTATATCCTATACACATGGGGGGATATTTTACATTTGGAGTGGATATACTAGGATGAAAATAATGGAATCTCTACGTATCCTATGTTGATAGGAATCAAGACATGCATAGTTCTATAATATGGTTCGGGGGGGGGGGGGGGTGACCAATGCTAAATGAAATGTCCAAACATGTGAGAGAATTTTGATGTAGTGTTGTGAAGTTTGAAATCATGCACCAAGGAAATTTTGTCACTCAATTTAACGTCATACTATTAAGATAATTTGGACAAGAATTTTATCATCATACAGTGAGGACATTGGCAGCACAATTTCATGTCATGTTGCGGGGAAAAATTTTCATAGAAACCATGAGTAAGTAATTGCTAATTGGGATGAGATATTATGGCATTCCTTAGATAAAGGTAAAGGAAAGTGTTAGCCATGATTTTGGGTTTTCCCACATAAAATGAGTTGATATGGTGATTGGATTCCATTAAGAATAAAAAAGTAGAAAAGCCTTCTCTTAAGGAGGAATTTTATTTCAGTTGATAGGCCTATTTTTGGGAAACTTATGTAGATCCACAGGGGAATATTGTGCATAGTAATACAAAGGTGTAATCAGGACATTGACCTTGAATTTTTGATGGCCAACATGTTTTATGAGGATATGAAACATCCCAAATTATAGAGTTTTATGGATGTAAAGGGTGTGCCTAGGTATGTAATAAATATCCAAACCACGATTAGTCGATAAGTATTGATTTCCCTACATTGATCTTTCTCATATGTAGGGGGAATTTGGATTCCATGACAAGTACTTATTGTGAGATCCAGGATTAAAAATATTCTACATATATATGTATTTATATGGAGGATATGTAAACATTTATTTAATTTTACATGGATGGACTCGGGCACAAGGCATGAGTTTCACTACATATCTTGTTATAATGATAATCAATGCACACATAGTTCTTGACATACCATGTAGTTTAAAATTATATATTAAGGACATAGTTTCCTCATTATGATGGGGAAATATATGGAATTACCTTCTGGGTCTTGCTATTAAGAACATGGAAACCCCACTTTATATCTATATACCTTGAACATCTGGGGAATCCATTGATGAGACTCCTAAGCCCACTTGAGCTATTCTAAGTGTGAGAAACAAGGGATGAAAAAGTTTTATCCTACCAAAATGGGATATCATAAAAAAGGATATGGTCATTTTAATTTTATTACATTATCATATATGGGACTAGGTTTAGAGATCTAGGTGTCACTACATATCATATTATAATAGGAATCATGTCAGACATAGTTCTATTAACTTCCATGTGCATGTATGACCCATACGTATGAAAGGGACATTTAATTTTTTTTGGGTGGATGGTGGTCTTGGATATATAATTCGGGAGTCACTACATATCTTTTGAGGGTAGGAATGAATACACATTTCATTATAAAGGAAAATCCATGCATATGATTAGTCCGTACATATGGAAATAGGCATTTTTTTGTGGTAGCTGGACTAGGATGTAGAATTCGGGTTCAATACATATCCTGCAAGGGAAGAAATGTATCCATATAGAGTTCTAAAAGGATGTTCCTTATACTAGTGTAACTAATGCATAACGAGGGTTCAAATTTTACCATTATTTTGAGGTTATGGTCATTTCATATACCTTTACTCTTTGAATATATGGGGGAATACCTTAACAAAATTCCTAAGATCATGTTATCTAGGCTTAGTGTGAGAAATAAGGAATAGAAAGCATTATTCCACCATATATAAGAAGTTAAGGGTACCATAGAGGCATTTCTAATCATGTTCTATATAAAACAAGATATAGGATCGAGGGATACCTATGTATCTCTTTGAAAAATGAGAATCAAAATGTACATAGTTCTATGAAGAAACTTACCTGCATTGGTTTGGTCCATACAAAATGTGGGGGGTATTTTTTTATAATGGATGGGCACAAGACACAAGGTATAGGTGTCACTATGTGTCTCACCTAAATGCAGATCATGCCACATGTAGTTCTGGAGAAAGAGATTTCCCATTTGGATCTCACTCTCACATAAGAACATGGGTATTTTATCTTTCACCCACACTAATCTGACTGATGTGTGAAACACCATTGATTAGGATAATGATATCTATACAATTTAACATAATGTAATTAGAAATATAGATTCCATTCAGTTTAAATTCTTGAGGTAAAGACATTGATCACCCGATGTAAGGGAAAATGCATGTTGTAACCTTCGTTTTAACGTCTTGCAATTAGGACGATAAATCCAAGTTTAAGGTTATAGAGTGTGGACTATACACATAGATTATGGGTATGAAATCCATATTATGGTAGTACAGTTTCATGTCATGTTGTGAAGAAAAAATATATACAATGTAATATCATGTGGTTAGGAAATTAAGGATATATAGTTTAATGTCATAAAACAAGGATGTTTTATCCAATAATATAACATCATGAGACTAGAATGTTTATCACACAGTTTAACATCATGTGATCAAGATGTTTTTTCTTTTGGATACATGAAATATTTCTTCAATATCATTTCATTTGTATGAGCTATAATGAGCTATACATCCCATAGAAATTATGGAATGAACTCCACTATAGTAGAAATTGTGTATGAAATATGGTCCTTCCCATTAATTTTTAATTTTAGTGGTTTCTTTCTGAGTATCATCGGTGTATTGAAAACTAACACCATTTATCCATTGAGTAAAGACCGAAGGAGACCCTTTTTGTTGAAGGATCGAAAAATATGATTCTAATGGATCTCCAAATGGTGAAAGATATGAATTCCATTTTCATTGAGTTGCTCCAATTTAACCAATCATTTTTTGGATTTCATGTCTATGAATAACTAATCACATATTGAAATATGGGGTAAGGGAAACTGAAATTCAAGGGGTAGAACCACCTCTATCCTGTATACTAATGTGTATGGGGTTTTCTGGGTGGTGGTGTAGGTTATGGTATGATAATCCCATAGATCAGAGAGGATCCTGTTTAGCCATGATTTCTTGTCCTTGTGTACCATCATTTGGAGTATATTAGATAAGGTCTTGTTGAAGTCCTCTATCTATCCTCTAACCACTATCTGATAGCAGGATGAATGGTTAGTCTTGATATTATACTCATGATATAGTTTCTATAGTTCTATAGAGTATAAATTAGCATTGTTTTCCATAAATATTGTATGAGGGACACCAAATATGGTGATGATATTGGATTTCACAAAGCTAATAATGTTTTTTTGACCCAACTTCTTTAAGGGTCATAACTTCTTCCAATTTAGAAAAGAGTTAGGTAGCTGTGAGAATATAATTCAATTTCATAGCCATAGGGGGAGGATATAGTTCCACAATGTTCATTACCCATATGGAAAATGGCTAAGAGTACATGGATGTGTGAAATAACTATGGGGGTTGGTGGATGTAATTGGATTGAACATGATATGAATGTAACTTCTTGGTGAATTTAGTGAAAAACCACATCATAGTGGGCCAATAGTGTCCAGGACTTTAAATTTAATGAGAGAGATTGGATCCTGATTGATGTGAACCACATGCTACATTATGCACTTCCTTTATAAAAGAAGAGGTCTCTTCTATATCAATGAACCTTAGAAGGACCTCATCAAGGCCCATCTTATAGAGCAATGTCTGTTTATTTGTACCATCATAAAGAATAATGTTTATTTCTTGTATCTAATTTTTCTCCCTTCGAACCATATCTGGTGGTTTTTCCCTTTTTAATGTAATCCAAAATGGGATTTATCTAGTTGGTGGTTGGATCATATGTCTCACAGATGGGACTAATCTCGCCGATTTCGTATGTGTTGTCATGAACAAACTTTTAGACCATACGACAGTGGGAAATGGGGAGGAATATTTTGTCTCGGTCTAGATCAGCCATAGTTATGGTTTCATTTTCCAATACATCAGCTTTTAAATTATGCGATCGATGGACATGAGTTAATACCTTTTCTAAAGGGAATTTCCCCATTAACCCTTGGGTGCTGTCTAACAAGGGGATTATCTCTTTCTTTTTGATAGCATAATCAAATTGAATTTATTTCGGACCAATTCTAAGTCTCCATTTGTCTTCATGTTTTCTACTTGTGCATGAAGTTCTAGATCTAGGCCTTCAATGAGAGCATGGTATTCTATATCATTGTTTGTTCACCCCTCTAACAGTTAAAAAAAATGAATGACTACCTTTTCTGGATATATGATTATGAATCTCAGCCCTAGTTTATTAATCTAGGGGTGTTCCATCAGTTTTCTTGTCAGACGTCTAGAAGCACTATTAAAACAAATATCCCATGTTTGGGGTCATCTTGAATAGAGAAAAACTCTTCAATGGGTAGTTCTGAAACCAATGAAGTGATTTTTGTTAAGGGGTGTTCTTCTAGAAATTATGCTACATCCTAGACATTGATGAATTTATGAGTCAAAAATTGGATGTCAAAATTAGAAGACAGAGAATGTACTAGATTAGGCTACTAAGTGATATCATAAGATCCTCCTAATACTATAGGTAACACCTCAATTTTTAGAATTTAAATATCATCACAAGATAGTTATTTTCAATACTAGTGTAATGAGTCCCATCATCAACCATGATTCAGCTGAAGTAATAAGTCATGTTTTCACTACCATAATCATTCTTTTTTGTGAGAAGGTGCCTAGGGATTTTTCCAATGCAGTCACATACAAGATGATTGGTCTTCCTTCAATGGGAAGCATTAGATCTGGTAAACATAAGAGATACATCTTGAGATTGTAGAATGCTTCCTAAAAATCATCAATCCATTAATATTCAAGAACGTGGTTCATCAACCAAGTAATGGACAAAAAAATTCCTATAAGGGTTTATATGAATTGATAAATGTAGGTCATATGTCATTGAATTCCTCTAAAATTAGTGAGGTTTCAAGGAGGTGATATTCCAAAGATATCTTCTTCTTCATTGGGTCGACTTCAATGTCATAATGGCATACTACAAAGCCGAGGAATTTCCCTTGAGGTTATAATGAAAGAAAATTTCAAGGGGTTTATTTTCATTTTTTGTTGTCTTAGCTTATTTAATATGATTTCAAGATATTCCAAGTGGTATATGAAGGATTTTGAATTAACAAATAGGTCATTGAAATAACATTCAATGATCTTTCGTAGGAAGGGTTTGAAGATGTGATGCATGGCGCGTTGATATTTAGTGTCAACATTTTTCAAACCAAAGCAAATTACCCTATATAAAATACTACATGGGGGGATAGGAAGGTGATGTTCTCTTCACCTTATCGAGCCATTTGGAAATCTTCATAACTATTTAATATAAGTCTGAGAATGGACCCACAAACACAACCTAGTTGATTGGAAGTACATATTCTTCACTGATCTATTTATATTAGTCATATGGTACCATCTCCAAACTGTTTGGGGTGGTGACCCAATCAATACCATTGACCGAGGGTCACTTCCCTTTCTACTCGTAGAATCCTAAATAAATATAATGTGACTCACATGATTAAAATGGGACCTTATTAGAACACAAAAAACCATTTTTTCCATTAGTGCGACATTTGATACACTCATGGTGGGATGAAGGAATCATTGTATGTTGATGCAAGAAAGGCCTTCCTAGAAGAATGTTGAAGGCTATGTTTTACCAAACCACTAGAAATTATGAGTCATCAATGATGTCTGCAAACTGTGATTTTATTTTTATTTTTCCAAAAAGTTTCAACTCACTTTTTTTAAATCTCAACATGGTAGTGGTATAGGGTGTCATGTTATCCTCATTACAGGCTAATAAGAAAATTTTTCATACTAGGATGAGATTAACTCCAGATCCATTATCAAGGAATAATTTCGAAACATCCATACTATTTATCATTCCAGACACATATAATGGTATTATCTATACTTGTATAATTGAATCTTCTTCTTGTTCCATGAAGGAGATAACTGTATGGTATTCTTCAAGGTTTGTCTATGTCCAATAAATTTCCACAACGACCAATTTAGCTTTAAAGTACTGGGGGGATTAGCAAATCTTATATAAGTGGTTTCATGAAGTATTTCAATAGATTCAAGGAATGTAGTATTGATATCTTGGATGAGACTGAGGATAAATGTTTTAGGATATCACACTTTTGGTCTAGAAGAAAATGTTTCCCTACATGGGGATACTCATTTATAGGTTATTTAGAGGCGTGGACATTAGATAAAAATTGGTTGTCCTTTGGCACAGAAGATAGAGTTTCTTCTGTGATTTTTGGGTTTGTCCAAATTGGCTTACGTGCATTCCATGGCTGATTAGACGTTTATTCCACTTCTAATGGATATTCTAGGATGATCAGGCCAAAGTGTCTTTTGGAAAGAGAAGGGGAGTTTTCCTACTCTTGTTGGGTCATCTGAAGGTCTCTTCTATATGTTTATGCAAAATTGATGATTTGAACTAGGGTGTGGTCATAAATTTGGTTTCTTTCATGATTGTGTCTTCCTAGGTATCCTCAGCTCCTAAAACCTCTTCCTCTGAATCCCATATTGGGTTTATGGAACTCGAGTGTGTAACCATACTCTTCATCATAGAAGGTATACATTTATTGAATGAAATTAATGAAGGTGAAGATCAGTTCCTCATCTGATGACGATTCTACCAAATTTACTACATTCGGTGGTTCTAGTTGGTGGAGCGATTCCCATCTCTTCAGATCTAATGGCATAAAATCTAAGAGTGTTAAATCCATCTTTATACTTAGTGAAGGTTCATATTATTTGACAATCTCCCAATATTTATGTTCAAACTGATTTTTGTATGATCAACTCTTTGAGGATTGTGGGGTTGAGGATGTCGATTGTGTTGCATTAGAAGTGATTGAGGGAATAATCCATTTCTACAATTGTGATTAATGTACACCAAGATTCTAGTTGGCTATTTTTGAGTCAACAATTTATCTAAATTCTATTCCCTTTCCCTAAAAAATCATTTACATCCATATTCTTTATTAGGGCCAGTGGTGGAAGCATATGCCACTTGTGCTGGAAGTGGTCTCAAGTTGAATTTCCTAGAGTCTATCATTTTTTTCAGGAGGTATTTGAAGATGAAACACTCCTCGATGGTGCATCCCAGTATCTAGTGGAAGGGATAATAATCTAGTTTGTCATTGAGACTAAATTTATCATTCATATTTGGATCTAGTAGACGGAAAGAGTTTAATTTCATAGCGGATATAAAATTTTCATGTACTTGATTATCTTGGAATGATTAAACTTTATTCCTCCATTCCTTGAATTGATTTTTCCTAGTTCCCCTCCACTATTCTTGTTGAGTTGGGGGTTTCTATTGATGTATATGGGGACCTACAAAGATTGGTCCAGGCTTGGGATATGCATCATGTGTAGGGTTTTTTATTAATAATGAAATACAATTCATCTCTTCCCTCTATTTCTCCTTAGGACGAAGGGGATACCCAAGACATGAGGTCAGTCTATTGTAAAGAGTCTTCTAATATTTTGGAAATTATAGAGAAATCATGGAACCCACTTCTATATTTCACTAGGATGAGTGCTGTTCAAAACTCTTCACTAAGGTTATCGATGATCATAATAAGAATCCCATATTGGGGGAGTGGCTAGTTCAATGTGTAGGTCATACCTTTTCATCGGTAACTGAATTCTGAGATTATCTCATTCCTTATTACATTGAAATTAATGAGGTTGATAAGTATTGAATTTTTTAATGTTGAGATGAACTGAAAAATAAACAACCACAAGAGATCCTCCCATCCTATTATGAGATGAGTAGGAAAACTTATATACTATACAATGGATGTCCATGGAAGGGTTCCAATGAAGCATATGAGTTTATTTCTTTAGGGTTCCCATCATGGGATCGTAGTAAAATTCATAATGCATCAGATTTTATCCTGGGTTACTTGACACATTGACTATTGGGAACACATGTTTACCAAAATTTGGTGGTGGAAGAGTGTTACTTACATAGTTAGAGTATGGATTACATTTCAGTTGTATTGGAGTGATATGTCCATCCAGGGCTTCCAACCGAGCTTCTATTGACTCTATGGTATTAATGGGCAATTGTTGCATGTCCTGTTGAACCTAAGAATGGGCAGGCACAATAGGGGGAATGATTGGATGTGTTGTCTCTACTGGAATAGGAGACATAATTTCAAATGGGGAAAATTTTAGAAGATTCTCATGTACCCATACTAGTTGATTACTTAATGGGGGTAAATATTCATATCCATCCATGATTGGGTCTAGATATTTTGATGGAACATCTTCTATTTTAGACAAATGTCTTGGCCTTGTTTTATTTTCTAGAAAAAACACTTCTAGTTGAGGCATTATCACTAGCATTATAAGTTGAGGCTCTATTTGAAGATCATATTTGATAAGATGGATTCCTTGAATTATCTTAGCATTGATGCACCTCAAATATTTCATTTCTTCCTCCTACTGAGAAAATCATTCCTTGATCATGAGGGGCTTTTTTATGTAGGGGAGGAGGATAGTCATGTATGACCTTTATTTAATTCTTTCCTCATTCAGGGATTTTTTGAGGGGTGGTAAAGGATTGAATGGGGGAAAAATGAAATTTATGGAGGGCCCCTGGTTCCGAGTATACACACTTTAATTCTTAGTGTGGATCAAATTACAAATGGTACCATCCCCTCTATTTTCTTATTCATTTGTATCATTTTTAGTGTGTCTTATAAAATTAGCATACATAATATTTACCAATGCATAACACATTTTTGGTAGAGTACGATTTATCAAATACTAGTGTCATTTTCACCATTAATTTGATATCCTTCTTCTATTCTAGGATCTTGTTTGGTCCTATTGGAAAAGGGTAACACGAAAAGAACTTTTTACAACCTTACCATAAACCTTACTTCTAGATAGATTGAGTCACGAGATGGAAAATAATGAGATAAATATTTATTTTTTCTTGTTCTTATATGGGAAAGGACTGATTTGCACTAGGTGTGTGTTTGAGGTAAAAATACCCCCATCCATATAGGCTGATATTTCTCCCTCTCTATTATTTTTGTGCCTCATGCCTGATTTGTTGGTCTTATGGGGGGGGGATTTTTGTTAAATATTCCCCCAGACCCATGGGCTAGAAATGATCTTGTACTGCATTGGTTGTTTCTTCTATTACTGCTTTCTTGATCTCCCAAACTCGCATTTAAGTGTGAGAAATATATAGTGTTGTGTCTACAATTGACATAGTGTTTATGGGTACATTAACAATGAATGATGATTAGATTATCTTAGGAAAGAAGACTATTGAATATTCTTGGTTTCCTGGTTCAGGAGTTGTTTGATGGATCACTCTTTTTAGGCCTGATAATTTTAAGACATACTCCAGGACGATTCTTGTTGAACATGTCACCTATTCAGAAGAATAATTTTATTTGACCACCATTTTGGGATAATTAAATTATAGGATATCATTTCTAATGGTGTTTCTTGGATGAGAAGTGGGGTGAAGTAAAAAACTCCATGCTCCCCCATCCCCAAATATAAACATTAGATTGGGCATCATAGTTAAGATTCCATAATTTTTGAAACACACAGAGGCATGTTAACTGAAGATATTTCTTTTAACTCAATAATTATGATTATCGAGAAGATATAAGGGCTTTTAGGTCTCTTTTATGATGATGTTATTACAATATTTCGACACAGTCAATGCACCCATCGTAGGGTAAGAATATTTCTTTCAACTGGTGGAGAGTTTTATCGATATTGATAAAAATGTTATGTATGCATTCTTTTGACAACTCTATTGGTATGTAGAACTAAGAAGTGGTCCTTGGACAAAACATAAAGGGCATCTAATCCCTAGACAATTGTCTTATCACTAGAAATATATCGTTTTTTTCTTCTTTTGGGGGATCCTCGACTTGATCTTCCCAACTTGAATGCTTCTTGAAGAATTTATTGCAAGTAGTAGGGCCATTAGCTGTCTTCTTGATATGTGAATAGTCTAGAGGTGGTTCAGAAGATGAGCATAGACTTGAGCCATCTTCTGATTGAGAAAGGATGTCACTCGATATTCACAGGGTTTCTGACATGCTTGGCCCCATACTTCCGAACACCTCAGAATATGAGGGCTTCCTCGTGCTTCACTCTGTAATGGGAGGAAATTCTTGACGGTGTGAATTTTGGTTGTGGGGAGGACCATCATAGACGGTACAATTATGGTGAGGGATACCATCACGGATTAATGTCTAAACACGGGGAGAATTTTTGTCGCATATACTACAAGGATGACCTTTAGGGTGGGTGCTAAAAGGGAATGACCTCTTTTCTATCTAATGTCATTATGGGGAGGACCATCACAATAACTACCATAATGAAGAGGAAAAACATCATTGCTTGATGTCCAAATACTAGGGGAATTTATACTACATATACCCTAAAGAGTACATTAAGGGTAGACCATAGAAAGGGGGACCTCATTTCCACAAGATGTTGTTGTGGGGAGGACCTCCAGAATGACTTCCATTATGGGGAGGACTACCATCATTGATGGATGTCTGAATGCAGGGAGAATTTATGTAGCATATACCATTGGGAGGACCATTGGGGTAGAAGATACTAATTGGATGACATTCTTTATATTTGATCTTCTAGCCATAAAGAGGTCTATAGTGATTATAATTGGGAGATATGCTCTCTTAATCGATTGTTTCTTACCCACAAAGTAAGCCTCAATGGTACATTCTCTGGAGAGGACATACAGATCTATTAGTAACAATGGTATGGGAAGGACCTTTAAAAATTCTTCTTCCAAATTCATAATTTGGTTATAGATTGGAAGGATCCTGAGCCTCTATTAATATGTGTTTGATTATGTCAATAACTTTAGATTCTAGCAGTGTAGGGTCATAAATGTGCTCTACATTTTTCAATTTCCCTTGGAATGTTTTATTTTTGGGCACTCTCTTGTGGGAGATTGGGGATATCTTCTATTGGTAACGAACTTCGTAATAGGTTCTTTTTAGTGTAGGTCCTATGATTCCTTCAAGATATTCCGAATAACAACTTCTATATTGTAAGCGATAAGTTCCTGCCCTAGAGTAGTCACCATGGTGGAACAATGTCCCCCAGATACAATGGGTATTTGTCCCAAATCCATTTTTCCATTTATTATGGAATATGGATGACGAACCTCTTGGATTGGAGGAGGGATGTAGGTCAACATTGGAGTGACCACCTCATATTCTGGATGAGTCACCCCACTTGGGAGATTGGGTTGTGGGCCCGACTCAATGTTGTTACTAAGGATGTGATTACGTCTTGAAAAGTTTTGAGGATATGATCCGAAATTGATGTATGGTCCCCCATCATTTCCAGTATGTGTTGAGAAATGTCTTTGTATGAAATAGGAATATATTACCATTCTGATATTGAATTAGGAATATATTCCAATTTTGATACTATATATTTTCCAACGGATATTGACAATTATCATATGGAGAGGCAGAGGAATGAGTCTTCGCTTACCTAATGTCTGTGATACACCAACTATTTTCTTTGGTTTAAATCATATTTGAATAATGGGATTCATATATGAAAGATAGAATTTTCATCTTCTTGATTTACACTATTTTTCTGACAATATTGATATTAATTTTTAGTAATTTGATTATTCTTTTGTTTTATTTCAACCATATTTTACTGGTGAGATTCATATTACATAATATGGATATGTGCCTTCCAATAGTTTTCTATCATATTTGGATGAATGGGATTTGTATGTCACATCATAGATTCGAATATACTCAGAGCTGGTTTCCAACCTATTTAGTTGGAGGGATTCCTGATAATCATCAGTGATTTTCATCAGCCTATAATTTGCTTCCCCATTTGGCATCGGCCTTGGATAATATTATATTAAATTTTTCATTGCTTGTAATTTTCGACTATATTTGGATGGAGGGATTTAAGATATGGAGAAATAATATTTTCATTCCCATGGTATGTTTTTATATTTTCATGGTATATCTCTTCCTAAGAAACTAGGGTGATGACATGTTCCTGGTTATATGATCGCTACCTTGGTAGGTTGCCTGTGGGGCGTATGTTTTTCTACCTTCTGTAGGGACCCTTGGAATGATATCCTCCTCAAGGTGAGGATACTGGGTTACAAGGGATTTGGGGTAAAGTCTTCCAGTAGGGCCCCTGAACTAAAATCCTGTGTAGTAGGGAATAACTCCTTACTAAATAATTCATCTTCCTACATAAGATAATGGATGTATTAATTTTAACATTCTAGGGACATGCACCCAAAATGATTACTAGAGGCTAGAGAATATGCCTAGTTATGGGTTTTCAGTCACTATAGGTTGGGAAGCTGGCCGGATTTCATCGAATGGAGGCCATTTTTTCTACATCTACTGTTGGGAGAGTACCATTCTGATAGTACACCCAGACCAACACATTTTAGACACAAAATTGGAGATGCAGGGTAGGTGACAGAATCCTATAATTTGTGGAGGACTTGGTAGATTTAGTGTTCAACATACATGTCTATTGAAAATCTAGGATTCCATTTGATCAAAGGAAGATCAGAATAATTCCTTCCATATATGTGACAAGTACACACAACAAAACCTCATCATTGTAGCATCTCATGAACACATGTATAATTGATGATATCTCTTGAACGTCTTCTTTTTTTTATGTGAAAGGTGCCTAGAGTGTGGTAACACCACCACATAGGTTAAGGATTTATGTTGGCCACAACATTTTTGTTTCTGACTAAAATATTATGCCCAATGATCGATTACAGGGATTGAGTTTTTCTGTAATCTATCCAAATCGGGTAAAATATCACTAAATTGTAACCAATGTGTTTGTTTATAGATCTAGAAACACCCAATAACTCTCATATCCATGATTTATGGACCTACTTTCCAAAGCTTGGTGCTCATTGGGTAACATATCCAATGAAACTCCAGACCACACATTGGTTGATAGGAAGGGGACACAGAATCATCACCCCCTTTTGAGGGGAACTATCTCCTATTTTAGGACTTTATTATAGATATAATACATTTTCATTTGTTTTTGAATCCTTTGTTCATTCCCAATAATGTGTCCACACAATACCACTAGGTCGAAAGATCCATAAAAAACATGCATGGATCTGGAATCATCTATATTTATCTAATGCTCTCCATCAATGTTACCCTATTATGGATAGATTAGGAATCCCTTAGCCATTTATTGAGACCACATTGTTTTGAGCTATGTGATGAGGAAATATGTATTTTATCATCATATTGGGGGATGATAATTGTTTTGATGTTGGGATCTAACCCGTAATATGGGTTTCTTATATATCATCATGAGAGGAATCAGAAGCCATGTAGTTAGGTTCCACCTAACTAGAAATATCACCTTATGGTCATGTGAAAAAGAGACAACCATTTGGTTTAATGTCATGAATTAAATTTTTCTAGGTGGAATGCTCATAGTCAAGATTTAAGATGAGACATATTCCAATATGGCACAAGGGACCTAGAAGAGGTCTGATGTTTTGAGAGAACATGACCTTATTAGGGATGTTCCCATAAGATATTAGGGTGGATTTGGGAGATGTTTTGGGAATGAAAGAGGCTCCCTTATAACCCAATTGGATGTAAATAAAATAAAAAATAGTTCTGTAGTCCCTGTAGTTTCACATCATGTAGTGAGGATGAGAGTGAACAGATGTGAAACTGATGAAGTGGATGAGATAGGTGAAGTTTTGGGATTCAAAATCAGGGAGGTTTCCTATGTATCTCAGTTAGTTGGGAATCAATTTCCACGTAGTTAGGAAGAATATATATCTCACACATCAGCGATGGTGCATTAAGGAGGCATTGTTGGGGATTAAATCTGGAGAGAAGGCCTCTGACAATTGTATTTCTCTTGGAATGATTTTAACTAGGAATTATGAATGGATGCTTCCCATTTGGTTTATAGTAGAGGATTATTTCTATGGAGAAGGACTGTTTAATTCTTGGTTCCATGTAGATTTCATGATCTCTACCAACCTCTATGCCCATGTGAGTCATGCTCGGTGCGATAAAGAATAATAAGCAATAGATATGATGATCAGAAAACCCAATCCATCTTTTGATGGATGGGGTTAGATCCCAAAGAGGTAGAGTAAGGGGATTTGAATGTGCCTATTTTTTCTGTTGTTTTCAGAAATAAGATAGTCATGTTTGGCGATATATCCAAATACATCATAGGTTGAGACAATGTAGAGAAAGATTTATTCCTTCTATAAGAAATGATATGGGATTATATCATGAGTAGTTCCTTGAAATTTATTTTGGGAAAGGGGAGGAATGTCATTCCTCATTAAAAGGAAACACAAGCCTGATCTACATTTTTTATCATTGGTTTTCATCAAAGGGAAAGTTCAATGATTCCCTTTAATACCTAGAATGGGGAGGCTCACATGAGTATCCAAAGGTCTGAACCTTAGTTTTCATGGGTATGTAAACCTAGGGAAATTATTGGGAACCTATTTACTTCTGGGGATTACCATGGGTATGTAAACATAAATAGGTGTGCTGATACGCCCAATGGTCTCATCATACATGTTTAGTTTCTATGGGAGAAGATTTATACTAATGTATTTGGACTATATTATGGAGGGAATACTAATGATATGAAGGAAATGGAAGGAAATGACTTGAGATAGAGGATATAACACCCTAAGACACCCCATTCCACACAACATGCTCTTACGTGGGATGAGGTTGCCTCCACATACCATGTCACTATGAGGGTGAGGGATCTTTCCATTTACCATGGTGGTATGTGGATATGGGTTCAATCTACATAGTTATTTCATACGTAGGGCTAAGTTCCATCAACATTGAGATTATCTACATGGATTTTACTTCCATCTACGTGGCGATTTGCTATGTGGGGAAGGGTTCTGGGCACATAGCACTTTTCTATCTGTGATTATAGATTGAAAAGGGGAAATTGTTTCTACAGCTTTAAGGAAGTATATAAATGAAGGATATGGGGTTCATGGTATGTCATTTGGTTTATTCTTCCTTAATGCTATGTGGTGTGTATTACCTATAGGGAATCGTCGAAAGAGTTCATCTTTTGCGTTTATCCCTTCTTGTGTGCCTTCATCAGTCAATCAATCACCCCAGGATCCCTTAGAGTATTATTTATAGATAGGTGGAAAAAATAGATACCAATGTATCTAGTAGTCTATGAGAATATTTTTTGGAAGCCTACAAAGGACTTAGTTAGCGGGGGGCCTTTACAGTCACCAAAATCTCTTCCTAGCTCCACAGTCAACTTTGTTTCATCCATAGGAGATGGTGTTTATTCTTTTACCTGTACACAATTATTTTCAGGGGAAATAATTTATGAGGGATTATATCACTTCCTCCTTTAAAAATTACTTGATAACATCTACGAGCGCTTCCAGATCCACCCCTTCCATAGACTTCTTCTGTTCATGGGGATTTTGCAAATTAGTGGACCACCATGCGAATTAGAGATCCACAAATATATTTTTACTTCATGTATTTTCTTCCTTTTTAATTTTTTATCTTCTTGGGTATTTTTTCATTTAACTTATATATAAATTTAATTTTATTCTTTTTTCAAATTGATGAAATTGTCTTCTTTATCTATGCAGAATTTTCAGGACTGGTCAATGCTATTTTCCCCTAATTACGAGATATGATAGGTGATGGGATGGTTCATATTGATATAGTTTATGAAATGGTGTTATAAAAGTAATCTTTTTTATTTGGTGATATATATTATATTATAGATAAGAATATATTAACTAAAGAGGTAGGCATCGAGAGAGTCTAGCTAGATTTTTCTTGTTTGGGGCCTTTAGCTACCATGGGTTGTTGGGATGTGTGTCATTATTTTGAGTTTTTAATCATTTTTTTATAATATATTTGGATTATATTTATGGTGTTTTTAATTATATAAAAGTTATATAGGTTTTTTAGAAAATTTTCACATTTTTCAGAGAAAATGTGAGAAGAACCGATGGTGCATGTTTTTCTCACATGATATAGAAAACCCATAGAGTGTTTTTGTGAATGATTCTCATAACATCTCTATGAATGTTGGATAACTGATACATAGTCCACCAAACCACGATACAAATTGTGAAAATACACTGACCTCATTAAATTATGTGTTAAACCCCCAATTGCTTCTAGGATTTTTTATGTTAATTTGTTTTCTATTTAGAATGAATTAAGGATTGTATTTATAATATTGTGATGTAATTCAGTCATATTTTTTAAAAATAATTTTGTTTTTAAAAGTTAAATATGGTCCAAAATTCTAGGTTTCAAAAACAATAATGGAGTTTTAAAAAATCATTTTAAATGATTTAGAAGTTTTTCAGTTGAAAAGCAGTTTCAATTAAGGATTAGTTAAATTATAAGATGATTTTAAAGTTTATTTTTTTTGGGTTTCAAACTCATGAAAGATATTTATATCCACATTTTTAAAGTGTTTTATGTGAAAATTGGTTTTATTTATCTATTTTTTGGAAATGAACAATTTTAATTATAGAAACGTAGTTTTTAAAATTTATAACACAATAATAAAAATTTAATTTAAATGAGTATGATGTGGGGGGGGGGGGTATGGTAATGATTTCCATGATAAAATAGTAGTTTTAAAAAATTTAAGGCTGACTTATGTGGTTTTGAAAGAGTTTAAAATTTATAATATAATTATTGTTAGTGTTTTATATATCTATGTGGTGACTATGATATTACTATTTAGTTAATTTAATTTCACCAATGGTTAATTGTTTCTAAGATGAGTTGAATTTGTGGTTGATTTCGGTCGGATCTGATGTTTTTGTTATTTTAAGTATGCCTCATTGGAATGTATCAATCTATTATAGAACAACCATGTGATAGAATTATTTGAAAATTGTATCTCTTTGTGTTTGGAAGTTGTCCTCTATGATTACTTAACCTACCCACAATGTAGTTGGAGTAGTAGAGTAATAACATTTTTTGTGTTCCATCATTAGCTAGGAGTTATTGAGTTAACTTTTTTTCATATATATGGGAAGCTTCATTATTCATATGTTAGTGTTTAAGGAATCTATGAATGTTTTATTATTAATTCCATGATGGGGAGGTTAATTTTTAAGGTCCATCCGATGATAGTTTGTGACCCAAATTTTTTTTTGGTTTTGGGAAGGTACTCTATCCCATGAGTAAAAATTTCTTGAATACATAGGATTAGAAAATAAATAATCTAATCACTATTATTTGAATATTCTGAAAACCTATCATATCATTGAATTGTAGTGATTTAGCCTATTCAGGGTTTCCCTCTTCTTTTTATTCTTCCATCATTTCATCTTCCCCCTTCTTGTTCTACTAATTTTATCAATCAGTTAGTTCTTATTATTTCCTATTATGAATTTTTATGCCTCTATTATTTTTGGGGAATTTATTTATTGTATCCATGTTTTTATATGTACCATTTTATTTTCATTTAATCTTTAACCTCCATTGTTTAGGGTTTCAGAGTAACATATGTTGTCTACTCGGATTCCACCTTGTTAGTGTAAACCTTTAATATTGGACTGGCCTATAAAATGTCTGAGACTATGATTATATCATTTGGATTTCAATATTCTTGTATCAATTATATTATGTCATAGGTTTATGGGTTGTCTTATGTTGTTTTGAATATGAATTTTGATATGTAGTTTTCTCATTTTTGAATGGTTATGGATTTATGTCATCCTGTGCATCTGTTTTCTTAATTTTGGAATAGAGGGGATAATGTTTATTATCTTTTACTTTATTGACTATCTAGTTCTATAAAGTTATATTTTTTGGAGAATTTCCAAATCTCAATTTATCATTACTATATATATTTTTTTAATTATTCATTTTTTGATATGGTAAAGTAATGGATCAACTTTTTAAAATTTTATGGGTTTTAAATGGGTTCACATTTGACATAGAGTTTGAAAATCCTTGTAACCATGTAATGTAACTCTCCCATGGTGTCTCGATAAATATTTCATGGTTAGTTTGTGGTTGGTTGAAAAATTGAGATGTCATATAGTGGGTTCTAATGTTCCAAGGGAGGGTGTCCCCTCAGGAGGAAAAGTCTTGGAGATTTCCATAGGGGTGGGTGATTTAATAAGGTGAATCCCAAGAAGGGAGGAGACAGTTATTGAAGTTTGAAACCAATTTGAAGGATAGGTGAATGAATATATGTCATAGGTGTTTGAAGAAGATAAATTAGTTCCCTCCAAGGAAGAGAAGGGGGTCCCTATAAATGAGTCCAATGATTATACTTTTGGCCTTTTTCAGGTGATACAATAGATGATTGATAGGGTAGTAGGATTCCCTTCCTGAGGAGGTGAAAGGGTTGGAGAGGAAATCCGAAAGGGATAAAGTACTACTCCTAATTGAAACTTCCAATGGATAAAACATCTTCCAAGAAGTAAAAATTCAAGATGATGTACAATGATCCTAAGGCTCATAATTTTTTTCGCGACTAGGATATGGATTTTGGGGCTGGTTCCCCCAAGACTTATTCAATTGGTCAATAATGGGAGTCATGTGCAGCTCTTGAATAATATGTAAAGACACTTTTTCACTCAGTTGAAGAAATGGTTGAACCATTTATGGTGATTAATGCTACAAAATAAGAAGACGGAATGATTATGGGAAGGCCATTAAGGGTAAATGCCAATGGATATCAGAGTACATGGATGTAAATCAAGATATTATATTTACAAGAGGATTCAACTATGGGAATATCAATCCATTGAAGTACATACAGACTTCGGACAGTCTGAAATATAATTTTGAAGACATTTTAATTAATGATATAGATACTTAGGTAAATACTTTCCCCTAGAAATAATTTTGGGAGATTTATTTTTGTAGGCTTAAGTTGATTTCAATGGTTTTGTTATTTCCTTTAGTTTTTGAACCTTTGGTTTTTTACATTTCCCTTAAAAGTGTTTGGATAACAAAAAAATTAATTTTTAGTTAACAACTATGGGGGAAACCATGTGGTGCATCCTAGGTGAACAAATGATAATTGAATGATAGTTGAATAGTTTGGTAAATCTTTTATGCAAGCCTTATGTCATACCCAAGTGTTTTATATTGTGATTTTACTATTCTAACCATAAAACTATAAAATACCATTGGATATGATTCTTTTCTCATAAAGTAAATGTAATTGAGGATATCCCATAGTAAGGTACCAATATCTTCCATGTATTATTATATTTTCCTTTGATTATGACTAAAATTATTAAATGTTAGATGTTATTTTTTCTCTATTTATCTTATTCATCTTCATTTATTATGGTTTATTCTTATTCCACATTTATGAGGCTAGGGTGGATAACCCTAGATAGAAGGGATTTATTTAAATTATATATATATTTTTGTTTCTTGGGAATGTGAATCAATTCTTGAGACATATTCTATTAGTTTTTATTGAATGTGATTAGTTTTCTTGTTTAAGGTTTTTGTCTCTATGTTATTCTATTTATTTTACTTTCCATGGGTGTTTAATCTCTTTATATATTTATTTTTATTTGATTTAAATAGTTTGAATCTAGTTTCGATTATAATAAAAATGGGTTTCCTTAGACTGGTAGTTTTCAACTTTAGAAAAGTGTTTTCTAATGGATATTTAGCCTTATATAGTTAAAAATGTTTTCTTAATCCCTCTAGGTATTACATAAGATTCCTTAACGACTTATTCATGAAAATAAAAGTTTTAAAAAAGGGTTATTTAAAATACCTAATAAATTATAAATTCTTTCAATAAGTACTAAAATATGAATTATATTTATTTTTCCAATTTTAAGGATACATTTTAAAGGGATTCAATTTTTATAGAGCTTTGGCAATCTTTGGTTTTCATTTTAGGTTTCTCAATTTTTAAGATGATTATCATGATGTGTAGTGATACTTTAGAAGATATTTTGGTTCCATATTTAGAGTGTTCAATGTGTTTACCATGGAATTATGTTTCATTTTTTTAAATTTTTATTTTTTAAATCATCAATCCATACCTGGTTCTAAAAGGGTCTTCCATGTATTGATCCTTTTTTATAGTAATTATGTTCCCATTTATAAAGTTTTTAAGTGGAATCCATAATTAGGGTTATCAAAAACCATTGAAAGGCCTGGTTTGCATTTTAAGAAATATTATGGGTCGGGCCCCCAACCTTTATGAGATTGCTTAAGCTTTATAGATATGTGGGAGATATTGTTTCCACATTTTGTTTTTTAGGTTTAGAAGAAAATATATTTTTTCGATTAAGGGTGTCTGAAAGTGGGAGATGATTTGTTTTCATATGTTATTAATGTCTTTGATGATTGTTTTACTCACCTCTATTTGAATGATCCTAGGAACCTTAGGTTCTTAGGTAAGAAAGTCTGGGATTAAGTACACTAAGAATTGAAAAACTCTCTTTACCCTTGAATTACACCATAATAACTAAATAATATTATTCCATGGATCATAATTACCACTAGGAATTTGAGGTAGTACTCTTTAGGGACCTATATTATATTAGATATATTTTATTGTGGATAGATAAGGTTTGTTTCATCATATTGAGATTATGAGGATCCTAAGTTTCTTTAAACTGAGTTCCCTTTGTGTTAATCTTATTATATTGATTCTCTTTTCGTTTTTGATTAGATTCTACTTAAATTTATTTTCATTCATTTATTTTCATTCAATAGAGTTGATGATATTGTTGATTACTTCTATTTCACATATATAGTTTTAATTAGGTTTGTTACCATATAAGAATTAAATTAAGAATTTTTCTAATATCAATGGTAAAAAGGGTTATATAAATAAGGCAATCATATTTGTCTGATTTTAAAATAATTATTTATTTATATTGGGATTTAAGTGAATCATTATAAATTAGTGTTTTTTCTAAGTGAAGTGGTTTTGTTTTTTAAAGGGGGAGTTAGGATTTACTAATGTGGGTTTTTTTCTTAAAATTTATAAAAGATATTATTTTGATTAATTTTATTTTAAAACCATCATTTTTGGAATTAATTATAAAAGGAATACCATAAATACTATTTTTATTGATACCTTATGGTGATTTTGGATTTTTCTATACTCATACAGTTAATTTTTTGTAGACTGGGTGGATTTTAAATGCTCAAATTTAGGTATTAGGAATGACCCCCCTTATGGGATTCTTCTTTTTTATGTTTTAATGGAGATAATTGTGGTGGGGGGGGGGTTGATAGTGGCCTCAGGTGTCATGGAGGTTTCTATAGGTGCTTTGGGTTTCTTGTATTAATTTTGGAACATGGTTGTATTGGCTATTTCATACCTCTTGTATCTTTAGATGTTCTATTTTTTGGTTTTACACCTTTTATATTGTGGTTTGTGTGATATATATTTTATTTGGATATTACATATTTTATTTTTAACATATTCCTAAAATGAATATATCATCTGTATAGAAGTCTATAATATAGAAAAAAATTCTAGATTTCAGGTAGAATTCTGCTGTATATTTCGTTTTATAAATTAGGGGAACTGATTCCAAACATTTATTCCTTGTTGTCTAAGAACTAGTGATCAGACCTTGGTGTGACATGGTGTTATTGAGATTGAATAAAACTTTGTGAATCACTCCTTTTCTAGTCTTAAAAGAGTGATTGATTCATCCATTTAAAGAAAAGGGAATACTGGGCACATCAAAGATGACCCCGATGCAATTTTAGAGTAGCATAAAATTGGGAAATCCTTGATCATAGCTTGATTATTTTATCCTAATGTCCTTCATCCTCCGAAAATATATGAATTAAAGGAGTATATATTTTTGATTTTTGGTTTTTACTCTTGGAAATTCATCTATTTTGGACAATGATACTTCCATATACTCTTCCCATGGATGAGTTGAATGTCCGAGCCTGGATATTTTCTTCAACTATGCTCAAACCTAGGATTATCCACCTTCATGAATGGGATAAAAAATTCAATCCATTCGAGGTTGGTAGCGCCACTACTCAAATTTGGGTAAGGGATTATTGGTTAAATTGGAAACACTAGAACCCCATAATTTTGTATTATATTGCACCACCTATTAACATGCTGACTAATGTTGGAAAGGAAATGTAAGTGGCTTGATTTTTACACTATTCCAAGTTCTTGGTATAGATTTAATTGGACTTAGATCTAGTTTATAAGGTAATACTTTCAACTGATAATGATATAATTTAGTAGAAGATAATATATGAGAAAATAAAAAAAAATTGCAAGGGCTGTAATGTTATAGGCCAAGAATCACTTAACTATAGGTTCTCTACAGTATAAAATTTCTATTTTTGCGTGGAAATGATATGATAATGTTTCTTAAAAAGTGTAAGAATACATATGTTTGGAGGGATGATGTTATTCCTAAAATGCAGCAGTCTGAGGATAAAAAAAACCCTTGTAATATTGATGATGGAATTGGAATTGCTGCTGATAATTTTGAACAGAAGAGAGAAGTGTAGTGGTTTTTTCCTTTAGATGAATTCAAGACAATAGGTAATGATAAGGGTGGACATTCAAGAATTTCACCTAATTTTTATGAATCTAATTCTGAGAGTAAGATGCAGTCTTGGGCTACTATCTTATCCTAATAGGTGAATTACAATGAATAAAAATACATATAGCAACAGAATAATTGATAAATTGATAAAAATTCAAATATTTTAGACTCCTAAAATGATTATGAGTTATAATGACATGACGAATAAACAATTTAATGAAGAAGATATACAAATGAGGTTGATCATCATCTTTCACATGAAAGAATGTATGCTTGAGGTAACAAAAAGGGTAATAAATTTTTAGAATCTGATTCTATAGTCATTTGTAAAATTTTCCATCCTTATTCAAAACCCGTAGTATATAATGAGGGTTTTAATACTGTTACTTAAAATAAGACGAAGTCTTATGGTTTTTCCCAAATGGTGGTAGAGAAACCGATTACAGGAAACCCCACTCATTTCTCTGATCGAAATAAAAATGGATCCACAGAGATGTATGATACAATTATTGGCTCTTCCGATGCTCTTCAAGAAGAGCCAAAACAATAGGATATTATTTCTTAGGCTGGAGCAATGTTGGTTGAGGGGAATATGACTATAGTGGCAAGGCACACCTCTTCTAAAAAATAAAAAGAGCAGTAGGCAGATAACCCTGACTCTGAAAGCAATGATGTTGAGATCATACTTGAAAGGATTAAATCACTTCCTCAAGTAGGGGGAGATTGAGAGTTTGGTGGCATATATGTGGATGTTTTGAATGTTATGGAATAGGAGTTGAAGAAAGAAAACTAGGTGCAAGATTGAGGAAAAAGTTTGGTAACTAGTTTTTTTTACTTTGGGTATTTTACTTTGTTTTCTCGTACTCTCTTATGTTTGTATTTTTTATTTTTTCGAATAAAATTGTTCAAAACTCAATTTTTATAAAAAAATTACTTTTATTTTTTAATTTATATTATTATAATTTAGGTATTTTAAAATTTTAATCATTTTGGAAAAATAATGATTTTTAGTCGAAAATGTTGTTTTATGAAAATTATAACTTTCATCAATTAAAAAATATATAATAGTGACCATGATTGTCAAAAAATTATTAAGTGATCTAATATGAAATTAATCAACCATATATTTCATTTTAAAATATTATTTTAACAAACAGAACCCATTTCCATCAAATTTAGAAATAAATTAAAAGGAAACATTAAGAAAGGAAATTGTTTTATGTATTTTCTTTTAATTAATTTATATTTTGGTATAATTAGGTTCTTTATAGGTTTTATTTTCATGTAAAAATCATTTTATTTATAATAAATAAATTTAGGTCATAAAAATTATTATCATTAATAATTTTAACTTGCACATAAATTCCAATAAAAAACATGATTTTCTTTAAAACTTTTGTTAATAGTTAAGTGAATTTACTTTAATATTACATTTATTTTATAAAAGTTATTTCAATTGATAAATTAATATCATGAATATTATTTTAATAATAAAATTAAGTGTAAATACTAATGTTAATATATATAACTTTAATTAATTGACTTTGGTTAAAATAAAAGTCACATTGGAAAATGTATGTATGGGTAGAGTGAAAAGTGAACATATCAACCCATGAATCACATAAATATGTCCCCAAGATGGATTTGTGTGAGTATTTTCATTCATATCATGACTCATACTCCATAATTATTTGGTATGGTTGTATTTTACAATTAAGAGTGTAAAGAAATAATTCAATAAGTTAAGGTCATTCCAAAACTACCATGCCCATCACATATAAAAGGACACACATACAAACCTTATATACAAATCCATAAATTTTAATTACATAGTGAAACTATGATCATGTTTTTATACAAGAAACATATCACAAAAACTAGATAATTTGTCCTTCATTAGTTAGCGTGTTCCTTTCATTTATAATGGTAATTCCAAGGAAAATGTATGTCCTCGATGTGATTATTTATTATTCTTAGTTTCTTATAATTTTTTATTATCCTTAAATTCACCAAACACATCAATATAATGAGAGGGTATGACACCTTCCTTGATTAAAGAGATTCCACCATAGAAGAATCTAAACAGATTAAAAGAATGAGAGGGTATGGGATCTTCCATTGGGACTAGCCTGTGTATGCATGAGAAAGCAAAGCTAAACAACCATGTGAAGGCGGAGAGATGATTTCATGATGAGGATGCTCGGGATAAGTAGTTACAAGTAGTTAATCTAGGTTGTATGTAATTTTTGAAGCTTATGGGAAATGAATTCCTCTAAGTCCTACGACCCATGTAATACTTACACCTACAGGCCTTGTAAGGGTTCCACCTCACCCCTTGAAAGGTTTATTATCAAAAATCAATAAAACAAATGAATGTATTCAGGCCATTGGATGAATATAATTATGATTCATTATATTTATTTAACAAAAAATATTTCCCCCCATGCATCCACTAAGAATAACATATGTACGAGTTGTGTATTGTGCAGACTACAACCTCAAAGATACCATGTAATTTCATTTTCATCACCTCCACTCATGGATGGTATCAAGGATGGGTTTGATTAATATTTATATTTTTTATTTCACAGATACAATTTTTATATGATAAAATTTTATATCTAGCATTATTCAATTCATTCACAAATGAATGAGACTATTAATCAAGCATATGTGTGGACAACCGCCTATATGAATGGAATGTAGTATTCTATATAAACACACAACATGGATAAAACAAAAAGTGAAATTATTAAGAAAATATTAATATTATGGAATAATTATAATTATTATGTGATAAATTTTCATATACCATAATTCCATCCATTCATTGTGAAATGGGTTCATTAATCATTCACATGTACGGATTAATGCCTCTATGAATGATGAAAGTTAGTTTGTCAACACGAGCCATAATTAATGAATATAATAATGTATTTTATTGAGATATAATATATATATTATATGTGAATTCATTGGTAAATGTTTTATTTATATCACTTTCTTACTCATTTGATTATTATGAAATGCTTTTGTATTGGTCGGTATACTATCTACTTGAGTGATGTTTTAAGGATTATATATTAAATGATTAAGGAATTTAATATAAAACTAATGATGTGAAATAATATGGTTTTATATATTTTTTTAATATTTATAGAGTTATAATATTAATATCTAAACATTTTAATAGTATATAATATTTGTTCATTGAAAATGTCCGAAATAAGTTTATCTCAATATCATCTATAAGCGTCTCAACTAAAAATCACATGGAATGAAAGTGGAATATATTAATTTATAATTATATATATATATATATATTAAATAACCATAGGTAATATTGGAATTATAAACTCGGTATCAAGGATCAAGGGTCAACATTAACATTACAAATCATGTGCAAGACAATTAAAAGTGTTTATGCCTAGTGTTAAAAGATAAGTTTCAATGAACCACTGATCACATAGTGAATAATTATAAATAATATACATAAAAGGTTTATAAATATGAATAAGGTTATTAAATTTAATGATAAGATAGTTATGTTTATTTTATAAGAAGTTAGAGTGTGGCTAATGATGTAGGGAAATAAGGTAAGAGGTTTCTATCTCAAACTCCCTTTGTTGACACATTTTCATTTTATGAAAAAAATTTATTTTCTATGGTGTATATTATTTAAATTATTATTTTATCATAAATTATATTTTATTCCTAGCACTTGGGGTTCATTTTCAATATCTTTATCCTTCAATAGTTTTGGTTAAAAATGTTACTTTGGTTTTGACACAAGTTCTTCTCCCATGAGTCATGAATTTTCTTTTTGAACATGACCTTACAAGTCTCACTAATCTTACCCATTAATTTTAAATTTGTTATTATTTCCTTTAAATATTTGGAAATTAATTCCTTTTATTAAAATGTTTCCATTTGTGGGATCACGTTCTCTTTAAAAATGTCCCTCTAAAAGGAATGATCCTCACACTATGCACAAAAATCATTTCCTTCCACATCCATGTTGTACATATCTAAATTATTTTCTATAATGTTCAAAGTGAACATCATAATTATCTTCACCTATTATAAATAAAGTGTTTTACCATCCTTTTTACAATGTGGGTTTCACTAAATGGTTCTAATAAACATTAAATGTTTAATATATAATTAGTTTATTTTTTAAAAAAAATCTAGAGAAATGTTTTAAAATTTTTAAAAATGTGTTATTTCAGAATTATATTAAAAGGAAATTTTAAACTAACATTATTTTCTATTTTTTTAAAAAGAAATAATTTAATTTTTTTTGATATGGTCCATTTTTAACCACAAGTAATATCATTTACATGTTTCCAAATGAGCATATCATTCTGCCTCCTTTATAATTTTCTAAGAGAACTCTTCTCTATTATTTCAAGTTTTCAAAAAGTAAATTCATATTCTCATGGTTTAATAAAATCAGTTTTTTTAATTTTTTTAAGGATAATGAATATTATTAATTTCAAATCAATTTTATTAATGATTCTATGATTGTTTTTCATCTATGTGATATAATTGATCAAGGGTATTCTTAAAATGATACCATCTACTTTCTTTATCTTGATGGATTCTGAAATTCACATTTATATCTATGGGATGATCCATAAAATAGTTTTTTCCCAATAATATACTATTATAGGAGTGATTTACTTCAAGTGAATTTCCTATGTGAATTACCTATGTTCCATTACTTGATTGAATGTTGTTCACCTAAATTCTCAATATATTGATTTATTATGGAAATTGTTTTCGAAACCATTTATATATTTATTATATTCATTAATAATTAAACACATAATCATCTTTTCTGAGTGGTATTTTATAATAATGATTCTTAAAGTCATTGTATACCAATTTATTTTCGATGGGTTTAACGTGTCATGATTATTGATAAAATCATGAATGACTCCCTAGGGAACCAATTTAGAAGGATATAAAACCCATTTTATACACTTAGGTTATTTATAATATGTTGATTGAAACCATATGGAACATATATTTATGATTATACTTATGTTATTGGAGGGATTGGAAATATATAGGCCTCTAATTCATTGGGTAATGTTTCCATCTCATGAGATATTAAGGTGCATGGGAAGTGATCCTAGATAACTATGGTATAGGGAAAGTTAACATAGGTAAATATGTTATGTTAACAAGGATGTGAGAATTTATTTATCCTTATTATTTTATGTTTTTATTTTCTCACATTCCAATTTCTAAAACATCAAAATGTTCTAATTGGGCATTTACAACACCTCACATCGAACCAACTTGTTAGAGAAAACACAAAGTACCAACTGGGCCTCCACATCCCATTTATTACAAATATTCCTTTTAAAAAGAAAATAAAGCACCCATAAGGCCTTTAATATTTTCAGAATAAACACATTTACAAATACATTTCCAAACCATTTATAAATTCAATATGAAATACCACATTCACGGGAACAATTGAAAACAGTTTCTTACATTTCAAATACAAATCAACTTCCAAAACAAAGTGAAATAATGAAAAATATCGAAATTGAAAAATATGACTTTACACCACATTTATAACTAATGAAACTCTTTTGAAAAACACAAAAAAAATAATATATGATATCCAACCATTCCCATGGGTAAATACTTTTTTTAAATCCATACGCACACCACATCTATTTTAGAAACACATTCCAGAACACCTTCACCATTCACAAACCCCATTCATGGTGCACAAAAAAAGAATCCCACAAGCAGAAATGTCCACCTATTTGGAAAGACTATCTTTAAACACCTTTTCACCCCAAATTTCATTGAAAACACATTTCAAACCTTTCAAATAATCCAATGAAAACATTTATAAATAAAAAATTGATAATTGAAACACAATCAATTTATTTTTGAAATGTATCTTTTAATACATTCTCACTTTAAACCAATTTGAAAACACATTTTTTTATTGAAACATGACTTTCTTTTAAACCAAACCAACAAGAAAAACGTAATCATCATACCATAAAAGTCACCCAATTCCTTGAACAACACCCAACTCATAATCCAAATATATTTTCAAAACATTCTCGAGGAATAACACCACCCAGAACACAAAATTTCACCTTAAATGATTAATTTTAATTTTATCAAACACCTTACATGCATTTAAATATTTGAATAATTAAAAAACCCCTGAAAAACCATTTCACACCAATTAACCATCACCAATAACCAAATAAAATCATAATAAAACATTACAAGAAGGGGAAACACATTGATAAGTTGTTTAGGAATGATCAAGCATCAAATGTAATGTTATAGAAAAAATGTACAAAAACACCTACCGTAATGACATGATAACACTACCAAAGAATGAGAAAAGCAAGTATACACATGAAGAGACTGTCCGCACACCCTGAAAACAAAGTAAAACAACCCAGACACCATCTCTAACTCTTACGGTTGATCAATGATGAATCCCAACCATGGGAAATAGAGAAATTAACAGGGAAAAGAAAGAATAAGAGGAAATAAACCAAAAACCATGAAGAACTCACTGTAAAACCCTTAAAAGAATTCATGGAAAATGGGAGGAGAAACTTCAGAGCTCTCATGGTGTGACTAGGTTGAGGAATGGAAGAGAAAACCAAAATAGTTTTAAAGCATTAGTGATGAAAAGTGGGAATTTTTATATTTTAATGAGATAAGAAACTCACATTGCTTTCAAAACCATGTTCTAACAGTGTGCACCATAATAGAGAAAAGGGTTCCTTGAATGGTCTAGCTGCACAGTCTCTTAAACCATGCCCCATCCATGTTTAACACCACTATCCAAAATGAACATCTACCACATAGTTTCCTATGAGAGGTTTCACAGTTTCCCCAAACCATGAACTAACCATGCGCCACTCGATTTCAATCCCGAAATTCCCACACTTCACCAAAAAATCTAGGGGAAACTATGGAATAAACATTAGACCAACCTATGAACTTTTTAAAATTCCAAAATTCAAAATTGGAACTCAACCAAAAATTCAGAGAAAATATGGAAGGCTAAGAAAATAATAAAATTCAAGAAATTTCAAGGTCAGGGTTTGAAAATTATCCCCACAAAAACAGCTTCTTACACAATAATGCCACCCAACCATTTGATAAAAAAACATGATACCAAAACCAAAAAAATTTGAACAAAAACCTAGACCTCTGGGTGACCTTTCACATCACAAGTCACACTTGACCATTTATAGGATAAATGATCATACCACAATTCACTATTATATTCTACACTTATACCAATGTATTAACCTGGTATTGTATTGAAAATTACATGTTTAATAAAAAAAAGTCACTCCATGTTTTATTCAATTATTTTTTATTTAACATAGTTTAAAATTTTTATGTTACTAGTTCTGATAATTATATTTTAGGTGGAGGTGATTTGGAGGACCCATGATGATGTCCCTGAAAAATGGGCTAATCTGCACATGATCCAAGCACACCAGTGGACTCAAACAGATTATTATACAAAAATGTACATCCCAAAAGGATAAAACACTGTCTAATGGTAAAAAATATACTGAGATACATTTCATCTGAAAGAACTGAAGACCCATTCTTTCAATAAGAGGCCCATATGGACTGATCTATCAAAAAATGGGGTCAAAAAATTTCCATTGTATTTGAAAAATATCTATTATTATATACTATATATGGCGGCCAAATTTTACATGGAGGTAGAAAAGGTGCTGTAAAATAACTTCATATTTTTTTCCAATGTTATTTATGATAGTATGACTGGTCAAAACAGGGGACCAAGCGGATTATCAAAATCAGGGTGCCCAAAAGCACCACCCACTTGGCCTATAAACTGGCACCTTGGGAACCCTATTTTGGAGTTTGACCAAGAGGAATGTTGCTTATATTTTGGACTCCAAAAGTAGTATTCCCATAATCCCATGACATTATGGAGGCTATGGGATGTGCTACTTAAACATCTTCTTCTTCCTCCCCACCCATGGAATTCTAAACTCCTTGTGATCACCTGAGGAAGAACATGATGTAAATACCAAGCTTTATGTTTGTAATATTTGAATGATATTTTTTAATTCCAGGTTTTTATATTATTTTTCATCATCCTATATTATTTTTTTGGCTATGTATGTACTGGTATGTCATTCTCAACTCATACGATCATGTTTGGGGTACCGATTCATATGATGTTTCACACACCGTTCACCACTTTTTCATCCCTCATTCAGTTGTAGTGTTTGTGTAGTTCATATTGGTAAATTTAACTCACATAAGCACTTTAAATGACCCATAAATTTATGTCATGTTAACACATTGAAATAACATACAAACCTAGACAGTGCATAGAGTTCTTCATGTGTTTCCTTGGTGAGTTTCAGTTATGAAGTCGAACACAAACCACCCAATCATCGGCAGTATCTGATGAATCATTGTGTGATTCCGACTAAACCCTTGGAGGTATCCTAGAATAAACATAGTAACATTATGTTTCTAGATGTTACAGAATATGGATTAAAAGTTCATAACCCTTTCTCTTGAATCGATGAAGGAGGAGCATTACTAGTTCTCCCCGCATTGATCATGCTTAATTAATCATGTTCATTTCTTCTTGGTTTTATCCCTTTAATTTTTATATTGTAATATTTAATCATAAAACCACATGTATTAAAAATACCATTAAACTTATGTTTTCACAATAAAAAAACAACTTTTTAAATTAATGATCCAAGGCTCCATCGAGAGACGACCTTGGGTTGCTACTATACTGCATAAATTCTAGTAAAAATTAAACAACTAATTTGACCTGCTCGACAACACGGTCAAATTTTGGCACTATTACCAGGGATCCAAGATCATTTATTTTTTTATTTAATTTTATTTATTTATTTTTCTTTTTAATTGAAAATTCCTTAAATACCCCACACCAATTTGATTGTTTTAGATTTAGTTTTATGTTTCTATTTTAGGTTGTTTTTTTGTGTTCTTTTTCTCTCTATCTCTCCCTCTCTATTATTCTCCATATCTCACTCTATAATTCAATTTTATAACATTATATTATCCTTTTGACATTATTAAGTGATTTTATCCATATTAAATCATAAAAAAACAAACATCACAACTTATTTTCCTGAATCGATTAGAAAAAGAAAAACTACTTGAATTTGACCTTGAAATTGAAAAGACACTTCAAACACAAATCAACTAATATAGAGAAGGTAAATAAAGTAACACTAAAGAAACCCTTATGGAACCTCATGTTTTAATTATCCAATTAAAAATTTAATCCAATCAAATCCTAGAAAATATTGTTGCAAATAATAGTACCTTAAAAGAACTGACCACCCCATATATGGAGTACCAATATATATACATCCAAAATCCTGAGGTAGCATCCAAAATCGAGCTAAGATCATGCCTCATCCAACTACTACCTAAATTACATGGTCTTCCTTGTGAGGACCCTAATAAACACCTTAAAGAGTTTCATATAATGTGGTCAACCATGAAACACAAAAATGTATCTAAGGACCTAATTACATTTAGGTCCTTCCCTTTCTCCCTTGATGGTGAATCCAAAGACTCTATATACTATCGTCCTACCAAAATTGGGGACTGGAATGACCTGAAGAGGCTCTTTTTAGAGCAGTTCTTCCATACCTTTCGAACTGCATCAATTAGGAAAGACATTTATGGCATTAGGCAATCACAAGGAGTGACCCTTCATGTATACTCCGAGAGATTAAAAAGGATTTTCTCAAGATTCCCCCACCACCAAATTAGAGAACCACTGTTAATCCAATAATTTTATGAGTGACTTGTCCCCATGGATCGTGGAATGATATATAATGCAGTTGGTGGGGCCCTTGTTGATAAAAATCCTTCTGCCACTC
Source organism: Viscum album (assembly GCA_963277665.1). Classification (NCBI taxonomy): domain Eukaryota; kingdom Viridiplantae; phylum Streptophyta; class Magnoliopsida; order Santalales; family Viscaceae; genus Viscum; species Viscum album. The sequence continues at coordinate 191,147,346 of OY728151.1, read as the reverse complement.
GTGACTTAATAGCCTACATGGCTTAAAATACACAACAACATGGTACATAGGAAATTGAACCAACCCGAGGAGTTCATGAGGTAAGTCATTCATACCTAGATAAGATGGTAGATAATAAACTTTATGAGATTTATACCCTTATAAGGAAATTAGAACAAGCACAAGGTAACACACACTCTACTTATATTCCATTACATTGTGATATTTATTCTGATAACACTCATTTTTCTGACCAGTTCCCACAACTTCAAGATTCATATATGTCTTGTGACATAGTATTCTAAGGGATTCCTTTTCAAAAATCCCTTCCCATTAAGAAAGAACCATTTTGGCCGAATCCAATCCCCGGGAGGAAAGAGTAACCACAATACGAACAAAGAGAAACCCTGAGCTACCCCAGAAAAAATTGTATCAACAAGGATAAGGTATGAAATATTCTTATCCCTCAACTTCGTAGAATAATCCTCCTCCTCCACCCAAATGTAAACAAACCCTCAAGGAGATGGTTAATAAAATGGAATCCCAAAACTTTCAGTTACAACCAACCACACAATCAGTTAATCAAGACCTGCGAACTCAAGTTGGGAAATTTGAAAGCACCATTGGTGAGCTTAAAATGCAAGGTTCTAGATAACTACAATCCCAACCCATTTATCACCTGAAGGATAAAGGTAATTTATTTGAAGTTACACTTCATAGTGGTAAAGAAGTTTCTTCTTCTTTTAATTATACACAACTCATATGTCCCCCTCTTGAAAATACTATTTCTCCACCCCTAAAAGATTCTAATGAATAAAATAAAAATAAAAAGGGCAATCAAACTATCATTGATGATTCAAATGAAAAATCCATTCCTCTTTCATTCCCATAAATACTCTCTAAATCTAATAAAAATTTTAATAATGAGATTGATAATGAAATAATGGATACATTTAAAAAAGTTCATGCTAATATTCTTTTATTGGAAGAAGTCAAGAAAATTCCCTATTATTCCAAATTTCATAAAGAACATTTCACCCATAGACAAAGGCTCAAGGGGAATAAAATTGTAAAATTGGGGAGGAAGGTCTCGACCTTGATTCAACCATTAATTCCAACTATGTGCAAGGATATGGGCACTTTCCTGATACCTTGTATCATAGGGGAGATATTATTTTCAAATACTATGATAGATTAAGATTGTTCCATTAATGTAATGCCTCACTCTGTGTATACTTCTCTATAGGCTGGAGAGATTCATCCAATATAAATAGTCGTGAAACATATAAACCGAAGTACTACACAACCAATAGGAGTGATTGTGGATCTCCTCGTAAGAGTGAATAATATCATCTTCCCCACTAACTACTATATTCCTAAGATGGAGGATACTTGAACCCAAGGACATTCCCCTCTCATACATGGGATGCAATTTCTCAAAAAACAAAGACGATCATCAATGTTCACAATGGTACACTTTCCATGGAGCTTGGAAGGGAAATGGTAAGTTTTAACATCCTTGAGGCTATGGAAAAGCCTGTTGAAGAGCACTCCACTTTTTTGTCTATTCGATGGCATTTCTCCCAAAAGATGCACACACACACAATTTTATCCTGAACCCATACTCTGATCCATTGTTCTCTTATTTAACTTTGAATGATTTGAGTTTTGATTCATGTTTTGAGTGTTTTGTGGGTTCTAAAAAGTGTAAATTTTGTGCTTTAATTATCTATTGAGTTCATTATGAGGTACCCATGACTGTTGATGATTATGAAAATATCATTTCAATATGTTCTCAATCATTAGAGAATAAATATGAGCAGATAGATAGGTTAATGGACCTCTCTCCCCATAAATCCCCTCCCCTAGTCCAAAAACCCTCGGTGTTGGAATTAAAACAACTTACATCTAATTTAAAATATGCCTATCTTGATGGTATTAAACAATTTGCCGTTATTATTTGAAATAACGTCTCTCAATAGCAGGAATAAAAACTGCATGATTTTTTGAGAGACTATAAAAAAGAAACAAGATAGACATTGGATGATATTCTTGGGATTATCCTGCCAATTTTTATGCACCACATACTTTTGGATGATGAGTCTAAGCATGTAAGACAATCTCAATACTAGTTGAATCCCACTCTACTTGAAGCGGTAAAATTGAAATTCAATAAATTACTCACTAGTTGAATCATTTATCCTATATCTGATAGTAAATGCGTTAGACAAGTGTAAATTGTGCCTAAAAATAGGAATAACAGTTGTGTTAAATGAAAAGAATGAATTGGTTCCAACACGTGTGCAAAACAGTTGGAGAGTCTGTATTGACTACCTTCGACTGAATCAAGAAAAACAGAAAAGCCAATTTCCTTTACCTTTCATTGACCAAATGTTAGAAAAATTGGCTAGTAAGTCCCATTATTGTTTCCTTGATGTTTATCTGGGTTATTTCTAACTCCATATACCCCATGAGGATCATGAAAAGACAAAAGTTTCTTGTCCATTTCACAAATTTTCATATAGAAGGATTCCATTTAGTCTTTGTAATGCTCCTTGTACTTTTCAGCTTTGTATGATGAGTATAATTTTAGAGTACCTAAATAATTGAATGGAAGTTTTTATGGATGATTTCATAGTTTATGGAACTTCCTTTGATGATTTTTTTGGATCACCTAGGTTCGATCCTCCATCGTTACGTAGGAAAAGATCTTGTATTAAATTATGAGAAACTCCATTTCATGGTTGAATGGGGTATAGTTCTTGGAAATGTAATTGAGGAAGAGAGAATTCAAGTGGATAAATATAAATTTTTATTAATTTCAACCCTTCCATATCCAAAATGTGTTTTTGAGGTGATATTTTTCTTGGGTTATGATATTTTCTAACACCGATTCATTAAAGACTTTAATAGGATCACAATTACATTGTACCTATTATTTAAAAAAATATGACTTGGTGTTTGATAAAAATTGTGATGATGTTTTAATTTCACTAAAAATGAGTCCTACATCACCTCTCGTCATCCAACCACCACGTTAACATATCCTCTTTGAGCATATGTGTGATGCCTCTATCTTTGGAGTTGAGGTAGTTTTATCACAAAGGGTTGAGAAGGCTCCTCATGTCATTGTGTATGCCTCACGTACCCCAAAACATGCCCAAGAAAAATATACAACCACTAAATAAGAAATTATTTCTATTGAATTTTCCTTATAGAAATTCTATTCATATCTTATTGGGTCAAAAATAATTTTCTTTTCTGATTATGAAACCCTTCATTTCCTCCTAAAGAAACCTGAAGTTAAGACTCACCTCATTCGGTGGATGCTACCCCTCCAAGAGTTTCACCTTGAGATTAGAGATAAGAGAGGAGTGGAGAATGTAGTATCTGACCATATTAGTAAGATTTAACCACCATTGGACCATCATGATGAATTAACCCTCCCCATTGGATAATTCTTCCCTCATGAGAACCTCTGTGATGTTGTGGACCTTACCCCATAGTATACAGACACTTTGAATTTTATAGAAACATCCAGGGTCCCCACTAATTTCACCACTTCACAATCCTAAAGACATAAACATGATTATCTATTGTACATTTAGAATTAACCGTATTTTTGGAGAAATTGGAGTGACCAAGATGATTATCTGTGTTTCCCCGACCATAAGTTCACCTCTGTTTTGACCTTCTACCATACTTTAGCCTTTGGGGGCCACTTTGGCTCTCAACTTATAGCTTGAAAGATCCATGACTGAGGAATTTGTAGGCCAAAATTGTATAGGGATGCCCATATATTTTTCAATTCATGTAGTCATTGTCAATTCACAGAGAATATCTCTAAGAGGAATTAAATTCCCCAAAAACCCATGTTATTATTTTAAATTTTTGATCCATTGGGCATTGAATTCATGGGGAATTTTCCAAATTAAGTTGTCTTCTTTTACATATTATTGGATATTGAATATGTATCTAAATGGGTGGAAGAAAATTCCACCGGGACATATAACTCTCGAGTTGTTGTTGAAATTGTGAGGTCCCAAATTTTCTGTATGTTTGGTTTACCGAGATTCATCATTAGTGACCAAGGTTCACATTTTTGAAATTGAAACATGAAAAATTTCCATCGTAAGTATGGGGTTAATCATAAAGTATCCTCTACATATCACCCCCAAAATAATGGTCATGCAGAAACCTCAAATCGAGAAGTTAAGAGAATCCTGGAAAAAATGGTACAACATAATAAGAATGATTAGAGTTTGCGCTTGGATGATGCACTTTGGGTGCACCGTACAACTTTTAAAACCCAAATCAGAATGTCACCATACAAGATTATGTTTGAACAAGCTTTTCACCTTATAGTGGATGTAGAACACCGTGCATATTGGGATGTTAAACAATGTAATATGAATCTTTTAGATGCATTTGATGAAAGGAAGATGAAGATTCAATTGTTTGAAGAAATTCGATGTGATGCATATGAGAACTCCCAGATCTATAAGGTGAAGACAAAGGCTATCCATGATAGAATGATTCATCAGTAGAAGTTCTATATTGGTGATAAGGTCCTCATGTACAATTCCATGATAAATCTCCACCCAAGTAAGATTCGTTCCCAATGGATCGATCCTTATACCATTACTGATGTTTTACATGTGAAGAGTATTCATAGGATTAATGTTTATGGGAAGAGGCTCAAACACTTCTCTGAGGATTTTACAAATCATGTGGTAGAGTAAATCCAATAGATAAATACCACATATGAAACCACTTAACAAGTTTTCCATTCTCTCTACCATTATTTACATGTCTATTTATTTAAAATATTGTTATTGTGGAAAATGTAACATTTAGGTTTAGGGGATGGTGGCATGTCATAGTTAAGATAAAACAAAAAAACAAAATTTTTTTTTTTAAATTTATGAGTTCTTTTTCCTTATTTGGGGTTTTTAGGGAAAAAATGAACTTAGAAAGAATATCCCAAATCATTTATCATGCTTTAGTCGATTGTGTGGAAAATTACATTGTTTTTGAAAAAATGTTCTTTAAATGAGTGTTTATATGGATTCTTTTTCTATAATTTGTATTTTAAAATCATTTTTAGGTGTTTAATGGATTTCTAAATCACATACCTCATTAGCACTGACCAATATTTTAATCCCATACCCAAGAGAAATTATAATCCCTTTATTGTATATTCTTACTTTTAATCACTTTTATTGGAGTATCAGGTCATTTAGAGAAAGTAGATTGTTCCTTGATTATGTTTAAAGACATAAGATTCAAGTATGCTATATTTATTATAGAGGCAATCATTCATTCAAAACCCCTTTGTATAATTATCCTCTATTTTTCCACCTTTTCATTTTATCATTATTAATCCTTAGAGACCATGAAATTCTTGTTAGGTAGCCACATTACAATCAAATTTATAACTACCTATCCATATCTATTGTATATTCTTATTTATTTTCAGCAAGTGTGGGTGAGAGGGTGTTTCTATGGGAATTCTGGGGAGAGAATCATTTTAATTGGTTGATATAAAGGGTGCCTAAATTTTCCATGGGAAATGGGTTCACAAGACATATTACATCATTTATTTACACATGTTTCCATCTTAATATTCAACAAAATATATAAATTAAAAAATTAGTTCGATACAAAAAAAAACATAACAAAAGAAAAAAATGGAGAAAAGAGTATGTTTACAATTCCCTACTTGGGTGTCACCGACATAGATGGACAATGGTGAGAGTGAGTTGGAGGTGATATGCTTTGTGAGGGGTTGAGTGTGTACATTAATTGTGAACCCTTGCTGAATTTTGACATCATTTGCAGATAAGATATTAAAAACTCTTCTTCTGCCTTAGATTTATTAACATTAAATCCTACCAACCCTTGAACCTCAGAACAACCTATTGGAGGTCTTGTTGAGTAGAAAACTAGTTTCTACCGATAGAGAAATGTGAATCTTCGAATACATATAATAAGATCAAATGAACCCTAGGAAAAGAGCATAAATCCATATTCATATGTTCATTGAGTGAAGAGGGAAAATATTTAGGGGAGGTATGTTCTAACAGGTTTCATGGGTGAACAAATGAAGTTTAACAAATTCAAATGTGAGAAAAGAAAAATGATAGGGAAATTGATTATATAAACGAGACATAATGAATTTAATTTAAAAAGAATCGTGGATGTTTTCAATACTTTTATTTAGGAATGGTAAATTATTAGGATATTAAAATGTTCACAAGACTGCAAATGTTTAGTTGTGGGTGTGTGATCATACCATAGTTCACTGTTTTATTTCACCCTTATACCAATGTATTAAACTGGTTTTGTATTGAAAATTACAAGTATAATAAAAATTATCACTCCAAGTTTGATTCTATTATTTTTTAACACTGTTAAAAAGGGAAATGTTACTTGTTTTTATAATTATTTTGTAGGTGGAGTTGATTTGTAGGACCCATGATGAAGTGTAAGAAAAAATGGGTCAATCTGCAAATGATCCAAGAACACCAGTGACTTCAAACACATACTTCTACTAAACCGTGAATCCAAATAGGCCGAAAATTTTTGGGAAGGTCCAAAATTTACTGAGATACATTTCATATGAAGGAATCAATTCCAAATTCATCCATTAAAATTCCAATACGGATGGATCTTTCCAACAAAAAGAATCTGCACGGGGTCAAAACTTTAACCCTTTATTTTGAAAATATCTATTATTATATATCATATCTGGACGCCATATTTGACATGGAAGTAGAAATGGTGACTAAAAACAACTTTTTTGTTTTTCCCAATGTTATTTATTACTTTACGACCAGCCAAAAGAAAGGACCATGATGATTATAGAAATCAGGGTGCCCAAAACCACTTCCCTCTTTGCCTATAAATTTGAACAATGGGCACCCCATTTTGTAGTTCGACCAGAAGGAAAGGGCTCCCATTTTGGAGTCCCAAAGGAGTCTTCCCATAATACATAGACGTTTCGGAAGATTTGGGAAGTTCAAATTCAACAACTTCTTCTTCCTCCCCACCTGTGGAATTCTAAACTCTTTATGATCACCTGAGGAGGAACGTTATGTAAATCTCAAGCTTCATGTTCATAATATTTGAATGATATTTTTAATTCTAGGTTGTTATGTTGATTTTCATATTCCTAAATTCTTTTTTTATTGATTTATGTACTGGTACGTCATGATCAACTCATATGATCATGTTTGGGGGTACCCATTAATGTGATGTTTCACAAACCATTCACCACCTTTTCTTCCCTCATTCAATTGCGGTGTTTGTGTGTTTAATATTGTTAAATTGAACTCAAAAAAGCACTTTCAAGGACATGTAAATTTATGTCATTATAAAACATTTAAATAACATACAAACCAATACAACACATCGAGTTCTTCATGTGTTTCCTTGGTGAGTTTCACATATGAAGTCGAACACAAATCCCCCAATCATCGATGGGATCCGATGAGTCATTGTGTGTTTTCGAAGGAACCATAGGAGGTATCCTAGTATAAAATTAGTAGAATTCGGGTTCTATGAGTTACAAACTAGGGATTAAAATATCATAACCCTTTCTCTTGAAGCGATGAAGTATGAGCATTACATGTTCACCTCGGGTTGATCATGCTTAATCAATCTTGTTCATTTTTCTTGGTTTTATCGCTTTCATTTTTCTATTGTAATATTTAATCATCAAACCCCATGTTTTCTAAATACCATTACCCTTCTATTTTCAAAATCAAAAACCTCTTTTTAAATTAATGATCTAAGGATCCATGAAGGGATAACCTAGGGTTGGTGATATACTGTCGAAAATCTAGTAAAAATTAAACGTCTAATTTGACACGATCGAAAATGCGATCAAGAAACAACATCATGAAGAACAATCGGAGTATTAAAGAGGATTATCCCTACCAAAAGAACGTAAATAACACTATGGAATGACTTTGGATGGCCCAACGAATGTACTCCTAATAACACCCCCTCGGAGAGACCATCATAGGAACTCCCAAAATGAGCTAACCCAAACTTTTACACACAAGATAAATAACACTACTACCAGAATTAGAAATTACACACCAAAAAACAATCCCAAAACACAAGGGGAAACCCATGAAAGGAACTCGAACCAAATAGTGAACTCAAACACAAGATACAATCCTTGAATTACATAAGGAAAAATATCTCCCAACAAGCATAATTAAAAAAAATAGATTTATTAGAGGATAACAATTTAAAGATCCATATCCAATGCCCAAAAACCAGAATACAAGAAAAAAATACCATTATGAATTATATAAAAAATCACAAAAGCAAAGAAAAAATAATAGGAAAATCAGACTATTTCTACTCAAACAATGTAGATGAGAAGTGGGACGAGGTTCCTGCACTCCCAACTATTCCTAACTGTGTTCAAGCTTCAATACAGGGCTAATAGGTAGAGCTATAATGTATGAATCATCCAATTCCCCATAGTTAGGAGAATTAATTCATCGATAAACACTTCTTATTTTCGTAACTCTTCCAACAGAACTTCTCCATTTGACCTAAATGACAATAATGATGGATGGACTTTGGATGATTACGACCAAACTGCTTCGAATTACCAAATAGACTGAATTAAACACATACAAGAAAATGATCTAATGAATGTGAACTTGGAACCAATGAAAGTGGGGTTTCAGAAATAGTTTCCTCTAGAACACACCTCTGGTTAAATGTGGAACCTTCATGAGCTTCAAGGGATACCATATTGCCAACTGCCTGTACTATGGAAACCAACTCCACTATGATTTATTCTTCCACTAACTTCTAGAAATGTAGATACCCAAAGGAGAGAGTTCACTATTTTATCCTTATATAAAGACCCAAAATAAAATGATAATCCTTCAAAATATCCAGTGATTCTACCTCTAGGGAAATGGAAACCAACTCCTTGAAGTGGTCAACATAGGCCTTTATTATCTATTAGCCTTTATAGATACTCATAAACTCTTCCAATTTCATTACATTCACCTTCTCAAGTAAAAACTAGCAGGGAAAATGGTCATGAACACCTTCTATGTCATCCAAAATTTCATCGATGATGGATAAATCACCTTCCACTGATAAAAAAAGTGATAGTTAAACAAAACCAGAACAACACATACTCTCATAGTTTATCGAGTTATCAACGATCCAAAGATAAAATAAACATCCTCAATCCATTAAAATACCTCTAAAAGACCTTGATCACCACCAATTTTGGGAAAAAACCAAGAAGAAAAAAAACTAGATAAGAACTACAATAAATTTTGGGGAACTTTTTAGGAGGTATATTTTGAACAACATAGAAGACCAAAAAAATAAAAATCAACACAAAACATAATAAAAAAAACATACAAAATAAAAAAACAACATCCTCATAGGACAAATACTACAAGAAAATAAAAAAAATCAATTTAAAAAAATCCCATTTTTCTCAATTCCAAAACTGTGTTCTTTCAAGAAAACCATCCAGATATTGAAATCCATTTTTCCCAAAACAATAAATAACTTTTTTTATAGAAAAACTAACCCAAAATCATTTTACTTGTCAAAACCATTTTGTATGAAACCATGTCATACATTTGATTTCAAATCCTCACTCATGACACCCTATGAACCATCACATATGTGTTCATACCACTTCTTTTCATTTAATGAATGCCCACTTTCCAACATGCACTACCCACACATACCTACAGATATTCAAATGTTAAAAATGAATAAAAAGGGGCACACATACCATTTCATCAATAGACAGATGCATTCACCTAATTTCCAATCCTAATAACTTTTTTACTTTAAAACCAATTATTCTCACTCTGAAATCACTTGATAGAAATCATTTACATTAAAAAAAGTGTTTATTTCCAAAGTCCACTCACACTAGCTAAATCTAAAAAAAACTAAAGAGACACAAAAAAACTAGAATGAGGAACTAATAGCCATACCTATCATGGAGACATGGTTAGTGGGACATGCCTAAAATAATCATTAAAAACTATGAGGACTCAATACATGTACTCAAACTCCACATGGGTCACTACTGCTTGTGAGATCAAAACATGAAACCTGAACACATACATTTACATTCCTCATCCACACAAACCAAAACATCGAAGAGTACCACTGGAAAATTTTGGATCATAATGAGCAAGGGTTAATGGATACCATCTCATACTTACCTCCCATGTTTTGATAGTTTTATTAACTGATATTCTTAACACCCCCAAAAACAAGAGACTAATCTGATACCATTATTTTATAAACCATGTAAGGATTCCATTAAACCCGAAACCCAACCTAGTTTGGGAAATGTCATGAAGGGTATTCCTGATCCCAATAGGATAAAAACTATTATCGAGAATCAGTGTAATCATGATGGAAATGATTTTTCCAAAAAACACTCGGATAAAATTAAAAAACTAAGCACACAACATAACCAAAAACAACAGAATAACCTTAAATAAAAAATGGATCCAGATTCAACTACTGATAAAAAAATAAAAATAAATACAAAAATTTTACCAAATCACACTAACACAATATCAACATAATAATTTGGTTATCACCAACCATATGAACAACCTACTCAAACAATATAGCTAAAGTAGAAAACTGAACCTACAAAACCGCCCAGGTCTGTTGATGTCGTGTGTCATAAGTAGGGTGTGAGATTAAACAACTCATAAGGTAATCTCCATATATTTCATTAATTTTATTTCATGAAATATTTAACAAAAACTAGTTTTAAATACATTTATAGTAGAGGATTTTAAATCATTTCCATCATGTAATCATATCTTTCCACAAATTTCCTGTTTAAAAAAACACACACAACATTCCATTTGAAAAAATATCTACTTTTCACAACCCATTTAAAAAGAAAAACACATGTACATATCCATACCAAGTAACTAAAAAGGAATAGGAAAAAATTAAAGGAAACAAAACCAAATGGTATAAACTAGCAAGGATAAAATACAAACAAGAAGAAAAAATAAGAAGAATATATAGATTGTAATAATGGGAAATTCTTCAACATATCTAGAGGAAATCGTTGGATGTACTCATTTTGGTCTCACCTATTGGAATATTGTGAATCTCTATTTAATATAACTAATTAGATGATCTAAAATGGCCTCACTAGTAGAACATCCCACCTATACTCTCAACAAATGTAGGGGGATAAAACTTGTCTAATTGGGGTTGATGATAAACCCTCACTTGACCCTCAAAATATCTCCTAAGAATCCCATGAAAATAATCAATTGTGAAATATGGTATATAAACCATAACCCACAACATTACAATTCCTTAGAAACTATATAAGAACACATCCCCAAATTATTGTGGTCTTAATACCAACAATGTTCCCACGAATGATCCCCTAGAGGGGATCCCATTACAAAATTCTAGGGGTCTCCGATCATAATCCAAAACATCATGAACACACATGAAAAAAATTTTCATTAATAAGTTCCAATTGGTCATTCACATCATTTGAGTTTCAAAAACAACTTTCCCAAGAATTTCGAAATACCAAGTGGGCTTTCATGTGACGCATATTATTAATTCATTTTTTAAGACATACCATGATTCCCATTGGGACCATACATCACATGAGTTCTAAAACCAATTTCTAAAAAATCACAAGGAAACAATAAGGCATTCAAATAACTTCACATTAAACCATATTTTCAAAGAAAATCCAGATTACCAACTAAGCCTCCATATCCCATAACTTATAAATCAACATTTTCAAAAAAATAATCAAATCACTCACCAAGCCATTAATATATTGAAACAAAAAAAATTTTAAAATTCATTTAAAAACCATTTATAAAGTCAATATGAAGTAAAAAATTCAAAATCGTAATGCCAAATGGGCCCTTACATTCAAAATTGAACACCATTTCCAAGCCAATGTGAAAACACAAAGTAACATAGAATATTCCAAATGGTCCTTTAAACCACTTGAACAACTCATGAAACCCATTTAGAAACACAAAAAATGTTGAAATAAGGTATAAAACAATTCTAATGGGAATATCTTCTTTTTAAATCCATAATAACACCAATTTTATTTTAAAAACACATTCCAGAACACTCTTACCATTAAAAAACCTCATTCAAGGAGCAAAACAAAAAATCCAATAAGCAATAATGTCCGAATTTTTTAAAAGACATTATTTAAACACATTTTCACCACAAATTTATGTGAAAACATATTTCTCACTTTTCACATAATCCATTGAACACATTTATAAAGCAGAATAAAAAGGGATACCTGAAACTAAATCAATTTATTTTAGAAAACCATCTTCTAACACTTGTGAACTTTAAACAACTTTGAAAATACATTTTTGTAAAGAATCATTACATACTTTTAAACTAACCCAACAATCCTCACATAAGAATCACACCATAAAATTCACCTAAATACATGTACAACACCCATATCACAAACCAACCATATTTTCAAAACATTACCAAAGGAAAAACTACTCAAAGCACAAAATTTCCCCATAAAAGATCAATTAGAATTTTATTAAACACCCTACATGCATTTAAATATAGTAACAATTATAGAAATCCATTAAAAATAATTTCTCTCAAATTTTACATCATCAAAACACCAAATCAAATCATACTAACACATAAAAATTAGTGGAAACACATTTATAAATGATTTAGGAAAGTTTAAGCAACAAATATAATGTGTCAGAAAGGAAATAGATGGAAAATACAACCTCAATGTAGTGTAAACAAAACCAAAACATTAGAGAAGTAAGAATACACCCCAAGGGACATTACACAAACCCTAACATAAAATAAAAACAACCCACAAATCATCTCTAATTCTTAGGGGCCAGCCAAGATGAAACCCCCTTAAGGGAAACCAAGAAATCAAGAGATAAAACAGATAAGAAGAGGAAATCAACCAAAAACCATGAAAAAGTCACCATATAACTATAAAAAAGAATATGTGGAAGAATGGAGTCCAAATAAAATAATATTAGGATCTCCCATAATGATCTTCTGTTGAGAAATGGAGGAGAAACTCAAAACAGGGTAAAAACACTAGAGGGGAAAAGAGGTAATTTCCAACTTTTAATGAACTCGGTAACTCACATAGATTGAATGAATGGTTTTATAAACCATGAACTAACCATGAATACTCTACTAGAGGAATTATAACCCCAAATGGGTTATCTACATAGTAACCAAACCATGTGAAAACTTTGAAAAATGCCACTTTCCAAAATGATCATCTGTAGAATGGTTTCCTGGGCGAGGGATCACAGTATCCCCTAACCATGAACAAACCATGAACCAATTTTTTCAATCCCAAAATACCCACTAATCTCAAAAAACTTTTATGAAAACTGTGGAACAAACATGGGTCCAACATGGGATCTTACTAAATTTAAAAAAAATTTAAATCGGGAACTCAACCAGAACTTCTTCCAAAAGATCCAAGGCTAAGAAGAGAATAAAATAAAAAAAATTCCAAGGTCAGGGTGTAAAAAATAACCATAATTATTTATAATAAATAAAATTATTCAATATAAATTATTTTCATTAATATTTTTATCTTATATAAATTATATTCTTAAAAAGAAGAATATGTCAAAATAATTTTTAAGTGGTAATCTCATTTATTTTAAAAATAAACACTCTTAATAATATAAACATTAATTGATAAGAATAATATCATATATAGTATTATAATAATCAAATTAATTTTTTATATCAATAGTAACAATGAAAATTATTATACATTAGCATGGGTGAATATAAAAGATACCTTGAAACAATTACACAAGGGTAAAGTGGAAACTAAAAGTGAAAAACCTAAAAAACACTCAAATATGTCTCCAAAATGAAAGTATGGGATGAGGTTTGGACATATCATGACCCATAATACATAATTTTTATGCATTTGTGTCTTTGAACTTGAATAGTGTAATGAAGTAATTTAATAAGTTAGGGTAATTCCAAAAATACCCTTCCATTCACTTATAAAGGGTCACACATACCCCATTATTTACACACTCTTCCATTCAAATTCCATAGAAAAATTTTCTTATAATCATATTAAATAATCACAATCCATTATTTTTCATTATTTTTCATAATAATTTTATTTCCACAGATAATTCCATAGAAAATCTAAGTCTATAAGGTGATTATTTCTTCTTTATAATATTTTTTTTTTATTTTTTATTATTCATATCCTTCCTAACAAAATTAATATATTTGATTCAATATAATCTATATATATAAGATTCATTATAAAAATTTAACAATATTTATTCATCCCCATGCATTAAATAATTAAAATAGAAGCATCGATTGTACGTTGTGTGGACTACCACCTCAACTACATGATGTATTTTTGTTTTCATCACCACCAATTACAGATGGTATGAATGATAGGTTAGATGAATAATTATGTTTCTTATATAACTTATAAAATTTTTATATGATTACTATTTACACTTACCATCATTTCATCCGTTTTTAATGAATTTTATCTCTAATTATTCATATGTGTGGTCAGCTGCCTCCATGAACAACATGTATTATTTCACTTAACCACTTAACAAGGATGTGCCTAAATTTATAATTTTTCAAGTAATATGAATTTCATAAAATTATTATAATTATTATGCGATAAATTTTTATATACCATAACTACTTCCATTCAATGGAAAACAATATCGTTAATATTATTTAATATAACATTTTTACTCATTTGATCATTACAACACACCTTTTTTTACCCGTTTACCACCAACTTGAGAAATTTTATAATTATTATGTGTTTAATTAATATGGAATGTTATATAATATTAATCAAATTTAATAATAATTTATTGAATATTTTTTAATGATTCTAGAGTTATAATATTATTTTCTAAAAAATATAATAATATATCACATACATAAATTAATAACTGTTAAAAAAATATTGTCTCTTAAATCATCTTCAAGTATCATAATTAAAACTCTCCTAGGATGAAACATGAAAATTATAAATAGTCATGGAATATATACTAAATAACAAAATATAATATATGAATTATTTATTTTATATTAATGATCAAGGATCAACATTAAAATTAAAAAGGAAGTGGAAGATAATTAAAAGTGTTAACACCTAATGTTAAAAATAAGCTATAATGAAGCAATATATTCATGGTTTATAGTTATAGATTAAGTATATAAAAGTATTTTAGATATGGATACAGTTCTAAAATATATTATTATTATAGTTATGGTTGTTTTAGATGATGTTTTAGTGTGATAAACTTTGTGGGAAAATAATGTAAGGATTATTTTTCTCAAACTACCTAAACTGAGAAAAATTTTAATTTCTGAAAAATTTTAATTTTATATGGAGTATACGGTACTAATTTTTATCATAAAATAAAATATATTTTATCCATTATATTTGGGGTTCATTGTTTCTTTATTTTCCTTCAATTTTTTTGGTTCAAACAGTTACTAATGTCTCTACTTGAGTTCTCTTACAAAGAGTCATAAATTTTAATATTGATATTGATATTAAATGTCTCTTTTCTACTACCATTTACTTTCAAATTGGTTTTATTTCATTTATATATGATAATATGAATCCATTTAATTAATATTTTCCATTTTAGGATCATCTTCTCAATCAAAATGCATCACAGAATGGAATGATCCCCAACCCAGGAAGACAACTCAATTTCTTCAATATCCATAGTATACCTATTGATATTATTTTCTAAAATTTTGAAATTAATATCCATACTTCTCTTAAAATTATATAATTGAATTTATTTGTACTCATTTTTAATATGTGGGTTTTACTTTATGGTTTTAATGGTCTTGAATTTTTTTTTCTTTATTGGTTTTCAAAAATGATTTCTTATAATGTAATATTTTAAAATATTCCAAAATTACTTCAATTCAAATTGTTTACAAATTTTATTTTTCAAATTCCATGAATTTATTAAAAAAAATTTAAATAATTTATTTAAATGTTTATGTAGTGGTCATTTTATGAAAAAATTGAATCTATTTTTCATGTTTTCTTTTGAATGTATCTTTTTTAATTATTTATTATTTTCTATGATAATTATTCCCTATGAATTAATGTTGTTTAAAAAGTAAATTCAAATGTTACTAGGTCAATAAAATAACCACTTATAAATGTTTACAAAGGATGATGAAAAATAATATTTTCAATTAAATTTTCATAATTCTTCTATGAAAATTATTTAACTATGTCATATGATTGATCATAGGTATTATTAAATTATACTATCTAGATTATTTATATAGATGGATTATGAAAATATCCTTAACATCTATGGGTTGATCTATCACTTATTTTATCTTTCCTAATCATCTACTTGTATAAGAATTATTTACTTTGAATGATTTATTCTATGAATACCCTATGCTCCTTTACTCTATATAAAGGGTGTTAAATTAGATTCCCAATACATCAATTGATTGTGGAATGTTTTTACTAAATCATATACCCATTACTCATATGGTTTAAATATTATATTCCTAATCTGATGTTTTAGTGAAACATTTACCTAGAATTATTCATAAAGTCATTAGGTATCCATTTATATTCCATTTCCTCATCATGTCATGTTTATTGATGAAATCATTAATTATTCCATAGTGAGAAAATTGAAAAGGATTCAAAACTGATTTTATTTCTCTAGGGTTTTGTGATATTTTAATTGAAACAATGTCGAAGCATATGTATTATATTGATTATGTGGTGGGTGGGCCTGAAATTATGTATCCCTCAAATGAATTGAAAAATAGTTCCATATCGAGATATATAAATATGTATGGGTAGTGGGCCTAGCCTATTATGGTGCATGAGAAATTAACCTAGGCAAATATGTTATGTTAACAAGGAAAAGAGACTTTACCAATGAATATGACGTATTGTTTATATTTTCTCTACATTCTTCTGATGCCACACTCTTATTTTATGATCATTGTTTAATACATGTACATATGGTATCATATATTTATTCAATGATTGCATGCTTATGATCATCCTTTTATGATAACATATTAGGAATCATATATCTGATGTTATGATTTATTATTGTATTTTTACTTACTAATAATTTGAGCTCAACCCATTCTTATGATTCTATGTCCCCAGGTAATGAAAGAAATTATTCAGTATAAAAATACTATAAAAGTATCATTTTTGTAGAATTTATGGGTAAAATAAATGTCTCATTATTGATTTATTATATTCTTATATAGTGGGGTAAATGTTTCCATTTGGTGAGAACACATGATATTTATTAGTTAATGATTTAGGTGGAGTATGTGGTGTATCTATATTGACAGAATGTGGTTTTCCATTATAGTTGAAAATGAAACATTGGAGGAGTTGAAAGAGCTCAGGAATTGGATAGTACATCCAATTACTCACTTGTTGGATAACATGAATCATAGAGTGGTTGATGATTTGGGATATCAATTTCCAATGGTTTTAGAAGAATATGAGGACATATTTTTTAAGAATAGATTAGGTTTACCTACCCACCGAGGGTTAGACTTCTACATCGAGATGAACCTCAGGATGACACCAATATCAACACCAGTATATCATATAGATCCCAGAGAGCTTTGGGAATTTAGGATGTAGTTGCGGGACTTGTAGGAAAAGGGCTTTTTATGGCCTAGTGTTTCCCCATGGGTTGTCCCAATTTTATTCTCCTATAATGTAGACATGAGCTTGAGGTTATGTGTAGATTATTAGTAATTGAACTAGGTGACCATGAAGAATAAGTATCCCTATCTAGGATCACAAACCTATTTGATAATTTTATAGGGGTGTAATGGTTCTCAAAGATTGACCATAGATCAGGTTATCACCAGTTGTGACTACAAGATAAGGAAATACCGAAGAGGACATTTAGATGTGGATACGGTCATAGTGAGTACTTGGTGATTTCATTCATCATTATGAACACCCAAATGGGTTTCATGGTACTCATGTATTGGATATTATAGGCCATCTTAGACTGGTTAATGATAGTCTTCATCGAATACATCCTAGTGTACTTCGCATCTGTGGAGGATCACAAGAGACACTTGAGGATGATCCTAGGAACACTCTAAGAGCATCATATTTTTGGGAATCTCTAGAATTGCCTTTTTTGGATTTAAGAGGACCACTTTATGGTACATGTTATCTCAGAGGTTGATGTTGTAGTTGACGTAGCAATGGTTGAGGCAATGATTTCTTGGGATCCACCCAAGAGTGTTACCATAGTATGTACTTTATTTGGTTTGGAAGGGTATTATAAGAGTATTTTACACAAATTATCTATATTGGAACAACCTTTTACATATTTTAATTATAATGGAAAATATTTTGTTTGGATGGAAAGGTTCCCACAGTTCTTTCAGGACCCAAAGAAGAAGTTGATGAGTGATCCCATATTGATATTTCTAGAGGAGGGTGTCGAGTACATAGTATTATGTAAAGAATCAAGTACCCGAATTTTTTTTGTTCTAATGTATATGTATGAGGTTATTACATATGGTTCGTGATAGTTTGTTCCACATGAATATAACTATAGGACCCATGATATTTTGTTATTAGTTGTAGGATTCAAATTGAAGATGTGGTGGCACTACCTAATGTGAGAGAAGTTTATCTTTTACTCTGACCACAAGAGTCTAAAGTATATCTTCGCGTTGAAGGATCTTAACTTGAGATAGATGATATAGATATATTTTCTACATGACTATGTCTTTGATATTTTATATACTATTGGAAAGGGAAATGTGGTGGAAAACGCTCTCAGTATGATATCTTGTTCTATGTTGTTGGCTGACACATTAAAGAAGTTCTCCTAATTGTAGTTGTCCATTATGGAAAATGATTGTTCTTCATATCCTATGTTGATGGTTGTTACCCTAACTCTTTTACAATATTATTGGGATTATTAGATAGTCGATATCATCTGTGAGACCCTGTGTAATCAGATATCGATTGGATGTACTCTTGATGCATATGGTAAAGGTGGGGATCATGCTATTATTTTCAGAGGATGGATGATAGTACCTTTTATTTTGATGGAGGAGGTATTATAATAATTTCATGAATTACCTTAAAAAGTATATACAGGTATGTGAAAGATGTAAAAGGACCTCTAAATTTAGTTTTTGTTGCCAAGAATAATGACTAGAGTTGCAAAATTTTTCTTTCGATGCCTCACTTATCACCTGGTGAAGGTAGAGCACCGGGTTACAAGGGGTTTTTCTCAACCCCTTGATGTTATAAAGTATTTGTTGGATAGGATTTAAATAGAATTAATGATATGATTAACACCTAAATCCATGGGACATGACTCCATCAAGGGGATCATAGATCTACCCAGTAATTCAAACTTCATCTAAGACATTCGAGATCAGAGTTTTGTATACAACTTGGGATTCCTCTTCATACAAGTGATATTATGACTCTAGGGAGTTCCCTAGATGATTATATTTTACCACGATTCTATATTAACATATATATTATTGATAGGATTAAAGGAATACTTTGGGACTTAGTTTTACTTGAGCACTGTATTTCACCCCCAAATAGAAATCCATACAGAGTGAACATTTGGTTTTGAGGGACATGTTATGCAATTGAATGATGGATTTTTCTGGATTTGGGAGGATCACCAATCCTTGGTGGAGTTTTCATACAACAACAAATATCACTACACTATTGGTATAAAAATGTTTTTAGGATTTATACAGGAGACCCTTCAGGTCACTACTTTTGTGGAATGATATAGGTGAGTCAGCACTCATGGGATCAGATTTGGTGAAAGACACTATAGAGAAGGATCAGATCATCTTGGAATAGATAAATACTCCACTGACCCATCATAAGTCTTATGTGGACCAATAAAAGAAACCTCTAGAGTTTTAGTATAGAGACCATGTTTTCCTGGGGCTATCACCTCGATAAAGATAGAGGATATTTGGTTATGGAGGCATGGCATCTCTAATATTCATTGGCCCCTTATATATACTACATAGAGCTGGAGTGGTGGAATATTGCCTAGCACTACCTTATCCATTGGATAGGGTACATGACGTCTTCCATGTGTCACAATTGATGAGGTACATGCATGATACACCACACATTATCAACTGAGGATAGTTTGGCATCAAGGATGGAACTACCTCAGTAGAGTACCCAGTGGAGATTGAGGATTGGAATGAGAGGATATTTCATGGGAATTAAATTCCCCTTGTGCATGTCTATTGAAAAAAATGAGAATCTCCAAGAGAGAACCTGGGGGTGCGAGACCGATATGGAAGGCCATTACCCTCTTGTTTTTGAGAATATTTTTACCTTTTTGGGACAAAAATATCTACTGTGAGAGATAATTTAATTTATATAATTTTCCATGTATTATTAGTAGATATTATATGAATTTGTTTTGAGAGCATGCAATGAGATGGTGTTCCATTTTGAGGATCTATTTTCATGATATAAAATTTTTAAATATATTAAATATATTAAATAAAAAATATTTATAGTTTTCATTAAAAAGTGAAATAACTCCCAAATAGGGGCTCACATTAAAAATATGAGGTCCCCATTGAGTTTAGAATATGTTTTTTACCCTATGTAAGACATAAAATTTGTTTGCATGCACCATTTGTCAAAAAATGATCAGGGGCATAATTTAATGGAATAAAATAAATAAATAAATTATTTAGTTCATTTTAACATCGAGACCTATTTTATATATTAATTACATTATTAGAGAAATTCCTCAGGGTTGGCTTCTCAAACCCTAGAGATCTCAGACAACCATTGGAGTGATTTTTTTGGTGAACAATGAGAGATTGAGATCAGATCATGGATCATTGTACCAAATAAGTTAGAGAACCTCATAAATGATGGAAACCAAACTATTCATCATCAAAGAATGATCCAAACCGAAGGTAGGAATTTTTTTTGTGATTTCCATCCCGTTTTTGAATATTGGATAAACACTAATCAACTCCACCAACAAAATTTAAACATGCTTCCCCAATAGATTTAATTTCATGAAATTGTTTAATTTTACATTGTTTTAATAATATTAATTAAAATTTTCTATGAAACATATTAGAGGAAAAATAAAAAATGGGTGAGGTTCCTTACTAACATTTATGGATTATGGATTTTTTCCTCCTTTCATTGCACATTCACAATGAGTGTTTTATTTTGGAGAAGGGTTCGATGAATACCTGGTATTCAAACATTGAAAACCCATTATTTAGTACAATGGATTGATACTATCAACATGGTTCATTAACGATGTTGAGGTTAAGTTTCTATTACTGCTGTGTATGATCAATAAAATGATAGATGAATTTATGGTTTCCATTATTCCATGTTTTGAGGAACGGTGATGATTATTAACAAAGAATCAATTTATGAGTGTAATAAAACCTAGAAATCCTATGATCTAGGGACTAGAGGCCCATGTGAACCTCTATCTAAAAGTTATGGAAAGGATGGTCACTCTGGCTAGGCACATAAAAATGTGGAATAGATCTGGATAATTGCAAGAAAAACGACATGTAATATGAAATTACACACCATGTGGCCCCCTAACTTTGGTACTTGGGTTTTGGATGATGTTAAATACAACAACACATGTGACCCATATAAGACACCAAGTGACCCATTCAATGTTACTCAATGTGTACTTTGGGTAGTACATGGACATGGGAAAAGGTACACAGCCAGAGGGAATGTCATGTACATGTACAAAGACACAGATTGGTGTTAATAAGCAAATACATGGACATGAACACTATAAAAAAACATGAAAATGATAGAAATGAAGGATACCAAGTATATCTATAAACCATGTACTTATTTGACATTATTTCTATCTGTATACTACATGTTACATCACGCACTTCATCACAGGCTTGCATGAGGATAGCTGGATATGTCATGTACCCCCTAGGACACGCTGTGTACCACCTACATGAGTGCTTCTGGATCTTAGTGTTCTTAATTTGGACCAGTATAGGTTGAGTGGGTTCCATTTATCATTATACTCAAGATTTTAGTGAAAAATTACATCCACATCATAGGATTATGATCCCTTTAGAAGTATGAGTCTAATATGGAGTTGTAGTGTACATTTGTGAAACTTGGGTGTGATCCTATATCATCCTTTCTTCCTAGGGTGGTGTTTTTTGAATTATCATGAACTCTCAGATCAGGTCATTGATCCGACAAGTAGTGTTAAAAATCTGTTGTGTTTGTAGAGTCATTGGAATATAACCCCCTATGTAGTGGGTTGATCCCAACTAGGCTCGTGGTGCCCCCAACAGTTCTGAGTGTGACCTCGTATCAGTGTATCAGAGTCTTCTTAGACCAGTGAGATTTCATTGGGTGGGTCCAAATGATATGGAACTATTCATATAGAATTTATGATTATATCATGGCTCAAAGAAATTATTATCCTAGAATGATCATTTCTTCGAGCATAATCCAGTGGAAAACAGTCGATTATAACTGCCTGGAGGCTTTGTGTCTTTCCTGAGTATATCTAGGGTTTTATGCTATACATTGACTTTTATGTCCCTATGAATGTAAATATACCTGGTTCTTCATGTTTATGGTTTTAGGGGTTTCCTGCTGAGCATTGTTATACTCAATCCTTCCAGGGCTTTGCTGCATGTGTCATGTATTTTACAGATGATGACCCATTTAATAGTGTCATGGAAGGATAAAGAGTTGGTGGAGCATAGATAGAGATTTTCAGACCCAGGTGTAATCTTGGAAGATTTAATTTGACTTTTTTCCCTTATAATAGTTTGAACACTTAATGTTTTTGGTTGGTCTTATATTAGGCCCATTTTCCCACTTTTAGTACTTTTACTATCATACCCTATTATGGAATCTTAGATGCATGCATGCATTATTTTAGTTGCTTTACATTTAAACATTGTGTGGGATTGTAGATGTGTGCATGTGTATAGGTACATTAGGATAATACCTCCCATTTTTTGGATATTTTTACTCAATGTTTGTTGATATACCCTGGCCTATTTGAGGCGGGTTTGGGAATAGTCAGAGGTTTGGGCTTAGTGGGTCGAGTCATCCCAACACTAATAAATGATATTGGACTTATGGGACAATTTATAGACTACCTATCTTGAATTAATTTTATACAAAGGGTATACTCACAACCTTATAGATCTATTCTCCCATTATCATTCTCTTAATGAACCACAAATTGGACTGATCAAAACATGAATCAAACCGTAGATCCAAGTATGAAATCCCCAGTCTTGGGTTTATCTTAAGAGAAAACATGATAAATAAAAGGAAAACTCATAAACAAGATTCTAACCATTGATCCCTGGGGTCTAATATTCTCCAACATTGTGAGAACATCCAATAGAAGGTATGGGATCACCAAAATTGCCTCTAAGAGAGATACAGTTCAAGATCCAAAGAGAATGGAGGAAAACTAGTTGTTTTCAAATGAGTTTCATGTTAATAACCATACTTTCAAAATTTACAAATTCTATCACATGGTTTGGCTACATAGTTTGGTAAATCATTTTACAACTATGCGAACCCCACTATCTAAGATACACTACTTCACATGATTAGGTCACACAGTTTAAAAAAACATATTCCAACATGATAAATGGCTATGTAAAACATTATAAAGTGTTTTATGTGTACTTGGAGCCTTCCATGTGATTTTAAATACTATTTACCTTCTATTACAACTCCACATGACTAGAAACATGGATAGAACTAATCAAGCACTATCCCTGTTCCCTCTACAATACTCTAAATTTCATTCTTCTAGACCCTTCCACGCCTAAAATGATCATAGATCCTTTACAACTTTTTTAAACACATCTATCACATTAATAACATGAAAAGAAAAATCATAGAGAAAAATTTAGATAACCACACACATCAATAATAAACTGAGGGTTTTATAACCACTACACCTAGAATTAGATCATCCTTAGGATAAAATTTATAATAAAGACCAAGTTATTACATACACCCCATAAAAGAGTAGTATTTCCATGAGATTGACAATAGAAATTTTGAATGAATCATCAAAAAATATCTCTAACCACCAAGTCTTCATTTTTGATTACTATTCACATGTCCCATCTTGGTTACGATCATGATACTAAAACACCATTACCAAATGAACTTTCTTATTATGAGGATACTATTTACTACTATAAAAATTTTAAACTATTCACTAACCAAATGATGCACTAACTACATGCTCAACATCATACTAATAACCCCAAAAACAAGGACTCTTGTGTACCCATGAGTCACGAAACTAACTTGCGTCACTTCCTTAACCATTGGTGTCCCATATGACACATTCAGCATGCTTCCTCACATAGTTAATCCCCTAGATCATGAAATTAAATGATTCAAACCCAACATATCTCAATGGATCACAATAGATTCAAAAAAATATTTCATATAACCTCTAACTACCCAGGAAAGATTCCATACATTTCAAGATCAATATTACACACCACAAAGTATCCAATATTATACTCATCTAGTTCACTATTTACTCTCCATATTACATCCAAAATATAGGTGGATGAAACTAATCCATATGGTCCTCACAATAGAAAATAAAACTCATAATAAATTTTCTATGCATGTCATATATGTTCTGAACCATCTTCTTAGAATATCCCTCAATAAAAAAATTATAGGAAGTGATTAAAAAACATTATACACATTTCCATTAACATATCTCACAAAAATACAAATCATTCGGGTGAATTGGTCCATCATGTTTACCATTCCCCCATTGTATAAATCATATTTCATGAATCCTACTTGCCAAAAGTGTACCAACAATGCACCCACACTAGATATACTACTAAAATCCAAAAAATTCTACTCAATACAATGGAAATTATTTCAAACAACTCCAATATGATTCCCCACTTCCAATGGAATTCCTAAAATCCCAAAATATTAAAACCATACCTCCTTGGTTTCTTCCACCAATCTAATGAAATAAATTTCTGAATTGATTATTATAATTAGAGCCCATAATATAAATCCCAATGATACTCATAACATTATTTATTTTCTATTATTCATGTCAGTAGAAAACTCGTGATCATTTAACTATTGTAGACCTGATCACTCCTCAACACGATTCCAACAATCAAAACTAACCGCACAACCTGATCATAAAATTGTATCTAGAGGATATCAAATATCAATAAAAATAATTATATTAACTATAATAAATCAATATTCATACTCAAATACCTTCTAATTTCTATGTACAACTATGGTTCTTATTCCAAATAATCATAAGAACTATAAATACATCCTTGTTTGTTTTATTAAATTTTCAATCCTTATTTTCACTAAAAACATCTCAAAATAAGCACCACCCTCTCAAACAGACCATGGTCATCTCCCCACCTCTGGAATTCCTTATTATCGATCAATGATTATGATCATACACAATACCCACAATCAGTCAAACATTGGTACTATTGATCCTTGATCATGTTACTTGCATAAGTTCTCAACTTATTCCCAACTTGAGGTCTTACTAACACCAAGATGCACCATGCACGCTTTTTCTTGCTAAGTCAACCAACTTCCACTGTAAACCTAATCCTGGCTATCCTAAATCAAAGACCATTATATTTTTTACCCCCTAGTAACTATCATATTTTAACCCACTCTAGGACCTACCTAGACTTGCTACCAACACACATTCATTTCAGCGCTCAGATATCCATATATGGGGTATTACATAATCATTTTACCTATATTTAAAACAATTATGCATTTCAAAAGAAATTAGTAGGTTGAAAAATAAATCCCACACAAGTCAAAATAGGTCAAAACACATCTCTCATATGATTCGACCATATTAACATCAACAACATCCTCATGACCCAAATACCTATCCAACATCACATACTGAGACACTGTTTCACACATTGGTTACACCTTGATGCGTCGAATCCCTAGTTTTATCTAAACAGACCACCATAATAAAACACCACAATAAAGCACCGAAGTCTTTCTTTTATTATAAATCCTTAACTTAGGATTAAAATAAAGAACCCAAATTAAACTCCAAATCATAAAGATTTCTCAAAA
Organism: Viscum album; assembly: GCA_963277665.1. Lineage (NCBI taxonomy): Eukaryota > Viridiplantae > Streptophyta > Magnoliopsida > Santalales > Viscaceae > Viscum > Viscum album. Next base: position 191,121,107 of record OY728151.1, on the reverse strand, counting down.
ACCACTCATCAAAACATCTCTTCAAATCCACACAAAGATAGCCAAATAATATCAAACACCATGATTAACTCTATAAGGATATGATTTGGCTGCTCCATCCCACTTATAATTTATGTTATCAAAATATGACTCACTTTTTACATAGTAAAGGGGTATCTCATTTAACATTTCATAGAGACTCTAAACAGATTAGGTTGCATCTAGATAAACTGAACAAGCATACACCCCAATGTCACTTTTCTGCATGATTTGACCTTAAAATTATGAATCATACCCCATAGATCATAGGATCACATTCCTAACACCCATATGGCCAAGACCACTACATGTCAACTTATCTAGTTTCAATTATCTCATTGACACATTATTCTTAAATATAAAAAGTAATAACACTCATTCTATGGACAACAACATGATCATAATCCACATCAACATTTCCAATGAAATAGAAGCATATACTCATAGTCTACCCATTCTAGATCTGACCATATAGGGTAACCCCACAGATAGGTTCATACATTGAACTGATCCTTCCCTTAATAAAATAGACACAAACCACAATTTCCAGGTTGGGTATCTTCATATAGAACTCAAAATAAACCTTCATGACTATCAAATAATTTTTTATCACTTATCGTACAACAATATCAATGTAAATCATCTACAATGATTCTCATTAATAAGGAATCCAAAATCCTATCTCGACCCCTATTTTGGGTTACCATCATTATTAATATTTATCTCTAACAAAAAACACTGAAATTTACTCAATCACAACCGCAATCCTCAGATCACCAAAATCCAAGAACAAATCTCAACAATACATGTAAACTCAAAAATAAAACGCACACTCTCTTACATTATCATAGAAATTTATATGAAAAATATAATACTTAAATCAACTACCTTTTACATGGTTGTATAAAAATCAAATTCCTTCACAATAGAGGAATAATAGTGGTATAAGTCATGTCCCATCAATCCAATAAAGACCAAAAACCCAAGGATATCACAGACATGATTTCATTCAATCTAATTTACCCACTATTGGATTTATAATAAATCAAAAATATTAATAAAAAGTCACTAAAAAATTCCATTTTCTATGTCATCTTTCTATATAGTGTCACAACCATAAATAAAACCCCACTATCCTATGCACTATATGCCTAAGGGTATCATAACATGATATCTCTCCCTATCCCATTTCTCCTTTATCAAGATCAGGTCACACACAACTATGACCCATATAAAATCACTTTTTAAAAATAATGTTCCCAATATGGTTTTTTCATGGATGAAATAACAAGAATAAAGCCCTTTTATCCTATACATATCATATTTCTTGGATCTCATAACTCGGGTGCTCTAAAAAGCCCCACCTACCCATAAAAAGGTCAATAATCATGTATACATCAGGTCAACATAATACCTATATAAGAATCATATAATAAAAAATTTTCTCTATAATTAAACCATAATTTAAAAAAAAATTGATATAAAATTAAGACGTTGATTAAAAATTATATAGGAGATCACTTTATTATTTGAAATTGAGATTTTACTCAGAAGATGATGCATAAAAATTTTATCAAGTGATCTGGAAATACTATATTAACCTTTTATTCTATCTAGAACTTTTAACATTTAAGGACTAGATAAATAAAATTTCAATTACATGTGGAGATTAAAAATATTTTTAAGTTGTAATTGGATTTTTATTTAGCTGACACCACATATTAATTAGAGAAATAGATAAAATAATAGATATTTATCCATTTAAAAGATTAGTTAACTAATTCACCACCATAAATTTTATATGTAAAAGCCACATATAAAAGGATACATACACTTTAAATAATAATAATTTTTCATAGTTTGGGTAAATAACCATTGGAAACACCCAAATAACATGTGAATCCAAAATTCATGTTATGATTCAAGAACAAACACTATCTTTCCGTTTTGTTCTAGAGTCAAAATTCTATTAATCCTAAAGTCCAAAATAATTTGAGTCACTCAATGTGAAAATAATTCAATATATAATGTGAAAAATAAGAACATTGATCCCAACCGTGGAGACATGAACTTCCCTCATATGTGGGGTGGCCATTCACAAGAAAATGATTCATATAAAGTTTTAAAAATTCCAAATCATCTATATGATTTAATAAAACAAATATAAAAAATAAGTATTTGTGATACCACTTTGTAGTGTCCCCAACCTAGTTTAATCTAAACAGTAACTAGATTGGTTCTCCACTTTACCTCAGGTATGCCTCCTAATACACCAAAGACTATAACTAGAAGTGATGGTCCGAGATGGTATAAATGGAAGAATATACCCTAATATTTGAGTGAGACAATAGTCAGGTAATAAATAAAATAGATACATACTGATAGATAAAAGTATACATAAATCATGAAATGTTCCAATATGAAATCAAAAACTAATACTATATAAAAATGATATATTTACATGTAAAATTATAACACTAAATCCGACCATATCCAAAAATATCATAAGAAAAAAAAAATAAATATTAAAGAAATACACCTAAAAAATTTTCAATAGTCCCATCTTGGTATCAATCTTCTAATCTCCAACCTAGTAGTATAAATAATGCATTAGTCATAGGGACCATCCCTTATGTAGTCCTGAAACTGTGAATTCTTCTCAGGTAATTTTTTTTATTGAGTAAGGTGTGAGGAAAACACAATAGAAAACCACCGAAAATGTCTTTAAATATATATAGTTTGGGTATATTCATGATATTGTGAAAAATATATATAAACATGTATAAACATAGAAAAAAGTAAATAAATAAATATCAGTGATCATAAAGTTTCATAATGAATCCCAACACCAACTATAAATGCCTCAACAAGTGTTAGATGAATATGAATAGTATCCATCCATCTGATAGAAATATAGTCATCCCCACGATGAGAATACCATCCAAAGAAATATACCTATCCCAAAAAAATCACACCTAGTGAAACATACTCATCCCAAAACAATTGTGACACGTAGAAAAATATACCCATCCCAGAACAATAGTCACACCCATGGAAATATACCCATCTTAGAATAATAGTCACATTAGGGGAAATATACCCATCCTATAATAATTGTCACATCCAAAGAGATATATCCATCAAGATAAATAGTCACAAATTGGTTTTTTTAATGATAAGATAAGACCTTGCCGAGAGGAGAATGACTCTTTTATTATAAAATAAAGGAGATATTAAAAAAGACTGAAAATTGGAGAGTAACATGGATCATTCTAAAGTAGAGGAATGATATCATTAGGAACATGATCAGACCATGGAAGGTCAAAACCATTATCCCTAATGTCCAAAATTCCTTATATTTTTATATATTTTTGATAACCCCCCTTTTGAGGGATGAGGAGGAACCCTTACATGGTCCATAGGATTTGATATTTCATGACCCACTGGTCTTAAGAGATATACAGACTATTCTTGGAACTCCACCTCCCAACTTCTTCACCATGAAATCATCTCTCCCCATTCGCATGGCTATTCAGTTAGGCTTCCAGTGCAAGAACATACTGGTCTCGATGGAAATTCCATACCCCATATTTTTGAAAAAACTATTTAGCTTTTACTTTGGTGAATGTGCCTGCCCTGAATCCCTATCTGGTGTCTGCTCCTTGTAGAGTCTGTCTGATCTTTTAGGCACAATTTTTAGGTGGCCCGATGGAATTGAGGTATCCCATTGGACTTGAGGTGGCCCAAATTCCTTGAGGTGGACTGAAATCATTACTAGATCTAAGGACTTGGGTGACCTGAAGGCCTTAAAGGGCCCAAGGCCAAAACCGGTGGCCCGAAAGCCCAGATCGATGAATAGTTCCGGCTGCTAAAGTACCAAATAGTGTCTGCTATAGTACCAGTTATAGTGCCTGCTACAATATGGCTACAGATCCCCCAGGAAAATTTCTCCACCCAGTTTTGAACTGGGGTCTCTTGGATGAAATTATAGATTCCTCACTAACTGTGTTGAGGCTCTTGTGTAGGTCCACACCATTTGTGCCTTAAGGGTTCATTGTTGACCCAAGGAATCATCTCTTAACATAAAAACAAGATTTTAAATTATATAATTTAATTATTTTAAAAAAAACAAGCTAATATAACAATACCATACCACTAAAAAAATATTTAATGAACCAATAATTATAGGATAATTTTTAGAAGACCAGCCATGAATGTGTTTGATACAATGGGTTAAATCATAACGTCACAGATCTAGGCTTCCTTTTTTGTTCATTTAACTAATCCCAAATAATTCATATCAAAAAATGAATCAAATATTACATTCAATCATTAATTTATTAGTCTTAGTTCCTCTCAATATTAAACCATAGAAAAAGATGAAACAATAAAAATGAGATTTCGAACATTGATCTCTAGGCTTCAACATTCTTTGATTTGGTGAGATAATCCTCCAAAAGGTGATGAATCACCAAAATTCCCTAGGGGAAGTATAAAATTCGTAAAACTAAGTCAAGGGAAGAGAATTGATGTTTTTTAGTTAGTCTCAGGTTAAAAAGCAAAATATTAAAATTAATTAATAATGTCACATGGTTTGGCCACATAGTTTGGTAAATCATGAACTAACCATGCGAACCCCATTGTTTGAGATACTCTACTTCACACGATTAGGCTTCACAGATCAAGAAACCATATTCCAACTTTGAAAATAACTTTTAATACAATTTTAGGTTTTCTATTGTAACCTAGATCCATTTGAATAATTTTATATTGCATGAAACCACCTCCACCCCTTTTCATGGTTGGATTCATGGTTAACACTAATCATGTACCCCCATATATGACTTCAATATTTATACATATAGAGCCTATGAATCTCAAAACACTCTCAGTAATTTTGGATACTTTTAAAAAATAAATAAATTACATTTTAATCTATAAAAAAAATAATAATTAGAAATTTAAATAGGAACAAACTATAATAATAAACTTGTGGTTTCATATCGTCCACACCATAAAGAAGATCATCCTTGAGCTGCATTCTAGAATGAACTCTAGGTTATTATTGGAGGAAAGATAAGAATTTATGATCTAATATATTATGGGAGGAAGGAATGTGATTATCGATCTAATATGTTATGGGTTGTATGAATATGATTTTTGATCCACAATGATATGATTTCTATGGTTATGTTTGTGCCATATTCACATGATTTTCAACATACTCAAGTTATGATGGCTCATGTATTATGATATGGAACGATTAATATGAATATATTTATGATCAATTATTATTTAGGGTTGTTATAATAATTTTTTTCCTGGAGGTTGACTATTTTCTTATACCCACATATATTTGATACTCACATACATCTTCAACTGTTATCTTTATTGTTGAGCCTTTTTGAGTATAAGAGATCAACGATTCCTATGATTCTTTTCCCCTAGATTATAAAGAAGATTATTTTTTATGATTTCTCTAAGGTATAGTAGAAAAATATTATTTTATTAATGATATTGGATACATTTTAGAATTATATTATTATATAGACAACATCTAAAGGGACTAAAACATTGGGTTTTGTGGTGTGATTAATTGTGAGATGAAATGAATATTCATGTAAAATAATGTAATATACAAGTATGTATTTTCATGTAACCTTAAGAGGTGGACCTCTATGGTAAATTACTTTACAAATTTCCTAGTAGGATTTATAGACCAGTACCCATCATTATGTTTGAGATTTAACCAGGAGTTCTTGATTTATCATTTCATTTGTCCTTGTGGGATATTTTTTTCTTCTCATGTAAACAGTCCCAAACATGAATGATGTTTAATTATTGAAATATTTATTATTTTAGACATTATTCTTGGATCATTTTCATATATATCGGATTCATTTCATTATTTTATTATTGGGTCCATTATAATGAGGTTGGTTTTTAAGGATCAAATAAATATAGATAGTGACCCTTTTTATTGATTTTGGGGAATGTCGGCTTTCCAAGGAAGAGAAATTCATTATATGGTCTGGTGTTACCATTTATAAATTCCAAGACACTAAATTTAAATTTTTTTAACATACATAAACTCTTTGAAATGCGATTTTATAGCCTATTTTTTGTTCCCCACTTTATTTTCTTTTTCACCTTTTCCTTCTTCTCCCAATAATGTTCCTTAGTTCATATTAATCGGTTAATTCCTTATATTGTCATTTGGGATGTTTGATGTATATATTCATTTTTGGGGGGAATATATTGATCGTTTCTATGGGGTTATAAATGCATGGATTTATTTTTTATCTATATTTTATCTTCGATTTGGGATTTATTTATTGCTAATGGTGTTTGTTTAGATTAAACCTAGTTATTAGAATTTTTACATGATGGATAGACCTATTTCATGCCTAATTCATTGATCACCTTATCATTATTCTCTATTTTTTTACTAACACTGATGTGGCTTGGGATTATTTGGTGTAATTTTGGGTTTTAGAGAGGCTTATTAATTTTTAATTTCCTTATACGCAAATGGTTAGGAATTAATTTCTTCCAATGTACTTTATTATTTTGTGTGAAGGTGATCATGTTTCTTCTTTTAACATTAGTGATTTTTTTGGGTAGAAGTTAAAATGGTGAGTAAACATTTCACACCCAGAATTATCAATAATTATTTTTAATTTTTAATTATTTATTTTATTGTATTTGGTATATTTAATGCTGGGTTTTTTTCAAAATTTTAAGTGTTTTCACTTAGTTCATCCATAACACATTGTTTTTTAAACAATTCATCCAATATGTACTACTCTTCCCTAGTTTCTTAGTTCCTCTCGAGTAGTTTGTGCATAGTTAGGTGAAAAATATAGATTCAATGGGAATAATTGTGAGGTTATCCTGTCCAACATTCTCCTATGAATGATAGGAAAATATTTAGGATAATCTATTTGAACAATATGTGAACCATATACTATGTTAGCCTGTGTCAATGACATAATATATAGTAAAATACAAAGAAAAATAATAATTCCTCCCCATGAATTTTAAAATGTGATTTCCTTATTCAATCCATTCCATTTTTAAACCCCATATGGAATAACTCTCCACTCATTAACATTAAGTAGTTTAAGAGAGTACCTCATCATTAACCCCACTTTTCATCCTTGGATTTTTGGTATGTTATTTCATTTAGAGCGATGTTATTAAAGTTTAGAAGTTATTTTATTCACTATTTCTTTTATTTTTATTCCTTTATTTTATTTTATTCTTCTTATTCTTTAGTGAGGACAAAATGGAAGAAATCTATATTGAAGGTATATATTTATCACATGTTTTTTTGGAATCAATGGATTTATTTTCCATCTAGATTCTCATTCAAGTGATATTCATCAAAGGTGATAGGTTTTATGTGGTTTAAGGTAGGTTTCTCGATGATATTCAGTTTATTTGACATGAATTTATTGATTTATCTCCTTAAATATATTACATAATTTATCATAAATCTTGTAATGTTAGTTTTTATTATGATAAAAATGGTATTCCTTGCTGGTCATTTTAATGTTTTAAAAAGAGTAATCTAATGGATGTTGAGTAGTATATAGTTATAAAACATTTTTAAATCCTTATAGGTGTATTATAAGATGCCTCAATGATTTTTCTAGAAAATTATAGTATTAAAAATGTTTTTTAATAGACCTAATGACATTGAAAGGTTTTCTAAAAGTAAAAAATTAATAATTCCACTAAATCCTACAATTAAAATAGGATATATTAAGGTGATTTGATTATTATTTAAATTTTGAATTCGTTGGTTATAATTTTAGGTTACTTAGTTTTCAATTAGATTTTCATGATGTGTATTGATTTTTTAAATATTTTTTGTGTTTTATATTTTTTGTTTTAGAGGTTTTTATCATAGAATTAATTTTTATATTGTTTTAAAAGTGTTGTTTTTAATGTATCATGTTATACCTGATTTTAGAAATGGAATTTTATTCCTTGATCATTAGTTCAAAGAATTATGGATTGGTTTAATTTTTTTAAAATGATTTTTTATATTTTGTTCTCAATTATGTACTAAAGTCTTTGAAGACCTTTTATGAAAGAGTTTCATTTTAATCCTTTTTTATTTATGTTATTTATCAAGATTTATGGTTTTATGGGATATGTTATTTACATGTTGTATGTATTGGGTTCAAATGAAAAAGGGTTATATCAATGAAGGGTTCTTGGAGGATTGATGATGAATGTTTTAATATGTTTTTGATGTTTTAGAGGATTTTTTGTATCACCTTTTTTTGGTTGAACATGGTAACCTTAGGTACTTGTGAAAGAATGTTACTACTAAGTGTTCAATGCATTAAAAAATTATCCCTATAATTATATTATACCTCACAAACAAAACTATACTATTTCAGGAGTATAACTTACCCCTAGGAATTTTATGCAATAATCCCTTGTATATAGCATGTGACTGTATATGAGTTTTAATCGTTGGATACAACAGATTTGTTCACGATGATAGTATGATAATCATAATATTCCATGAACATAGTTACCCTACAATCACAATATTTCTAATATCTTTACTTTATATAAATGGTGATAATGGTGTTTAAATTCATTCATTTTTTTCTTTTGTGGTTTATATTTATGATTACATTCATTTAATTAATTTAGTATTCATCAATTATTATTATCAATTAAGAAACAAGGTATGATATTTAAAGTGAATTTATAAATAAAGTATTTTAAGGAATTTCATTAATATTATTTAGTTTAGTGACATATTTGTATTTATTGTAATAATAGATTTTCTGTAAATTTCTAGAAATTTGTTGTTTTTCTTTAATAATTCCATTTAGTTTTTAAAATGGGTATGTTTTTATTTAGTCAAGTGATTTTGTTTTATTAAATTGTGAAAAAGGTATTATATTCATTAAATAAATTTTAAAACTAGAATATATATAATTTATTATAAAAGGAATTGAACATAGACTCTTTTTGGTGGAATCTTATTGGGATTTTGGCCCGCACTCTACTCATACAAATCAGTTTTTTTGACTGGTGGTTTTTATAGACTATGGTTTCAATTCTCATGAAGTTCTCCATTATTTAACTATTCTCTTTGGGTCACTCCTAATTTATATTTGGGTGGTGGAGTTTGATGGTGACCATGGTTTATGTGGAGGTTCATATTAGGGTTTAGGGTTTCTTTTATTTATTTTGCTTCATGTCTGTGTTTCACATTTTAACCCTTTATTATCACAATATATAATATTTAGCGTGGTTGTACATTTTTTATATTATGTATTACAATTAAAATCAAAATTTTTCTTATTATTTTTTTGGATTTTCACTTTTTTTAACTTCTAATTTGGTTTTCATGAAATTATTAAATATACAATAGTCATGCCAAATTTAATATAGAATTACATATTTTTTTTATTATTTTGGTTAAATTTATCCCAAAATAAATCCCTTGATTATCACATATTAGTTTCTAGCCTATGGGGATGGATAATACCCTTTAGGCCTTTTTGTGAGTCAGTCAAGGTGATGTGTCGGGTCAACCTGAGCAAGTTAATGACAAAACCCAATCACTGAAAACCCACACTCCCTGATCCAATGATGAAAACCCATAAATTATACTCATTTCTTGGATACACAATCATTATTACAGGATAAATAAACCTTTAAATCCTAAAGATATTTTAGGTTTAGAGTTCTAGAGAATTAAAAAAATATTTTGCTAGTAGGAAAAATGTTTTTTGTATCAAAATGTCATTTTCCAACTATATTAAGAATATATTAATCTATAATATGTATTAATCATCTCCCTATAATCCTATAAAAAATATAATCCTCTAGTAATGTCTTATACATTAGATTCCCATATAATTGAGGGAAATGAAAACATAAGAAAGGGTGATCTCAAATGATCAGTGATGGTAAACATAAGAATTTAAAATCAAAGATAACTCATGTCAAAAATCTGATAATATGGGTATAATTATGGTATATAATAAATTTATACAATAAGTAGATGATAAATAACATAATATTTATTAGTATATCAAAATACATGAATCTAAATAGTTTGTAAACATGAGATAATAAAAATTATCAAGGAGAGAATAAAATCATTATGAGAATAAACATTAAACAATTAAATCATTCAAATATGGAATAAGCATTAGTATAAGGAACCACTTATTCAAAGATCCACATAATTTGTTCCCATGATTACATGAAACTAAGTTTATTTCAAAAATAATTTATCTCATAATATATAAATATTTTAAAAAATTCATGGGAGGGAAATATATGACCCCACTCTTCATTTATCCATACATACATGTGAGAAATAAAAATTTCATCCCATTATAAAAAAACTATGGAATTAAATTAAGATTGATTAAACACATAATAATGTAATCATGAAAGAAAATTATATTCATATTCTTTTCAAATTAATTAATATAAGGAAATCATCAACATGACAAACCCCTGGAATTATAAAGGGTATCCAAATATATTCAGTATATTTCAAGGTAAATACCCTTTAATAAAAAAATCATATATTATTTAAAACATATAGATAGTTGGTGTATATTTAAATAAATAATTTCCCCAGTAAATAAACATATGGAATCAAGGTGAACACACTTAAATCAAAGGAAGTAAATTTATAAAATCTAAAAAGTAAAGACATTAAGAGATAAGAAACTCTTATTCACGACTGATGAACAAGAAAGACAATAAAAGTGAGGGATTATATATTTGATAAAAAATAACATTACATAATCCATCCACAAAAAATTATGTGGATGGTAATATTTGAATAGTATAATTAATCAAGTATAATATATGTAAAATGTAAATGACATAGTTGAATAACAATTTTTTAGTGTTTTAGAAAAGTAAATTTTGAAAAAATAAATATCCTTGATATTGTAAAAGATTTTTTTAAAAAATATTTTTTACAACTAGGAGAAAAGTAACTTTATTTTAAACCATGAATATTTGGGGGGAAATATTAATATAAAATATAAAATGTATAATAAATTTTTTTTTACACAAAATAAAACTATTAATTATATTTTTGAAAAAATAATTAAAATTGGGTCAAAATAGGAAGTTATAGGTCCTTTTAAAATTTATTTAAAAAAAATTGTGAAAAAAAGTTATTTCTAAAAAAAAATTATATAATTGATCCTTGAAAATATATACATTTATTCAAAATAAATGTAGTGTGGAAGATTAAAATTTTCATTTTGAAGTTAGGGAAAGCCATTTGTAACATTTAAAAACACTTTTTTTTGAAAACCTATATCACAAAAAGATTATAATATTTTAGTTTTGAAAAAATGGAAAGATAATTATGAGTATCTTATAAATTTATCTATACTAGGGTTATAAAAATGAGAAGATAACATTCATTTGAAGGAAAATATGGTCTTGGAGGAAAATATTTGTTGTAAATGGAAGTAGTTATTCTTTCCAATGTCCAAATTTTATATGAGAAGGTATTTTATCAAGGAAGTTGATATTGACAAAAATATATAACGTTCCTAGAGAAAAAGGAAAAATAACCTTGTTAAATGGAGTTTAAAGGATATAAGAGGAAAAAATATCATAATCAAGTAGATAATTTATTACTCAAGGAGAAAAAAATTTGAGTTGAGAAAGTTGTTATAGCTTGAGTAACATTTAAATTGAGAACCCAATAATGAGATAGAACCCAAAATTAAACTTACAATACTATATGTGTATGTTATTTCATGGTGTAATGAATAAAATAACCACAATATTCACCATATAAACTAAATTATGTGTAGAATACAAAAATATCTCAAAGATTGGAATATGACACAACCCACCCTTATAACATTATAAATATTTGAGTCAAAAATCATTGAAGGATGTGATTTAAAATTTAAAATTAAATTACATGAATAATGTGTTGAAAATTATAAAAAATATTAAAGGGTAATTTGATACACCATTCTATAGAAAACATAGTGTACACTAAAAACTATTTTTGGAGGGGTGAAATTTTGAAATAGGAAAACCTGAAATTGTTCCTATGTTAATATTTCATACATCTAATACCACATATTATGAAAATAAGTTCACTCAAAAAATTATTTGGAAGAAAATTATTCTATATTTAATTTAATATTGTAAATTTATTATCATATTCAGTTTATTATAATGTTTTTATGTTTTTTGTATATAAAATCAGTGTCAGTTTCTTGCAGTAATTTCAGTGATCGAAGATAATAAGTTAATTATAGATTAAATAATTAATATAAACATTATATAACTATTGAAAATAAATATATTATCATTATAATATATTTATATAATTATTTATGTTCTAATATTCATCCACAGTTGTTTTTCATTTCATTATTTATATAGGTACACTGACCGACCCAAGTTTGAACATACCATGATTCTATAGGTGAGTATGTTTAAGAAATTGTATGTTTTTCAAAATAAAAAAATAAAAAAGTATAAATATAATACATATATGTTTTTAATGTTTTACATAAAATTTCAAGGGGTTTGTTTATATATTGAAAATCAAAATAAAAAATGAAAATTGTTACCTTATGGAGGTGGTAGTCAGCAAAACACAAAATTAGTGATATCATTTATCGATGATTGATAATAGATAAAAGTAGATAATAAATTTCCTCTTAAAATAAAAAAAATAAATATATCATATTTATTCATCAATATGATCATTAAAACCAACCATGATAGGTTGTTAATAAAAATTGAAGTTTTCTTGTAGAGGTAGTAGTCCACACAATACAAGATCGATGTTATTTGGTTTTTATAAGTAGGTGGCAAAAAAAATATGGTTTTTTACATTAAAATGATCAAATATTTTTCTAATTAAACATATTTAAATATATTAGGTTATTATAAATGGTTTAGAATATGATTATTAAGTATATATTATTAAAATTGTAGTAATACATATGTTGAGAGATTGAGTTTTCACTTAGAAATATCCACAGAAATATATGATTTATGCTATGTAACAATGAAAAGATGCTTATGGATGCTGGGTAGGGTTACATGAGGAAAAGAATATGTAATTTTAGTAATAAATTTTAAATAGATAGGAATGTATTAATTTGTGAATGCATGTCTCTTTAATATGTGAGGAAAATGGAACATTTGAGAATACCTTTTAATTTTCAATGATATCATTACACTATTAAAAAAAGAAAAGGATAAAAAGTTAAAAGGTAGAGGGTTGGAAAGTTTTGGTCGATAAAAATAACCAAGATACATTTAGAAACATGTTTTTGAGTTATTTACTCTTAGTGTATTTAGTTTTATCATTTCTAATTTTATTTGGGTAATTAATTTTCTAACACTATAAATAATTTTAATGAATAGAATTAAAAATAAAATTTTTACCGAATTTTAACTTTCCAATTTAAAATTTAAAAATAATTTTATCTAGTTATATTTATATCATTAATAAATATTAATTTTATAATAAATTTACTAAACACCTAAAATAGTTTGTGTGAAAAGTTTTTTAGGCTTATAAATTATGCGTAGATTAAATCATTGATATTTTTGACTTTGAAAAAATAAATTAGTTTATTGAAAAAAATAATGTTTATTTTTATTTCACTTTAATCAATGAACTAATTTTTATAAAATATTTTTTAATTAAATTAATTGGCCAATTTTTTTAATATGGAAAAATTGTAATTGAACTCTAAAATGCTAAGCATATGTTTTATAAGTTGTTAAAATATTATAAAATGAATAATTTTTTGTGTCCCCAAAGTACATACATTATTAATAAATAACTGTTTTCTATATATCAATGTCAAACTTATCTTATAGTAATGTTATGAAAAATAATATTTTAATTGTTCATTTAGAAATGAAATGTTTCTAAAAATGACTGAATTTTCACAACAAGATAATATTGAAAATATCTTTTAAAAAATGTTATTCATTTTATTTAATTAAAATTATTAATTTTATAAACGTATATTTTGATTGAATAATATATATACAAAAACCAGTTTTTATTGAAAAATTATGTTTTTAAACATTATGTCTTCTTAATATTATTTCATATGAAATTATAATATATACAGTGTTAATATATTATTTATTATATTTAAAAAAATAATTATTTTAAAGTGGTTTCTTAAATTTATTAACACTTTTAAAACCTATTTGAGAAAGATAAATTAAATTATTATTTTTATTTATCCTCTAGACATAATAAATTCTAACTCATTACTATTTTATATTTAGTTGATGATTTATTAATATTAAAATTACTTTATAATTTTAATATAATATATTGTGTATATTTTTGGTTTGGTGTTGTGTGTTGAAAAAGTTGTCAAATATAGTATTAATTTAGAGAAAAAATATACAATCCTTAAATAAATTACATCATATAAATTTTCATTGTTAATCACACATTAAAGTAGGCAATGGTATTCATAACATATTATTCATTCCGAATATAACTTCTAACATAACATATAACATACTCTCATAGGCTATATCAATTTACTTATTTTTTAATCAGTCAATATTAATTAATTATTTAATAATATAACCAAGTATTTATATATCAAATATTATTCATAATATACCTTATCCAAAACCATTTTAATCATCAAGACATTAAACCATTGTAAAATAATATATTCTTCAAGAAACTAACACTTTGTTTAACCCTAATATTTATTAACCACACTAGTCAATATATTTAACAATTCCAAAAATGAGATAATATTTTCTAAAAATATAATGTATCAATTTTTCATAAAATCAAAAATCAATTCCATTGATATAAATACTATTTAACTAAATTTTACCAAAATTAATTAACCCTTAATAATCTCAACATCATGCATATATTAAACCTAAGATCTATCCATACATCAATAAAATATTATTTAATATTTACCCCCAATATATAACCACTTCAAAAAAATATAGGGTCATTAAAACAATTTAATATTTTTTACAAACCCTTATAGAAGAAATATTAATGAAAAATCTGAATATGTTTCTCATAATATTAATCAATACTAGAATACCCTATAACATCATCAATAAATATCACCCACTAAAGAAAATATATAAATGTATCAATAATTAATTTTTATTAATATGTCAACCTCGAAACCTTAAGTAAGAGTTGGAAGATCACCTTTTCAATCATAATAGTAATGTTATAAGATTATCATCCATTTAATTATTCTCACCCATTCAGTTATAAGACATAGTGGAATCTTAATACATACATTTCTCAGATACTTTTTTGTGATCCTATATCAAAAAAAATTAAAACCAAGATGTTTATGATAATATATAAAACATGAATATGAAAATAATAATTAGAATATTTCTTCCCCTATGAAACATTCATTTTTAACATATGTTAATTTAGGTTCAACCTAGTACTCCCTTTTTTTAATGTCAGATGCCATTTTCTTATTAGTTTCTCCAACATAATTAGTTAACATCACACCCAAATCCTTAATAAGGGTTCATTTGAGAGACTATTAGTTTAACATAGAATATACCCTAGGAGTATCAAAATAAGTGTGTAGTTAGGCCTATATTGCATGCACTAGGTGATGATTGAGTTAATATCAATACACCATTTTCAGATTTATTACCCCTTAGAACATCTATTAAAATGCCTACATTCACATGTAATATATCGATAGGGATTTAGTTTCTAAGAGAACTATACAATCACTACTTTACCAAAACATCAGAATTATAAACTATACATAGACTTATCTCTTGGTTTTATACTAGGGGTTTTTACTAAATTTAGATCATAAAAATCTAAAAAAATAAAATACTCAATATAAACAATATAATGGTTTATATTTACCTTTTAAAAAATAATAAACCATAACTTATCATTCCTTAATGAAATTTATAACTCTAAATTTATCATTAAATGATAATATCATAATATTTAATATTTTATAAACCCTCCTTCGATACCGATTGAGTTTCCCAAACCCCCACTCTTATATCTAGTGTTAAAAATATATAAATTGTACAAATTTCATTTTTTACACAACTATAATTACAGGATAATGTATAAATTATAATTGTAATATCCCACCACTCCTCATTGGATTGAGAGGAGGTGATCATTCTACTAGGTCTTAAGAGACATCCCCAAGACACCAAATGATGGAAATAAATTCCTGGGTTCCCAAGAACATTTTGGGGATGATTTTTTTGTTTCAAAGATAAGGTTAAAAAACACATAAATGATAAAAAAACCAGGATTTATATGATATATGAGTATAAAATACTAAAAACATTACCAAACCAATATACCATATAAGATGAAAAGAATACAGCAAAAGATATACTCAAATAGAACCAAAAGAATAAAAAACTCAAAACTCCCATGTGACATTAATAATAATCCTGAAAGAATATATATACCTTTTCTTTACCAATTTAATGATACATTATATCTAAAAATACACAATATATCCCAATAAGGGGGTCATTCTAAACTAATATCATTCCCCCAATGAATTTACAACACAAGACACCAGGAAAAACATGTCAGAAAAGTTTATATAAAATATTTTACAATCTATTTAAAATTATATATATCAAAACCATAAATAATTTCCGTTGGAAAACAATTATAAAGTCATAAAATTGTTTCGTGTTATTTACTATACCCATAACCATGTCTCCACACACAAAAAAACACAAAAACACACACACACCATGCACTCCCAGGTGACAGTTCCATACTCTTGAGCAGTCTCTCATTCATCCATTAAGTAACCATAGAGTGTCTAATACAAGGTTCCATATTTGAAAATTCCCCTTTAACCTGGTCATGTATATGAAGGTACCCACTGTAACACCCCATGATTTCATAGTGTGTTATTTTCTTCAAAAGAATTCAATAACTTGCACTACACGCAACACCGAGTTCAATCCCACCATGACTTACCAAAAAAAATTCATTCAAAAGAGGTTATGAATAGTATTAACTAATTTTTAAACTTTATATAATCCTTATAATTATAGAATCCATATTATGAGTTTCTTAGATATAATGCAAGAACAAATTCATTTTCAGTATTGCACTTTTATCATCTTTTAATAGTGAACTCATTTTCAATACAATATTTTAAACTTTTTGAATAAATGGGGACATCAAAAATTTAAAATGAAACATTCAAAGCTTCCACGGTACACTTTCCTTTGAATAATACAGTAGCGTGTGTTGTACGCGACTTTGAGTTTTAACACACACCACAACCGATCAAACTAGCCGTTATGAATAGTAATAACTACTTTTTGAAATTATATATATTTTATATTTTAAAATGGACTTCATTTTTGGATTCGGAGTGTCGAATTTACCCTAAGGTGAAATTTTGGTACTTTTCGGGTAACATTAATTCTTTGATGAATAGTGAAAATTACGAAATTTTAATTAAAAACAACTTTTTTAATCAAAATAATTAATAGTGATAAATTATGAATTTGAGTGGTTTTAAAGTATATTTAGAATATATTTTTACCATTTAATACAATGTTGTTCATTGGACTTAATTTCACAATTAAACCGAACATAAACAAGTATCAAACTTTTGATAGTTATTATCTCTTAAAAACACGCTTTTTGTTTTAACAACGGGAATTAATATTAAATTAATTTAGGCCACTTCTGTGTTTTGAATTTTGAAAAATGGATTCCATATTTGGAATCAGGATGTTCAAATTGTGTCAATAGGTAACTTTTATTTTTAGACATTTTGAATAATTACTGCGGTAAATATTTTATTTACCATGGTTAAGGGTAAATCCAGTAAATAAGGGTTAAAAAAATAATATTATAATAATACTAAATTACCCTAAAACGTGTCCTAACCTTAGTGGTTGATACATGTTCGACCATAGGCATCTTTGGGTCGATTTTGGGACCCCATGGAGCCACTTGTAGGTGATAGGGACATTTTATTTTAATTAAGTTAAAATGAATACAAAAATGACACAAGCATATATCATTTAGAAAAAAAAATTTACATAGGGTTATATATGTTGGATTTTAGACTATAAATATTCATTATAAATATAAAAAGATTTCTTACATAATGATATTTTATTTATAATTTTTAGACATTAAATAATTTAATTTATTTATGACACAATGATGATGTAGTAATTCCCATAATAGTGAAAATTTAAAATAATTGATATTATAAATACCAAAATAAATATAATTTGAGACTTTTTATGAATTACACTAATTTTATAAGTTATTATGATATGTTAGGAATCATGTAATTAAATTTTTTCGAAGTAATCATTCTGTTATGAGTTTCAAAAAAATCAACTATTAAATAGTGTCGAAATTGACATAAAAGAGTTTTTAAAACAAATATTATATTATTAATTGATATTAAATTCCTAAAAATACACTGTTCGGCCAAGAGACTTATATCATGATAGGTTCATCATTAATGGACCACTTTGGGGTCTCTTGGATGTATATGGTAAGTTTATTAACCATATAATATAAAATTACAAAGAGACAATGTAAAAGTGAAACTAATTAACTTAGAGTTAATACTTAAAGATAAGGTTAATATAAGTACCCAAACCGGTCTAAATTATATTGGTTGAGTTGTTTTCGACCCATACCCACCTTAAAATTTAAATAATCAACTTTTTAGCCATTATAAACCGAATAAGAATTTATTATAAATTAATATTTCTAGCTTTTCCAAAGGTGCCCCTCACCCCTCTTATAAAAGGGCTCTCATCATTCTCATTTCTTCACACCTTCAAAGCCTTTTGGTTCGACCAAACTCTGCCCAAATACTCTCCCAACTTCCCTCACTACAACCTAGATGCCTTAGTTTGATCAGAAAGCCAACCTAAGGAGCCCTTTTGATCAAATCAAAAGGAAGAACCCGAAGAAGAGGTAATGATTTCACCACCCTTTTTCAAGTTCCTTTCTTCTTCCACTTCTTCTTCTGTTGTTGTTACCATTCTAAAATAATAACTCCAGTATCATATATATACTGTGATGTTATTATAAATATGGTACAACCATATTCACTATTCTATCCATCCTTTTAATAACATGTCACCATACGTGCGTACGTACGACTTACCATCTCCACGT
The DNA here is from genome assembly GCA_963277665.1 of Viscum album. Classification (NCBI taxonomy): domain Eukaryota; kingdom Viridiplantae; phylum Streptophyta; class Magnoliopsida; order Santalales; family Viscaceae; genus Viscum; species Viscum album. Next base: position 191,101,888 of record OY728151.1, on the reverse strand, counting down.
CGTGGTGTAATTGTTATTCAATATATTGTTATTTGGATGGGTATAATAATGATGTGTAACTCATGTAAATAATAAATATAACATGTTAATTATTATGTATATATGATATACCATCCATTTATATATTATTTTAATATCAAAAGAATGATATTGTCGCTCGTGCGTACGTACGGACTACCGTCTCCACGAACGCGATGAGATTCATTTTCCATCGTATCCATTCAAGTATAATTGTCATTTGATGATTTAAAAATAATGTTTAAGGACTTGATATCATTCTTTATATGAATAATATACAACCTATCCATTACAAACATGGCTTAAGTAACAAAATATATAAAAAAACGAGTAAGTTAACACCCGAAACAACGATAATACTAAGGTATTAATAACAAATAAATGTTAAAAGATCATATATGATAACATATTAATGTATATGATTCTTGTATAATTTAATAACAATTATTTCACCATTATACAAGAGGTTAACCTACCCCAACCAAGGAAAAGTACAAGGTAAGGGTTATTTAACAATCTCTTCATTATCCGAGGTTGTTTATATGTAATAATCTATTGGGATCTCTTTATCATCCACATCCATGTTTCATAAAAATGTATTTCAAAACATTTTTACTATTTACTAGAATATGAGTTAAATTAATTTATACCCTTTTTGACTTTTATAAGTGGTTTATAAAGGAATCTTTCCGTCATTTTCAAAACAAGGAAATTTTTAACCTTTTCGACAGAATTAAGGTAAGAATGTTTTTTAACTTATACGGCGGGTGCGGATATTTTCCGCCCTGATAAAATCTTTAAAGATTCCATTAAAAGCTTATAAGAATATTTTCAAAGTAAATGTTTTATAATTATGTGACTTTTAAATGATTTCAAAATGAATATTTTAAGAATTTTTGAAAGGTACTCTTTATCAAGATCATAATTTTAAATGTTTTGAAGATTTATCTTTCTAAATATTTTTAATTAATGTCCATGTTTACAAAATTATTTTAAGGATATGGACATGAAGGTTTTGAAATGATATTAATTTTCAAAAGTTTCATAGTGGTATGGGACACTTTGATTCAAAAATATCTTTTAAATTACTTCCTTTATAAATGTGTGATTTTTCAATGATTTCGAGATAAATGATATTTCTCTAAAATAGTTTTGATTTCATCTATGTCAACATCCTTTGATGGATTTTATGATTATTTTAAGTTTATTTATTATGATACAAAACTTTTGTATTGTATTGAAGGTTTTATGATATGTTTTACTGTGGATGTGTTATTTTTATACCATTCATGGTTTATGGAGAAAGTATTGACATTTCATATGCATGTTTTAATACGAATGTTTATGTTATGTTTAAACCTTTTCATATGGGAATGCATTGGACTTAGTAAGTGACGGGTGGAGCCCGCTATAGCTCCTCGATGCATCGGTAGGTCTAATGAGACAAACTAGTGTCTTGGCACAAGGCCTTGGCAAAATCTTATTTATAGTCTTGGCACGAGGCCTTGGCTATGTGGTTATGATAGTATGGCAGTATGAATTCCATAATTATGAAAGTGGTTATTGATATTGCATGTGATTATTCGATTAGTAGAATATCCATGTGAATAAGTAAATGACATTTTTTCATTTTATCTTTTCCATACTATGTTGAAGTTCAAGATTAAAATGATTTTTTTTAGTTATACATTGCCTTAAATGTTTATTATTATTTATGAAGGTTTCCGCTATATTGTTATCCTTACTGGGAATTTGAGATCACCCCTTTTCTATGTTTTATTTTTCCCAGGATGTGAAGAAGTAAGTTATGAATGACCTGCAGGGATACTATGTGGGGATAACAGTGTGGACTATGGAGACACTATGTTGTTGTAGTAGTTTTTCACTTTATGATGTAATGTAAAACTTTATGAATATATATAGTGTTTCCAAGGCTACTAAACCAATCGATATTTCAAGATTTGATCTTTCTTGTGATCATTCCAATGTTATGTAATAATGCACCGACTCTGGGTAACTAGGGTCGGGGCATTACAGTTGGTATCAGAGGAAGTTTAGTACAAACCTTGGAAGCTAGATATAGATAAACTCTGATTAGAGCACGTAGACCTAATATGAACTTTGAAGATTAATATAGAAGAACTTCCTAGAATTTTGGTATTGTAGAGATTTTGTGAGTTTTCCAAGCAATACATCCCTTTCTGGATACGAGCAGATAGAGGCGGCTCTGGCACAGATGTACCTAGGGGTAAAACCTGAAAACACCGCTTTGAGCTAGACTCGAACGAGAACTGGTGCACGACAATGGGTCTTGCTGCACTCTTGGTTACAATACTCCCGAGGGATATGCTTAGGATAACTCTCATTTTATTTACAAATCATTATGAAGGGTTTATGAGTATATACTTTCTCAACGAAAACATTTTTATGATTATGGATTATATCCATAAACTATTTAATTTATGTTATGTGTTTTACAAGTTTGGGATTAGGTATTGTTATTCATAAACTAATCTAATGTATGCCATTGTTTATAAATGGCGCCCAATAGAAGGAATGAGAACTCTAGCAATGCACATGATCCAAAGAGAAAGAAGGATCATATATTTGATGGTCTTATAGCAGAATTTTTAATAGAAATAGTCTCGCATGTATTATCATCATATGAAGAAATAATATCATGTGTTGATAAGATAAGTAAAGAGTTTACTGAGTCCTATGGCTTTGAAGGGAAGCAAGAGAAGAAAAGGACGGAAGAGAGAAAGATGGATAAAGGGAAGTGGGAAAACAAGAATTTTCCCATATGTGATAACTGTGGAAAGAAACACCCTGGAACTTTCCTGAAAGGAAGGGGAGTTTGTTATAAGTGTGGAGGAAAAGGGCACAAAGTACAAGACTGCAAGGGTAAGAAAATGGTTTCATATGTACAATTCTTTATTTGCAAGGAGTTTGGACACTACGTGAACCTATGTCCCAGTCATCAGACTATGCCGCAAATGATGCTATTGAATAATAATCAAGTTATGATACTACCATAGATGAAGAGGAATGATTAGAGTTCTTATGTTGATTATGTATTTTGAGTGTTGTAACAACAATGTACTTGTTATAATAATTATGGAGTATATAAGGATTTTACTGCAGTACTATTTCATTAAGGACTTGATACTGTGTGGAACAAAGAAAAGTGACTCAATAGCATGTTAAATTTTTGGAAAATATATGGTTGAGAGAAAGATAAACCATAATATGGTTCTGATACCAAGGTAGTGATTTTAGAATAATACATGATTGATTTGGATAAATTATATTGGATATTCTTGACTACCTTGAAGATGATTAATGATTAGTATATTCCATCATTGTTGGAGTTTAAAACATTTTTGGATTGATGAAGTATATCCAGCATTCTATATGGAATAAGGGATCATGAATGTAATCAATAAGGATTATGGTAATTCAGGATGTTTCAGGGTTTTAAAAGAATACATGATGAAGGTATTAATATGTTATTACAGGGTAAATGGATCTACATTATGTTTACCTTCCTTATAAATGTTGGACTGTGAGTTTGGAAAAAAGTATTTTGGATAGTTCTATTTTGGATTATTTTGGATTGCCATAAAAGGACAACCCGGAGGTCGGGCAGCAACCCGTCGCGACCGGCAAGGCCGCGAGACTTGAACCCGTAACCGAAGGGCGACAAGGGTGTATCACCTAACACTGGACCACGAGATGTCTTGGATTAAATAATGTAATTTTTTTTAAAAAAATATCTGGTAAGTGAATTATAAATTCATTTATTTTGGAACCCTATACGAATAGTATAAATAGAATGTTTTTACGTTCTATTATCTTTTAGAGTGAAAGATGAGTTTGTGGTAGAAATTTATTAATGGATAAAGCTCTAATTATAAAGTAAGTATACCTCCTTATGATCTTAGCCAATCTCATAAATAAATTCCTCAACATTAAGAAAAGGAACTTAGAACAAAACTGTTGTCCTAGATGGTACCTTAAATCATCACTAATTTATGGCTTTTGGATTGTTGGACTTTTCATAGCCATGTTATCTACCACTCTCCATCAGATAATTGATGGATAGATTTCTCATCCATATCCATATTTTCCTACATGGAACCCTAGTATGTGTTATTTTTGGTAATTTTCATACTTTCTACTCTTTATTTTAAATAGAGACCTCATTAATTCATTTTTCGATGTGGGATTTCAACTAATATATTTTGAAACGTCAAAAATGTGTTATCCTAATACCCTATATTTTGTTGAACCGATGGTATTTCAAATCATCAAATATTGATGAATTTAAGGACCTCAATTTTACACTTGTTTGTGACTGATGACCTCAATCACTACCTGTAAATATTTATATTTTTCCTCCAATTATATGTCTCTAATTGCGACCAATGTTCTCCTAACCAAGATCATAATTTGGTGGTGACCCTTTCATTTATCTTTTCGTAATATTAAGACTAAATTTTAGTAACCTAATTTCTTGATGTGGGTTTTCCCACAAAGATATTTTCTATTTTCAACCTTTTATTTTCGAAGAACAATTTCAAATTGCGAGGACGCAATTTATTGAAGGAGGGGAGAATGTAACACCCCATGATTTCATAGTGTGTTATTTTCTTCAAAATAATTCTATAACTTTCACTACATGCAACACCGAGTTCAATCGCACAATGACTTACAAAAAAAATCCATTCAAAAGAGGTTATGAATAGTATTAACTAAATTTTAAACTTTATATATTCCTTATAATTTTAGAATACATATTATGAGTTTCTTAGATATAATGCAAGAACAAATTCATTTTCAGTATTTCACTTTTATCAACTTTTAATAGTGAACCATTTTTAAATACAATATTTTAAACTTTTTGACTAAATGGGGACATCAAAAATTTAAAATGAAACATCCCAAGCTTCCACGGTACGCTTTCCTTTGAATAATACAGTAGCGTGTGTTGTACGCAACTTCGAGTTTTAACACACACCACAACCGATCAAACTTACAGTTATGAATAGTAATACCTACGTTTTGAAATTATATATATTTTATATTTTAAAATGGACTTCATTTTTGGATTCAGAGTGTCGAATTTACCCTATGGTGAATTTTTTTTTTACTTTTCGGGTAACTTTAATTTTTTGATGAATAATGAAAATTACTAAATTTTAATTAAAAACAACTTTTTTAATCAAAATAATTAATAGTGATAAATTATGAATTTGAGAGGTTTTAAAGTATATTTAGAATATATTTTTACCATTTAATACAATTTTGGTCATTGGACATAATTTCAAAATTAAACCGAACATAAACAAGTATCAGTCTTTTGATAGTTATTATCTCTTAAAAACATGCTTTTTGTTTTAACAACGGGAATTAATTTTAAATTAATTTCTGCCACTTTTGTGTTTTGAATTTGGAAAAATGGATTACATATTTGGAATCAGGATGTTCAAATTGTGTCAATAGGTAACTTTTATTTTTAGACATTTTGAATAATTACTGCGGTAAATATTTTATTTACCATGGTTAAGGGTAAATCCGGTAAATAAGGGTTAAAACATAATATTATAATAATACTAAATTACCCTAAAACGTGTCCTAACATTATTTGTTGATACATTTTAGACCATGGGAATCTTTGGGTCGATTTTTGGACCTCATGGATCCACTTGTAGGTGATAGGGACATTTTATTTTAATTAAGTTAAAATGAATACAAAAATGACACAAGCATATATCGTTTAGAAAAACAATTTTTACATATGGTTATATATGTTGTATTTTTGACTATAAATATTAATTAGAAAGATAATAAGATTTCCTACATAATGATATTTTATTAATAATTTTTATACATTAAATAATTTAATTTCTATATGACACAATGATGATGCAGTAATTCCTATAATACTGAAAAGTTAAAATAATTGATATTATAAATACCCAAATAAATATAATTTGAGAGTTTTTATGAATTACAATAATTTTCTAAGTTAATATGACATGTTATGAATAATTTAATAAAATAGTTTCGAAGTAATCATTCTGTTATGAGTTTCACAAAAATCAACTATTGAATAGTGTCAAAATTGACATAAAAGAGTTTTTAAAACAAATATTATATTATTAATTGATATTAAATTCCTAAAAATCTAATGTTCGTCCAAGAGACTTATATCATGATATGTTCATCATTAATGGACCACTTTGGGGTCTCTTGTATATATATGGTATCTTTATTAACCATATAATATAAAAATACAAAGAGACATTGTAAAATTGTAACTAATTAACATAGAGTTAATACTTAAAGATAAGGTTAATATAAGTACCCAAACCTGTCTAAATTATATTGGTTGATTTTTTTTCGACCCATACCCACATTAAAATTTAAATAATCAACTTTGTAGCCATTATAAACCGAATATGAATTTATTATAAATTAATATTTCTAGCTTTTCCAAAGGTGCCCCTCACCCCTCTTATAAAAGGGAACTCCTCCTTCTCATTTCTTCACACCATAAAAGCCTTTTGGTTTGGCGAAACTCTTCCCAAATACTCTTCCAACTTCCCTTAATACATCCTAGAGGCCTTAGTTTGATCCGAAAGTCAACCTACGGATCCCTTTTGATCAAATCAAAAGGAAGAACCCGAAGAAGAGGTAATGATTTCACCACCCTTTTTCAAGTTCCTTTCTTCTTCCACTTATTCTTCCGTTGTTGTTACCATTCTAAAATAATAACTCCAGTATCATATATATATTGTGATGTTATTATAAATATGGTACAACCATATTCACTATTATATCCATCCTTTGAATAACATGTCACCATATGTGCGTACGTACGGCTTACCGTCTCCACGTCGTGGTGTAATTGTTATTCAATATATTATTATTTGGATGGGTATAATAATGATGTGTAACTCATTTAAATAATAAATATAACACGCTAATGATTCTTTATATATGATATACCATCCATTTATATATTATTTTAATATCAAAAGAATGATATTGTCGCTCGTGCGTACGTACGGACTACCGTCTCCACGAACGCGATGAGATTCATTCTCCATCGTATCCATTCAAGTATAATTATCATTTGATGATTTAAAAATAATGTTTAAGGACATGATATCATTCATTATATGAATAATATACAACCTATCCATTACAAACATGGCTTACGTAACAAAACATATAAAAAATGAGTAAGTTAACTCCCGACACAACGATAATACTAAGGTATTAATAACAAATCAATGTTAAAAGATCATATATGATATCATATTAATGTATATAATTCTTGTATAATTTAATAACAATTATTTCACCATTATACAGGAGGTTAACCTACCCCAACCAAAGAAAAAGTACAAGGTAAGGTTTATTTCACAATCTCTTCATTATCCGAGGTTGTTTATATGTAATAATCTACTGGGATCTCTTTATCATCCACATCCATGATTCTTAAAAATGTATTTCAAAACATTTTTACTATTTACTAGAATATTAGTTAAATCCATTTATACCCTTTTTGAATTTTATAAGTGGTTTATAAAGGAATCTTTCCGTCGTTTTCAAAACAAGGACCTTTTTAACCTTTTCGACAAAATTAAGGTAAGAATGTTTTTTTAACTTATATGGCGGGTGCGGATATTTTCCGCCATGATAAAATCTTCAAAGCTTCCCTTACAAGATTATAAGAATATTTTCAAAGTAAATTTTTTATAATTATGTGACTTTTAAATGATTTCAAAATGAATATTTTAAGAATTTTTGAAAGGTACTCTTTATCAAGATCCTAATTTTAAATGTTTTGATGATTTGTCTTTCTAAATATTTTTAATTAATGTCCATGTTTACAAAATGATTTTAAGGATATGGACATGAAGGTTTTTAAATGATATTTATTTTAAAAAGTTTCAAAGTGGTTTGGGGAACTTTGATTCAAAAATCTCTTTTAAATTACTTCCTTTATAAATGTGTGATTTTTCAATGATTTCGAGAAAAGAGATATTTCTCTCAAATAGTTTTGATTTCATCTATGTCAACATCCTTTGATGGATTTTAAGTTTATTTGAAGTTTATTTATTATGATACAAAACTTTTGTATTGTATTGAAGGTTTTGTGATATTTTTTACTGTGGATGTGTTATTTTTATACCATTAATGGTTTATGGAGAATGTATTGACATTTCGTATGGTAGTTTTAATACGAATGTTTAAGTTATGTTTAAACCTTTTCATATGGGAATGCATTGGAATTAGTAAGTGACGGGTGGATCCCGCTATAGCTCCTCGATGCAACGGTAGGTCTCATGAGACAAACTAGTGTCTTGGCATAAGGCCTTGGCAAAATCTTATTTGTAGTCTTGGCATGAGGCCTTGGCTATGTGGTTATGATAGCCTGGCATTATGAATTCCATCATTATGAAAGTGGTTATTGATATTGCATGTGATTATTCGATTAGTAGAATATCCATGTGAATAAGTAAATGGAATTTTTTCATTTTATCTTTGCCATACTATGTTGAAGTTCATGTTTAAAAGGCTTTTGTTTTAGTTATACATTTCCTTAAATGTTTATTCTTATTTATGAAGGTTTCCGCTATGTTGTTATCCTTACTGGTCATTTGAGCTCACCCCTTTTCTATGTTTTATTTTTCCCAAGATGTGAAGAAGTAAGTTATGAATGACCTGCAGGGATAATATGTGGGAATGATAGTGTGGACTATGGAGACACTATGTTGTTGTAGAAGTTTTTCACTTTATGATGTAATGTAAAACTTTAGGAATATATCTAGTGTTTCCAAGGCTACTAAACCAATCGGTCTTTCGAGATTTGATCTTTCTTGTGATCATGCCAATGTTATGAAATAATGCACCGACTCTGGGTAACTAGGGTCGGGGCGTTACACCCACACAACAACATATTACCAAAACCATTCCAAATCTATTTCACGTAAACCATTTTTTTCTTTAAATAATTTCAAAAAAGACATTATATAATTCTATAACCAAACCATAATATGAGAAACATGATTTTATGATTATAAACAAAGGGGGTTTTCTAGAAATCCCTAAAAGTTTCTCAATTTTTAAATCCAAATCTAAAAAGGGTTTCCATAAAGAGTCACACAAATATTTGAAAACCATCTCAAAAAAATAATTTTATAAAAATTAATCCTTCAAGTTCTAAATCAATTAGAGAAAAGTGTAAAGTCACCTTCCTCAAAAGGGTTGGTGAAATAAAGAACCAAAAAATCATTACCAAGATCATGGATTGGATATTTTTCATTTCAAAAAAAAAATCATAATCCATAAATATTAACATTATAGAACATTGATATATACACCATAGATTAGATATATGATTCTAAGAGAATGAGAGTCCAGATCTAATAATAATGGGGAATAAAAATGGCTTACCAATGAATCCAGATACTTAACCAACTTTATTCTTCTAAGAATGACATCCAAGTCGAATGGAAAAGTATCTAAATCCTAGGGAGAAAAATGAATTTGAGATATTTAGATAATACAATATTATTTAGGATTAAAATACTTAGTTTTTATTAGATCTATAGTTTTAGTTTTTCCAATTATACACCACATGAATAGGCCACATGGTTTGAAAAAGCATCGACCAACCATGTCATGAAACTATATTAAGAAAACCCCTCACCTGGTTAGAACACATAGTCAAAGAAACCACACACCAACCATGATTTTACCTCTATTTGAAGTTGAATGATTTCCACTGACCACTAGAATGGTTTTCAAAAACTATATTATAATCAAGTGCCTCCTAGTGGAAATTGTCTTCCTTGAATAATTTACTGGAGGTGGTGCACAATTTCTACTAACCATACACAAACCCAAGGCTTCAATAAAAGCCTAAAAAATATGACAAAACCCCTCAGAATTTCATGAATATTAACCTGATAATTATATATATATATATATATATATATATATTATAAATACATGAATAAAAAGTCATGTACCTAAAACTGGGGAAATACATTTTCCCCACCAATGGTATTTCCATCCCTAGAAAGTAGAATAACCCTGTTGTCCTAAAATTATATGAGCCACTACTCTAACATTTTCTTCTCATGTCCCATGTTTCATCTTGAATCTGACCATGTTTCTATAAAACCTACACTAGACCGATGATTTCCCAGAAAATATATTCTGTTTCCTATCCACAAGCCATACTATTACATGAATCAACATAGAATCTCATTCTAGATCAATGTGATCCCATAGAATCAAATGGTCAGTATCAGGTTGGTACTTGTCCGACTATGATACATGAAGCTTATTATGAACTAATCTGAATGTTGTGAAAAAACTAATTGATATTCCACCTCACCATCTCATTCAAGTATCTCAAAGGTCCTATGTATTGAGGAGAAACAATTCCCTTCCTAGAAAAATTATGATTCCCAAACATTATAAAGATTTTATAAAACACATGACCACCCACATAAAATTAAAATAATCCCTAGTAATGATCCACATATGATTTTTGAATTATTTTAGCCATCTCTATAATGTTTTTTATCTTCCAATTCGTCTCTGTTGTATGTTACACATGACATGATGCAATCTGTGAAGTCTCGAATATTTAAACCCAAAAAATTTAAAAACAACAAGGATGCACATAAAATACTAAAAAAGGATCCATATATATCGAGTCTTAATAAATTTTATTTTATGTGAACTCTAATAAATGATTATTTTACTCCAAATGGACACAAAAATCTATAAAAAATACCTAAAAATATCCTCAAAAATTTAGATTTCCCGATCATATATTTCATCAATTTGAGAATGATAAACATTACTCATAGTTAACTTTGTTCCAAGGTATTTCTGTAAGAATTTAAAAAAAAATATGTAAGTTTAGGGTGTTGTTTAGATATAATCAGTATTAGAAATCCATGAAACATTAAAATTTAATTAATTTATATTGTTGAAACATCTTCCACCGTATTTGTTTCGTGAATTTTGATGAAGTGATACATATTTTTTAGTCTATCAACTATTATAAAAATGACATTGTGTTTTTTAAACATAATTGGTAGAAATGTATCACAATCCATGGAAATATAATACCATTTCCATATAAAAGTTGGCAAAGACAATAATATACCCACATTTAATTGATTATATTCCATGAACTACTCACATATCAGGAATCTCGATACATACTCCAGTTTAAATAATTTCATGAAATCTTACTAAAACCATTCATTCAATTTTTTATACATATTATATATTACTATATGAATATCCTATATCAAATGGTGTTAGGCACTAATAATATGATTTTAATGAGGAAAAGTTATAAACACATGATTTATACCTACGATAACTATACTCCCATCCAGATTGAAACTCTTAAGAGTCTCCCCACCATTGGTTTTTGACATTATAGTAACAAAATCGAGATTTAAATTCTAAAAAACTCTAAGCTGATTTAACCAATTCAAAACAAACAAAACTGAAGAGAAAACTATAACACCGACCAAGTCTAAGAAACCTAGACACATATCTTTTATGTCTACAATTAGTTTCCACTAGTTTAGAGACTCTTTATTAAGATGAGTAGTTAAATTTCTTCCCAATATATCCACATAAAGTTCCCTTTACCCAGTGTATACAGTAATTCACTTTAAAAAAATACACAGATACTTCACTGATATGAATTAACTAGAATTTCGAAAATCATTGTGATTAAATGAACTTCAAAATCTTATTATCTATAAAAACTACTTATTTATCACCAAAAAGAGACAATGACACTATGTATTCAATGAACGGGACACCCAAATCTATGTCCATATCATGTGTTGAGTAGTTCCTCTCCTGAAACATAATTTTCATGATCTATAATAACAAAAACAATATCCATGAATGACAATACAACCCAACCCAAATTTCGATGCATTAAAATATACTATATATCCATGTCCAAACTCTAGAAACATGAGGATATGAGATGATGTAAGTATAAAGTTAATTTCATGAGAGTATTTATATAATTAATTGTTCAATTTTAAAGTAATGCCTATCATGCTAAACAAAGTAAAATAAATAACTAAAAAACAATTTTTAGTGGTTTCCATGTTATTATAGCTTCTGTCTTTTGATGATCCATATAAACATCTTTTTAAAATTTAAAATATTCAAGGAAACCTACCTCTTGAATATATAAATCAAACCATGATAACTTGTAATACAGGAAATTATTCTACAAGATACACATCAATATAGAAAAGTGTTTCTAATTATTCACTTTTTTTTCTTATAATAAACCAGTATACCATCAACAATTTATCATCCATTTAATATTTTTCAAGCTTTGTTTGAAAAATGATCCCATTTAAGCCATGCCATTTTTTGGTGTCATTTAGATGACGTTTAGAAAATTTTGAAAGAACTTTTGGCTAATCATGGTTGGAACATAGTTAGGGAAAACTATATGGTTTGGCCTAAAAAACAGTGGGCCCTATTGGGAGCTACTCAAAGGGGCCGCACAATTAGGGTGCACGATTTATCTAACAATGTTGCCACCCCTACAAACCATGAAATTCATGTATACAAGGAAATATACAGTTATAATGTGGTATATTTAACTATACATCCAAACCATGAACCCCAAATAAGTGTCCAATAGGGGTTCACGATTTGGGAACATAATTTTTCAAACCGTTTGTCACTCCTTACAAAATCAAACAATCTGTTTTTTATTCCTCAAAAAATTTAATTTAAATTTACAAACAAACTTTTTAAGACTAATAATAATCCCATTCAACCCAAAAATATTTTTTGGATCTTAGAGCCTCTAAATAGGGGTAATTATCCCCTTAAAACCCCTTTTTGGCAGATCGATGTGGTGTTGATCTTATTAGATCCCCACTATGTAAGAGGATCTTCTCTCATTTACTCTCTACTAAAATATATATAATTACTCCATAGAGTTTGATAGATCATCCTGTAATTTATGGATATGAACTGCATTTTTTAAATCTTCATTCTATATTTTATTCTTAAACATTCCATCCCTCTGTTCTTTATTGGGGTATACCACTGTGGGTGTTGTTTTCTAGATATTTTATTTAAGGAAGGTGGTTCAATAATTATTTTCTCTATGATTATAAAATATAATCACTTCATTAATTTTAAATGTTTTTTAAAATGATTTAAAACTAGTATTTTATATTATTTGATTATTTATTTGAAATGGGTATGGAAATCAAGAAAAAAAAATTTCAGGCAAAATGAAATATTGGGGTGGATTTATGAAAGATGATGGATTGATTTCAAAATTGTTCTGATGAAATGATTTGATGTTTCTATTGAGAAAATGTATTTAATTTAAAGGCTATTTTAAATTGATTTTATGAGGGAAAAAATGATTCGGTTTTAAAATGAGAAGTAATGATCAAAATATAAATAAAAAATATTATTTTTAATTTTTTTAAATGATTTATATCTTATTTCTTTGATTGATTAATTGAGGCAAATTAGAGACTGCGTAGTTAGTCAGTATTTGGGGTGCGCGTTCTAGGATATTGATCCCATAGAACTAGATTTATGATAACAACACTAACTATACCAAGTTGTCATTGGACACTTGTGATGAGTTCCCCTATCAAGGTATAGATTAACTTCCCCTTATAGGTTCCATTATTGAGGTGTTTATTGTTTATACACACTTTTTATGAGTAGTGATCAATGATGATATACCTGAGGATCCTATATCCTATAACTAGCATACCATAGTGTGTTTGACCATGGTTCTCTGATATGTTTGACTTAATATAAATTCCATTGATATTTTGTACTATTTTATTCATTGAAACTTATTTATATGAAATATTTTATATATAATGTCTATTTAATATTATTTAAAATTTGTTTTTATAAATATTCCATCTATTTTAATGAAATAATGTTTTTTTAAAATATAAAAACACAATTCCATGACTTGTTTATTTATACTGATATCATAAATGGTAACTTGTTATGATAATGAGTTTTTAACACCTTGTGATACCCTATTATTATTTATATCTCACACCATACCTTTTCCTTTTGGTATTTGTGGAGACTCATATTCCATGTATGATCAAAGGGAAAGAACCACTTGGAGGTGGTGGATGTCCCCTATCTATTAGACTATGGGGTGGTGATTGTGATTGGCAGAGATGTCATCAACTTGTTTCATGATATGTTTGAGTTTTTATCTGGTTAGATATCAAGAATTTTTGTGATGTACTTATTTATTTTTTACATACCTTCTTGTTTCTAAAAATAATTTTCCTTTGGAGTGTTGACCATACAAACTTTTATCTCTTATCTTCTCTAATTTTGTGGAAAAATTATTCTCTCATTGACCATGTATGATTCCAGCTACTATTAAACCACCTATAGGGATTGTGAACTCCCTTTAGGCCATGTTAGAGCCGAATTGGATATCAGTGTGTTAGGGTATCTGGATAGTACGTGAAAAAGTTATATCAAAGCAAGATAAAAAGAATCTATTCTTGATGGTAGTATGTAGCTTGGTTGTCCTAGAAGACATGAGTTAGTCTTGATGGAACTTAGGAGATAATGGTGATCATGTTCAGGGATAGCTCTCATATTAATGAACCATAAATCAACATCGATATTTTGTTCAATGATATATGAAGAATAATTATATCTTATTATAAATTCTTACCTTCATTTTTTTGGGTATATTGAAATACAAGACCTAAGATCATTTATGATAGGATTGTAATTCTCATTTCTCTTATTTTATATGTTGACATGAGTAGTACTATAATTTATTTAGTGTTTTTTTTAATGTATTGTAGTATCATTATTCTAAGAAGACCTGAAAATATTCCCCAGTAGGATGCTTCTGGTGAACTACAGTGAAGGAATCCTCCAATGTACTATAATCTTATTGAGATTGTTGTGCATGCTATCAATTATTTAATATAGGCACCTAAACCCACCCTCATTTATGATCCATATTTAGAAACCTAAATGCATAATTACTAGAATCATGATCAAGAGTTTCTCTTATAAAATCCACTTACTTTCCAAGGAAATAATGATCCTAAATATTTTTATGATTGGTTGAATAAGATAGATTTCCTTTTTTTTTTAAATTACCAATGATATGAAGGTAAAGTGTGCTACCTTCAATCTAGAAGGTCCTTGCAGAAGATGGGGGGATTTAGTTGTAACGAATAATAACTATGAGGATTTGGAGTGGATATAATATAGGTATATTTTCAATGGTTATTTTTATCTTGAATATATGGTATTGGATAAAGATATGCAGATTTTAAACCTTCAAAAAGTTCACATGACCATGATCTAGTATCCAAAAAAATTAACTAAACTTTTTCAATTTTCACCTACAATTATATCGAATGAGAAGATGAAGGCTCAATGGTTTGATATGGGTCTCTAAGATAATATATTCTAATATGTTTTCTTACTAAATCACATATTGTATACTAATGTACATGATAGGGTGTTGATGGTTCATATTCACATGGTTATAAATTTAGGGTTGAAGGGAGTTCCATTTTATACAAGTGATAGTTTTATGTGTTCCATTAAATAAAAAAGGAAATGTGATGAGTCTCATGGTTTTAATAGATAAAAGGTGTATTTTAGACCACTTTAAGTTCTTGAAATAGGCCCTATTAATTTATTCTAGTGTGGAATACCTGGGTATTTGAGACATGTTTGTAATAAAGAACCAAGGATATGTATTTCTTATGGTAGCTTAGGACACCAATTGATATTCATCCCTTTCATTTTGGATCTGCTTGGTGTCATGGGATCATATGTTCCAAAAAATAATATGATTAAATCATATCCATCCAGAAAATAGGGGTTCCAACCTTAGAAAATTTTAACAATTCTTATTCGAATGGTGAAAGAACCGCTAGAGGAAGTGAATATAGGTCTAATGAGTGTGAGAGGTACTATCACTATACCTTTATCTTCAGTGACTGATTTGTTTGATACTCCTGCATCTCACTCATTTGTATCGACATATATTGTGAACCTCTTAAATCTTTTATTCATATTTATCATATGTAATGCATATTACTACACCCTTCATAAGGAAGTGAGGGCATGATCTCTTTTTTCTAACCAATATCATCTCCATAATAGATATTGATCTTTCCTATAAATTCATAGTTCATGAATTAAAACCAATTAATGTAATATTTAGTAAGTATTGGATCATTTCTAATAGTGACTAAATTGATTGCTATCTTTGATGGGTCTCCATTACTACGCCCGATGGGGTGATCTGTGTTTTTCATAGAGAATAGGTGTTGCGGAAGAATACAGACATACATTTTTATTTGGAGTTAGGGAAAGTAATATTAGTATCTAAAATTGATTTGGAGTGGGAATCAATGAGCGATGATCTCCATCTAGTTGTTTTTTGTGTTTCAAGACATGTTTCCTTTATATTTCTATGGTTTTTCATATATAATATATGTAGAGTTTTCTGTTTATTTAATACCATAAACTCATCCAGTATATCATCCTTAATACCATGTTGAACTAGTAGAGTTGGAATATTTAATGACTCATTTGGATTATCATTAAGAGAATGGTTTTATGTGCCTGAGTTTGTCACCTTGGGGGTTCCTATTGTCTTTTCAAATAAGGATGATTGAAAAAATCATCTCTATATTGATTATTAACAACTCAATTGAGTTACAATAAAAAACAAGTTTCTATAACCATATATTGAGGAATTATTTTTCCAGTTGAAAGGGGAAAAGTGGCTCTCGAAGATTGATCTTTAATTCAGTTATCACCAGTTTATAATAAAAGAATTTGATATTAATAATACTTCCTTCTAGAGTAGGTATGACCATCATGAATATCTTGTTATTCCATTCTATTTAACCAATTATTTTTATAGTATTTATGGAATTTATGGATAAAATATTTCATGATTATCTTGACACATCCATTGTGGTATTTGTGTAAGAAATCCTAGTATACACTTAGTTCAAAGAGGACCATGTGTGTCATCATGGAGTAGTTTTGGAAATGTTAAAAAAATCAATGAATCTATTCCATGATATCAAAATGTGATTTTTGGATTTCGGACATGAGGTTCTTGGGACACGAGGTCACTAAATGTGGTATTTCAGTTGACCATGAGAAGGTAAAAGTTGTTTTGACTTGAGAGGAATCAAGAAATATTTTTGATATTCATAGATTCTTGGGTTTAAAAGGGTATTATCACTATCTTGTAAAGAACTTATCAAATATGGATTCTATGATAAGTGGACTCACTAGGACGGGAGTGAATATTGTTTAAGATGAAAAATGTTAGAGTTGTTTTGTAGAGTTTAAAAATATTTTAACACATGTTCCGCTGTTTAATCTTTTAGAGGATGGGTAGGGAGAAATAATCTTTTATGAAACAGCGGGTTCAGTTTTGGGATGTGTTCTTATATAGGGGTCATGTTGTATCCTATGGTTCTCAAATTTGTATTGTAAATGAGAATAATTATCTGAACAATGACCTTAAAATTTTAGCAGTGATGCATGCACTTAATATTTATCTATAATACCTTTTTGAAGAGAGGTTTATCATGTTTTATAACCATAATAGCATGTGTCATATCATTTGTAAAAATTTATTTGGACCTCCTTCAGAGGAATTGGGTGGAGTACCTTGAGTATATTCAAATTTAAATTTCCTACACCTAGAAAAATTGAAATGTCATTTTTTATGATTTAAGGAATAAACTACCAACCCGGGTCCTAAAAAAAATTAATAGAGTGGAACATGATCGATATGTTTTTATTTCATTTAGGAGTATAGAAAGAAGGGGTTAGGGTTGTCTTTAAAAGTTTTTATTTTTCTTATGCTGTTAGCAACTTGAATTTTTAGAAAAAACATATTGATGATTAATTTTTTATCATTAAAGAAACTCTTCCTTATGGGGAGACCATTTGTGAGTAGAAAATATCTTTTATGGGAATAATTTATTTTAAAAATCATTTTGTTGTGACTTTTTAAATAAATAAGGCGAAAATGGTGGATTACCATAATTCCCAGTGGGTAGTGAACCCTGTAAACACAAATATTTTATATGGTATACAAAATCTATTATGGTGTCTTGGTATGAGATGAGACATCATTGACATTGTTTCACATTTTTGTACCTATAAACATGGTAAACTTATTATCTAGAGACATTCATGGTTTCATCACCCACTTACAATGTAGAAATATAAGTGGTATGAGATTTATATGGAATTTTTTTGTCAGGTTTCATCATTACCTTAAAAAAATATCTCAAAATGGGTTGTGATCGATCGACTTATGACATCAGCTTAATTATTTACCATTCACAATACAACCAAAGTTGCGGAGTTGGTAAATCCATATACGAAATTGATTGTTCATTTTAATAGAGTTTTATATTCTATAATATCTAATGGATATCCCCATTTATCCCATAATTTTGTCTAGGAATCTAGAAGATGATGGGATCTTCAGTTTTTTGGAGTACGACATACCATCCACAGATGACTGGATAGATAAATAGCGATATAGAAAATCTTCCGGACATGTTATGTACTTAAGTTATTGATATTTGTGGATATTGGGACATCCATTTGTTATTGTTTTATTTTTATTCTAATAAAATTTACCAATATTCAATTCAGATGGATCCTTTTGAGGCCTTCAATGGTAGACCATATAAATATCCATTGAGTTGGTTGGATATTGGAAAGTTGTCTTTGGTTAGAATTAGATTAATAAAAGTGATTGAAAAAATGAATCGACACATTCATCATAGAATGATGATGTAAAAGAGATGGTAAAATATTTATTATAAACTTCATAAGAAACCATTGGAGTATTTAGTTGGTGACCAGGTGTTTTTGAATGTTTCCACATGTTTGAGTCATCAAATGCTTAAGAAATAGTGGAATATTGCACCACGGTTTATGGGACCTTTTGAGGTTGTTTAGTGGGTGTGAAAATTTGGTTATGATTTGTAACATCCACCATAACTTATGTCAATAAATAACATATTTCATTTATCACATTTTTGAATGTATATTTCTAACCCTTCTCATGTCTTGAGTTTGGAGGATCTTGATGTTGATCCTATTTTATTCTCCAATGGGAATCAAGTGAGGATATGTTTTTCTAAAAAAATGTACATAGTGGCAGGATGATACTTTTTTTATTATTCCATGGAAGCATGGTTTATATTCTCATGATACTTTAAAGTACAAAGAACTGATGAAAGAGCAGTGGACTCATATATTTTATATGAAAACTTATTGATAGGATTTATAGTGGTATAATATTTTATGGCTAGAAGGTTGTAACATATCATTACTAGTTTTAAAGTTTTGAATTTTTTTTTACTCTATTAATTTAATTCATGTTTTGGTTATTTCAAGTGAAATTTGAAAAAATTTGGAATCTCTTTTTTCTATACGGGATTGGTGTGTGGATATAAAAAACTTTACGTGTTGGACTAGTAAACCATGTGCCCTATTTAGAGCCATAAGAAGTGGGTACCTAGTTAGAATAACCATGGGGCCAACTATCCAAATCTTTCACCTGAGTGATACTTGGAAACACATTATTGGTGCACGACTAGTTTAACTTTACAACCAAACTATTCACCCTAAATATGAGTCCAAAACATTCGATGTTTAGGGTGAAAAAATTTTCTTACTAGGAGACCCTCCACAGAAAACCTTTCATGGAGTTTTTAATTTCTCCTAAAATTTAATTAAAATTAATGAACTAATAGTATTATAATTTTAATACCCCATTCAACTCTAACACATTTTTTACACATATAGGACCTCAAGTGGAGTATGTGACTAAAACAAACCATTTTCTTGGTGGATCTTAGAGTGTAGTCTTTATTTGATATCCTCCAGGAAAGTGGATCTTCTATTATATCTTTTCATCCCTAATATCCTTAAACCCCCTTATATTTTCATAAATCATCATGTATCTAATATAGATACACTCCGTTTAGTTGGACAATTATTTTAGGTTATGTTCCCAAATCTTCCATGCCTTTGTTCATTATTCTCAAGCCCCGTTGTGGGTGTTGATTTCTCTGTATTTGGTTAAAGGTAAGTGGTTCTATAATTATTTTACGAATGATTAAGTCCTTTAATTTATTTACTAAATTGAATTTTTTTTAAATTATTTTAAAAAATGGATTTTGGATGATTCAATCATTTATTTGAAATGGGTATGTAAATTGAATGAAAATCAATGGAATTGAAATTATGAGCTGGATTTATAAAAAATGTTGGGTTTTTAAAATATTTTTGATTAAATTATTTGATGTTGATCTTGATATAATTTATTGAATTAAAAATATATATTTAATGGAATAAAATGATGAAAACCAATGATTTTGTTTTAAATGACAATGCATGATGAAAATTGAAATTAGGAAATTGTATTTTTAATTTTTTTTAAATGATTGATTTTTAATTTTATTGATTTAAGGAAATGGGATCCTGAGTCATTAGTAGGTCGATGGGACAAGAACACTTGGATATTGATCCCCTAGAATTAGATTTATGATGAGAACACTAACTAAACCAACTCGGCTCAAAATGTTTTTGATGAGTTTCCCCAAAGGTGTATAGATTGAGTTCATGTATTGGGTTCCCTAATGGTGTATTGATTGTGTATACAAACTTTTTATGAGCTATGATCACTAAATATATGTTTTAGGATTCTATAGAAATTAACTAAAATACTTTAGGGAATTTTACCATAGTTCTATGAGATTTTTGATATGTTATACATTACATTGATTGGTTTAATATCTTTTATCCATGCCAACTAATTTATATAAACTATTTTATATAAAATGTTAATTTAATCCTGTTTGAATGTTATTTTTATATATATTCCATATATTTGAATAAAATAATGATTCTTCTCAAAATATAAAAATACAACACTAGGCCTTTTTATTTAAACTGATAGAATAAATGGTAATTTTTTATGCTATTGATTCTGAAAAACATTGTGAGACCATACTGGGATTTATATCTCAAACACTATGTTTTCCTTTGGGTGTTTATAGAATTTCTTAATCAAATTTTGATAAAAGGGAAAAGCACTATGTGGAGGATGTGGATGTTCTTAGCCCTTTGGACCGTGGAGTTGCGATGTTGACCAGTGGATATGACATCCACTTGTTTCATGGGATGTTTTAATTTTTATCTTGTTTGATACCTAGTAATAGATGATTTATTTCCCCAGTTTTTTGTTATACCTAATGTTTCTAGTATTTTTTCATTTTTGAGGGTCACCCATACTGACTTGTTTCTTTTATGTTCCTTTATTTAGTGGAAAAAATGTTCTCTCATTGATCTTGCATGATGCCAGGTTCTAGTCACCAAACAATGGGGATCATGAATTCCCTTCAATCTTGTCATAGTGGGATCATGTATCAATATACTGGGGTATATAAGATAGTTCATAAAAACTGGTTTCATAGGTTCCATTTAATCATATTTTTAGGATGTCATTATGCATTTGGCTTTTCCTGGTATACCAGACGTAAATTTGATATGACGTAGGAAGTATTTGTGAGTGAGAATCTTGTCAGAATTCATTGAAATGTACCTTAAGGCACCATGGGTGTTTGGGAAAAGGATTCTTGAGGAATAATTTCATATGATTCTATTATTTTCCTTAATTTTTCTTAGGGTATGTTGAAATAAAAATCTTGAAATCATGTTTGATGTAATTAACATTCCCATTACTCTTTTTTGATTTATTGATCTAATTAATATTCCGATGTATTTAGTGTTGTGTATTAATCTTGGGTAGCATAATTCCCCCAATAAGACATGTGAATAGGACCAAGGAGGATGATTATGGGGAGAAACTATGAGTGGATCGACCCCATGGACTAGAATATTGTTGAGATTATTTTGTGTGTTTTCTTGGCTCTAGGACAGGCTCCAAATCCTATTCACATAGAAAATCAAGTTATAAAACCTCAAAGGGATGAATTTAGAAATAGTGATCATGAGTTTCTCCACCATAATACAACTATATTCCATGTAAATAATGATCATTAAGAGGATTAGGATTGGTTGAATAAAATAGAGAAACTTTTTGATTTCCTAGAAATGACTGAAGCTATTAATGTAAAGTGTTATACCTTCAAGATTGAATGGAATAATATTATATGGACGGATTTTTTGGTAATGGTGAAGAATCATGAGGGTTTGGAGTGGAAGGAATTTATATTTCTTTTTACTGATCAGCTATATCCATAATCTAGTGTATTGGCTATGACTATAGAGTTTTTCAACCTCAAATAGTCTGACAGAACCATGATGCAGTATGCGAACTGCTTTACCAAGATTGTAAACATTTCACATGAGATTGTATAAAATGAGAAGATAAATGATCAATGGATAAATATTGGTCTTTTACCTAATATCTTTTCAGATATTTTCTTATTTATTATCAAATTATATTATGACATACTGTATAAGGTGTTGATGGTTGATCTTGACATGGCTGGAAGATCATGGTTGATGGGAGTTTCATTTCCTCATAGTGGAAGTTATAAAAGTTCCTCTAAAGGAAAGAGTGAGTTTGATGATTCTTATAGAGATTATAGATAGAAGGTGTATTCATGACCTCATTCCCCACATGGTATATTCCCTTTGACTTTCTTCTATCATGGTAGGGTTGGGGATTCAGGATGATTTTATACTAATGGTCTAAAGATCTGTAGTTCTTATTGCTGCTCAGGACACCAAATATTATTCTGATTATTTTTTACTTTTCATGGATTTATGAGATAATTAGTTTCTATAAGTTATGTTTTTTAGTTGGATTATTCATGAAAAAAGGTGTTCTAGAAATATGCATCTATAATGATTATTTTATCAGACAGTGGAATGTTCACTAGAGAAAGCGAATAAATGCCCTTTGACTATGAGAGGTATCATCATAAAAGATTCTTCTTTAGTGTATAATTAATTTTATATAAGTGAGTCTCAACCATTTATATCAATATGTATTTTGGACATATTAAATCATCCTATGTATATTTTATATTCAATGATGGTTATTACAACACCGCTCAAAAATAAGAGAGTGTAAGGTCTCTATTATCATGATTGTATCTTATCTTTATTAGAGATTGAGATTTTCTATAATGTTTTAGTTATTGACATGAAACCCCCTTATTAAATTTTTAGGACTGATTGCATCATTTATAATAGTTTTTGTATTAAGTTTTATCTTTTGTGGGTCTCTTTTAATGTTCCCTATGGTGTGTGAATTTATTTAGGGGGAATTATACCGAAGGTAATGTAGAGTTGAAACTAATTATTCAGAGTTGGGGAATGAAATATTAGTGTTTTATTTTGATCTAGATTATAAATCCTTAAGCTATGATCTACCTCTAGTCATCTTTGAGTTTCCTAACATGTTTTCTTTTGGTTTCTATAATCATTCATTGGTAAGAGATGTGATTTTTAAATTGATTTTGTACCGAGAACTCAATAAATATATTTTCATTCTTATATTTTGGTACTAGAAGAGTATAAAGAGATAAATACTATATTGGATGTTATGTTAGAGATATAATTTATACACATGAGTGTGTCACCTAGTGTGGAACCCACTCTCATTGAAAATAAGTCTCATAGATCACTTCTCCTCTATGTTGATTAATGTAAAATCAATCGACTTACATTAAAGAAGAAGTAATTGTTAACATATATTGATAAAATATTTTACTAGTTCAAAGGGGAGAATAAGTTCTCAAATATTGATCTTTGATCATATTTTCACTAGTTAGGAATAAAATAACCTAACATTAATAATACCACCTTCTGGAAAAGGTATTCCCTTTATGAGTATATTTTTTATTCCATTTGGTCTAACAAATGCTCCCATTGTCTTCATGGAATTAAATAATATAATCTTTCATGAATATCTTGATAAGTTCATGGTGGTGATTTTGGATGACATCCTGGTTTACTCTAAGTTAGATAAAGATTAGGTGCATCCCCTATGAATAGTTATCGAAGTTGTGATAAATATTTATTATCTATGCAAAGCTATCAAAATTCTATTTATGGATTCAAGAAGTAAATTTATTTTGAAACATATAATTTTAAAATGGGGTTTGAATTGATCCCAAAAAGGTGAAAACTTTTATAACATCAGAGAAACCGAAAATGTTTTTTAGATTCAGAGCATCTTAGGTTTAGGGGGGTTATTATCAACCATTTTTAATGTATTTATCAATTTTTCATTATAAAATTAATTATATCAATTATAATAAATTAATGATTGTTTGGGATGAAAAATTTTAGAGTTAAATTGTTGAGTTTAATTATATTTTAACCTCTACACTAGTTTTAACTCATATAGAGTTCGGGAGGGGCTATGCGGTTTATTTTGAATCATTAGGTTTAGGTTGGGGATTCATTCTAATATAGCGGGATCACATGGTTTCGTATAGTTATAGACATATATGGAATTCAAGAATAATTATCAGACTAATGACCTTGAACTTGTAGTTGTGATTCATGAACATAAATGCTGGCAGCATTGACTTTTCCGAGAAAGGATTAACATGTTTTTCTACCACAAGTAAGTTATTTATATATTCTATAAAAAATATTTGACCCTCATTAAATGGAATTAGGGGGAGTACCTATAGTATTTTTCCATCAATAATGCCCACACCCTGCATAAGGGAAATGTCATTACTGACACTTTGAGTAGGAAAATTGTATCCCAGACCATGAAAGAATAATCAGAAGAGTAGAGCTAGATGTCTCATTGTGTACAACTGCATTTATGAGTATATGAATAAAGTGATGAGTTTCTTTGTGACAAGGGATTTGTTAAACTCTACTCCTTTCAACATGAATTTATAGGAAAACCATATTAATGGCGGATTCTATATCATTATGAACGCTCTTTATATTACGGAGACCATTAGTGAGTGAAAGTTATCTTATGGGGTAATCTTATATTTTAAGAATTGTTTTTTGTTAAATTGTCTATATAAAGGGTTGTAATGGGGGATTTCAATAATTCCCATTGGGTATTGAAACTTGGAACCAAAAAGATATTTTATGGTATGCAATAAAGATTCTAGTGGCTAGGTATGAGATGATACTTCTTTTACTTTTTTACATTTTTATATCTATCAATTTTTCAAATAAAGGAATAGGTTAACTTCTGGTTTACTTTAGCCCCTCCATGTGATGTAATGTAAGTGGATGAGATTTCTATAAACTTAGTAGTTGGGTTTCTATGTTCACCTTGGAAAAAGAATTTGATATGGGTTTTGAATAATCTACTGATGAAATTGAATCATTTCTTACCCATTCATGATACCAATAAAGGTTAGGAGTTAGGAAATCTCTATTTTAATGCTATTATTTTTTTACACAATGTTCCATCTGTTATAGTATCTAATTAAGATACCTGTTTACCTCTAGTTTCCGGTGAGGCCTTCCAATGGAGATGGTGTCTCAGGTTCATTTGAGTATGGAATACTATCTGCAGATGGATAGGAATATAAATAAGGATATATTGATTTTTGAGGAAAAATTACATTCTTGAATTATAAATTTTGGTGGAGATTCAGACATCATTTTGAGACTAGATGATTTTTTTTGTAAGAATAGTTACTAGTCTGCCATTTGGATAGCTCCTTTTTAGGCCATATATGGTAGGTCGTGTGAATCTATGTTGTGTTGGTCGAATATTAGTTAGAGTAATTTATTTATAATGTGTTTAGTATAATAGATAAAAATAAATATAATGTTGATTCATTAAATAATGTTGATAAAACACAGCTTGTACAAATATTACGATGACTGTCATTAATGAAAATTGGTGTTTTTCGTTGGTGACTTGGTGTTTTTGAAAGATTCACATAGTTTGGATCATTGAAATCTTGGGAAATATGGGAATGTTTTAATATGTTGTATGGGACACTTTGATGTTGTTTAGTGGGTGGGGAAAGTGGATTAACATTAATCACTTCCATTGTAACTAACGTGGATAGATAATGTGTTCCATATATCACATCATACAAAGTATATTTTTGACTCATCTCATGTCTTGAACAAGGATGATCATGATATTGAGCCTAATTTATCCATGACTGTGCATCTATCCAAGGGAATTTATTTTGAAAAAATGATACTTCATGGGAGGATGATACCATTGGTTTTTATTTCAGGGCATCATGGTTCTAATTCACATGACACTTAGTGTTTTGAGGCATTGATGAGAGAGTAGTGGCTACATCTCTTTGATATAGAATCGTCTTGACATGCTTTCTAGGGGCATAAAGTTTTATGGTAGGGATGTTAAAACATCTCATTACAAGTCATTAGTTATTCTTCACCCCCCATTCTCCTTTAATTAGGGTCATATTTTGGGGTCTTTTGGGTGAAATTTGGAATCATTTGGAAGTTATTTGGGCTATGCACAGATTATTCCCAATTATGGAAAACCATGCTATTTGGATCCACAAACCATGAACCCTGTTGAGGGAAACCGAAATGGGGTGCATGGTTTGTCTAACTATGCATACACCCCTCCAAACCATTAACCCCATAACCAGTGGGAACCATATGGTTAGTGAATAGTTAGTTTAACCATGTATCTAAACCATGAACCCCCAATAGGATTCCATTAAGGGTGCACGGTTAGGGCATATGGTTTTCTTAACTATGCAGCATTTTCCAGAAAACCAGGCACATGGTTTTTAGTTATTCTTAAATTTTAATTAAAATTCATAAAACCCATATTTAATAATCCTGATATCCCCAATCTACTATAAAATGTTATGTTGGATCTTAGAGGCTCTCAAGAGGTATAATTGACTCCTCCAATCCCTTTTTACAGTTGATAAGAGAGAAATTTATCTTTTTTAATATCCTCCACATTAGTGGATCTTTTCTCACATAGTTTTTTATATCTCTTTCTCTATTCATTATAATTTAATATATAGTCTTGTAATTTAAGGATATAAACACTATTTTTTGGTTCTTTATTATTAGATATGTTCATATATCTTTCATTCCTTCATTCTTCATTCATGAGTCCCATTTTTGGTTTGGATTTATAGATATATAATTAATGGTAGTTGGTTACCAAATTATTTTCCCTACGAGTAAAAACTTGAATTTATTGATTAAATTTAAATCATTTTTAAATGATTTAAAAACATCTATTTTAAATTTTTTGATCATTCTTTTAAAATTAGTACCAAAATTGAGGAAAAAGACATTTTTGTTGTAATTGAAATTCTAGGTTAGATTTATGAAAAATGATTGTTTTATTTTGAAATTTTTTTAATGAAATGAAATGATATTTATATTTATAAAATGAATTATATTTTAATGTGATTTGAAATGTCATGAAATGATGAAAACCAATGATTTTGTTTTTAAATGAGAATAAATTTTGAAAATTGAAAATGGGAATTGTATTTTTAAATTTCATTAAAATGATTGACTGTAAATTTGATTGAGTTATTGATTGATTGAAACACAAGAGATTCAGGGTAGTTAGTAGGTGGTTGGTACCAGACCTCAAGGATCATGAACCCCTTTCATTGTATTTATGATGAGAAAACAACTAAACCAATGTTTTCTCTGGAGGCTCATGATGAGTTCCCCTATAGGGGTTAAGATTTATTTCCACTAATAGGTTTCCCTATTTAGTTTTCTATTGTGTATATACCCTTTTTATGAGAAGCGATAACTGATGAGATATGTGAGGACATTATATCCCATAACTAACTTATCACATGTTTTTTGACCATGTTTCTATGAAATGTTTTATTTTTTATTCTTGACATTTATTTTTTGAATTTTTTTACTCATGCGAACATATTTGTATAAACTATATTATATACTGGGTTCATTTTGGCTTGTTTGAATGTTTTTTTGATGTATTTTCTATCTATTTAAATGATAGAATATTTTGGTTTAAAATATGAAAATATTATTCCATTAATCGTTTATTTTAATTGATATCATAAATGATAAATTGTTATGGTATTGATTTTGGAACACATGGTGAGACCCTACTGGGATTTATAGATCACTCCCTACCTCATCCATTGGGTGTTTGAAGAATGTATTATGTTAGGTCCAAGAAAAGTGAATACCCCACTTAGTGGTGGTGTATATTATTTATCCTTTGGATAGTGGAGTGGTGATGTTGACCAGTGGAGGTGTCTTCCAATTTTTGCAATGGATGTGTGAGTTTTTATTTTTTTAAATGTATAATAATTTGATGGTATAATGGTTTGGGTTATTGTTTTACTATTTTTTTCTTGTACATTATTTTTTTGGAGTGTTTTAAATGAAAAATATTATCAATTATATTCCATATTTTGTAGAAATTGTTTTCTCTCTTTGATGACATATGGTTCCATGTTCTAGACACCAGCATTTGGGGATCAGGAATGCCCTTCGGTCCATGTCAGAGCCATCTTAAGTATAAGTGTTGTAAGGTATCAGAGTTGGTTCATGACAAAAAAACATAAAAAAGGAATCAAAATACCTTTCAATGATTCAATTTATCAATGATATAAAAATGTCTGGTGATTCTGTAAGACCAAAAGGCATAATGAAAAATTAAATATTCCAATATATTATTCTAAAAGATGCCTTCATAATATCCTCCTTCTAAAATTGATGATGTTGATATCCTAAATTTACGTAAATCATAGAGAACACATATCCTACTTTAAATTGATTAATATACATCATATATTCTTGGTAGTGGATACATATTATTTATCATAACAAGGATAATCCCATGATAATCCATAAAAATCCTAAGAGTTCCATCCACATTCCTTATAAATAGAATTGTTGCTACCCATAGAGACATGCCTGGTCGAATGCAACCCCTAATTTAAAAATCAACTAGTTCAACTATAAATTCTATTTATTATATTGGTACCATCTTATTTGTAAAAAGTGACATCATACTCATCTCTGATAGGAGATTAGTTGTAAACTCCACCAATATTTTTGATAGAAACTATGTTACTTTCTGAGAAAAAACATCATGAAATTGGTCAGAAATAGAAGGAAATTATCTATTTTTAATATCATCCACATATTATAAAGTCATTACTACCAAATGAAATGAGATATTTCTGACCTCAAATGTAAAATTTTATTCTTTAATCACATTTATATCCCAATTTCCTCTAATGATATTCTCAACACCATACAGAGATATAAAACAAACATTTTAGGCATAACAGTCGATTTGGTCCTTGATAAAACCATTCAATACATTTCTATGATCAATTCATAGATATTGATATCAAGAATAGAAAAATCCCATAGAAACAAATCACCCTAAATATTTAGTGAACAATATTTAGACATAAAGGTTCAACATTCTCTTTGGAATGAGTTGTATGAAGTTTCAACATATATGGAATCAACTCATCATGGAAACCCATATGATAAACATCATACGAAGAAATAAACAAGTGGGACATGACCATATAAAAAAATCCATTAAATGGGTATAATTTAGATTAATCATACCTCTCACCACCTAAGTACCGGATTGATCACCCATGATCATTTTTTCACCAAAATAAAATTTCTTACTTGTTGTATTTTCTCATTATAACCATATTGAATTGAACTATTTGAGGAGTGTAGATGTTCCAATAATCACCTTATCTACTAATTTTTAATATGAGAATCATTTTAATATACTAATACTATCATATAATATGATGCCTTAGATATGAAAGATGTGTTTCTAGCCCCGAAAATAGAGTACTATGAAAATAACATCAAATTTGTCCCATAAGGTTGAAATTGTGACATTATATAGTTGGTTTTTTACAATACAGGTTCATATCGTCAAAATAATGACATTGAAAACAAACCAACACACATTTTAGTCAAAGAGTAATGTTTATTGATCCCATGGTATGATTTTGTAATGTACCCCCACTCTAGAATTAGGTGTCCCTGTTCTTATTATTCATAGTATCAGATTTCCCACCTATTCCCAAAGGAATACAAATTATTCTTCAAAACATATTTCATGAGATATCCCTTTACACCTATATTTCTATTTTAAACACCATAGTGTAATTTTTTATACAAAGAACATCAATATTTTATGAAATATTTGGTTATAATCTTAACTCAAAAATGCATGACTTCGTTGACATAATTATATAAACTTCTATGGAAAAGTGGGTTGAATTCATAAATTTATCCTCATACTATGTCACCATGACATTCTCTTACTTCTATCACAATAATTTTATTTTTCTAGAAATATAAAAAATGTGAGGAAATAATTTCTTGTTAAACAGTTACTCCAAATACACCCACATCATGCCTTGTTCCAATTTTACCTGAACATATAATTACAACAATTAGTGTGTCAAATCATCTAATATATACATTTACAACAGTACTTTCATCTCCTTTATTGTATCATGTAAATAGAAGACTCTATTCATCTAATTCAACCAGACATCAAATTTTTCCATCACAGAATCCAAATCGAAATGTGGGTGTGTTTGGTCATTTGGAATTGAGCTTAATGGTCCACATTTCAAGGTTTATCATTAAGATTATAACTATCAAAAAACAAAAATCCTAGACCATACTTTGGTCCAACTGTTGGTTCAACTGTTGTTCATGTGGGACCACATTCTCATTAGCCTCTTGTGGTTGATTTCTATGATGCATAAACTTTTCCATTCATTATATCCAGAAAAAAACTCTGTTTAGACTCACTCATTTTCAATTAAAGTCTCAAAAATTCAAATTTATAAAATAAAAACATATCCCAATTACAAATTTCCACAATTCAACCATTTTCAAAATTTTAATCATTTTTGAAAATATACAATTATGATTTTCAAAACAGTTAATTTCACTATATTAAAAAAAGAATCACATTTTTTCAATATCATTAACCATAAACACAAACTGTATAATTAATTACTAAGGTTATATATTATAATAAATTCATTGTGAGAAACTCTCATTGGATAGACCCATAGTGATGTGGTGACACTTACAAGAAGTTTCTTCAATCACTTGAGTACCCAAACACCTTATTAGCTTTACATTCATCATTTAAAAGTTATATAAACGTTTTTTTATAAATTTTATGTATATAAAATAATATATCCTTGACACCAAAAAAACTCAAGTAATGAATAATAATGATAATATTTTCCCAAAAAGCGAGATTGGTCCACCCAGATTAAAACCATTTTTAACTGATGGACCAAACAAGATGATAGTATTAATAAATCTAGGACCGAACAAGATAATAAAATTTGTAACATACCATCCACCATCATCATCTTGAGAAGAGGGGGTGGTGATTCTAGGTATTAGGTGACACCCCCAAGACACTAAAGGATGGTAAGATATTACAAGGGATTCAAGAACATTTTGAGGATCATTTTTCCATTTAAATATAAGACATCCTAACTACATACACAATAAACCACCAAACCTCTATATGGTTCACAAGAATAAAATAAAACTCAAAAAATAAAAAAAAAAATACCATATAAATACATACTCAAAGAGAACCAAAAGACAAACAAACACAAAACTCCTAAGTGACTTTGACCATCAACACCCAACCCGTTATATGATCCAACTCTAAATGACATACCCAGAATATTTTGAGGCATCACTAAATAACTGATATACCTTTCCTATACCTATTTCTTGAAAGATGAAATGTATAAAATCAAAATAGTTCCAAAGAAAGGGGAGATTATAAACTATATAGTATTTCACCAATGACTTCCCAAATCTTTCCAATTGGAAATAATATATTAGCAAAATTTATGTAAAATAGTTTCAAATTACTTTAAATAATTTATATAAAATCAATCAAAAAATTTCCATGGGAAAGTAATTATCATGCTCTAAAACAATTTCATGTTATTTTGAATTCCCATAACCACATCTTCACACATGTAAACACCATGATTTCCTAAGTGATAGTTCCTTAGTTATGAGAAATCTCCCATTGATCCACCAAGTTATCCAAAGGTGACCAGTACCTTGTTCCCCAATTGAACATGCCCTTTCCATAATGTCAAATCAATAAATTCACTCACACCAACCATGTTTTCCAAAAAACCATGACAAAAATATTTCACCAAAAACATTCATTTCATTAAATAATTTTTAAAAACCATTTATATGTGTTAAAAATCAATCCATAATTTCAAAACCACTATTGTAAAATTTTGAAAGGGGTTTTCCAAAAATCCATCCATTTTCCAAAATTTCAAATCCATAACCAAAATGTGTTTTCATCAAGAATAATAGAAATAATTCACATACATTTCAAACAATTAATTAAATAAATACTAATTATTAAAGTTATATATCATATATAGATAATAGAGAAGCCACTTAACTTACAACATTTGGTGAAAACACATAACAACACAATGATTTTCTTGATATGAGCTTTAATATTATTACCTTCCACCAAAACAAAATAAATAAATAATTGAATAAATATTCCCATCATAAAATGTGGATATATCTACTATCGATTAGATCTATGATTCCATGATAGAGGTAAATAATAGATCTAATTATAATAGTGAATAATGATGACTTATTGACAAATACATACATCTAACGTAGTTCTATTCACCAAAGAATCACATCCTGATCGAAATAAAAAGTCTCTCAATACTAGGGAGAAATAGGAATTATAGATCTGTAGAGAAAAGGGGATTATTGAAGATAAATTCGATTTATTCATATTAGATCAATAATTTTATGGGTGTCAACTTTATGCCGCATAGTTAGGCTACACGATTCAAAAAACCAGTAGGCAACAATGTGGTTCCCTTATTATCCAACCTCTGATACTCTTAGAAAAACCATGTACCAAATATTCCTATCCCTATGTTTCAAATTTCATGGTTTCCCCTGGGCACTCACATGGTTTGTTTAAATTAGGCACCAAATGAGGGCCAAAAAAATGTCCACTATCATCGCTTACATGGTTTCTTGGAGGTTGTGTATTGTTTCTACTAACCGTTATCAAATTGTGAACCTCTAGAAATTTGACTAGAATGTTCCAAGACCCCTAAAAATCACTCAAATCTCCACCCAAGAATTCTATAGACAGAGAATAAATGATGAAAGAGTCATTTACATAAAACCATGGGTGATACCACAACCAAAGTTTCTTTTTTATGTTTAGAGTTTTAGAATATTAAGACAAATATTTAATAATTAGAATCCAATATTTGTAGGATCAAAATATGAATGTAGATGATCAATATACAAGAGGGGGGTGAATTGTATACTTTAAAAATTCCTTTGGAACCTTTAAAGTTAGTTTAAAGCTATCATTTTTAACCTTGATAAAAACTATGTTTAACAAAGACAAACAAGTTAAATTCACCAGACCTCTTAGTTCTACAAACATGCTAGGTTCTGAAAAAATGGTTCCGGAAATTAAACTTAAGGAAATTTTATACCATAATGTGTATAGAATCTTAATAATCAGAGTATAAAAATACAAGAAAGTATAAGATAGTTATACTTTATTTATTAATCAAAATGAAGCAGAAAATAAACTTGAAACAATACGAGTATCAAGTATGAAAACTTTTAAACCAAAGAGAAGAGTATCAAATAACCTTGGATAATGGACCCCCTAATTTATACTTTCAAGAGAGTCTGTCTTACCCACACAAGGGTAATCCCTCAATAGGAATATTAAAATCTATAATTCAATCCCTAAAAGCCCTCAAACATCAAGGTAGTCAGCACCTCTGTCTTCATAAACAAGGATGTCCAAGAACATTAAGGTAGTCATCACCTCTGTCTTTCTGTCCCCAGAAGCCCCCAAACATTAAGGTAGTTGACACCACTATCTTCATATCCCTGGAAGCCATCGATTGTATACAACAACAATTAGAGTAGCATGAAGCAAGGTGAAAAATATGTTCTGTATGTACAAAGCTTGAGAGTCTCTCTCTATAGAAATCACTTTAGAAGTTTGTAATCTCTAGATTGATCGAGTCATTAGTTAGTCGTGAGCTCTTACAAAAGAGATCCCATTTATAGGTACTTCTCCAGTGGTCAGATCCCTCCCCCAATAGTCATATTTTTCCTTGAATCTCGGAGGGACCTGTACACGTGTCACTTACAAAAATTTTAATTAGAAATAAAATAACCAACACAATTTCATAATTAAAACAAGGGTAAGAAAAATATGGTTTCTTAACCAAATACATTTTCTGAAGTCTAGGAAAAATAATGTTTCGAGTCTAATAAAATTAACATTCGGAGTCTATATTACATATATATTCATATTAAACTTTTCAAGGATTTTGGAATTATAATTCTAAAGGCTTTAGAGTCTTAATTTCAATGAATTCGGATTAGAAATTATATTGTATTCTATGTCTGAATTCTGAGGAATTTGGAACCTAAATTCTGATGAATTAGAAACATGAATTCTAAGGAATTTATAACCTGAATTCTATGGAATTGAGAATCGGAACATCAGAGAATTAGGAGTCTGAATTCAAAGAATTGAAAGTCTGAATTTTATAGAATTCGGAATCTAAATATCAGAGAATTTAGAGTCTCAGTTATAGAGAATTCAAAATCTGAATTTAAGAGAATTCAGAGTCTAAATTTAGTGACTTCCAAATATGAATTTCAGAGAATTCAGAGTCTAAAATTAAAGAATTCGATATCTGAATTTAGAGAATTCGAAATCTAAATTCAGAACCAGATAACAGAATACACTATATCTAAGTATTTATAGTATTCTGAGGATTTATATATGAAACTGAATTTTACACATAGAAATAAAATGAGTTAGATTTAGAGAAACTATAACACGGACAATGAAAACGAAGGTAAGGGGAAAATTTACTTGGGAAAGGAAAATATCCTTATTAAGATAAATATTTGGGGAAATAAAATTTCCCTTGAGATAGAGTGTTTGTGATTTTCAAAACATAAAGGAATTAAAAAGTTGTAAGGAAACCTTATTGACACAAAAATATCCCCCTTTTTGGAAAGCATAAACATCATTACTAAAAATAATCTATGGACATAGAAATTTTATGGAGATGAAAAAAATTTCTCTTTTTACATTAGGATCATAGTGAATATGACTAACTATCTCTTAGGATTTGGAATAAATATGGATCATATTCTGGATTTCCTATATAATATTTTACATTATCTTGCATTCGAAAATATTCATTGATAAGTACTTTATCTAGATGAACCACCCTTACATAGGGAAATCTCTTCTTTACTTTGTCTTCTTTTTATCATTCCTTTTTCCCCCTTTATGAATTTCAAAAAGAAATAGAGGGTTTAAAATGAAACAAAATTGGTACATGAAGAATAGGTACTAAAAAACTATAAACAAAATATATAATGAACAACCAACATTCCATTATTGTTGAAAGATATTGTACAAGGAAAAGTACAACAAAAGAGTATAATGGAAAGAAATTATCCTTCTTTCTTCTTTGGTGTCAGCTTCTTCACAATGGTATTTAGCTTCTTGAGCTCCTTGTGATCCTCTTTTGCTCGCTTATGAAACTGATCATGTTCTTCACTTTCTTTCTCTAAGGCTTTAATTTTTTCTTCTTAATCCTTAAGGCATTCTATTTGAGATTTCAACACTCCATCTTGCTTAACAATCTACTCTTCAATCTCAAATCTGAGATCCCTTTCCCACTTCCAATTCATGTCCACAAAATTAATCTTTACATTCAGATCTTTAACTTCCACCTTCATAGTATTCTATTCTAGGCTTAACTTTTCCTCAAAACAATTTGTGATATCCTTGATCTTCCAATATTTGGTGTCAAAATCATCCTTGAAATTATAATGAAATTCTTATAAGATTATCATATATTCTTTTTTCTTCTTTGGCTAGCTTGTAATCTTCTTGTAAGATCTTTTATGAGCCTCATATCCAATGAAGAAGGTTTTAAAATCAGCCAATAGACCGACACATTTTCCCATAACAATGGAATCCGAATATAATTTCTAATTAATCGTATGTGGAAGAAACTATTATCTTCAGTATATGCTTGGGAATAAAGGGAATAGTACCAACAAGCTTTTTCAATGAATGAAAAACTAAATCATTTCTAAGGGAAGGTGTTTTTTAATCTGAGTGTTTGGTTTATGATGATTATTTTTCTATGTCTTCAACTTTCCTCTTTGATGAAGCACCAAAATCTTTTTTTCTTCACCACAGATTTACTAGGTGTATCTAATGCCACCTAATTTCATTTATTAGAAATCAGAATGCTGTATTGTTTTTTGGGAGATTCGTGTTCAGTATCTGATAGCTGAACAATCTTATCTTCATATACTTCTTCTTTCTCAGATCCTACCTCAACATCCTCTGGCTGGATAAAATCAGGATAGCTACTATCAACTTCAGAAAATTTATTCACTTCTTTATCACCTTTCTCATATTTTCCAGGAGTGGAAAGTTTTGAATACTCAGCTTCAGAATTTCAGATTGATAATTTCTCTGAAATACTTTCTTTCTCATGATAATCTCATATTTTCCTTATCACATTCTCAGTATCATCACTACCTTCTTCTACTCCTTTTTCTTCCACTTCTTCTTCAAAAATTTCTTCTTCAATATGTGATTCCATAATAACCACTTTATTTCCTAGAGTCACAGGAAGTGATTGTAGAAAAAAGAAATCTGGCAGTAGGGTTTGTTCAGATTCATTCTCAGCATTTTTGAGAAGAGATTGTACTATATTAGCCTCATAAATCTTCTTCTTTTTCTTATTCTCT
Organism: Viscum album; assembly: GCA_963277665.1. Lineage (NCBI taxonomy): Eukaryota > Viridiplantae > Streptophyta > Magnoliopsida > Santalales > Viscaceae > Viscum > Viscum album. Next base: position 191,064,892 of record OY728151.1, on the reverse strand, counting down.
TTCTATTGCTTCTCAATCTCTTCAACAACCTTTATTTTTAAGGATTCCACCTTAGTAGGGTCCAAGAAAAACATAGGCTCACCTTCCTTCTTGTTTTTATTATCCTATCTCCACTTAACCACTACTTCATCAGGATATTCTTTTCGCTTCTTTGGCTTTGGTGGCGCAGACTGAGATTCCTTAGCCACAAGGTTTTTTCTTTTCTCTTCCAGTTCATTAGCCATTATCTTCTTTCTTCCTTTCTTAGAGGTTTCAGCCACTTCTAGATTCTTTGAAAAAGATTCTAATTCTTCTTCAAATAGATCATAAAATTATCTGAATTCATTAGAGAATCCATTCTTCATCCTTTTTAAGGTATTTTCACTCAACAACATTACGTTATAATTTTTCATCTTGGAACTACATGGAATTTTGAATGATTCGAATCAAAGAACTATAATATTTGAGAGAAAAGCCATATACATAATGATTTGAGATTTTTGATTTCTATTCTTGATATTCTCAATCATCACCAAGATATATTTAACCAAATTTAACTTTTTGAGGTTCACCATGAAATCCAATATATAGATATCACACTTATTTATAGTATCCTTATCCCATTTTAGTGGAATTATAAAGACTTGAACCCATAATTCAAGAATTCTTAAGTTCATAGACATATGAAAAATCATTAGAGTCTTCACTCCTTTCATGCCAAGACACTCTATTTCTATTTTCTTATCAAAATATCCTGATATATCTGGTAATTTTCCAGTATATAATTCTACTTATCCTTCTTAAGGAATACCAATCAAACTTGTTGCATTGCTGAAATAAAGAGAGTAGATCTTCCCATAACACTTAAAAGAGAACTTTTCTATTCCTTTTCCTAGAAGAAACTTGATGTATTATAGAACTCAATCAACAAGTTTGGACACACCAGATCCTATGCCTTTAGCTTTGAAACACAAAAGCTCCCCCAACCAATCACCTTTACATTCTTGGATATGACAGAATCATATTTGTTGAAGAATTTTGGATCAACTAACCTTTATTGGTATATCTTATATTTATAGATTTCCTTAATAGTCGACATACAATGTTTAGAAGAAGCTTTAGTAGACATTCGGAACATGGGAAACTATGGAGATTCAGAATGACCTTAAGTATATAAGCAGAGTTTCAACACATGAAATCTTGGAAAACCAATGTGGGACAACCATTGGAGAGGATTTATATAGGCAATTGAGGTAATGATTCAACTTCCATGGATTATCTAACGGTTGAAAAAACTTCTAATCAAATCTGATGGTTGATAAAATAACTGAAGAAGGATTTTGATAAGTTTTTATCTTTTGAGTTTTTTAAGATAAACATTCGGATTTAAGTAAAAGTAAATATGAAATATTTAAATCAAAAAGAAAATAACTTCAAGTAAAAAGATGATTAGAAAAACATAAAAATGAAAACATACCTTTCAGAGTACTTAGGGAAAAGTATTCGTAATGAGAATAATTATTCATAAAGAACATTAGATTCTATAAAAAGACTATAAATAATTCAATCTATGAAAAATTTAGATTATGAAAACATTGACTAATAAGTAAATGTACTCCCCCTATGAAAAGTGTATATTACTGTAAGGAGAGAGGGTTTAACAAGAAGTTTATATGGAATATTACCTCATGGTTATCATTCCAAAAATCTGTTTAATGGATTCAAATCTATTAGAGGGTAATGATTTAGTGAAAATATCAATACGTTGATCTTACGTTTCGATAAACTAATCAATGATATTTCTTTTTTTTTGTGATCCCTAAGAAAGTTATTCCTAATATCTATGTTTTTTTGCATGAGAGTGATGTGCAGGGTTTTTTCTTATGTAAATGGAATTAGTATTATCACAAAAAATGTGTGTTTTGGTAAAACTCATACCATAGTCTGTGAGTGTGTGTTGCATCCACAATACTTGAGCACAACAACTTCGAGCTGCTACATATTTATCTTCATCAGTGGAAAGTGGTACTAAGTATTTATTTTTGAATGACCAAGAAACTAATGTATCTCTTAAGAAATGAGAAGTCCCAGATGTACTTTTTCTATCCATTCTACATCAACTAAAGTCATCATCTAAAAATATTTTTAATAAAAAATCATTTCTATAAGTTTAAAAGAGTCCTAAATACATGGTTCCCTTTAAGTAGTGACGTTTTTTCACATCTTTTAAATGATTTTCCTTAATAATGGAATGATATCTTACACATAACCATACTAAAAACATCATGTCAGGATGACTAGCTGTCATGTATAGTAAACTTATTATCATTAAAATAAATAATGTTTGAGCCACCGGTTTCCTATCTTCATCACGATCAAGTGAATTTGATGTACCAATGTGAGTAATGATACTTTTAGTGTTTTCATATCCATACTTTTTAAGAATATCATTAATATAATTATGTTGGGATATATAGATTATTTCTAGTTTTTGAAAAATTTAAAAACCAAGGAAAAATATTAACTCACACATCATACTCATTTCAAACTCAAATTTCATTAAATTCACAGAAAAATCAGTTAAAGATTGATGAGTTGAACCAAATATAATTTTATCAACATAAATTAGAACATTAAAAACAATTTTCTTATCTTTCTTTATAAAAAGGGTTTGATAATAATTTCCTTTAACATAATTATTTTGAAGCAAAAATCTTGTAAGTCTATCGTACCAGGATTTAGAGGCATGTGTAAGTCTATATAAGGCGTTGGTATGTTTAAAAACATGTTCAAGATGTTTTTTATCTTCAAAACTAGGAGGTTGTTAAACAAAAACAGCCTCTTGAACATAACCATTAAGTAAACCACATTTAACATTCATTTGAAAATTTATTAAGTTAATGAATGCTGCAAAGGAAAGAAAAATATAAATAGATTCAAGTCTAGCTATTGGAGCATATATTTCTTCACACTCTATTCCTTCTTATTGATTATATCCTTTAGAAACTAATCTATCTTTATTTATTACTATGATTCGATTTTCATCACATTTTTTCTAAAGACCCATTTTACTCCAAAAACATAAGATTACATAGGTCTTTCAACCACGTTCCAGACTGTATTCCTTTCGAATTCACTTAGCTCATCTTGCATGGATTTTATCCAATCATCATCACCAAAAGCTTCTTCAGTGAATTTTGGTTATAATTGAGAAATTAATGGTATATGTTCTACTTCCTTTATTAAGGAACTTCTAGTCCTTACAGGTTGATTTACAACACGAATGATACTATCACTGGGTTGATTATTTAGAAACACCTTATTTGGGTTTTGTATGACCCGTTCATCAACATATAGTAGGAAATATTCTAGGGTAAATGCTTTAGAAATATATTCTTGGACATTTTCCATAGAATAAGGATCTCTTATCAATGGTTGATAATCAGTTTTTGAAAACACTTCCGTTGATGTAGGTCGAGGGTGTTTGAAAATAAAGAGATTGGTTTCATAAAATTTAACATGTATTGTTTATTCAATATCACAAGGGTTTTTATTGAAAACCCTATAAGCCATATAAGTTTTGGATTAACCTAAGAAATTTTCTTTATCAGATTTGGTTGTGAACTTATGTAGATTATCTTTAGAATTCTGATTGAATACTTTGCATCCAAATACCTTGACGTAGGAATGTCTAGGTTTCTACCATTCCATAACTCATAAGGGATTTTATTAAGAAAATGGTTTAATCAAAAAAAGATTAATAGTATAATAAATAGTACTTATAGATTCATCCCAAAAGTATTTAGCTATCGAATATTCACTCAACATGGTTCTTGTTATTTATTGAAGAATTCCGTTTCTTCTTTCAATAACACCATTTTTTGAGGAGTTATTGGTGCTGAGAAGTTATGATTAATGCATTTTTTTACTAAAAAAAGTTTCAAAATTGGAATTTTGAAATTCTCCTCCATGATCACTGTGAATAATTATCAATGCACGGTTTTTCTCATTTTTAACTTCAGATGTAAAAATTTTGAAATAAGAAAAAGATTCATATTTCATTGCTAGAAAATTGACCCACGTAAATCTTGTGTAATCATCAACTAAGAAAAATACATAATATTTGCCTCCAATGCTTCTAGTTTGTTTTGGTCTAAAAATATCCATATATACCAACTGTAATGTATCAGTAGTTGAGACATCACTGACTAATTTAAAACATGATTTATGTTTCTTGCCATATTGATAAGGATCAAAAACTTTTGAAGAACCAAATATAAGCACCGATATATCATTCACAATCTTTTTATAGAGAGTTTACATAGGTTCCTAAGGTTACAATGTCCTAAACATCTATTCCATAACCAAGAATGATCTTCCATTTCATTAAGGCATGATAGGTCTTGGATCTTAAGGTGTTTTATGTTTAGTGTGTATATATTCTCTTGCCTATGGGTAGAAAGAATAAAATCTACCATGTAATTGTGTACTAAGAACTTATCATTCCTCAAATTAACAAGGTAACCTTCAACACATAATTTACTTATGAAAATATGTTTGTTCTTAAAACCCTTAACAAATAAAACATTTAAATCAATGTTTTTCAAAGAAGAACAGTATTACCTACACCAATAATTTCTACCAGAGCGTTATTTATGCCAGATACTTTTCCTCTATTCATCTTGATAATAATTTCAAAAGTGTTTTTGGTACTAGTCATGTGCCAGGAATATCCACTATCCACGTACCAAGTATTGTTATTAGTAATATCTTTATTTTCATGAAAAAATAGTGTTAGATTTTCAAAACCCAATATTTCTTGGATCTAGAAACTTTTTAAAGAAAAATTTTAATAATCCACATTTTCTTATAAAAATAAGATTTATGAAAACCTAGAGACTGTGTTTTGTTTAATGAATAATTTTTTTCCCAATGTCCACCACACTAACATTTAGTGCACAATGGAGTACTTTGAGAAACAAAATAATTTTTCTTAAAAATTGTTTTAGAATGAGTATAACCAAAACTGAAATTATTCCTTAGAGGTAGAATTTGAGAATACATCTTATCAAAGTATTTCTTACCTAATGTAATTTTTTACAAACACTTTCTCAAGGAAAATATTTCTAACATTAGTTAAAAAACTAAGTTTTTATCCTCAAAAACATCATTTTTAACACTAGAGTTTGTCTCAAAAACATTTTTCTTATAAATTACTTTTTTTAGATCCTTGGAAAGTTTATCTTTCTCACAAGTAACTTTAATAGGGTCTTTTGAAATACTTTCAAAATGATAAATTTTCTTATCAAGATCTTTAGAAAGATTTGATACTTCTTTATTAAGAACAGAAATTCTAGAATTTTCCTTATCATGATTTTTCTTCACTTTAGACTTTTCATTCTCTAAAAGCATAAAAAACCTAGAAACTTCTTCATAAGTAGGTAAATAATTATCTTCATTTGAAGAAGATTATTCATCCAAAGATTCATAATATCTATTATCACTATAATTCTCATTTAAGGAAACATTGGTTATAGATTTAGTATTGTGTACCTCATCCATTAGACAATGATTTTCAATGGGTAATCAGGCTAGTAAACCAATATTCCTCTAATCTAAAGATTCAAATTTAGGGGATTTATTAAAATAGTCTCCACCACTGGCACTCTAGGTTTCATTAGATTTCAACATATTCTTAGCTTTAGCTTTGTAGTACTTCTTTCTATTCTTCTCAGAATGATTTTCCTTTATATCCTTTCCCTTAATCATAGGACAATCCAGCCTTATATGCCCTGATGTTTTGCATTCATAACAAGTAACATTAGAGTCATTCTTGTCCTTTATTTCTTTCTTCTTATATACATACTGAAAGTCTTTTTTCCCAACTATTTTGTTCATCCATTGAGAAAGATTAGCTAGATCATTATCACAATTTTCACTTTCACTTGATTTAGATAAATAAATGACTTTACATGACTTTGATATTGCAACCCTTTCAGAAGTATATTCTTTTGTAGTAGTAAAGTCTATAGTTCCATTTCAATTATTTTTCTTATTCAAATTAGAATCTATTTTCATTCTTGTCTCATGTTGAAGAAGCGTTCCAAAAATCTCATAAGAGTAAACTGAGATACATTCCTATTCTCATCAATAGTTGTTCTCTTTGATTCACACTCATTGGTAATGATGTATATAATCTTTCCCACAAGTGTCTCATCATATAAACCTTCCTCACCGATAGATATTAAGCTGTTAACAATAGTAAAAAACTTTTATTGTTCCTTTCGCACTTATTCTCGATAAGGAAATATAAATCGATGATATTCTGCTCAAAGAGAAGCTCTTCAAGTTTCTATAACCTTAAATGAACCAAATTTAGTTACCTAAAATTTCTTTCAAATATAATTCGCAACTTCATAGGAAAAAATCTGTCTATATATATTCCTGGTCATAGAATACAACAAAGTATTGTGTACCTTATAGTTTAGTTGATACTCAGACTTTTCATGATCAGTAAAACTTATGACTTCCTTATCAAAAATTTTGTAATCTATAGTAAGTATAACGAAGATGTCCAATCCAATATTAATAACCAAAGTCTTCATACGATCTCTCCAATATTCATAATCATTCCCATCAAATATAGGTGGTCTGGTAGGATTTATATTTTCAATCGAACCAATATTCATTCCTGCAATCTAAAAGAAACTATATTTCCATAGAAACTTATTAATAGTAAATGTTTGCAAACAAGGATAAAAAACCTAAACACGGAAAAATATTCAGAACAATGAAAACTTGAGAAAGAAAACTTATATGTGAATATAATTATCTCATATAACTCCTCTAATACAAATACTATGATCGAAATATGAATGTAGATTCTCAATATACAAGAGGGGGGAAATTATATACTTCAAAAATTCCGTTGGATCGTTTAAAGTGGGTATAAAACTTTCATTTTTAACATTGAGGAAAAATATGTTTAACAATGTTAAACAAGGTAAATTCACAAGACCTCTTAGTTCTACAAACATGCTAGGTTTCAGAAAATTGGTTCCAAAAATGAAACATAAGAAAACTTTACAAGGAAAAATATTCTACCATAAAGCATATAGAATCTTACTAATCAGAGTATAAAAATATAAAAAAGTATAATATAGTTAGACGTTCATTATTAATCATAAATTAGCAAAAAATAAACTTAAAACAATACAAGTAACAAGTATAAAATCTTCTAACCCAATGAGAAGGGTATCCAACAACCTTGGATAAAGTTCCCTTGATTTATACTTTCAAGAAAGCATGTATTACCCACACAAGGGTTATCCCTTGATTGGAATATTAGAATTTTTCTTTCTATCCCTACAAGATCTTGAACTTCAAGGTAGTCGGCACCTATGTCTTTCTAAACAAGGAAGTCCTAAAACTTTAAGGTAGTTGAAACCTCTGTCTTCTAATCCCAGGATTCCCTCGAACATTAAGGTAGTCGACACCTCTGTCTTCCTATCCCTGGGATCCCTCGATTGTACATAACAACAATCAGAGTCACCCGAAGCATGATAAACAAGATGTTCAATATGCACAAAGCATGAGAGTATATCTCTATAAATAACATTAGCAACATGTAATATCTAGATTGATCGAGTCATTAGTAAGTCATGAGCTCATTCAAAAGAGATCTTATTTATAGGCACTTCACTAATGGTCGGCTCCCTCCTCCAAAAATCATATTTTTCTTTGAATCTTGGAGGGACCTATACATGTGTCACTCAAACATTGGTTAATTTAAAACCCAATGATCGATAATGTTTCATAATTAAAACAGGGGGTAGAAAAATATGGTTGCTTAACCAAATACATTTTTTGGAGTATACGAAAAATAATGTTCAGAGTCTATGAAAATAAAAATTTGATTCTGTGTTACAAAGATATTTAGATTTTTTTTTTCAAGGTATTCATAATCATAATTATATAGGATAAAAAGTCTGAATATTAATGAATTTAGAGTATGAATTCTAATGAATTCAGGGTCCAAATTCTGAGGAATTTAGAAACTAAATGTTAAGGAATTCAGAACATTAATTCTGAGGAATTCAGAACTTCAATTTTGAGGATTTCAGAATATGAATTTAAAACAATTTAGAGTATGAATTTAGAGAATTCAGAGTTTGAATTTTTGAGAATCCTAAATTTTAATTTTAGGGAATTCAGCGTCTGGGTTTCAGAGAATTTGGAATTTGAATTTCAAAGAATTCATATTATGAATTTAGAGAATTCAGAATTTCAATTCAAAGAATTTGGAATTTTAATTCAGAACCTGAAAAAAATACTCTATATCATTATATTTATAGGGTTTAAAGGTTTTTCATATGAAACTGATTTTCACACTATGAAATAAAAAGAGTTAGATTTAGAGACACTATAACATGAACATTGAAAATATAGGGAATGAGAACATTTCTTTGGGAATGGAAAATTTCATTATTAAGATAAATTTTCAGGGAAATAAAATTTGCCTTGAGAGAGAGCATTTATAATTTTCCAAAACATAAAGGAATGAAAAATTCATAAGGAAACCTTATCGACTCAACTTTATTTTATCTATCAAAATGATATATTTCCCACTATATAAGAAAGTAATTTATCCATAAAAAGTCTTAAACAAATATCAAAATGCATCGAAAATATAAAATCCTGTTGAAAAATATTACATATTACTTTTATTTATAACCAGGAGAAATGGGAAAATAATAACAGGATATAAAAAAATCTCAATCAATTTAAAAATAAACTCTAAAAGTCAATGACCATAAGTGAGAATTGTATGAGAATATGGTTATAATTAGGATACATTATAATGTAATTCCAAATAAATAATAGATTTTAATTCATGCCATAATACTTAGGATAACATAATAAAATAATCAAATGAATGTGAAAATATGAGTCAATAAACATGATCCCTGATATAAAAACATATTAATGGGAATAAGCATAAATGTTTGATATACTTTAAATATGAAACAAAAATTAGTGTATGGAACGTTTATTTTCATGTTCAACACCATTAGTATCCATGATCATAAGAAATTAAATATACTCGTGAATACATTATCTAATGAGATATTAACATCAAAAAAATGAATTATATGTTGATATAGGACCATATCTATCATTCATCAATACTTAAATGTGCACAAGAAATAATCCATTCATCATATCATAAAAATTCCATGAAAAGAAATCTAGTTTCATTAAAAATATCCAAAAAATAGAATAAAATGTTTTTAATATTTTATTGAAATTGATTCACATAAGGAAACCATAAACATGTTAAAACCATAGAAATAACTGTGTATCCAAATACATTTAGTAATGTTCAAGGTGAATACCCTTCAATAAAGATAATATATATGGATTTTAAACCATCTATATATAGTTTATATAGTTAATTAAATTATTTTCCCAAAAAATTTATGTATATAATTTTATTGAACACCATTCAATTAAATAAAGTAAATATAGAGTGTTCACAAAGTAGATTCAATTTAAGAAATGTTATTTATATTCAATGTGCATGATTGAGGAAGAAAATTAAAGTGATGTATTATATAATTGATAGAAAATAAAAATAAATTATATATCTAGATAAGGAATATTGATTATAATAATTTATTTATATCTTTAATAAAAAATAAGATATGTCAAATGATAATAAATAAGATGAATAGCACTTTTTTTAGACTTTTCAAAAAATCTATTTTGAGAAAATAAATATCCCACATATTTGAAAGAGTATTACATTGAAATTTTTTAAATGAAGATAAAAATAATTACTTTAGAAACCATTAAAATAAGAGGACAATTATTCCTATAAAATTAAAAAGGAAGTTAAATGATCGGTTCCCATATAAGAAAACCTAAATCGGGACATTAGAAAACATATTTAAAACATTATACAAAAAGAAAATATTACAGTTCCTTTTAAAAGTTATTTTCAAGAATGGTTATTGAGAACACTAGAATTAATTAAATATATAAAATTGAACTTAAATAATATATAATTTGAAAGACACACTGTTTATTGATGTAAATGGGGTGGGGGATGGAAAATAAAAAAATTTATTTTGAAAATATGTAAAACATTTTTGAAAAATTTTAGAACCCACTTCATAAAAATAGTATCATATTTTAATTTCAAAAATTGTTAAATATAATTATTCGGACCATATAGCATAATACATATTAGAGTTCTCAAAAATAGAGGCAAACATTTGTGGGAATGAAAATATGGATATAGAGTAAAATATTGGTCGGATGGAATGAGATATATTCATTTATTAAAAAACATTTATTTGAGAATGTATTTAATGAAGGAAGATGATATCAAAAAAAATAAGTAAAATCCACAAATAAAAAGAGAAAGTACCATTGATAAATAAAATTTTAATGATAAAATGGTATTATTATATCATTATCATATAGAGAATTTATGACTTAAATAGAATGGTTTTTAGTTAAGAAACCCATTAAGGGTCATGAAAAATTTACTTAAAACACCTTAAATGAGAGATATACGGAATTTGAACTTATATTACTATTAATGGAAGAGACATCATGCTATAATAAACAGAAAATGATGAATATACACAACATAAAAAAATTATTCATAATACAAATGTATCTCAATGAATGAAATTCGACATAGATAAACCCTTAAAACCCTATAATATTTTGAGTTAAAGACTATTGGATGATATGATATAAAATGAAACATAAAAAACATTAATAATGAAATTATCATGATAAAAAATATAATTATTGAATTAGTTAAAACGTTTTAAATAAACACATAGAGTTTAATAATATACATTCTTCCAGGGGAGAAATTTTTAGACAAGAAACCCTTACCTAGATCATGACTTGTTTTGCGCATCCACCTAACTTCATAAATAATAAAATTTTGTTTATTGGATAGAATATTTACAATTTTATTATTATATATTTAATTTAATATGAACTATTTATTATCATATGGTATTTAATATATAGTTTTTTCTAATATTTTCATTTAAATTATATCAGTGTTGTTGTATTTTGTTAATTTTAATTAACATAGATGATATTTTAATAAAAATTTAACTAATTAATATAAATATTCCATTAATATAAAACTATAATTATTTTCTTATTAAATTATAATAAAATTTAAATTTAAATTCCTATATTCATTTATGATATAGTTTTATAGAATTTTTCTATTATGAGGAGAGAGAGACCCAAATATGAGCATACAATAATTTGATGGGTGAGTATGATCAATAAATTAGTCATTTTGACAAAATATAATTATAATAGAAACATAATTATATTATTTATGTTTTATGAAGATTTAAAATTATACTATAATTTGTTTTGTAAATATTTAAAATAGAGATGAAAAAAATTACCTCATAGTGGAGGTATTCCTCACAAAGAAAAATTTATAGAATACTTTCTCAGTGAATGATAGTATAAAAATATATATAACAAATTAAATTTTAATAATAATAATTAAATAATATATAACATATTTATAAATCAATGAAAAAATGAAAATCAACCACTAGAGGTAGTTATAAAAAAATAAAAGACATCGCTTTGATGATGTGGTATACTTCACAAAGCATGATCCATGTTATTTTGTTTTTTCTAAGTGGTTGGTAAAGAAGAAAAAATGATTTATAAATTAATATAATAAAATTTCAGTATATTAATTATATATTTTGCATTATATTATGGTTTTAAAGTTTTTTTTTATAATTAGAAGATTAAATTGAAAGGATTAATAATGAGGTAGTACTTACATCGAGAGTTTTGGTTTTTTCATTGAAAATCTATATAAATTGGGGCCTTATGATAAATAATGGTAACTAGAGGCTCAATTACGTGGGATAATTTTATAGGAAGAAAAAAATTTATATGTTTCAGGAATAATTTAAAAGTTATTGGAGTGTATGAAGTTATGGAAGTATATCCCTTTTATAATTGAAGAAAAGGCCACGTTTCTGTATATCATATAATTATCAGTTATATCATTACACAAGTCCAACTTAAATCATAAAAAAAGGAAAAAGAAGAGGGTATATGATTTTCTTATCCAAACTACAACCATCCATTTGAAAACCTTTTTTAACATTCTTCGAGTCATTTCCTCTTAGTAAATCTAGTTTTTTCATTTTTTTGATTTATCAAGTTAATTTATTTCATCATTAGTAATTATTGTTGATGAAAAAAATAAAAAATTATCATTTAAACAAATTAAAATATAGTAAAATAAAATATTAAAAAATATTTTTTTGAATAAAATTTCTAACATGTGAAATATTAATTATAAATTAAATGTACATAACATGTAAAAATATTTTTTTTTGAAAATTGTATTATTAAGCATAAAACCTATGTTTAGATTAAAATTATATATTTTTTTGATTTTAAAAAATAATAATCGTTTTAATATAAAAAATAAATTTTATGTGGCTTTAAAATCAAGTCAAATTCCAATCTTACCAAAATAATGTTTAATTAAATGAGAAAACCAAAAAAACTTAATGGGCTGAAATGTTACTTATACCCAAAATAAAATTTTTTATAAGTTCCTACTAATATTTCAAAATGAGTATTTTTCCTAATATACTAATTTTATTAATAAAAAATGTTATAAAAATTTCATATTCCATCTTATCTCATGAAAATGTTATAAAATAGCTTTTTCATTATACATCTAGAAATAAAATGTTTTAGAAAATTCCCAAAATTTCCCCATTAGATAATATTAAAATTGTATATTTAAAAATTAAGTTAGTTTTATCTAATTAAAATTATAAACTTTATAAATGTTTCTTTTATATGAATATAGAAAATGCTAGAAATTATTTTTATTGAAATATGATATTTTTAAAAATTAATTGTTCATAATAATTCTTCTTATCAATTTATAATATTTATAATGTCAACACATAACTTCATATATTATTGTATTATATATTATCATGATAATCATTTAAAATTGGATGACATTATTTATTAAAATGGTAAAAATTTGTTTGATAAACAATTATTACAACATATTAACTATTTAACTTCTAAATATAATATTTTATTATTATTTATTATTGATTTATTTATATAGGTTTTATTAACATTATAATTTATTACCGACATTCATATAATATATTGTAACTCAGTTTGGTTCAGTTTGGCATGTGGAACAATTCAACGGGGTTATAATTAATTTATATAGAAATATATTCAAGTATATCATGTCATTACATAACCTATAAATGAATTAATCAAAGGAAGATAAGTTTATGTAAATTTAAAAATAAAAGATATCACATTTGGAAGACCAAAAAAATAAATAATGGAAAATTTCACAAAATCAGTGTGATTTGTGTTTGATAAGTAAATTATCAGAGAAATTGACTATTTTTAGGTAAAATTTTAATTAAAAATATGAGTACATATTTATCCCTAAATTTAACTATGAGAATGATTTTATGAAAAAATTTCACACACATGAATTTAATCTATTTCAAATACTAATAAATGTTATTTCAAAAATCTAGGAATTTGAAGATATAATGTTTTTCGAAAAAACATTATACTTATTAATTATTGGGAGTTTATTATACCTAAAAGAAACAATTTAATGAATTGATTATGAAATTTTCTTTAGTATATGTTTTGAAAGTAACTTGAAAGAAAAAATATTACCATAGTAAATGAATTTGAGTATTGTTCAACCTACCATTGATTATGGATTGGTATTTTATTTGATAAAACACCAAGATTTTATGTTATATTTCAATACCTATTGGGATTGAGAAGTTATGAAATAAATATTCATCAGTTAATGGGAATTATTTGTTTAAAGTAAATGTGTTGGATATATTAAGAAAATAAAGAAATCATTTTTCTTAAAAAAACTATAATAGAGTATATTTAAACAAAAATGTTTTATACCCAATTATTTGGATGAATTAATATAGATTGGATCATGGTGAAGTAATTAAAATTGATATGGCTATTTTAAGTGATATTAAATTTATATTTATCTTATGATGAAAATTATACAATATTTAACGTTGATTAACATTAAAATTAGGTATCATTTTATCAAATATAAAGTGAAATATGGAGTTTTTAAGGTGAAATACATTTCAAAAAGTCCATAATTTTAATACATATTCCCAGAACTATTATACACACATAAATATGAGAATAATATGATAAACCCTAGTTCTGATCCTTTTCCTATGTATTTATAATGTTTTGTTAAACCCCTCTCCCCATATGATTTTTTATCATGGATACATATTTGTGATATGACCCATATCCTGTCAGTTTATTTTTAGAGGGGAATAAAAAAAGTAATATTTTTTAGTATATTTGAGCTTGAAAATTGGTATCAAAGAATAAATCTCTTGTCAAGGATGTGTTTTATGTATAAGATATATGGGAACTAAAATTCATGGGGATTTAATATAAGTATTAATGGATTAAATGTGATTCATATAAAATTATGTGGTTTATAAAATCGATGTTTCAAGGCTATAATAAAGGGAATCATGTAACTATTTATTCAATATAAGAAATTTGTTATATAGAAATAGATTAATAATTTTAGATTCATTATTAATTTGTTTTTGATAAATTATTTGAAAATCTATAATTCACTTTAGATTAAGAAAAAAAATGGGAATAATGATGGAAGCCAGATTATTATAAAAGAGAATTTTGGAATTGAAATTGATCAGATTAATATATTATTGAATTATGATCCTAGATGTTTTTTGTTGGGAATTAGAGAGAAATGAAGATATATGAGCTTAATAAAGGCAAATTATAATTCGGTGAGGCATGGAGGATTTTTTTGTTTAATATAAAAAACCCATGTGTTACTTTTAAAAATGGTGTCATGTTTTTCAAAATATAATCATGATTTATGTTTTTTTTGTTCCTATAGTATATTAAATTGAATAAAGGAAGAGAATCTAGAGCTAATTTTCACCATTTGAAGAAACCTTATTATGAGTCCTTAAATCACATAATAATTTTTAAACCCATACTATAGTGTACATTGTTTTTGGGGAAATATGAATTATAGAATCCATAGAAACCATCTGATTAAATAAATCATATAGTGTTTTTATTATGGTTTTTTGAAAATCAGATATAACCATGGTCAAAGGATGATAATTGATCATTCTCTTTATGGATGATTGAAAATTGGTAGAGTAGGTAAACAAAATTATTGTGAATATCACGTTCTAATTAGGTATTTTCTACAATACCTTTTTTAGAAATGATGTAGATGTTTTATATAAATTTTACCAAGACTTTTTACCAAAAAATGAGTAACTTGATCAAGGTATAGGGCATTCTTCATGTTCTTCTCTATAAATAGTTTATAAATAATATTAGAGATGAAATTGTATATTTTTAATGTAGTACTAAAAATATAATATCATGATTTGTTTTGTATGTAATATTACAAAGAAAGAAATAAAAAGATTTTCTAAAAGACATGGGTTTAAATGTACATTGTTTTTGTTGTCAATACAATACCATCACAAGTTTTTCTTTTCCATGTCTTTTTTTATATAGATTTATTGGGTGTAGAGAAGTTGGTTCATTTTAAAAATTAAAAATATACAATCTTTTATAGAATAATTTACATGACCATAATTGAAATTTTTCAGGGGCCAATAAATGTGTAAAAAGTATAATATAAATTTATATATATTTATGAAAAACATTAAAAAATTAAAGTATTGAATAATAGTTGATACAAATATAGAAATAGTGTAACAATTTTAGTTATAAATAATTTTAGAGGGTATGGGACCAACTATGTAATAAATATAATGTCATTGAAGATCAAATATTTTTATTAAAGGAGGAGTTGAAGAGATACATCAATAATTGAATAGTATAGTTTTCATATTTTTACACTTTTTGTGAGAGACCTACATGCCATGTATTTTCGGGATTTCTTATGTTAATGAAGTGAGAAAATGTTTATGTTTATGGAGTGACTATTTGGTAACAAATAGTGATTTAATCCAAAACTTCAAATTCCTAATTGCATGTTTTTGATTTTCCTTGGTATATCAGTACAACATCAGTGCATGCCCATTTTATATATCCCATTTTGGTGAGACAATTTAAATTAGTAGATTAATTAATATATCTATCCTAATTAGATAATTTATAGAATTTATTTGAAGTTAAATGAACAATTAATCCTTTTTTGGTGATTAAAAGATATGTTTGAACAAGAAAAACTAGGCACACTTATTATTCCTCTCTCTTAGGGTGTTTTTGGTTATGTGGTTGTATTGAAATATTCTTATCTTAAACTATACAATCACCACCACATGAATCTTATAAGGAAAATATCTTGAGACATCATCAACATCATTATATTAATTATCAAAATTGAATTTTGACCCCACCATCCTTTATTTAGTCATATATACGACATAAAAATCATTATGAAGTATCACAATTAGATGTAATAGTGTGAAGTTGAAGTTGGTTAGATTAATTATGAAAGACACGTTTCTTCATTTTTGATGGATAAATACTCAAATTTGGGTGATAAATATCTTAGAAAATTCAAAGAGGGTATCTCATAGCATATAATTGACAATAAATTTATTTATATAAGAATTATCATTATTTTAAAATGTTTTTTCATCATCATATTAGTTTCCTACCTTTATTTTGTTATCATTATGAAGAATGATTGAAGGGTAGAATCCATTTAGTGATATCCCCAAATGTTCTAAAAATATCAAAAACATTATTTTCTGGGAACTAGATATAAAATTCATTATATAAATTCCTCTTTATGATAGCATGTTCTCCCTGAAAATCATCATCAGAAGTATCCTTCTCTAGAACATAGGAATCCAACACATAGAATTTTTACTATTGGCCTAGTATGGTGGGAAAGAAATTTTACCACTCATAGAAATAAATACAGGTGAGTATATTATATTTCTCTAAGATTTATAACATGGTTAATATAAAGGTCAATGAAAATTCAATTTCCATTATTAAAAATAAATTTTTTTATATTATATCATGACTACCAAATGCGTGATGCAATAAATTTTATTTCATAAGGCTCCAAATATTTTATAATATTCCAATGTCCCCCAATATTATATTCAAAATATACCATCAAATGGATATTCTAGTGGAATGTGTTTATATTTCCCTTCTCAAAATCTAGACATGGAATTGAAAATTATTCTATGATCTCTTGGAAGGTGGTAATTATAAAAACATTAACCCATATTTTTTTGATCCATTGAGTGGATGCTCCAATCCTAAAATCCGATACTTTTATCCATAGAAAACATTCATCTTAGTTATACCTTGTATTTATTATTCAATCAAAACATGATGTCCACCTGGTTACGTCAATTCGTAAATATTGTTAAAGATCATAATAATTGAAAGAAACATGATTTGGGCTTGACAAGAACTTTAAACTATCATTTCATAGTAAGTCAAGTAACAGAAGAATTTGCTGACCCAATATTTTCATTTATTGATTTTTATCTTATGTGAAAATATTTTTTTATTTTATACTCAAAATTTATTATTAAATTATATGGATTTTACAAAATTAATTAACTTGTCTCAATAAAATAATTTATTTACAATCCAAATATTTTATTTTATATTGCATTCTTGTCAATTTATTTTTATTATGTGATCACCAATAAACATGAATATCTAATATAGTGGTCAAACATACATTAGAAAAAATTAAAATCAATATATGTAATGATCATGATATTTTCAATTGGTAATTTTTTCGATTTAACAATGAAATAACAAATTAACCTACTAGAAAATATTCTAAAACTAATATTGTTTTTAGCTGATTAATTCAACCAATTCACCTATATATATCTTTATTCAGATTAAAAATGGATCTTACTTGAACTATGTCCACTCATTTAGGACCTATATTATTTATATAATCATACTTGAACATTGTTCAGGGGAGCCAAAATTTTGGAATACATAAAAGAAACCATGGACACACATGCCCATACATTATAAGAGGTGGGGTTGAATGTCATATCATCATTTTAGATTAATAAAAATTTTCAAAAAAACACTATTGAAACAATTAAGTTTATAGAAACCAACATATTCAATGGTTAGATAATGTCATGATCATCCACACCTCTAGTGGATACACACATAAATCTTAAAGGCATTTATTTTAACTTTTTCTTTTTTAAGTCAAAATTTATAAAATAATGAATTAATAATCTTATTAAATCATTCATATTAATTAACCCTAAAAACATTACTGGATATTTACATATGTTGTAATTTTAAATAAATTTTACTAAATTAAAAATAATCAATTTAATTTCATAAACGAGGTGAAACATGAGATTTAGCCTTCTGATTTTCAAAATTTTCACAATTTCAAGAATGAAATTTTACTACACATTATATAGTTTAGTTCATACACCACATACTTACATGACATGTAGTGTATAATTTGTTTCATGATATTACATAGCCTATAATTTCATGAGTCCATCAAGGTAGTCTGTGCAATAGTTTTGACTCCACAACATTCCTTGAATATATGTAGCATTTAGCATTGAAAACACCCATGAAGTACATGGAATGTATGATGAAAATACACATCATTTAGTTCAAAAATAATAAGGAAAACAATTAATTTAATAATTTAATTTCACACGACCCATTGAAAATTACTTAGTGAATATTTATAGCAAAACCTTTTCCAATTGGGTATATAATGGATATATGAAAAATTATTTCGTTTTAATTCCAAAATTAATTTTTTTTCTATATAATAAATTCACACGATATATCTGGGGTCAATGTGTATTATATACAGATTCGTATGTGTCACATGATGTGAAAAAATCACCACATGTTGTGCACTCTATTATTTGGTCATTCACACAACACACTTAGGGACGTTGTATGTTTTCCACATAAGTATTTATGTGTTACAAAACATGTTTGTTAAATTCACACTATGGAGTCATAACTAGACCATATTTCATAATGTTTATTCAATATGAAGCCTTTATTATTTATATTTCTTAAAATTTGAAAACATGGCTTCCATAATTACCATGGGTCCTTCTTATGTAGGTCAATACAATGTGTTAAAAAACTATATAATGTCTAAACCATGAAAACCACATTCTAACTGGATAGTTAGTATGAAATGTGTAATAAAACAGTGTACAATTATCTCAAATGAGATGATAGTATTCTCATAACTCATCTTGGTGTAGTGAAAATATGTACATGGTGTTTACTTTTCAGCTACACAGCACATGTCATTATTTTCAAAATATGGCCTCTTACACCTATGAGTGTGATATTTTAATGTTCTTAATTTTTCTTTTTTTTTTTCCAAAAAAATATGAAATTGAAAAATTCTATAATAAATAATTTCAGATAAATGATGAAAAATAGAAATTAAATCTTATAAACAAATAAATTGATTGATCAATGATTATTAAATAATTAAAAAGTAACATGTTATGCCTTTGATACCACTTGAAGGTTTTGGGGTGAAAATGAAAAATATTTTTCCCATTATTAATAATGGATTTCTTCTTTTTATTCCTATAAAACCTATAACCTGATAAAAGTAACCATAGTATATTAATAAAGATGATCATTTCACATATAAAAGATAATGAATTCATTTAATCAGTAATTTCAGGCACTTTAAATTTTTTCTTCCTTATCAAATTAGTTCACCTATTGTTTCATACCATTATTATAATGATTGATCAAAATGTAAAATCTATATAATAGTATCAATAAGTTCATTATGTGCATAAGAAAATCCTTATCAGATCTATAAGTGAAAACATGTAAGAATAAAACTATTTGGGTCATTCACTATAAATCACAATAATAATCCCTTTCAAGCTTGAAATATTTTTTCTACTTCTCTTTGGATTTGAGATGGAGGATTAAGATTTATACCCTCCACTCATATGTTATTCCATGAAAAATATTTATCTAGGATTAAAATAATTACACTGAGATAAATTGTATGAACAAAAAATCCTTATCTGTTAAAATAATATAAATCTAGTTATATTCTTAGGTTATATTTTAAGTTATTATACTATGTTTCTTAACTAACATATTAATACTAAGTTAAACTGAAGTCTAATAATAATAATAATATTATTATTATTATTTCCATCAAGATCAATAAACAAGTGGATTCTTTAAATATCATTTCATATAGACCATTAACTCACCAAAAAATACACTTTAGAATTCCCAAAACCATAAATAATATCAATTTATTAAAATAAATAAATATCATGCTTTTATTGATTCAATTATTATTTATGCAATCTTCATAACTGGAATAGTACATATTCCTCGGAATTGATGAATTATGTTTCTTTTAATATTAAATTTATAATGAATTTAATTGAGGTTAGAGAGAAACTTAGTGAGTTACCATTTAGGTTAATTTTTAGTAGAATTAGGCTAAAAGGACTATTGTTTAAGATAAATATGTAGAAATATATCATTTCCCTCATAGAGAATGATGTTAATTTAAAAATGAAACTATAACACCTTGAGTTTCTATGAAACTTTTTTGAAATAAATTAAATTTATTTGATTGGTTGTGTTTCACACTACATTGATCAAATTATGAACCATACACAACACCAAATTAGTCTAACATTACATGCAACACCAAGTTAATATTGCGCTACATACAAAACCATATAAACATGCGTTACACAAAAAACTGAGTTTTAATAAATCCCTTTTTATTATTATAAATTTTTAAATGAGAAAATTATAACATAGATATTAAAATTAATAATATAAATAGTAATAAATTATTTTAAATATAATTTTTAATGGTTTTATCTAAATAAAAAAAATTTATAAAGAAATATATAATCTTATGTAAAGTCTTTATATGTTTCTAAAATACTATTTTTTCAAAAGAACTCCTTTTTATGTCCATCTGTGGAATGAAATAAAATTAAATTTCAGAAACATATAGGAATTTAATTTGGTAAACTAAAATTATTTTTTAATTCAGAAAGTAAAAAATAAGTTTGGGTATATTTTTGGTATTTTTCTAAAATATTTAATTTTTTAATGAATATTTAAGAATAATAAATTTAAAATTTAAAATTACAATTTGTTTATTAAATTTATAATGTAAAATTATATTTTAAAATATCTTATATTGTATAATTAAAAAAATTATACATAAAAAAATATAATTTATTTAATTTAAATCAATTTTTCATTCTAGTTGGAAATAAAAACATTTCAAACTTTTGAACATTTTTACTTTAAGAACCCATGGCATCTTCCCATCTACGAGATAAAATTTTAAATTAATTTCTTCCAAATTTTATAATTATATTTTTAAAAATGGATTAAATATTCTTAATCAGCATAACTTATAATTTCTAATAATTTTTATGTATTTTCTTAACAAATTTATTAGTAAAAACAAATAAAATTAATCATGACTATTAAGAGAAGAACTTATTTACTAAGGGACTAAACTTTAAACATAAGGGAAGAAATGGCCTATAATATTTTAAAAAACCATAATACAACTGTATTTATAACTTTTCTCTTAAATTATTAATATTTTTTCATTATTGTATCCACCTGAAAAGGAACAACGTGGTTGGAATTCTCTCTTTGAAAAATTTACTAGTTTTCTACTCCCCTCCCTTATAAAAGTTTTCCCACTCTTCTCCTCTATTAACAACCTAAAAACCAATTTTTTCTTAAAATACAATACCAAACCAATTATATAATTCCCTCCACTAATAATATTGTTTTTAAATTTGGAAAAAATCCATCCAAGGAATACCTTTTTTGCAAACCAAAAGGAGATACCCGAAGAAGAGCTAACGTTCATCAACAAAAGTTTTTGTTTTATTTCTTCCTCAAACAAATATAAATATTTTTATATCATTAATATATAATTAAATAAATATATTAAATATAAAGATAATTTTTAATGTAAATTATATAACTTAAAATCACACACACATCCATCAAATATGATACAAAATAATCGTTTGTGTATACGATGAACAACTACCTCGCTAATCGATGTCGTTCATTTTTCCATTACCACATATAAAAGTTGGGAATAATCATGGATATTGTATTTAAATATTATGTTAATTATTTTTATTATGTTATTATTATTATTTAATTTTTATATCACGCATACCATTAGGTATTCCATTTTTTGAGAATGTGATAACATCATTCTTATGTTCGATAGACTACCACTGGCAAGGATATTTCAATCATTAAATTTTACATGGAATGTATTAAGGATGGGATTAATAAAAATATTATATATATATGAAATATAAATTATTTTTTAATTAAAATATCTCATATACATTTTTTTCTTTCAATCCGATAAAAAAATGGATACAACATTCATGGTTACGTACAACCTACCGTCTTCTTGAATGGTGTATTTCATTTCTATTTCTATATTTTATAGATAATGATAAATACATATATACAGAATATATAATATATTTATAAACTTTTTATAATTATATATATGATGAAATCATAATTAATTTAAGAGGTCCAAAAATATAACAAATAAAAACATATACGAAAAACAAAATAGTTATTACTCAGAATGTAAATTTAACATAGAATTTTTAATAAAAACGTAATATATGGTCATAATAAAATTATATATGGCATTATAAAAATGAATGTGGTTCTTTATTAAATTTATAATGAACTTATATATATATAATGAATGAGTATTTAACAATTATAATTGATGTCAAGACATATGGTGAGGTATTTCGGTCCCCATTTTATTTTCCTTGAGACAGAAGCCATGTTCACCACTTTTTACTTATATGTGGTGTTTATAATACCAATGGATGTTTTTTATGATTATTATAAAGATACTTTTTTTATTTTTCATATCCATTTTAGGATATCTCTTTTATGAGGTTTTACTATTAAAACGTTACGAACATAGTAAGAGGATTTATCTAAATTTACATTCTTTGAAATGTATCTTATGTTATAAAACAATATTCTTTGAGGAGGTGAATAAACAGACACTTTTACATATAATATAAATAATTTATTCATATTAATGATATTTTATTTTTCTTTTTTTATTCCTTCATAAGGATTATAATTTAGAGTTACCATATTGGTAATAGTTTTTTCTATAATCTCATCATTTATTGGGGTTTTTTATGATTAGGATTTAATGAAAAATATAACATGATCCATATATCAATAATTATCATAATTATTCTTCTCCCTTGGTTAATCATGATATAATTAATTAATAGTGTCATTTTCATACACTTTAGTACTTAAAATTATTATAAATATGACTTTATCTCTCTATTCGGTCATAAATCTATTTTTTTTCAAAGTCATGTTTTCAAAAAATGTTCTCAATTTTTTTATTATCCTCTTATGGTTTTTAAAATAATTTTCTTCAAATTTTTTACTTTTTAATTTTTTGAATGGAATCATTATTTCATTTTCCAAAACAATACCCATTTGGATTTTAATAAAAAAGTGAAAGCAACCTCTATTTTTACATTAACTATATGAAAAGAATATTCTATCCTCATAGCCAATCATTACATCAAAGATTACATGGTATGTTTTCAAAGTTATTTCCAATGAAATAGGTTTCAAATTGTTTTATGTCTTGAACTATGTTTTCTAAAGTGGAAATGATATGTTTCTCATGAAATGTTTTAATTTATCTTTCTAAATTATTTTCAATATGTGATGACATCTGTTTCTGTTACTCACACCGCTATAGGGATAAGATATAAGGGTACCATTCATTTTCTCTCTCTGAATGGTTTATGTTTTCTGGGAATGATGTTTATTAACCATAGTTCTCTTTTGGGGTTTATATTCTTTTGTAACACATTTCAATTATATGGGTTATATTCTTATGAAAACCATTTCCCTTCCATGAGTTATATTATTATGAAACCCAGATCTTGTCATAGGTTATGCTATAATGAAATGATTATGAAATGTGTCACTTTTCAATAACTCAACATATGATTAATGTTTTATCACACCCATTTTATTTCATGGGTTATGATATGATTAATGTTTATGATATTTTGGAACACATAAATATGGTTTATATTTTGTGATAGGTGGAACCTATATCTACCTCCAATATTTACAGAATAGATTTATATATTTCAGGACATAAACCTAGATAAAATAGGTAGTAAAATTGATACATGAATACAATGATGGAATGAGGAGTGAAATCAATATGGTAATACATGGATAGAATGAGGTGTGAAATTGGTACATTAATTTATCCCATTTTATGGGCTTGGAAGTGATCCTTGACCAATATGGAAATTATTTTAAATTCTTTTGTGTATATGATAAATTCATCAATTATGAAAATATTATTCCCCCATGGATAATGCTATTTGATTCCCTTATGATTCGTGTCTTATGAACTGTGAATAATTATTCAATGACTCCAGATTATGATATTTTATGTGAAGGGTATGGTGTTAAAATGTTATTCTCATGTTCCCATACCCTTCTATTAATATTATTATTATGTATCTCACTTTTTACCTTTACTGATCATATAAGCTCAAAATTTGTTATGTTTCTTTTACATTTGTTATAAAGATATGTATTATTTATGATGTGTGTAAGAAGGGTTCTAGTTATGAAAAATTTAATTGGAGATGATGTAGTTCACTTTTGGACCGATGTTCATGTTTCTATTTTTCAAAATATACTAAATTAATATTTTATTTGGGTATTTATTTGTGTAATTTAATAAAGATTCTTCAAAATTATGTTATGTCTATGTATATTAATCCTAAGGGAGAATAGTTTTTTTTAGAGAAAATTTTTAGTTATCTTTCGGAATATTGGATGATAAAACCTTATATGGATCCCTAAGGATATGTATAAGGTTGATTCTTAAGGCATATGAATATATAATAGAATTATTGTAATGGTTAGAGTGAGTGGTTTCCAAGAAATTTCACCCCTATTTGGATATTACTTGTTGATGTTTATCTAGAACATATTTACATAGGGATAATAATGATAAAAGAAAATTATTGATCTAGGATCAATGGGGAACTTGTGAATGACAACATGCCTTGCAGCACACCTTGGTATCCATTCTTGGAGGATATGCTATGGAAATTCACACTCTTTATGTATAATCATGAAGGATTTAAATAAATAGTGAATATTAATTACCTAGGACAAACCGTAGGTTTCATATATTAAAAAAATGTTTCACAATTTACAAATCCGAAAAATGGTCTTTCATGATTAAGTAGTTCCCACCATTGATTATTGTTTCTTATAGTATGTTTTTTGGTTTTAGTAAATGGATAATACCCAAAAGAGGAAATTATGGGAGATGGAATTTAAAATGCAGTTGATATGATTAGAAACCATTCTCAACATATGAATCATGTTCTACATCCAAATTATAAAAGGATGAAACAAAATTATGTTGATTCCATAATAAGGAATCATCCACCTTCTTTCAGATTGTCTCTTTCTCCAGTAGTTTCTGAAAAATGGACCAGTACCTCTAAAAAGATATTCTTTGATCTTTAGTGTTTGTAACATGAAATATTCATTTTGATTTACTTTCACATGTAAGGTGAAGAAGATCAATGGTGGACTCTTATCATAAATATGAGGCAACAAGATGAACTTTTCTCTAAGTATTTGGATGATTTCAACAACTTATTTTTCAATAAGTAAATTCTTTATGTTCTTAATATGAATATAGAGAAGGAGTTACATGAGTTAAATAAAATGTATGATGAATCTTTTCGTACTTACAGTGCTATTTTTAGAAGACTTATGAGGTAGACGTCCAATATTATCATCCAACCTGAAATTTAGGTTAACTAATTTATTAGTGGCCTGAAAGCTTTTCTCCAGAGGGTGTCATCCGTAAGTGAAATTTGTAGATATGAAGAGACTGTGAGTTTTTAGATATTGGTGGAAAATTTATCTTGGTGTTATGTATCAATATCATTTTTTGAATATAAAAGGATGATTGAGTTTAAAGAAATTCTCAAAACTCTAGAGAGAAGAAGATAAGATTTCCTTTCTGCTCAATCTTTGGGAAAGAAGAATAGAGGAAATTGTATGAAGGGGAGTACTAATTTATTTTTGGGAATAAGGGAAGGTCATCAAGGAATGGATTAAGGAAGTGATTCGAAGAAGTTATTCAATAATTTAAATAGATATAAAGCTATACAAAATGAACCTTCCCTACTTTAGTGCTCTATGTGTAAGGATAATGGAAATTTTTATAACTCATGTCGAAACCTGAGGTTTAATGTGGATGATCAACATAGACAACCTCTGAAGCTATGGGAAAAGAGGAAATCTCATGCGATCACTACTTCTAACAAGGGTTGTGATAAAAATGTCGTGAATAGTACATTTACCATCCACTATAGAACTTATAATGAATTATTTGACTATATATCTACACATTCTTTAAAAAATAATGAATTTTATACTGGTATCTAGATTCCACCGCAATGATTTGATATAGAATTAGAAGAGAAAACTCAAAATGGAACGATGATGTCATATCAAGTCTATGATTCCACTCTGGTTTATTTGGTAGAAATGTATGTTCTGAAAATCTTTTCATTTGTCCTCTATTTTAATTTCATGTCATCTTAGGCATGGATTGGATTTATCTACATAAATATAAAATCAAATGTTGAGGGAGAGAAGTTAATCATGATTTTCCACACTAACCTAGGATAATATATTAATGTTAATATAAGTGTGAGATTCCAATGAAGTTCACATCTAAATTATGCATCTTTATTCCCATTCAAAAGGGTTTTTTTATCGCAGATCGATGGGGAGAAACTCGACATTTATTATATACCTATTTTTAAAGAATATGTTGACTTATTTGTGGAAGAACTGAGTAGTCTAACACCAAAACATTAATTTGATTTATCAACAAGAACCCATACTTTCTTCCAAATCAATTTTAATGTATCCCTATAGAATGGCCATGATTTATTTGTAGGGATTTAAGAAGAAAATAAGAGAAAACCATGATAAGGTATTCATTCAGGCAGGTGTACCAGAATGGGATGAAATTGTTCTTTTTTTCAAAAGTAAATATGTATATATGTGACATTGAATTTTTTTTCAGGTGTTGAATATTTTCAAAATAAAAATAAAAATAATATCATTACCCTTTTTGATGAATTTTTTGATCCACTATGTGGATATCAATAATTTTCTAAGATTTAACTTCATTCTTGATATCACTAACTAAGGGTAAGGAAGGAGGATATATTCATGATTTCATTCTATACATGGTATGGAATCTACTGATATATAAAGATTCAATTTTTTCTTACTAATTACCATACCATCCTCATGGATTTAAGGAATATCCTTTTGAGATTACCATGATCAGTTTGTAGTAGTATTTATAGATGATATTGATATCTATTAAAATAGAAATGAAAAACATTTATATTAATTGGGAATTTTATTTAAGACCCCAATGAATGAGAAAATATCTGAAAAATTTACAAAGTGTGAATTTTGGCTATACAAGGATTCATTTTTCGGTCATATAAACTCAAGATAGGCTATATCAATAGATTTATTAAAGATAGAGGCTATTGAATGTTGGCTCAGACCGACGACAATAAATTAGATCCCTTGTTTTCTTTGCCTATCCATATATTATCTTAAGTTTGTGGAGAATCTATCATAAATATCTAATCTTATGGCTATTTTTACTCATAAGGGGGAAAGGTTCCTCTGGTAAGATTAATGTGAGGAAAATTTAAACGAACCTTTAGAGAAGATTAGCCAAAAAACCTATGATTACATTACCCTACTGTGGACTAGATTTTGTAATTTATAATGATTCATAAAATAAGTGAATATAATGTATTCTTATGAAAAATAAAATAGATATTGATTATACCTCACAAAAAATTGATGATTCATGACCAAAATTATCGAACACTAGATTTAGAGTTTTCTACAGTAATTTATGAATTGAAGATATGGATGCCATAAATTTATGAATAAAAGTGTGATATATATATTTATCACCAATGTTTATGTATATATTCACATAAAAAGAGTTAAACATGACCTAGAGAAGATGGATATAGTTGATTAAGGATTATAAACACTCAATACATTACCACTCTGGAAAGGTAAAGAAGGTGGCATATACTTTGAGTTGAAAATATTGTGATTTCTTATCAATAATGATGATCACAAAGGATACAATATTTATGGATTTCAAAGTATGGATTTTGAAATCCTAAAGAAAGGGGAAAAATATTATCTTTCTCAATTGAATGTTCAACCATCTATCCATGTGAAGATTAAATAGGTTCAGAATGAATATACAGAGCTAAAAAAAGAGTTTAGAAATATTCCAGAGTTTGAACATGATCCCGACAGAATGATAAATTTTTGGAACCATCTATTCATTCCATCTATAATGGTCTAAAAAAAATGGTCCATTAGTGTAATTTTATAGTTATTCATTATCTATTCATCCTATAAGTATGAAGATGTGTGTGCATATATATATATATATATATTCTAAAGAAAACATCTGGTGGGATGAAATGAAGAGAGATATTTCATGGTTTATATATTCGTGATTGGTATGAAATAAGTAAAGGATTAAATACAAAATTATAAGTGTGTATTGCATCCATTTCCCATACTATAATGGAAATGGGAGAATATCACTATGGATTTTGACATTGGACTCCCTAAAAGAACTAAAAAGAATAATGTTATATGGGTTGTATTTAGTTTTCAAAATATTTCTGAAAACATCAATATTATTAGAAAAGTCTTATCTATAGATCTTTTTACTAGGATATATATTAAGTAAATGGTATAGTTTCATGGAGTACCACATAACATTATATATTATGGGGATCCAAGGTTAAACTCAATGTTCTGGTTAAATCTCCATGTAACATCCCAGGTGGATAAAGAATATGAAATTTTCATATTTATTAATATTTGTGTAATAAATAATAATTTTACTTTAAAGGGGATTCCATGTTCTATGGATTACCTAATACACAACAATGGGATTCTTTGAAATCTTACGTTACAAAGAACGCTATGTTATACTGAAAAATAATACAATAACATTATTATTTTAAATGGTAGTTAAAACATAGCCATTGAATTGGTTGGAATGAATAGGACTAACTAAAATATTATTATAAAATTCTTTTAAATGTTTTTACATTTATCCAAAAAAAGTGAGAAGCTTAAAATGTGAATGAATCTGATTTTATGCATAAAAATTCTAATATTCATTAAAAGGTTGATTTACCACCTTTTGATAGAGAACCATCATAAATTATAGTTTTGGTCAATTTTATATGTTTTATTTTACAAAATAAATTATTTATTTAGAATTGGGACATCAAAATTTACTTTGGGTAATTTTTTGGTATTTTTCAGGAAAAATTCATTTTTAATGAATAATGAAAAATTCTGTATTTTAATTCAAAACTTCCTTTAAATCTAATTTATTTATATGGTTATATTATCTTTTTAATTGGGGTTTAAGTTTATAAATTTTTACCATTTAATATAATTTTTTTCATTGGATGTAATTTCACTTTGAAATTGGACATAAGAAAGTGTCAATCTTCTAATAGATATTATTTCATAAAAACACGCTATTTTGTTTTGACAATAGGAATTAATTTTAAATTAATTTATGACACTTCTATGTTTTGAATTTGAAAAAAATGGATTCTATATTTGGAATCAGGAGGTCCAAATTGTGTGAAAAGTTAACTTTTATTTTTAGACATTATTAATATTTACTTCAGTAAATAATTTATTTTCCATTGTTAAAAGATAAATCAGGTAAATAAGGGTAAACAAATAATGTGATAATAATATTAAATTAACCTAAAACCTATTTTGATCCTACTTTCTAATACATGTACGACCATGGGAATCCTTGGGTTGATTTTGGGATCCCATGAAGCCACTTAGAAGTGACAATGACACTTTATATTAATAAATTTATAGTAAAGTCCGAAATTACATAAACATATATCTTTTCGTAAATCAATTTTTACATGGGATTATATAATTTATATATTCGACTATAAATATTCATTTGAAAGATAAAATTATTATCTAAATTATTATATTTTATTTATAATTTTTATACATAAATAAATAAAATTATTTATGGCACAATGATGATGTATTGATTATCTTATTAATAAATGATTTAAATAAATAAGATTATAAAATTTAAAAAAACCATTAAAAACATTTTCAATTATTATTTTTTGATATTATTTCTAAAAATAGTCATCTTATTTTCTAATGTAATGAGTTTTGGACCATTTGAAACCAAAAAGAATTTTACAATAAAATAATGTTTTCAAACATTCCTAAAGAGCCCCTCCTCCCCCTTATAAAAAGCTATCACCTCTAACCCTTTAATCACACCCCACATGACCCTTAACTCATAAAAATATTCCCAATTAAGATCCCTCCATCCGTATCTTCCTCATAGAAGCCTTACCTTAGGGAGAAATCACTTTAAGAAATCCTTTTGGTTCAAACCAAAGGGTTTTACCCGATTTAAAGGTAACATCTTCCCTCAAGTTCTACTCTTTTATTTTACTTCATCACCCCCTATGACCTTATTATTATTATTTTAAATAAAAAAACAAGTATCTTCAATATAGAATGTTGTTTTTATTTTAATTATCCAAACTAAGCTTACACACACCTCCATCTAATCGATACAAACATATTGTTTCTGTGTAAGACGAACAGCTGCCTCCCGAAATGATGATTGTTTGATTATCTACTACCGCCTCTTATGGTGTCCATTATGGTGGAACTATATTTATATGTAATATATATTATATTTTTATTATCTCTATGGTTCAGTATTTTTCATTTATAGAATACCATTATGGTTTCCATAATGGGTAAATACGATAATTTCATTCGAGGAAGTGCGAACTACTACCCCTCAAAGTGATATGACTCGTTCATGCCATACGTGGAATGTATAAAGGATAGAGTTACTGAAATTATGTATCATAATATACTATAATTATAATATACCTATATATCATTATGTTTTAATTCCAATAATACAAAACATTAATTAAAGTTCTGTTCATGCATATGTACGACTTACCGTCTCCATGAACCGTGGGTATAGATTTCCCACATTATGGCAGGAAAAGAAAACTAGGCGGGACAAAAAAAAATTGGCGGGGAAGACATCTATTCACGGTTAAGATTAATATATTTACAATAATATAGATTTATTATTTCAAAAATCTTTAGTTCGGTTGGTAAAGCCTTCTGGGCGGGATCTGTATGTCGCGGTTTCGAATCCCTCTGGCAGCAATTTTTGAATTTAAATACTGTAGCGGAT
The DNA here is from genome assembly GCA_963277665.1 of Viscum album. Lineage (NCBI taxonomy): Eukaryota > Viridiplantae > Streptophyta > Magnoliopsida > Santalales > Viscaceae > Viscum > Viscum album. The sequence goes on along the minus strand of OY728151.1, from coordinate 191,033,316 downwards.
TATATTAATATATATATGATGATATATGTATATATAATAGTTAAATGTCACAGATGGGTTGGTGCATCTGTGCGGTGCGGCTGTGAATTATTTCATGAGATGTGGGTTCGATTCTCTCGGGCTGTGTTTTTGGAAATTTAAATAACGCGCTGGGTTATATGAATATATATATGCGTATATATGGTTATATAACAAATTAAAATCACATCTTGGTTGGTCGGTTGCTGGGGAGCTCTTTTTAGGCATAGTGTGAGGCCTGGTTTCAATTCCCCCCAGCGCCAAAATTTTTGGATTTACATTCCCCACGGTTTGAAAACTGGGGGGGGGGGGGGCAGTTGTGTGCCACACTGTAACAGCGTTGTGCCACATATGACTCCCTTATACCCATGGTTCCCCAAAAACCGTGGGTATAGGTCAAGACCCCTATACCGAAGCCTTTCCATCCCACGGTTCCCAAAACCGTGGGTATAGGATATACCAACGGTTTTGGGGGCTATACCCACGGGTTTGAACCGTGGGTATAGGTCATTTTTCTAGTAGTGTAATTTTTACACCATTAATAGCTTTTAATTATAAAAAATTAATTTTGACTCAACTTTCAAATATCGAAAAAAGATTGTTATTAACTTAAATGATTATATAATGTTTATAACATGGTAATAAGTTATATAAAAGGAATAATACAATTGGAAAATTTTCTTAATCAATTAGAAATTAACATTTGTTTGTTATTTAGTATATTAATGAACGAACGAGTCTTTTCGGACAGGAGGTAAGGGGTTTTTATCTCACTTTTTATTCCTGTGAGATTCATGTAATATATTCCACTATTTCCTTTTGTGTAGTGTATTCACTTCCCATGATTATATTAATTTTGTAATATAATATAATTTATGTGTATTTAAATCTTCATTTTTGATCCTTATTTCATGTGGTGTATGTTTCATAAGTTACCAAATCAGCAAGGGAACCTTTCACCCTATAATAGTCATAGAATTATTTTATGTTATGTCTTTAAATTTCAATTATAAAATAGTGGGATATGGTTTTCTATATCTTTATTGATGTAAATTATATTTCCATGGGATGAGAGACCATTTTATCTCTCATTAACTCATTTTATGAATTTTTATGTGACTCCATTAGGCTGCCAAATGTTTGTAAGGGAACTCCTTAACCCAATTACAACTCTTTGGGTTAAACTTCTAATTATTGATTATTTCATGATATGAATATGTGTGAATGAAATATGATTGTTTTATAATTAATATCCACTTATATTGGATATATTTATATTTTCCACACATAGTTATGTCATTTATTTATCCTTAATGTATTGGTACAATCATTGTAAGGGACTATGTTTCAATCTCCCTTAATTGAGGAATATCTTGATATTGTGCACCTTTATTATCCTATAAGGTGTATATTCAACCATTTTGATATATTATGTCATGAATTTAAAATTTTTCATGATATTTATAGCTTTGTTTTATGTTATTCATAAATTTAAGTGTTCCCCAAGTGGTAAATGATTCTTTAACTAAAACATCGTTTTAAATGATTTAAAGATTTACTCTTCTAAATAATTTTATTTAATGTCCATGTTTTAAAAATGATTTTAAAGATTTATTTATATGGTGATGATTTTTTAAAGTGTAAATTTCATTCAAATATTTTAAAGTGGTACGGGACACTTTGATTCAAAACTCTTATTTTTGAATGGTTTAAATGAATTGATTGTTTCATTATCTTGAAATTATATATTGCGATTACAATGTGGAAATGTTATCTTTACTTTATGATGGTTTTTGTGATATGAACATGTAGTGTATCTTGTGAATTATTTACGTATATGGGTGGTTCTATAATAAACCATGGGTGGGTGAGCCCGAGATAACTCTCTAATGCATTGGGTAAGTGACAGAGGTCAACTTTAATTTTTATTCAAATAAATTTAGGGAATATTCTATGATAGATATTCAAAGTGGAACTCCCTATGTAGTTATGAAAGCTAAAATGTAAGTTTTATATGGATTCCACAAGTTACCTTTATTATTTATGATTTCTATGCATTATTCATAGATGTTATGATTTTGTGAGGTATGTTAAAAAGATTAGGTTTTAAGGTTGAAAAGTGTGATTTATTTGATTTGTATGTATTTATGGACGAATATTTTGTTTCCTTATTTTATATCCCTTACTGAGATTTTGTATACTCAGCAAATTTTATTTGAATTCTTTCTAGAGGACTTCAAGATGAATAGGGTCAAGGATGTGATCATGGAAAATTCAAGATTTCTAAAACACGGAACTAAACATGTTTCGTTTTTAGTGTTTTTATTTTATAAAAAAATGGATACTGAGTAGAAGTGTCTAATTTGTAACAATTGAGATGTATTGTAATAGTTATGGCCTAATTATCTAAAACTATAAACCTGAAAATATCCTCAATGATAATTTTTAACATAATTAATGATTATGTAATGTTTAATGGTGGGGACTTATAGTTGGTATCACAGGCCGGTTTATACACCATTTGGGAATAGAAGTTTTCATTAAACACATGTTTAGTCCCTATGTCTTTTATTTTAGTTATATACTTATTTTGTAACCTTTTCAGATCAAGTATTTTTTGTTACAAATGGAAGTAGCAGGATCTAAAATAGCATTCATATCTCTTCATAATGAATTTCTTGCAATAATGATTGCTATGTCATTTCTAGAGAGCTCAAAAACATTTTCTCATATATAACTCACTTGAAATCAATTGTTTGAGATATCAAACACCTCCTCTATACCTCAGTACCATCATTGATCATGGGTTGTATTTAATGAAATATTATTTTCTCAATATTATAATATTTTAAGTAATGGTAAATATTTTCATGGAATTTTCAAATATTTTACCTTATCGAAAGATTTTGAAGCGAATAATGATTTTAAAAAAGGTGCTGAAGAAGGAGACCATTGTGGAAAATATTTATTTTTTTGTTTTAAATTATAGTCTTTCAGCACATACTTATTGTATTTTAAAAGGACCATTAATTTAATGTTTCAACTCAAACATGGTCCGAATGTTTTATAAAAAGAATGTTTTATCCGATATTTTTAAATTATATGTAATACAATATATTTTTTCCAAAAACTTTTTTTTGTGATCACCGATATGACCCAAGATCTATATGGTGTATTTGGATAAAGGAAGGATATGATTTGGAAGGATATCCAATCATTGTTTCAATGCATGTACCATCTATCTACATGAATAAGATTACGATGAAACCAGGTGGACACAAAGATCAAGGTACAATGTTATTTCTAGGGGAATAATGTTATTTTATGGATGTAAAAAAAATTGCAATATATATAAGACCTCATGAATTAATATATTGAGGTCATTTTGAGTTTGGATGGAAATGAGAGGCATAAGACAACCATTGAGGGTAAATCTTGTTATGGTTATTTTTGAGGTTTTTATCTAATTTTTGGGAATTTTGTAAAATTTTATAGTTTTTGAAAAAGGACAACACACATACCGTGTGACAATCCATTACATTAGAGAAAGCTATGGGAATCAAAGCCACAACCAAAGTGAGATTGGAATTTAATGCCTACCACTAGACTATGTGAAGTCCCAGGTTATTATGTATTATTATTTTTAGTAAAATGATTTAATTGATCAAGAATATGTTTATTTGGGATCTTATGTTTTATAAAATGGTTATCCTTAGTATAGGAAAATTATTTGGGTATTAAGTGATAGAGGTTATTTTGGAAGAAGTTTTTTTTTCAGAAACTATATGCCTAAGGAAAATATAACACTTTTGGATTTCGATTGAGGAGTATTGATGGAATTTTATTTTAGAAGAATCAATGTTTTTATTATATACATATAGTGATTTGGGTAATTTATAGAAATTATTATCCTATCATAAATAATATGTGATTTGGTTAATTACTCTTAAGTATGAGACATTAAGAGTAGTCGATGTTTTTTAGAGATAAATATTTATATTTTTTGTGGAAGGCTTTGTGATTAAATCCTTATGAGTTTTGGGTCACAATATTAGTTTGGGTTATTTTGAATAATTATAAAGACATTTGTTTATTTATAGGACTTTTCCAAACTCTGGGTATATTTTGTCTAATTTGGGGGATTAAGATTAGTATTTCATTTTATAAAGTATTATCCTTTTTTGGAATTATCTGATCTTCTACTAACTGTTTTGGTTTTGGTTAATGTCTAAAGACCAGGTAAATATATAGTTCATCTTTTCTGGATTATGTTATTCTTTAGATGTTAATTCTAGCACATTAGGTGTGACCGAGTCCTCTTGAATACTCATCATTTAGAGAAAAGATGAGTTTTTGGAAGAAACTTACTAAATGATGAAACCCTGCTTGAAAAGTATGTATATTTCCTTATGTACTTTGTTTATATAATAAATAAATTCTCCAGCTTTATGAAATGGAACATAAAACAAAAACTTTTTCTGTTAACTTTTCCTATTGGGGAATCCATGACCATTTAACCCAACACAATTTTGTGATTTCTTGGTGGTTAAATTTATCCTAACCATGTTTTCTATCACTCTCTATCAGAAATTGACACTTAGTTTCTCCTCCATATCCATGTTTTCATACATGGAATCTTAGAATGGGTTATCTTGGGTGACCTTTATAATTATCTTTCTTTCTCTTAATGGGATAGTTTTATTGGCTCTTTTTCTGATGTAAGACTTTTAATGAAGTTTCTGACCTTAATTTTAAAATTGTGAGGACGAAATTCCCCAAAGGGTAGAAGGATGTAACATCCCTGGTGAATAAAGAATATGGAATTTTCATATATATTAATATTTTGGAATTAAATATTACTTTTAATTTAATAGGTATTCCATTTTCAATGGAATACCTGATATGTGACAATAGGTTTCTTTTAAATATTATGTTACACCCAACGTTTAGTTATATCGAAAAATAATATAATATAATTATTATTTTAAATGGTAGTTAAAGAATAGAAATTATATTGGTAGGAATGAACATGACTAACTATAATATGATTATACATGTTTGTTAAATTTTTTTACATTTATCCAATAAAATTTATAAGATTAAAATGTGAATGAATCCAATTTTAAGCATAAAAACTCTAATATTCATTAAAATGATGATTTGTCACTTTTTGATGGAAAAAACTATTTAAATCTAGTTTTGGTCACTTTTATATGTCTTGTTTGACAAAATAAAATTCTTCTTTAGAATCGGGACATCAAAATTTACTTTGGGTAAATTTTAGGTATATTTCTGATAAAATTCATTTTTAATGAATAGTAAACAATACTGTATTTTAATTCAAAACGTCTTTTTTATATAATTTATTTATATAGTTAAGTTATCTTTTTAGCTGGTTTTAATGTTTATTTAGATTATATTTTTACCATTTAATTTAATTTTGGTCATTCTATGTAATTTAACTTCGAAATAGGACATAAACAACTGTCAATCTTTTGATAGATATTATTTCTTAAAAAACACACTTTTTTGTTTTGACAACAGGAATTAATTTTAAATTAATTTATTCCACTTCTATATTTTGAATTTAAAAAATGGATTCCATATTTGGAATCAGGATGTCCAAATTGTGTAAATAGGTAACATTTATTTTTAGATATTATGAATATTTACATCAGTATATATTTTATTTACCATGGTTAAAAGGTCACTAGTGCAGAAAACGTTTTTTACGTCACCATTTTTTACGTCGGTTATATAAAACCGACGTCATAATATGTAAAACGAGGGTTTTTACGTCGGTTATTTAATAACCGAAGTAAAAACCTATGTTTAGTACACCTTTAATGTCGGTTATTTTTATAACCGACGTTATTAATCACGCGGCTTCGTTTTTTACGTCGGTTATACATTAACCGCCGTAAAAAACAGAAGCGGGGGGTGTTTGTTACGTCGGTTATTCAATAACCGATGTAACAAATCGACATATATACGAGTTATTACGTCGGTTATTTAATAACCGACGTAAAAAAACGCGGTTTTTGAAGGCCTTTTTACGTCGGTTATAAAATAACCGACGTAAAAAAAGAATCCGCAGATGTTTTTGACGTCGGTTATGGAATAACCGACGTAAAAAAACGTGGATTTTGAGCCCTTTATAACATCGGTTATAAAATAACCGACGTAAATAAAGAATCGGAGGAAGGTTTTTACGTCGGTTATTGAATAACCGACGTTATAAATGTTTTTAAAAAACGTATAACATCGGTTATTGAATAACCGACGTGATAACTCATTTAAAAATTTACCCAGACCAGTGGATTGTCATTCGCGAGTTTACCTTCGACAGTCGCGACTCGTCTCTCTCGCGCGTAAACCCGAATCGGCTCGTCCATTTCGTTGGTTTAGATTCGTTTTGCGATCATCGTTTCTCATATTTAATCTCCTCGGATCAATCATCTAAACTCGCAGCACTCAGGTAATCCTCTCACTCGTTCGTTTTTTTCGCAGATAGTATATATATATGTGTTGTGATTTTTTTGTTGAAACTAGCTAAGATTCTTCGATTGCGAACCCTTTTAACTCGTTTTGGCACCATAATCTTATTTATCATCCCTAGATCTATTAGTTCGACTTGCAATATTGACTAATTTTATGATTTCACTAATTTTTCATCGTTTTCTATAAATCCCCGAGAGGGTTGGGGCGTGTCCATTTGGATGGGTTGCCCTTTTACAGTTGTTACAACTTTATTCACAGACAACCATGGCATAGGTGCATGGATTTGGGATCACATCACCATTTTCACCCCCTGCAAACAAAGTTTCACGAGGAGGACTCGCTAGATTTCCCCTCAGCATGTTAAAATTTTTAGATACCCTCTTTTCAGCAAGTAAAAAATTAACTAGTTTTTTCTTCACTACTTATCCTAAACAAATAAAACCACCATTCTTTCTAGAACCTCTACTAGATCCATTGCATCCATCAACATACATATTTGGATCTGAAAGCATCCCTTAAGCCTTATGTTCGATGCTAACATCCTTTACTGATCTATAGAAAATATGATGGTCTGCTAAGCTCTCCATTTAAAAGTCAAACCCCACCAATTATTCATCCTCATCATGAGAAAATGGCACAACATCTGAATTTCTGATTCAATCTCTTGGGTCACTGAACAAACATTAACTCCTTCAAATCCACACCTGCAATAGACAACCTAATGTCGAGTTCCTTCTCTATCTATTGAAACTCAGTTCTTCCTCCACACCTAAAAACATTCTTTGAATGGCCCAACTTCTTGTTATGGTATATTTTCAGTGATTCCAGGGGGGTGGGAGGGCTATCAAGAGGGTTGGGGGTGTCCAGGGGGGTGTCCAAGGGGGTAGGGTGTGGGGGGTGGTGTCTTGTAGGGGTGGGGGGCTGTCCAGAGGGGTCGGGGGGTGTCCAGGGGGGTTTACAAGGGGGTGGGTGGGTGTGGGGGGCTGTCCAAGGGTGTGGGTGGGTGTTGGGGGGTGTCCAGGGGGGTGTCCAAGGTGGTAGGGGGTGGGGGGTGGTGTTTAAGAGGGGTGGGGGGGGGGGGGGCTGTCCAGAGGGTTGGGGGCTGTCCAGGGGGGTGTCCAAGCAGGTCGGGGTGGGGGGTTGTGTCCAGGAGGGGTGGGGGTGCTTTCTAGAGGGGTCGGGGGCTGTCCAGAGGGGTCGGGGGGTGTCCAGGGTGGTTTCCAAGGGGATGGGTGGGTGTGGGGGGCTATCCAAGGGGGTGGCGGCCTGTCCAGAGGGGTCGGTGGGGTGTCCAGGGGGGTGTCCAAGGGGGTGGATGGGTGTGGGGGGCTGTCCAAGTGGGTGGCGGCCTCTCTAGAGGGTATTTGGGGTTGTCCGGGTGGGTGGGGGGGCTTCCCAGAGGGTTGGGGGATGTCCAGGGGGGTGTCCAAGGGGGTAGAGGGTGGGGGGTGGTGTCCAGGAGTGGTGGGGGGCTGTCCAGAGGGGTCGGGGGGTGTCCAGGGGGGTTTACAAGGGGGTGGGTGGGTGTGGGGGGCTGTCCAAGGGTGTGGGTGGGTGTTGGGGGGTGTCCAGGGGGGGTGTCCAAGGGGGTAGGGGGTGGGGGTGGTGTTTAGGAGGGGTGGGGGGCTGTCCAGAGGGTTGGTGGGTGTCCAGGGGGGTGTCCAAGCAGGTCGGGGGTGGGGGGTTGTGTTCAGGAGGGGTGGGGGTGCTTTCTAGAGGGGTCGGAGGCTGTCCAGAGGGGCCGGGGGTGTCCACGGTGGTGTCCAAGGGGATGGGTGGGTGTGGGGGGCTGTCCAAGGGGGTGGCGGCCTGTCCAGAGGGGTCGGTGGGGTGTCCAGGGGGGTGTCCAAGGGGGTGGATGGGTGTGGGGGGCTGTCCAAGTGGGTGGAGGCCTCTCCAGAGGGTATTTGGGGTTGTCCGGGTGGGTGGGGGGGCTGTCCAGAGGGTTGGGGGATGTCCAGGGGGGTGTCCAAGGGGGTAGAGGGTGGGGGGTGGTGTCCAGGAGGGGCGGGGGGCTGTCCAGAGGGGTCGGGGGGTGTCCAGGGGGGGTGTTATATCTTACTATATTTTGTTTAAAAAATAATATTCAATCATATTTTTTTAAATACACATTGATTTGTTTTATATTTCAAAATTGTTTACATTCAAATTATGATTTTTTTCATATAAACATATATTTGTCTTATCTGAAAAATATATATATTTTTGCTATTTGTTATAGGTAATAATGAGTCGAAGTTGGATTACGGCACATCGAATGAGCAATGAATATGAGGAAGGTGTTGATGCCTTTTTGGAATTTGCTAAACGAAATGTTCCAAGTAGTGACATTTTTTTCTGTCCATGCCTGAAATGTCTGAATATGAAGAAGTTGAAAAGTAGAGAGATAAAAGATCATCTGATTTGTCATGGTTTCAATCCGAGTTACAACCCTTGGATTTGGCATGGCGAAACTGGACAGAATGTCACTGATGATAATGAATCGCAAGATGGTAAATCCGATGGAATTGAAGAAATGATTCGCGATATTGTAGCAGAACAAATTGAGATAGAACCGACAGTTGCACGTCTATATGGTGATGCCGAAAAACCATTATATCCTGGTTGTACAGATTTTACGGTTTTGTCGGCGGTGTTAAGATTGATTAACCTAAAGGCGAAACATGGATGGAGTGACAGAAGTTTTACAGAGCTGCTACAATTGATGAAAGACATTCTTCCAAAAGATAACGATCATCCAGATTCACATTATAAGGCCAAAAAAATATTATGTCCGATGGGATTGGGATACAGGAAAATACATGCCTGTCCGAATGACGACATTATATATAGGAAGGAATATGAATTTCTGAAAGAGTGTCCTAAATTTGGGACATCACGGTATAAGGTGAAAGAAAAATCACAAGCTGATGTAGAGATTACAAAGCTCCCTTCAAAGGTATTTTGGTATCTTTCTATAATTCCTCGTTTCAAACGTTTATTTGCTAATTCACATGATGCAAAAAGGTTAAGATGGCATGCTGATGAGCGGGTATGTGATGGAAAAATACGTCATCCAGCTGATTGTCCACAATGGAAGAAAATTGATGCCCAGTACCCTACATTTGGAAATGAAATTAGAAATCTGAGACTAGGATTGTGCACAGATGGAATGAATCCATACCGAACCCTTAGTAGCACACATAGTTCATGGCCTGTTTTATTGGTAATTTACAACCTCTCTCCTGAAGTTTGTATGAAGCGCAAATATGTCATGTTGAGTATCATGATCTCTGGTCCAAAGTAACCCGGCAATGATATTGATGTATACTTATCACCGCTGATTGATGATTTGAAACTGTTATGGGCTGATGGTATTAGGGTGTATGATTCTTATAAAATGGAATATTTTCAACTGCATGCAGTGATTCTATTCACTATAAATGACTTCCCAGCATATGGAAATTTTTCTGGATACAGTGTTAAAGGGCATAAAGCATGTCCAATTTGCGAACAACATTCGTCATATTGTCAATTGCATCATGGGAGGAAAACAGTGTACATGGGTCATCAAAAGTTTTTGCCTATGGATCACCCTTATAGAAGACTAAAAAAGGCATTCAATGGCTCACAAGAATTTGATACTGCTCTAAAACCATTATCCCCAGATTTTTATTTTGAGAGGGTGAAAAACCTTGATGTGACATTGGGAAAGACACAGAAATCTGGTAATGATAGACATATTTGGATGAAAAGGTCAATATTTTTTGAGCTACCATATTGGAGGTATCATGAAGTCAAACATAATATTGATGTCATGCACGTGGTGAAGAATATCTATGATTCTTTGATCGGAACATTTCTAGATATTAAAGGAAAGACAAAAGATGGGTTGAATGCAAGGTTAGACCTACTATCAATGGGAATACGTTTGGAGTTAGCTCCCACTCCTAAAGGAAGACGAACATTTCTTCCCCCGACTTGTCATACATTATCGAAGAGGGAGAAAAGTAGCTTCTGTCAGTGTCTTCATGATATCAAAGTGCCTCAAGGTTATTCTTCAAATGTAAAAAATTTTGTCTCGTTGAAAGACTTGAAGTTGATAGGTATGAAATAACATGATTGTCACATCATGATGCAACAAATTCTACCAGTTGCACTGCGTGGAATATTGCCCATCCGTGTCAGAAAGACTATAATGAGGTTGTGTTATTTTTTCAATTCAATTTGTAAAAAGGCGATTGATGTGAATGATTTGAAAATTTTGGAAAAGGATGCAATTTTTATACTTTGTCATTTGGAAATGTATTTTCCTCCAACTTTTTTTGATATTATGGTGCATTTAATGATTCATCTGGTTCAAGAAATAAAGCTTTGTGGACCTGTATATCTTCGTTGGATGTATCCTTTTGAAAGGTATATGAAAATATCAAAGGGATATGTTAAAAATCCATATCGACCTGAAGCCTCCATTATTGAAAAGTATATTTCTGAGGAGGTAGCAGAGTTTTGTATGAGCTACTTGGCTACGACGCAACACATAGGTTTGCCTCCATCTCGCCATGAACGGGTTAATAATGAGGGAAAGGGGATTCGTGGCTTGAAAGTCAAATCACTGTCAGCTGAACAGATGAAGAAGTTAGAATCATACATCTTGAATAACATAGCTGATGTTCAACCGTATATCACATTGCATATTAATGAGTTGAAACAATGTCATCCAAAGAAGAAAGAAATGTTGATTTTGAATGAGCACAACAAAATTTTTTTTCCATGGTTTAAAAAGACCTTTCTTGGTAGATCAGATGTATCAGAGACATTAAAATGGATAGTGGGTGGTCCATCTTTAAATGTGATAACATGGTCCGCTTATGACATTAATGGGTATACATTTCATACGAAAGCTCAGGACAACAGAAGTGCAGTTCAGAATAGTGGTGTATTGGTGTTTGCAGAAGCAAGGCATTTTTCGAGTGCTAAGGACAGAATCCCAATTTCGGCATCAAGTGCATATTTTGGAGTGATTGAAGTCATATGGGAGGCTGATTACTTTAAAATTAAAGTTCCTGTTTTTAACTGTAAATGGTTTATCGGTAACAACAGTGTCAGACACGATGAATTTGGAATGACACTTGTTAATCTGAATAGATTGGAAGACACAGCTGATTCTTTTATAATGGAAACACATGCCAAACAAATTTTCTATGTAGTAGATCAATCAGATATGCAGTGGGTTGTTGTTTTACAAGGGAAAAAACAATATGTTGGTGAGGATGAATTTGATGAAGATGCTAATTTATGTGAGATCCCTACTTCCATGGAAATATTAACAGAACATAATGATAAGTATGTTGAAGACATGGTTTGTGCCATAAGGAATGATCACGACGAAGGAATTTGGGAAAACAATCCAACTGTACATTCCTAAAATTACAGGTAACACATGTTTATTTCTTGTTTACATTTAGTTTTTTCATATAATGTTAGATATTGTAAATTTTTTACTTATTAAAACATGTATCAAACCAAAAGAATAAAACAATAAAAACCGTAAAGAGGAGAAGTCCTGGGCGCACCGGCGGGCCGGTGGTGGTCACCGGTTGGCCGGTGGTCCAGACAGAGGAAGGCCCACTGTCTGGTCCACCGGCCAGCCGGTGGTGAGCCACCGGCCGGCCGGTGACACCAGGCAGTGGGCAAGTCTACTGCCTGGGTCCTCCGGCCGGCCGGTGAGCTCACACCGGCTGACCGGTGGACTCAGTGAGTCCACTTTTCAGCTTTCTTGGGCCAACTCCTTGGCAACCTTTTGCCTATCAACAAAAACACTTGAAAACAAGTTAGAACATAATAAGAGTGATTGTGATCATTAAAATCCAAGAGAGAGGGGTACAACAGACTGTGTTTACCATGTTTATCATTGTTTAACATGCTTACCATATTACCAATGTTTACTATTATGTAATTTAGTACACTTTTCTATTTTCTGATTAAGTAGTATTACAATATTTGAATTTTTATATTTGTGAACTTATGTTTGTTTTTTTGATTTGAAGGAAAATGACAGATCAATCAGTTGATCAGCCACATGATTCTAGAGATGAGCATATTGGTCATACATCTGGGGAGGAACATTCACATGCTCCTATTACGAAAAAGAGTTCAAAGGTTGGTAAGCGTGGGTGCACACGTTTACCAAAATTATCACTTGCCCGTACGAAGGAGGAGAGGATAGTCGTGGAGTTTGATGATGATGATCTTCTTAGAGGTCCAAATGCTAAAGATTTTAAGGGTTTTGTAGCAACTCAGGCTAAGAGAAAAGTAAGCATTTTCTATGATGATTAGAGAAGTGTGGATAAGGCGATAATTTCTCATCTGTGGGAGACCATTTTGGTAAGATCTTTTGCTATTGTTTGACTGTTCTTTAAATGTTTCTAGTATATATAATATTTTTAACCTCTTTTTTATCAGATGACATTTGATATTCCTGACACTGGAGGAGTCAGGAAGAAATGCTTATCGTTGGCTGCTAGGAGATGGAGGGATTTCAAATCAACCCTCTCATCTGATTTCATTTATGGTCATAGGAGTCGTGAGAATCCATGTCGTATATATCCTTTTATTGATGAAGACACATGGAGACAATTTTTTGAAAGTAGAAGAAAAGAATCATTTATGGTAAGGGCAATGTAAACTTTTATAAGCTTTCTTATATAAATGATCTTATTATTATTTTGTTAATGATTACTTATTCTTAATTTACAGCAAACAAGGAAAGCTCATCAAGAGATCCAATATAAAAATGTATACCCTCATAGTTTATCTCGGGGAGGGTATGCATTATTGGAAGAACAAATGATGGCAGAAAAATTTCAACAACTAAGAGCTGAGTCTTCAAGCTCTGGAGAGGTGGCCCCTCCATCCCCTCCATCTAGACATGAGAAATGGAAAAGAGCTCGGAAGGGCAAAAAAGGACAATATATTTCGGAAGAATCGAGACTCGTAGTTGAGAGGATTGTAAGATATCTATTTTATTTATTTAAGTTTACTATTTTCATCATATATTTCCAATCATTATAGAAATGTTCAATTAATTATTACATGACTCTCTTGAGGAGCAGAGTTCACAGGGGACATTTACACCATCTGGGAGGGAAGATATTTTATCTGTGGAATTGGGAAAGCCCGAACATCCTGGCCGTGTAAGAGGATATCTGGTAGGTGTATCGGTAAGAAAAGTGTTGCCACGTTCCTCAACTTCTAACGTTGAGGGAGTTTATAAAAAAAATAGAATCCTTGGAGGCTGAAGTCCATAATATTAATGCGACAATGGAGGACAAGATTAGAGCATCAGTGCAGTTAATGTTTGCAGACTTGCAAAGACAATTTCAGGGTGCAGCTCCCACTCCACCTCTCCCAGTAGCTCCCACTCCCCCACCTCAGCCTGAGGACCCCATTTTTGATCCTCCTCCTCCGCCGCAGCTACCTACTTATTGTGAGTTGTATGTTGATGATCCTCAACATAACATAGTTGCATATGGGATGGTATATTGTATAGGAGATAGAGTTCATCATCAACAGTTAGAGGTAGAGAATCATAGGGTCACTGTACATGATATTATAGATAGATCAACTCGGATACCATTACCTACAGATGAGGTGACGACAGTTGGACATAGTATCGGCCATTTTTTACTTTGGCCATCCAGACTTCTTCGACTCATTACCATAGAGGTATGGATGTTATATCTGTTATTTTATATTTTTATTAATGTTTTATCATTTGAAAACTAATATATTTTTCAATTTATTTTTACAGGAATACTTCAAAGGTAAAGAAATACTGTATAGACAACAACAAAGACAGATAGCTATGACATCAGATGCAGATACTAGCAGTCTTGACAAATTGTCAAGATATTCAAATTTGTTGGCGGATCACTATGACTTTACAATGGAAGCTCATGTCTGTGGACGTGAACTAAGTGTGGGGATTATGAAAACTGATATCATGGAGTTTGTCACTGGAGATAAGTTGGGCATCAACGTGGTGCAAATTTTTATCATGTAAGTCTTAACACCTTTTCCTTGCATTATATTTATTAAAAATGTATACTTATGTCTGCTTTGTATTAGGTATCTGTATAAAATTTGTGAGAGGAATGAGCTGACAGTTGTATATGGATTCGTGGACCCACAATTGATTTCCCCTGAAGCATGTGCATTGGATGAGGAACAAAGAATGATTTATATTGCTGATAGATTTGAAAAGAATGTAATCACACAGTGTTGGATGATGCCTTTTTGTGAGAGGTATGAAACAGATCCCTCTCAAAGAGTTAATTATCTTTTAACATAAGAAACCACTAACGTTAAATTTCCTTTTATCAGGGATCATTGGATGTTAGGGGTCTTTTGCCCTAGGGAGAAAGCACTTTATTGGATATGCTCTCTCCATGATGATGTGCGAGAAAGTTTTAAGAATATATTGGAAACGTAAGTTTCAATTTCACAATAGTTTTATATATTATAATGAATTTTAAATTTACCCCATTCGTATTATTTTCTAACAGGGCATGGGTCCACTTTCGAAAAAGCGCAAAGAAAAGGAATTTCAAGATCAAATATGTACATGCGAAGGTAAATATCCATTTATAATTTGTACATTTTGATTTATTACATAAAAATAATATATTGAATTTACACTCATTCAAACAGAAATGTCATGAGAAACAAGGCATCATCGAATGCGGATATTACATGTTAAGATTTATGTATGAAATAATAACAACTGGGACAGTTCTGAGTTTTGACCTGGTAAGATTTCCTCTTTCTCATAATATTTCAATTTGATTTATTCATTATACACGTTGACTACTATCCTTTTCCTTTGTAGCTTTTTGATGACCCTCAACCCTTTACTGCTGAAGATATCAAACACTTACAAGTGGAGTGGTCAAATTATTTTACAGGTTTGATTGACTTTTAGTTGTTTGTAATGTAAAATGTAATTTTGAATATTGTCAATGTAATTGTGTATTTCGTAGTCTTTTAGGTGGGATTTAGTTTTTTTTGAAGTTGATAGTGTAAGTTTTGAATGTTATATAAGTGAATGTTTAATTTTTCTCTACTTCTTGTTTTGGTCTACTGTTGATGGTTTTTCTGGTCTGGATTTTAGTATGGGGGGAGAGGTTCCAAGGGGGTGGGTGGGTGTTTAGGGGGTGTCCAAGGGATATGGGAGGGGTGTCCAAGGTGTGTTTGGGGTTGTCCTAGGGGTCGGGGGGGGGGGGGGTGTAAATGAGGGTGGGGGGGGGGGGGTGTCTAAGGGATATGGGAGGGGTGTCCAAGGTGTGTTTGGGGCTGTCCAAGGGGTCGGTTGGGTGTAAATGAGGGTGGGGGGGGGGGGGGCTGTCCAAGGGGTGTTTGGGGCTGTCCTAGTGTTCGAGGGGTGTAAATGAGGGTGGGGGGGCTGTCGAAGGGGTGGGGGGGTGTCCAAGGGGTGGGGGGGGGGTGTCCAAGGGATATGGGAGTGGTGTCCAAGGTGTCTGGGAGTTCTGTCCAAGGGGCCGGTTGGGTGTAAATGAGGGTGGGGGGGGGGGGGCTGTCGAAGGGGTGGGGGGGTGTCCAAGGGGTGGGGGGTGTCCAAGGGATATGGGAGTGGTGTCCAAGGTGTCTGGGAGTTCTGTCCAAGGGGCCGGTTGGGTGTAAATGAAGGTGGGGTTGCTGTCCAAGGGGTGGGGGGTGTCCAAGGGATATGGGAGGGGTGTCCAAGGGGTGTTTGGGGCTGTCCTAGTGTTCGGGGGGTGTAAATGAGGGTGGGGGGGGGGGGGGGGGCTGTCCAAGGGGTGGGGGGTGTCCAAGGGGTGGGGGGGGGGGGGGGTGTCCAAGGGATATGGGAGTGCTGTTCAAGGTGTCTGGGAGTTCTGTCCAAGGGGCCGGTTGGGTGTAAATGAGGGTGGGGGGGCTGTCCAAGTGGTGGGGGGTGTCCAAGGGGTGGGGGGGGGGGGTGTCCAAGGGATATGGGAGGGGTGTCCAAGGGGTGTTTGGGGCTGTCCAAGGGCTCGAGGGGGGGGGGTGTCCAGGGGTCGGGGGGGGGGGGGGGGGGGTTGTCCAAGGGGTCTGGGAGGGCTGTCAAGGTGTGGGGGGGTGTCCAATGGGTGTTTGAGGCTGTACTAGGGGTCTTGGGGGTGTAAATGAGGGTGGGGGGGGGGGGGGGGCTGTCCAAGGGGTGGGGGGTGTCCAAGGGATATGGGAGGGGTGTTCAATGGGTGTTTGAGGCTATACTAGGGGTCGTGGGGGTGTAAATGAGGGTTGGGGGGCTGTCCAAGGGGTAGGGGGGGTGTCCAAGGGTTGTGGTGGGGCTCCAATGTGGTGGGGGAGGGCTGGCCAGGTTGTTAGGTGGGTATAGATGAGGGTGGGGTTCAATTGGGGCTTGGGGGAGGGCTGGCATGGTTATTTTTTTTGTTTGGTTTCTGGTTGCTTTTTGGTGAGAGCAGTGCAATTATTTAAAAAAAAATATCGCTTTCACGTCGGTTATTTTATAACTGACGCGGTAAATAAATCGGTAGGGGTTTATCACGTCGTTTTTTTCGAGAACCGACGTGATAAACCGTTCCGGGGCCTTTTATCACGTCGGTTCTTAATATAACCGACGTGATAAAAGGCCTGGGAATCGATTTACCGCGTCGGTTATTGGATAACCGACGTGCTAAAACATTTCCCAGGCCTTGTTATCACGTCGGTTATATTAAGAACCGACGTGATAAAAGGCCCGGGAACAGTTTATCATGTCGGTTCTTGAAAAAACCGACGTGATAAACGATATCCCAGGCGTTTTATCACGTCGGTTTAGAAATAACCGACGTGATAAACCCCCCACCCGCGGTTTATCACGGCGGTTATTATATAACCGCCGTGATAAATCCCCATCCCCCATCGTTTTCACGTCGGTTATTAATGAACCAACGTGATAAACACCGTGATGTTAGGGATGTTACATCGGGGTTTAAATAACCGACGTAAAAAACGTTATTTATAACGTCGTCCGTATTAACGTCGCCT
Organism: Viscum album; assembly: GCA_963277665.1. Taxonomy (NCBI): domain Eukaryota; kingdom Viridiplantae; phylum Streptophyta; class Magnoliopsida; order Santalales; family Viscaceae; genus Viscum; species Viscum album. Next base: position 191,015,763 of record OY728151.1, on the reverse strand, counting down.
AAAAACCGACGTAAATAATGAAAAATAACCGACGTAAAAAATGTTTTCTGCACTAGTGGGTGAATCAGGTAAATAAGGGTTAAAAAATAATATTATAATAATATAAAATTACCCTAAAATGTGTCCTAATCCTATTGGATTTTATATTTCCCACCATGTTCATCCATGGGTAGATTTAGGGACCCTAGGGAGCCACTTAGGAGTGATAATGACACTTTATATTAGTTAATTTAAAGTAAAGACAAGAATTACATAAACATATATCTTTTAGTAAATTAGTTTTAACATGAGGTTATATAAGTTATATATTCGACTATAAATATTATTTTTAAAGATAAAAATATTTCCTACATCATGGAATTTTATTTATAATTTTTAGACATCAAATAAATAAGATTATTTATAACACAATGATAATGCATTGATTACATTACTAAAAACTGATTTAAATAAATGAGATTATAAAATTTAAGAAAACTATCCAAAACCTATCCAATTATTATTGGATGATATTATTTTTAACAAGAGTCATCTTATCATTTAATTGAATGTGTTTTTTACCATTTAAAACCGAAAATAAGTTTATAATATAATAATGTTTTCAAACATTCCTAAAGAGACTCTCCTCCCCATTACCAAAATCTATCACCTATAACCCATTACTTACACCTCTAAAGTCCCTTATATCATCCACCCTATGTCCAATTTTAAGGATTTGGGCTCAGTGGAATCTCGTGGGTGCATGTGCCTAATTAGATTTTTGTCATTATAAATGATCAATCTGAGATCAATACGATGATAAACACCAAACTTCACGGATCAAATAATAGAAATAGACAAAGAAGAATAATAGTCCCAGAACCACAATGGAGGATCGTCATAGGTTGATTATAATTAATTTAATTAATTGATAATAAATACCTCTTGGGGAATTCTTTCTTTATTGATATTTCTAATCACACTCCAATGTGATTCGTTATTGCATCGTAGAAGCCATGTGTAGACTTCCTCTAGCGGTGATCCACACGTGCAAAATGTATCTCTGGATGCCGCCAAAGGAGTCTCTGAGAGCTAGCATAGAGAAACCATTTCTTGTGTTGTTCGCCTTAGATCTCATTTATCCTATGGAGGAGGATCTCTCTCTCAGTCTTGAGAGCGTTCTTGGAGGAAGGAGTTCTTTCAGTCTTGAGAGAATTCTCCAGAATTGTTGTGCACAATGATTGGGGAAAAGTGTTGGGGTTGTGAGGATATTTATAATCGGGTTTTACGTTATAGAGTTATGATAATAAATAAATGTGTTACACATTTTATTTATTTCATTAACTCTTATTGAAAACCCCCATGTCTAATAATTAATTACTTTACATGCGCCCACACTGATTATAATAAATATCATTTAATAAAACAATATTATATCTTTAAAATCCTGACTGGAAAAACTAAACAGTGTGTAATCATTAATAAACGGTGTGTACTTGTTTTTCATAAAACTACATAGAGTGTAATTATTAATACAAAGTGTGTACTTTTTTTTCATTTCCTTTCTAAAATGAAAACTACACGACATGTAATCATTAATACACGACGTGTATATCTTGTTTTCATTTTATTCTTCCTCCATCATTAAAACGATTTAGGCTTCCTTGAATAATTATTAAACCACTTATGGAAATAATCTTTATTCTACTTGAGATACTTGGATATAGTTAGTGTGTCACCCTCTAGGCCTCTTTCTATTTAGAATTAGGTGGTCTTGCCTAAAGTCCAAGTTTACTTCCTAGAAATATGTTAAGGCACCCAAGAGAAAGAAGTTGACGCCGCATTGACGTGTCACCTCATACGAATGCTTACTGTGTAAATTAATCCCTTTGTCTCAATATCTCATCAAGAAGGTTTCATGGCTGTGTCATAAACCTATTTTCGCGATCTATCATTCTCTGACTTCCATAAATAAACTCGTTGTTACACCATGGTCGTGGAATTTGGGCGACGGTTCTATTTCAATCAAAGGGCCCGAGATATCTACTTCCATAAATATGGAAGGGACAAATCCTTCCTCGACATATCCATTAACAACATGTCATTCGTGACACAACCAACATACCCAAATTCCTGCCAACTGTCTTCGTGATGGTTTTCATCAGCAAATCTAAGTGTGCGAGTAATGAAATGATTTAATTATAATCTTCTAGTCTAAGGACCATTACACACGCTGATAGATAGCAATGCCCGATCACACAAAGACATGCAGAATTGCTAATGGCAGGTTTTTTCCCATAATCTCCCATCTTGGAGATTACCATGTGAGAACTCTATGACAGAGAGTCTCATCTTCATACGAGTACTCTCACATGAAAGTATATATACTATGTGTCCTCTCATAGTATGTCATCCAACCGTAGAACTTTATGTAAGAATATTGTTATATCATTTCAAAGTTCTCATCATAGTGAGGATTTTCCATGACCTTATCAATGCAAAAAATATTTCAGAACATTATTATATTATATTCATGCAGAACAATGAAAAATATATAATAAGTGTACATTCATGTAATCAAATAACAAAATAGTTGGTTCTTAGGACATCAACCCTAAAAAACTCCCACTTGGACTAGAGCCAACTGCATATGACTTTTAGTCTACTAGAGCATACATGATGATCATGTTTCTGCTGATTCAAGGACTTAGTCAAGGGTTCTAACACTTTGTCATCTTTGGAAATAATTCTCACTCCAACTTCACCTCTATGAGAAAAATCCCTCAAGAGATGATACTTCCACAGTATGGTCTCTGTCTGCTGTTGTGACCTTGGATCTTTTGCAAGTGCCACTGCTGCAGTATTATCACAATAGAGTGTGTTAGGATATTTACCTCTAGATACTAAATCTAGATCATGGATGATGATTTACATCCATATAGATTCTTTAGCTCCCTGAGAAGCTGTGATATACTCTGACTCTGCTGTAGAATCTGCAACCACACCTTCCTTTGAGCTGTTCCAACTCATTGCACCTCCCTTCAAACTGAAGATGTATCCAGTCTGCGACTTCATGTCATCTTGATCAGTCTGGAAACTAGCATATAAGTGTCTTTTTATGACTAGTTCCCCATCTCCTCCATAAACTAAGAACATATCCTTATTATGACTCAGATACTTAAAAATAGTCTTGACTTCCATCCAATGGAGGTCACCTGGATCATCTTGATATCTTCCTACCACTCTTAATATGTAAGAAACATCTAGCCTCGTACATAGCATAACATAGTTGAATGACCCAATCACAGATGCGTAAGGGATCCTTGCCATTTTCTTTCTTTCCTCATGTGTCTGAGGACACATTTTCTTGGAAAGATGAATTCCATGTGACACTATAAACAATCCCCTCTTGGACTATTCTATACTGAGTCTCTTTAGTATATTGTCAATGTATGTAATTTTTCTCAGGCATAACATTCTCTTTGATCTATCACGATGGATATTGATCCCAAGAATGTATGCTGCCTCACCCAAGTCTTTCATAGAGAATAATTTGTCCAATCATGACTTAACTGACTGTAAGATAGGTACTTCATTTACAATTAGTAATCTGTCATCAACATATAATATTAGGAAAATGACTGCACTTCCACTAAACCTTTTGTAGATACAAGGCTCACATTCATTCTTAACAAAGCCAAATTATATTTCTGCTTCATCAAACTAATGTTCCATGACCTTGAAACTTTCTTTAATCCATAAATGGATTTCTACAACTTTCCTACCATGTTGGAATCCTTTGGAGTCACAAACCCTTCAGGTTGTGTCATGTTGACATCTTCATGATGGTTCCCATTGAGGAATGAAGTTTTGACATCCATTTTCTAAATTTAATAGTCATGGTAAGCAGTAATGGCCAATAGGATTCTGATATATTTTAGAATCGAAACCGGTGAAAAGGTTTCATCATAGTAAATTCCTTGACGCTGTTTAAAATGTTTTGCAACTTGTCATGACTTATTGGTGCTGACTAGTCCCTCCACGTCAATTTTCTTCTTGAATACCCATTTATTACCAATATGTTTTACATCAACTGGAGGATCTACCAAATTCTAGACATGGTTTTGGTACGTGGAATCCATTTCAGAATTCATGGCTTCATGCCACATAGAAGTGTCTATGCCTTCAAATACTTCCTTGTAGCTAAGAGAATCATTATTGTCAACCAATAATGAGTCACCATCCTCGGTGAAAATAAAACCATATCATTCTGGTTCTCTCACCAATCTTGTACTCCTACACAGTTCTTGTGTCTCTAGAATAGATTGTTCTTCCATGGGGATTTATGGAATCTATTCTTATACCAACACCTGTGTATCTTAAGACTTGACTTCATCAAAGTCTATATCACTCCCAATATCTATTTTAGATATGTGCTCCCTCTCTAAGAATATGGAATGTCTGGACACTGTAACCTTTTTATCTGAGTGGTTTTATAGGTAATATACCCTTGTTTCCTTGGGATATCCTATAAAGGTACACTTGGTGCCTTGGGGTTAAAGTTTGATTCCCGAAGAGGCCTTAACAAATGCTTCACTACCCCACACAAGTAAATTTGATAACATGGATTTGCGTCCACTCAATAATTTGTATGGAATACAATTTATCGATATATTTGGTACTTGGTTTAGTATGTATTCTATTGTTTGTAATGCATATCCCCAAAAGGAAAATGGATGTCTCACATGAATCATCATTGATCTCACCATGTCAAACAGGTTGTGGTTCCTCCTTTCATTTACACCATTCCACTAAGGCATGTAAGGATGAGTGAGTTGAGATAGAATTCCAAAATCCCATAAGAAATCAATGATGTCCTAATTGTGATATTATCCTCCTCTGTCTGAGTGTAGTTTCTTAATCTTCATACCAAGATGGTTCTCAACATCATTCTTGTATTCTTTAAACGGATCAAAAGAATCTGACTTATACCTCATTAAGTAAATATATCCATATATACTAAAATCATCAGTAAAAGTTATGAAGTTCAAGAACCCACCCCTTGCATTAACTGGATATGGTCCACAAACATATGTGTGAAATAATTCTAGAAGCTCTTTATCCCTTTCACCTTTCCCACTAAATGGGGTTTTGGTCATTTTGCCTTGTAGACACGCATGACATACACAAAGTGGTTTTAGTTCAGAAAAATCTAAATACCCATCTTGATGTAATTTTTTCAAATGTTTCTCATTGACATGACCTAGCCAGTGATGCCAAATTTGGGTGTGGAATGAGTCATGTGAATTAACTTTTTCATCGATTTCCATTACATGGTTTGTGTAGTCTAACATATAATGGTCGTTATATAAATGTTCCCTTCCAAAACAAATGCTATCTTTATAAAAGTAGAAACATTCATTTCCAAAAATGAAGATGAATCCATCATTATCTAATATGGATACTCAAATAATGTATATAGTAACATAAAAACATAATAACAACTCTTTAACACCAAGATCATTCTAGTGGGAAATGTGAGGTGGTAGTCCTTAACAGCTACAACCACAAGTCTAGATCTCTTGGCTGCTCTAAGATCCACCTCCCCTCATTCAATATTCCTAAATCTACTTGGTTCCTGAATTTTGATACATATGTGAGAACCAAAAGTAGTATCTAATACCCAATTGGTAGAAAAAGATAGATTGCATTTGATGAAAAAATGCACCTGAAGCTTCTCCTTCCTTCCTTGACTAGGTGGAGTCTTTCTTCCAATGGACCTTCTTGCCACATGCGAAACAAACAACCTCATGTTCTCTTGCCTACCCATTGATCTTCCTTTTCATGGAAGGCCTTGAATATGCTTTGGTCTTAAAGCTCTTTGACTCCCCTTTAATTTTATTCATCGTAATGACATAAGGATTTTCACTCTTTATATCATTATACACTTGGAGAATGAGGATAAGAAGATCAGATAGATACTTTTCAAATTTATTCATGTTGAAATTTACAACACAGTTAGAGAAGCTCTAGGGTAGTGATGCAAGAATTAGATTGGAACCCAGTTATTCGAGAAGTTTAAACCCTAGAACCTCAAAGTGTTAATGTAGCCAATGACCTTGACTACATGATGCCCAGCTGGGGAACCCTCTCAAAGAATGCTCTGAAATAGATCCTTGGAGATCTCAAACCTTTTCTGTCTTGCTCTCTCCTGGTATAGACCACAAAGGTGCTCGATCAAGCTATAGGCATCCATGTCTTCAAGAGAATTCATGAACTCATTTGACACTGATGATAGAATCAAACATTGAACGTCGAGTGAATTGTTAAAATGTTGATCATAGACTAGGAAATCTTCATCACTCAACCCTTGGGTAGGTGAATTAGGAAGTGAGGACTCTATTACGTCAAACTTTCATTCATGGTGTAGGATAACCCGATGTCACCTAAATCGTTCCTAAAAGTTTCTTCCAGTGAGGATATTGCCTTTATCCAAATTTGTTCGCAGAGAAAATGTGGTTGACGAGTTTTTCATAATGATTCTACAAATTAAATGAGCAGATTTATCAGTACTTTATTGATTACATTTTATAAGTAATAATAAATTGTATTAAGTCTCCCACTATTTTATCACGTCTCAATGGACCTCATCATTGAACTCGGAATGTCCAGTTTCTTTGACATTCTAGTGTCAAGGATCCATATTCCCCATCACATAACCCCAAAAAGGGTTGGTCAAGCTATTAGAAGGTATTTAGGTAGGCATGTATTTTCCAATTGTGAGCTTATAGTTACTTAATCTATTGGGTGGACTCTCAGATATTGAAATCTTGACATGGATTTCCTCAACACTTGAATCCATTTTACAACAAGTCTAGCAAGGGCTACTCCTCTTGATGTAAAATATTTAAGTCAACCTGAATCATTCATAAGAGATTCTATTATAAAAGTAAGTGTCCCAATAAAGGTTGGTCAAACACATAGTTTTATTGAGTCCTTCCATTAATAAAGTAATGTAAGGATTCGTCTGACTTAATATGGTATTTCAGGGATTTTATTCTTTATGCATAGTTTTTCATTATCACATGCTTGTTAATATTAAGTTATTCTTACTTAAGTGATTAAAAATGTTCTGATAATGTTTACACATAGTACGATTTTTATTTTATTCCATCCTTGCATGATTGTTTATTTCATTAATTATGTGATTGTGAAAACACATACATAATGAATAAACCATGCAATCAGACATAAATACAATAATATCTCATGATCATGAGAATCTATTAGTAAACTTATTTAGTAATTCTAATAAGATAACCCTGACCTAGGGAAAACACCTTTAACCCGATGGTTTGTGTTTTGCATCTCCCACCTGTCCACCATTGTATCTTCTTGTGTTGGTTTTCACCATAGATTTGGGTTTTGAACCATCACCTATAGCATGGAAGATCCTCTATTACATGGGTTTTACATTAAAGAAACCATGGGCACACATGCCTAACATTTTATTAGAAGAAGGATCGCAGGCCAATGAATTTAATTTAACTAAATTTAAATGATACCATACTCACACAAAGGGTCTTTGGTCTAGCTCATGATCATCCATAGCATGCAATGAAATTTACACATATTTAGTATTAAAATTCTCTTAATCATTATTTTATTCAAGATAAGTCGCGCTTGAATTAAATTATTTATGATATTATTATTAATCAATTCTAGATCTTAAATTCCATTTTGAATTTCCATGAGATTATTCTCATCCATATTCTTTTTATGGGTCTTTGTACTTTGGAGGAAACTTGGTGAAATTCCATTTCTGGAAAGTACACAATGTGTATGCTATATTACACAGCTTTCACCTGCTATCCAATGTACACGCTGAGGGATTTGGCGTGTTCTATATACTTTGGAAATTTTGGAGTAAACTGTGTGTTGATTAATCTAACACAGCGTGTACTTCCATATTTTGTGGTTACCAGACTGGAAATCCCATGTATGCGGTACATGGCTTCTCCTTGTACATGGTTTCACTTGGGTTGGATCGAACTACACTGCGTGTTGATTCAACATACACGCCGTGTATTCTGGTATCCACAAGCCATTAATTTCTGGTCAAAATAGTTTAATAAATACTTAGGTATACTAAATTTACATGGCATGGTGTGGTGGACCAGTACCGGTACGTTGAACCTAAGTACATGGTGTATAGTTTTCACTACATGTCGTGTATTCTTGTGTTGTGATGAAAGAAAGAGAGGATCCTCCAGATGAGTTCATCGTTTTTATTTTAATCAAAATTAGAATTAAAAGGTCATTTCTATGATGTGAATCGAGAAATTTATGAAGAAGAATGGATCTCGTTAATTCAGATTTATAGAAAAATTTATCTTGAATTGAATAAAAAATAAATGCGTAAATTATCAATGAAAATTAAATAACTATAATCAATGTGGTAACCTCCCTCTGATACCAAATGAAGGATCTGGGTGTAGTGGATTCTCATGGGTGGATGTGCCCACATGACTTTTTGTCATTAGAAATGATCAATTCAGGATCAATACGACGATAAACGCCAGTCTCCACGGATCGAATCACAAAAATAGACAAAGAAAATGAATAGTCCTGGAACCACAAAGGAGGATCGTCCGAGGTTGATTATAATAAATTTCATTAATTGATAACAAATACATTTTGTGTTGTTCTTTCTTCGTTGATATTTCTGATCACGCTCCGATGTGATTCGTCATTTTGTCACAGAAGCCATGTATAGACTTCTTCTAGTGGTGATCCACAAGTGAACCACATTTCTCTGGATGTCTCCAAAGAAGTCTCCATGTTCTAGCGTGGAGAAACCTTTTCATGCGTTGTCCACATTAGATCGCCTTGATCCGATGGAGGAGGATCTTTCTCTTGGTCTTGAGAGTGTTCTTGGAGGAAGGAGTTCTTTCGGTCTTGAGAGAATTCTCCCAAATTTTTGTGCACAACAATTGGGGAAATGTGTTGGGGTTTTGAGGATATTTATAATCGGGTTTGAGGTTATAGAATTATGACAATAAATAAACCTGTTACACAATTTATTTATTTCATTAAATCTTATTGAAAACCCCCATGTTGGATAATTAATTCCCTAACATGTGCCCACACTGATTATAATAAATATCATTTAATAAAAAAATATTATATCCTCAAAATCTCGACTAGAAAAACTACACAGTGTGTAATCATTAATACACAAAATGTAATTGTTTTTCATAAAACTACACTATATGTAATTATTAATACATGGAATGTACTTGTTTTTCATTTCCTTTCCAAAATGAAAAGTACACGGTGTGTAATCATTAATACACAACGTGTATATCTTGTTTTTATTTTATTCTTCCTCCATTATTAAAATTATTTAGGCTTCCTTGCATAATTATTAAACCACATACATGAATAATCTTTATTCTACTTGAGATACTTGGATACACTTAGTGTGTGACCCTCTAGGCCTCTTTCTCGTTGGCATTGCGCGGGATAGCCTAAAGTCCAAGATTACTGTCTAGCAACGGGTCAAGGCACCGAAGAGAAAGAAGTCGACACCGCATTGACATGTCACCTAATAGGAATGCTTACTATGTAATTTAATCCATTTTTCTCAATATCTCATCATGAAGGTTTCATGGTAGTGTCATAAGCCTATGAGCTTGATCTGTCATTCTTTGACTTCTAGAAATAAACTCATCATTACACAATGGCCATGGAATTTAGGCGACATTTATATTTCACTCAAATGGACTGAGATATCTACTTAAATAAATATGGAAGGTACAAATCCTTCCCTTAATTATAAATTAACAACTTGTCATTCATGACGCACTCAACTTACCCTACTTCCCATCAACTGTCTTTGTGACGGTTTTCGTCAGCAAATCTAAGTGCACGAGTCATTACATGAGTTAATGATAATCTTCCAGTCTAAGGACCATTACACACACTCATAGATAGCAATTTATGATGACACCAATACATATGGAATTTCTATTGGTGGGGATGTTCTCATAATCTCCCATATTATAGATTACCAAGTGCAAACTCTATGAGAGCGATTCTCGTCTTCTTACGAGTACTCGCACATGATGGGTTGTATACTATGTGTCCTATCATAGTATATCATCCAACCATAGAACATTATTTTAGAATATTGTTATATAATTTAATGGTTCTCATCATAGCAGGGATCTTCCATGACCTTATCAATGAAACAAATATTCCAGGACATTATTATATTATAGTCATGCAGAAAAATGAACAATATATAATAAGTGTGCATTTATGTAATCAAAGTAAATAACTGTTTGTTGTAAGGACACCAACCATAAAAAAATTAAGCTCATTTCATCCCTATCTTCCTCATAGAATCCTTAACTTATAAATAAATCACTTCAAGACACCATTTTTATTCAATCCAAAGGGAGTTACCTGATTTAAAGATAATGTATTTCTTCAAGTTCTATTCTTTTATTTTACTTCTTCACTCTCTATGATATTCTTTTTATTTTTTTAAATAACAACACTAGTGTCCTAAATATTCGGGGATTATTTTATGATAAGTATTCAAACTACACATACACACACCTCCATCTTATGGATAAAAACATACAGTTTCTATGTATGGTGAACTGCTGTCTTACGAAACGATGATTGTTCAATTATCTACTACTACCTCTCACGGTGGCCATTATGATAACACTATATTAAAATGTTATATATATTATATTTATATTGTCAATATTAATATGTATTTTTCATTTATGTCATACCTTTGTGGTTTCCATAATGGGTAAATATGATAATTTCATTTTTGAAAGGGCGGACTACCGCCCCCTCTAAGTGATATGACTCATTCATACCATACATGGAACATATAAATGATGGATTTATTGAAATTATATATAATAATATACTAGAAATATAATATACCTATGTATCATTATGTTTTAATTCCATTAAATATGAAATATAAATTAATGTAGCGTTCATGTGTACATACGACTTACCGTCTCCATGAACGGTGTATTTCATTACATATCTCCAAAGGTTATATAATGTTATAAAAACATATATATACTGGATATATATATTATATAAATGATAAATAAATAATAAATATCATTTTGGAGATAATCTAATTTTGACCACAAGAATAACTTGTAATTATAAGAAGTTTCTTTTGACTCAAGTACCAAATATTGACAAAACGACCGTTATTAACTTAAATGATTATATAATATATATAACAAGGTAGTAAGTGATATAAAAGGAATAATAATCCTGAAAAATTATCTTAATCTCATATAAATTATCTTTTGTTTATTATGAAAGATATTAAATAATGAACGGGTCATGTCAGACTTGAGGTAATGTGTTTTCATCTCACTTTTTATTCTCGTGAGATTCATGTTATATATTTCAATACTTCCTTTTGTGTGCTGTATTTACTACCCAGGAATATATTAATTATTTAATATACATTAATTTATGGGTATTTACATCTTTATTTTATTATCCTTCTTTCATGTGGTGTGTGTTTCATAAGTTACCAAATCGGTAAGGGAACCTTGCACCGTCCACTTATAGTCAAAGAATTATTTAATATTATATATTTAAATTTAAATTATAAAATGTTGGGATATGATCTTCTATATATTTATTAAGGTAATTGTCTTTACATGTGATTATATAACCTATTTTCTCCCATCAACTCATTTTATGAATTTTTAAGTGACACTATTAGGATGCCAAATTTTTATAACGGAACATCTTAACCGAATAGGAATTCTTTGCGTTAAACTTATAATTCATGATTATGTCATGCTATGAATATGTGTTAATGATCTCTAATTGTATTAAACTTAATATCAACTTATATTTTGTGTATTTATATTTGTCACACAATATTATGTAATTGATTTATCCTTAATTTAATGGTACAATATTTGTAAGGGACTACGTCTAAATCTCCTTTCATTGAAGAATATATTTATATTGTGCAGCTTTATTATCCAATATGGTGTATGTTAAACAATTTTAATTTTCACATTCTCATGATATATATTGTTTTATTTTATGTTATTATTTAATTCAAGAGATTCTCAAGTGGTAGAGTATTCTTTAACTAAAACATCTTTTTAAATGTTTTAAAGACTTAATATTCTAAATACATATATTTCATGTCCATGTATTAGAAATTATTTTAAGGATTTATTTTTCTGGAAATTATAATATGAAATTGTAAATTTCATTCAAAATTTTCAATTTGGTATGGGACACTTTGATTCAAAATAGATATTTTTGAATGTTTTAAATGAATTGATTATTTCAATATCATAAAATGATATATTGGGATTACAATGTAGAAATGTTATATTTCCTTTATGCTGGATTTATTTGATATAAATATATTATGTATCTTGTGAATTTTTTACATATATGGGTGGTTCCATGATAATCATAGGGATAGTGAGCCCGAGATTTCTCTTCAATGAATTGTGTAATGTGACAGAGGTAAACGTTAATGTTTTTCCTAAGATATTTAAACAATATACTGTGATGGGTATTCCAAGGGTAACTCGCTATGTAGCTATAAATGCTAAATTATATGTATGTTATAGATTCCACAAGTTACCTTTATCATTTATGATTTCTATGTGTTATTAATAGATGTTATTATATTGTGAGGTATGTTAAAGATATTTTGTTTTATGATTGAAAAGTATGATTTCTATTATTTTTATGTATTTATGGAATAATGTTTTCTTTTACTATTATGTATCCATTATTGATATTTTTTATGCTCATACCATGTTTTGTAAATGTTTTTCACATGACTTACATATGAATAGGGTCAAGGATGTGATCAAGGAAAAACCATGCTGTTTAAGATAAGGAACTAGACATGTTTCTTTTTTTATGAGTTTTTATTTTGTAAAAAATGGATACTTTGTATACGTTTTTACTTTTTACTAATTGAGATGTAATGATATAGGTATGGAATAATTCTCTAAAATTCTAATCCTAGAGAGATCCTCATTGTGAATTATTAACTTAATTCATTATTGTGTAATTTTAAAGGATAGGGAGTTATACTCCAGCACGATCTTGATACAGAGTAGAGATTTAGAACAACATTTCATCCTCTAATAGATGGCTTGTCAGAAATAAGAATTAAATCAATTGATGATATTTTGAGATCATGTTATTCGTATTTTAATGGTGGTTGGGATCGACCCCTTAAGGTAATTGAGTTTTCTTAAAATATTCACTTTAACTTATGAATTAATGTATCCTTACAAGCCCTATATAGAAAGAAATGTTGATCCAAATGTATTGGAATTAATTCTATAAAATAAGGCTATTAATACTTGAGATGTATGTTTAAACTATAGAGATTGTTAGAGCCATTAAATAACACATAAAGGTAGTTAAAATTCAATAGAAAACCTAAGCTAATAACTACAAACATGATTCATAATTTTATGTTTGTGATAAGTTGTTACTAATAATTTCTCCATGAAATAGGTTTATGATATTATGGTTGAAAGGTAAAATAAGTCATTGGTATATCAATACCTTTGAAAATATTGATCATATAAAGATGATAGTATATCAATTCATGCATCTACATAATATATACAAAGTAAATTATTTTTTCCATGTATCTCTCTTGAGGAAGTATGTACCTTACCCTTCACATGTACTAAACACAGAGGTCACACCAATGGAGTTGGATCATTCATATGAGGTATAATATTTGAAAATTTGTGATCACATAGGGAATGTTATAAGATACAAGAACACTCACCTTGTCAGGGTTTTTTTTAGAAAAAACAATAGTTTGAATAAGATATGTGGAAAAATGAAGATATGATGAGGAAAAAGTATCACCATTTGTTTGTAATAGAGTGATTAATTTCTAGGGAATTTTTTTAAGGGGGATAGAATGTAACACCCCATGTTTTTATGAATATTTTATTAATAAATTAAATTACATTGATGGATTTAATTTCAAGTTACTATAATTTAACCTTCAATTATATGAAAATACATGTTTATTTTTCATTATACCCAACCTTGAGTTAATTTTGTGGTACACACAACACTAAGTTTTTACAAAACAATATTTTGTTATTATAATTATTTAAAAATGACCCCTATAACCATGAAATTAAACTAAATAATTTGAATAGTAATAAGTAATTTTATAAATATTATTTATAAAATTTTTAAATGAATAATTTTTTTGATAATGAAATATATAATTTTAAGTAATGTCTTTATTATTTTTTTAAAATAATATTTTCTAAAAAAACTCCTTTTTATGTCCTTTTATAAAAAATATTAAAATAAATTTTTAATAATTTTCTAAATTAAATTTTATAGAATAAACATAATTTTATTAATTTATAATTTCAAAAATATTTTATAGATCATTTTTGGTATTTTTCATGAAATATTACTTTTTTGGATGAATAATGAAAAATGATGAATTTTAAATGAAAACTACATTTAATTTTAATTTATTTTTAAAGATAAATTATATTTTAAATTCATTCAAAAGTATAATTAGTTAAAATATACATCAAAAAATCCAATTTACGTTATTGGAATGAATTTCACATTGAAATTTGATATAAAAGATTTTCAATATATTGAACAGTTTTACCTTAAAAACCTATTGTGCCATCCCGTCTCCAGGGTTAAATGTTAAATTAATTTCTTCCCCTTGACTGAATTTAAATAAAAAAAAGTATTAAATATTTTTAATTATAATAATATATAATTTATAGTAAGGAAAATTTAATTTTTGAGCCCAATTATTCTTAAAAATAGTAAAAAGTAATTATAATGATTATGAAAAAAAACTGGGTTTTAAAGGGACTAAACATTGTATTCGAGAAACAAATGACATAGAAACATTTAAAAAACAAATTATATGTGTCTATTTTTATCTTATACCTTATGTTATATGTATTTTTCCATTATTGGAGCCACATTACACAAAAAAACATTTGTGGAATTGTATCTTTAGAAAATTTGAAAGTTTTTTTAGCTCACTTAACTTATAAAAGGCCACTCAATATCTCCCTCTATCAATGAAATTAAATCCAATTAGACCACCCAATAGGTAACCAAATAAATTAACCAATTCCATACTATCAAAAAAATTCTAATTTTTTTTGAAAAAATCCATCCAAGGAAGCCCTTTTCGGATAACCAAAAGACGACACCTGAAGAAGAGGTAACATTCATCAACAGTTTTTTGTTTTATATTTTTAAAAAACAAATTCAGTTATTTTTATATAATTATCATAAAATATAATAACTATATTCAATATAATTAGATTTTTATATTTTATGGATACAATATAAGAAAACACACTTCTATATACGGGTTATGGAATCATTGTTTGTATGTACGGAAGACTACCACCACGTGAACCGATGACATTCGTTTTTCCATTACCCCTATGAACATTGCGCATAATGAATGAAATAATATTAATATATAAAATTTATTATATTTATGATTTTATTTTTATTATGTAATTTTTTTATCATACATACCTTCATTGATTTTATTTTGTTGGAATATGATAATGTCGTTCTAGTGTACAGTGGACTACCACCTCGTAAAGAAATGTGATTCATTCACACTTTACATGGAATCTGTTAAAGATGGGTTAAATAAACTAATTTTATATATATGACATAATAATAATTCTTAAATTATATTATCTCATATAATATTCTTTCTTTCAATCCGACATGAAAATGGATACAATGTTTATGCGTACATATGACCTATTGTCTCAATGAATGGTGTATTGGATTTCTAATATTGATATTTTTTAGATTATTATTAATATCTACATACATTTATATATACTATATATATGTCATGGTTATAATTATTTATATTTTTTAATCATTAATAAATTAATAGGAAAAAATTAACAAATCAAAACATATACGAAAAACTAATATGTTATTACTCGGAACGTAACATTAACATAGAATTTTTAATAAATAGGTAATAAAAGGTCAAAAGAGAATCATATATTGTATTATATTAATTAATATGGATCTATATTAAATTTAAAATAAACTTATATTTATTATACTAAATTATTGATCATGTACAACAAAATTCAAGACTTAAAGTAAGGGATTCCCATGTCACATTTATTTTCTGTGAGACACATGCCATGTTCACTGAATATTTTGTATATGTAGTTTCTATAAATCACATGGATGTAATTTATTATTACTAAAATAATAATTATTTATATTTAAATACACATTTTATTATAAATATTTCAGGGGGTTTATTTTTAAATTATTACCAATGTGGTAAGGAAATTTTTTTCTTAATTATATTTTATTGAGAGGTACATTATGTTTTGCACTAATATTATTTCATGAGGTGTATATACATACTATTTTATATGTAACATAATTAATTTATTCATTCTAATGATATATTTTGTTTCATTTTATGTTATTTTTTATGTGTATTATTATTCAATGTTTTCAAAGTTGTAATATTTTCTTGCTACAATCTCATTGTTTATCATGTTTTCTTATGATTATGCTTCCATTAATAAAATATTATGATCTATATATATTGAATTATCATTAATTTACTTCTACATGGGTTATATATAATATCATAAAATTATATTACCATTTTTATCTTATTTTTTTGAAACGTTTTAGGAATGTGTTTTTATGAAAATATGACTATATCTCTTTATTTAGTCAAAGACATATTTTTCATCAAAACCATTTAATATAAAAAAATTCCCAAATTTTTTATTAATCTATTTTGGTTTTTAAAAGACATTTTTACCCATGTTTTATTTTTTAAAACTTTTTTAATGGAATCTTTAGGTCATTTTTCCAAATAATTCTAACTTTTCTTTTATAAAAAATGTGAAAGGAAGATTCAATTCTAGGTGAAAGCTTAAACATAATATTTCATTTTCATGACCAATCATTATCCTAATGATTCCATAATATGTTTTCAATATAATTTTAAAATAAAATGGTTATAATTTTATATATGTATTAAAGAGTTTTTTTCAAAGTGGAAAAGATATTTTCAACATGAACTGTTCTAAATGATTTTTCAAAATTATTTTCTATCTAAGAGAATATCTGTTGGTGATACTCATAACTTACTGGGGTAAATTATTCAAGGGTATAATCTATATTATTTCTCAAAATGGATTATATTTTGATATTATTATGTTTATGAAACACTTTTCCTTTTATAAGTGATTTTCTTTGGAAACCAATTTTTAAATGGGTCATATACTTGTAAAACACATTTCTCTTCAATGGTTTATATTCTTATGAAACCAGATTCTTTTCAGGGATGATGATATGATGAAAATAATATTAAACTTATGTCATTTACATTTGTTATGATGTGATGAAATATTTTTGACACCCACTTCATTTCATGGGGTATGATATGATAAATGTTTATAAACATATGTCACACATAAATGTTGTTCTCATTATCTCATAGGTGGGATAGAAAACTCTATCCAATGAATTGGATAATGATTTACATATATAATGAGATAGACATGGCTATAATGGGGAGTGAACCCGATATAGTCATTCCAGTCCAGAATGAGGAGTGAACCAGGTATTGTAATACAAGGTTAAAATAAAGAGTTATCAAAATATAATAAATGAATTTTCCTCTTTTATGGCCTTGGTAGTGTTAATTTACCAATATAGAAATGATTTTCTATTGGTTTTTATGCCGAAAATTCATGAATTATGCAAATGATATACTCTCATGGATCATTTAATTTTATTCCCTTATGATTATTATTTTAATAACTTCTAGTAATTATTCCATGATTCAAAATTATGATCTCTGATAAGTTGGGTATGATTTTTAAATTTTATTCTCATGTTATGAAACCCATATGTTCATTTAATGCTTTTGTATCTCTATTTTTTACCCTTAATGAGCATAGGATCTCACCATTTCTTATTTTTTCCTTTCCTTAGGTTATGAAGATATATATTAGGTATGATGTGTCTTAGAGGGGTTTTAGTTATGATGAACGTAGTGGGAGATGATGTAGTTAACTTATGGACCAATGTTTATGTTTCCATGTTTCTAATTTCAATAAACTAATATTTTCATTGATATTATTTTTATGTAATATAATATTCATTCCATAAAATAATGTAATTCCTATATAGGTTAAGACTGTTTTGTTATAGAAAATAACCTCATATAGAAACTC